>JAUMJL010000208.1:0-635833 GCA_033558185.1 Dromococcyx pavoninus
GGTGGGGTCACGTGCTTCGGAACGCCGCGCTTTCTCACTCCCCCTCCCGCGCAGCAGCAGCCAATCGCGCCAGGGCAGGCGTACGACCCTCCTGCTCCGTAGCCAATCAGAAAGTCCTTCTGATCAGTGCCCGCCCGCTCCACGTGCGCCCTTGGCCCCGCCCCCCGCAGGCTGGCGGACCCGGGGGTTCAAGCATTGCCGGAGCGAAGAGGTGCGGGCTTCCAGTTGCCACTGGCCATGCGGCTCCTCCTCCTCCTCCTCCTTCTCATCCTCCCGCTGTTCGGGGCCCTGCCCGTCCCGCCCCGCCGCCGCCGGGGCTCCGTGCCGCCAGCCGGCCCCTACCGCACCTGCTACCTCCGGCAGCAGGTAGGAGTCTGGATTCATGGGCTGGAGGGCAGGAAGGCTCTGCAGAGAGATGGGACAAGCTGGATCAATGGGCTGAAGGCCAGGAAGGCTTTGCAGAGGGATCGGGCTGCATTGATGGGTCGAGGTCAATGGGATGGGGTTCAAACGAGTTGAATGTCAGGTCCTGCACTTGGCCACATGCAACCCCATGCAACCCTCCAGGCTGGGGGAAGAATGGCTGGAAAGCTACTCAGCAGAAAGGAGCCTGGGGGTGCTGGTTGACAGCAGCTGAACATGAGCCAGCAGTGTTCCCGGGTGGCCACGAAGGCCAGTAGCATCCTGACTTGTATCAGCTGTGGTGTGGCCAGCAGGAGCAGGGCAGGGATCGTCCCCCTGGACTCAGGGCTGGTGAGGCTGCACCTCAAACCCTGGGTTCAGTTTTGGGCCCCTCACTCCAAGAAAGACATTGAGCAGCTGGAGCGAGAAGGGGAAGGATCTGGAGCACAGGGGTTATGGGAGTGGTTGAGGGTCCTAGGGCTGTTTAGTCTGGAGGAGAGAAGGCTGAGGGGAGACCTCTCTGCAGCTCCCTAAAAGGAGGCTGGAGCCAGGCAGGTGTTGAGATCTTCTCCGAAGTAACAAATGATGATAGGACAGGAGGAAATGGCCTCAAGTTATGCCAGGGGAGGTTTAGATTGGATATTAGGAAAAAATATTTCACTGAAAGCATTGTAATGCACTGGAAGAGGCTGTCCAGGGAAGTGGCTGAGTCCCCATCCCTGGAGGGATTTAAAAGAATATGGTGCTTAGGGATATGATTTACTGGTGGGGTGGGCAGTGTTAGGTTTACAGTTGAATTCAATGGTCTCGAAGGTCTTTATCAATCTAAATGATTCTGTGATTCTAACACAGAGGCTGGTTTTAGAGGAGTGGTTGCCACTTCCCTCCAGGTGCTCCTGAGTGGCACCAGATGCAATCCCCAGCCTGATGCTGAATCAGGGTAAGGGGACAGCTGGCCAGAGTGAAGGGAGATGTGGCCAGGGTAAGGGGAGATCCATCTGGGAAGGCCCACTCTTGTGCTGCTAGGTTCCATCACTGGGAGGTTTTCCCACAGCCCAGCTGAGCACAGCTGTTCTGGAAAGGCAGTGGTCTGAGGCAGCAGTCTGAGCCAGAGTCAAGAAGGGACTTTCCATGAGGTTTCAGGGGGTGGTTTCTTCTTTCAGATGCCTCATTTAGCCTCAGACTGGATAGCTGAATATTTCTGTGCATTTCTGGATGTTGCAATGCTCAGTCCCTTTGGTGAAATGTTCCCGGTCTTGAATATCCCAGTTAAGTTGCAACTGTCTAAAGGGACCAGCTGAAGTGACAAGCAGTCAGCTCCATTGTATCTGTATCCCATGTCCTAGCACCAAAGTTTGTATTCCAAAATGTACCTCCCAACATGCTGGCAAAGTGAAGGACCCCAGCTGTACCCTGACAAGATTTGCAAATAGCACTTCTGTGATTTTTTTTTATTTTAAATATGGAACAGAATTCTGTTACTTGTCTGAGCTTTCTTTTCCCATCTTCTCCAACACTTCTGGAGAAGGGGCTCTTTATCAAGGTGAGTAGGGATAGGGTGAGGGGAAAGCTAAAAGAGGGGAGATTAGATATTAGGAAGAATTTTCTTCCTGTGAGGGTGGTGAGGCACTGACATAGGTTGCTCAGGGAAGTTGTGGATGCCTCATCCCTGGAGGTGTTCAAGGCCAGATTGGATGGGGCTTTAAGCAACCTGATCCCATGGAAGGTGTCCTTGCCCGTGGCAGGGAGATTGGAACTGGTTGTTCTTTAAGTCCCTTCCAACCCAAACCATTCTGTGATTCATAGATTGAACATCTCCTGTTTCAACTTTGTAGAAGGTGAACTGAAGACAGAATGAGCAAAATGGGGAGATGGTGCTTTCAGGGAGAACAGACATGAAGAAAACAGCTAAGCCTTATAAGATTATCCTATGGAATAATTTTAGAGTCAAGGTTCCCGTCATTAGGGGTATGAGGGGTGAGCTGGGAACAGTATCAGTGACAAATCCATACATGGAGATTACATTGTTCTGCAGACTACCTTACTGGACTGGGAGTGTTCCTCTTCCAGTAGTATCCCTGCATAAATCCTGTGTCTTGAAAACATTCCGATCTAATGCTTTTCAATCACTTGGGCAGTGGCTTGAGGTTCGGGTCCCTCTGTTGACTCCTTTAATAGCCCTGAAGCTTATTTTGGAAATGTGCTGGAGTTGTCTTTTGTACTGCTTAGTCTGTGCTGGCCAGGACATCAATCCTGTGGTAGTGTTGTAATTCTAAGCATGATACCTAATTGTTCTGGCGTGTCGGTTGTTGCACATTGCTGTCATAGTATCAGTGATACTAATTCTATGCTGTGGTCTGAGCCACCCTTTGTCGCTGTGCTGTCATCATCCCCTCTCAGGATCATGGCATCTCCTGGCACTTCCTGATAAAGAGTCCCTCCCCAGCTTTCCTGTCGCCCCCTTTCAGTACTGGAAGGCTGCTGTAAGGTCTCCCAAGAGCCTTCTCTTCTCCAGACTGAATGACCCCAACTCTCTCAGCCTGTCCTCCTATGGGAGGTACTCCAGACACATGTTACTGGCTGAGAGTGTTTGCTGTGGGGTCCTATTCACAGGCCTTGTGTTCCTTGTCCAAAGACTTACTTGTACTGCCAAATGTGGTGGGAGATATGTGTATATTCATGTATTTTTTGTATTCATCAAAGATTTGAATGCTGCCTGGCACTTGAAAGATGCAGATTTAGCATAAGAGGTCTAATTGCAGCGAGCACTCAAGACTGTTCCTTATCAGTAGCATAGCATGCAGAACTCAAAGACAAAGTCTCCAGCCCTTACAAAACATGCACCAAGTGTGCTGTCTGGGAATTTGTAATTACATTATGATTCTGTAGTGGAACATAAATACTTTGATTAACATATTAAATAGGAGCAGTGATACTTGGCCACCTCTCAGGATTGCTGAAGTTTAATTCCTTATATTAGTTGCTTATGACATGAATCACCTACTGCTGTTCTGTGCTGCTGAGTCTTCTTCTTCTCTAAAATTCCTGGTTTTATTTTTGTTTATCCCTTTGATAGTTTTCAACATCAGTTAAAATTATTTATGTAAAATTATGCAATATAAAAGTGATTTTATAATATGGCAAAATATTACACTGTCACAAAGGAAACACTTTTTATACCTACTTTTATAAAACTTCTTTTTGAATACTCTTTAAATATTTAATACTTCAACAAGCAAAAACTTTGGAAAGTCTAAATAGGCTTCTTGCGTGAATTCTGTCACTTAAAATTACCTCTTGAGCACTGTGAACAATTCATTAATGTTGCATGTTGAAGAGGTGAATTTCAGAAGCTGAGAATTTTCATGTGGAATTGCAGTCTCTAAATAGAGCCTCTTGGCATGAAGATTTATAGATCTGTAACCTTGCTTGAGAGTTTGGTGCCAACCTTTACTGAGAAGCAAGGATCATTTCAGTCTGCTTTCATAAACATGGAGAAGGAACAGGGTCAAAGTTCTGCTCAATGCTCATCGACGTGGAACTTCCTCCTGTTGATGATTTTCAGTGTTAGACATTGCTGATCATGGGGCTAACATCTAGAATATTGAGAAATAACACTCAAGTTGTGCCAGGGGAGGTTTAGATTGGATATTAGGAAAAATGGCTTTACTGAAAGAGTGGTGAAGCATTGAAAGAGGCTGCCCAGGGAAGTGGTGGGGTCACCATCCCTGGAGGTGTTCAGAAAGTATGTAGACGTGGCACTTCACGACATGGTTTATTAAGCACGGCAGTGTTGGGCCAACAGTTGGACCGGCTGATTTGAGGTCTTTTCCAACCTTGATTACATGATCCTATGAAATAAGCCAAGCAATGCCTGTGTCAGTGTGACTAAGATCTAAGCTTGCATAGGGGACTATGTATGTCCTCAGCACCTTTTTTTATTTTGGCTTGGGATAGTGGGTTTTTTCCTTTCCCTCTTCATAAGTAACTGATGCCTTTCAGCCGACTACACCTCAGATGCAGAAGTGAAATTACCCTGGTATAAAGACGTGTCTAGATTAGTAGATGGCTCTTGAAGGAGAAACTCTGCCATCACCCACATCTTTAAATCAACAAATTGTATCTGTGTTGGGGAAGCTGATCTCTTTTTTGGCTGATCTCTGTTTTGTCTGTCTGTTACTGGTGTGACTTTTGTGGGCAAAACTATTCTTGCTTCTGCTTTGGTAGCTTGCTTGCTAAAAGGTTGCTTGTGATTTGTGTGTTAAATGAATCCATTCAGAACAGAAAGTTACATAGAGAATGACGTGTAGAATGTACAGAGCTACAGGAAGACCACCACTGTCTGAGGGACCTCTTTGTTGGAACTGTGTCAGTGACCAGAGTTCAAATCCATTGGAAAGACTTGGTGAGATATCCAAGAGCAATCTGCTTCTCTTTGCCGGAGAGTAGCAATAACCTTATAGTGCAGTGGGGAAGGTCTGAAGTCAGGCAGCTTTTTGGGAGCCTTGTCTTGCACCTCTGCGTTCTTGCACATACAGGTGTTACAAAACCCACAGCCTGGGAATTTGTGGTGCTTTAGGTGCAGTCCTGCTGAGAGGATGGTGCCTTAATTTCCTGGTACTCAAAGGATTCTTGGTGATAAACTCTCATCTTAGAAAAAATAGTGGATGAAGTGTCTCTTCACTAAGTTTGATAATGGAAGGCTGTGTGAGACTTCATGTGCAGATGGACCCTTCATTCCAATCACATTCTGTAAGTGCATCCCTTGCTTTGTGAACTGCTATGGATTGACTTAAGAACCAATGTAACAAGTACAAATTAACTTATGTTCAGCAAGTTAATGAGCCTGGTCTTTCAATCAGATTATCTTTTCAGCTAAGACCTGTCAATTGTGTCACCGTTTCCAGAAGATATGGATTTTTTTCTGGCATAATAACTACCTAGATTTCGTACTTATGTCAGTATTTCACAGCTTAGTAAATTCATATACAGGTCTCTCAGCTCTGAAACACATCTGCTTCCCTATAGCAACCATCCAGTACTGAAAGGGGGCTACAGGAAAGCTGAGGAGGGGCTTTTTATCAGGGAGTGCAGGGATAGGACGAGGGGTAATAGTTTTAAGCTGAAAGAGGGGAGATTTAGATTAGGTGTAAGGAAGAAATTCTTTACTGTGAGGGTGGTGAGGCACTGGCAAAGGTTGTTCAGAGAAGTCGTGGATGCCCCATCCCTGAAGGTGTTCAAGGCCAGCTTGGATGAGGCTCTGAGCAACCTGATCCAGTGGAAGGCGTCCCTGCCCATGGCAGGGGCATTTGAACTGGATGCTCTTTCAACCCTTCCAACCCAAACCATTGTAAAGGAAGGTATACTGAAGCTTCAAAGTAATGAAGTTTCAAAAGCAATGCAGTTTGATCTTTTCTTGCTATATCAGGTGACTGATACTCTATTTTATGATACAGACTCAGGTTCTGAGGTATAGAAAATGAAAGCCTTGAACCTTATCACTCTGTACAACTACCTATGAGGAGGTTGCAGTGAGGTGGGTGTTGGTCTCTTCTCTCAAGTAATGCAATAGGATGAGAGGAAATGGCCTGAAGTTGCACCATGGGAGGTTTAGATTGGATATTAGGAAATATTCCTTCACCAAAAGGGTTACCAAGCACCGGAAGTGGTTGCCCAGGGAAGAGAAGGAGTCTACGTCCCTGGAGGTATTTAAAAGACATGTTGGTGTGGTTGCTGTTGAGCTCAATGATCTTAAAGGTCTTTTTCAGCCTAAACAATTCTGTGATTTTGTGATTGAAAATCCAAAAATTAGAATGCAAGTTTCAAGCCGAAAAAGAGAATTTGAGAAGGTCTGCAAAGGAGACGCAAAGATACGTTTTTCGTGCACGGTTCTTTCCATTTTATAGGAAGGATTAATTTAGGGAAACCAATGTATCCTGGAATTTTCCTGCTCTTCCTGAGAAAGCAAAAACTACAGCAAAAACCAATGTAACTTCAGGCTCAGGTGACTGCATGAGTGAGCAGAGTAAAGGAATGTGAGGTGAAGAGATTGGTTCACGTTTCTGATGACAATGCTGTCTTAATTTATCATTTTAAGATGATAAACTTGGTTTAGATGATGGTAATTCTCAACTATGGGCCTAAAACTTGCTGTTAAGGTATTAAGACACATTGAAATTACCACTTTAAATTCCGGTTGGCAATGTTTTCAGCATCTTGTTGTGACTCAGCTTGGTGTCTTGGAATGGTAACAGATGTTGGGAATGGTTAAGATGGGTTTGTTTTTCATGTCTGGCACTATAATAGAATAATAGCACTTTTAACTTCTGGTGAAGGAAAAAACAAAGTGCTTTGCACAGAGCCCCGTGGTACCAATTAAAAATTACAGCAGTGGTTAGAGAAGAAGTGATGCGGCTGTTTGTCTCTGAGGCGGATAACTTGAAATATATGTTTTACTCATCAAGTAGTACAGGAGTACTTGGCAGCTTTACTCTGTGATTTCATAGTGTGATTTAAAACAGGAGCTGTAAGCTGTAAACCAGGTCTATAAGCAGAAACAATAGCTCTTATTCAATGAACAGGAAAGTGGGGAAGTACTTGTTAAAGCTTGTCAGTGAATCTTTATTTTTATGCACTCCTTATCTGCAGGTCACAGTGCAGGCTGTGGCTACTCAGATTAAGCAGGAAACATTAATTTCCTCACAAGCTGCAGCCTCTTCCTTCAAGGGAGCAGTTAATAGGAGAGACTACACAAAGCATCAATGATTGCTACACGCTCTGAAAATAAGCATTTTTTACGGCACTAGCTTTTATCATTTAAAGCTGTAATTGGCCACTGAAAGATTTCTGATAGACTCTCTTGATTGCAGAAAGTCTAAAGGATTAAACAACAAAGAAAGCTGCAGAGGGCTGAAGTAGGAAGCTGTTTGCAAGCCAGGCGTGCATGAAAGAAATCCTGTTAACTTTGCTGAAGGTATTTTGACCTGTATCAATGATCCATGAGCTTCTAGCAGTGAAAGGCCAGCATCATCCTGGCTTGGATCAGTGCTGCATGGTGTGGCCAGCTGGAGTAGGGAATGGATTGTCCCACTGTACTTGGCACTGGGGAGGCTGCACCTCGGATCCTGTGTTCAGTTTTGGGCCTCTCTGTACAAGAAAAATGCTGAGGTGCTGGAACATGTCCAGAGAAGGGCAACCAAGCTCTTGAATGGTCTGGAGAACAAGTCTTAGCAGGAGCAGCTGAGGGAACTGGGATTGGTTAATCTAGAGAAGAGAAGGCTGAGGGGAGAGCTCATTGCTCTCTGTGTGTCCCTGAAAGGAAGTTGTAGCAAGGTGGGTGCTGGTCTCTTCTCCCAAGTAACAAGTGATAGGAAAGGGGAAATGGCCTCAGGTTGCATCAGTGCAGTTTCAGATTGACTATTAGGAAAAATTGCTTTACTGAAAGAGTAGTGAAACACTGAGAAGAGTCTGCCCAGGGACATGATCGAGTCCTCATCCCTGGAGGTGTTCAAAAAACATATGGTGGTGGCCCTTTGGGACATGGTTTAGTAGGCATGGTGTTTGGCTGATGGTTGGACTGGATGATCTTAGAGATCTTTTCCAATCTTAATGATTCTATGATTCTATGGAATGAAATTCAAAATAGAATTTGATGCTTATATGTTCTGTATTGATTTCAAAATCTAAGTTTCAAGAGATCAGGACCATTCAACAACACAGGAAGTTATCCTAAGATTGTGTAGTTGATTTGTAACATATGCCAATTTGGTGAGAGACCAGAGGTCACACTTGATTATTTAATTTTAAATCTTAAAAACCTGAAGAAATACCTTAATTTTCTTTATTTCATACATTGTGAAATTGGTAGACAAATTTCTAAAGCAGGGAAACTTCTAAGAAATTTAATGGGCAAACCCAGGTGGCACTCAGTGATCTTCCACATGCTTGCAAAATAGTTCATGTCATTTTCTAGGTGCGTGAATCCAATTAAGTACAGACAGAAGAATGGGAACTGCATTTCTTTTCAGTATCCTCCTTGTCTGTGGTGTGGGGGGTTAATTTTCTTTTGTATTTTAAGTTTTTAGTTGTTGTCTCCTATGCTTTAGTTCAGTCCTAGCGTGCCAGGAATATTTTCCAACACTCAGCACTGCTGTAGGGGTGCTGCCAAGTGGCATCATTACTGTTAGTTGTGCTGTGGCTGCGGTTCTCTAAATGTGTAAAGTGAGCGAAGAACAAAACTTCTGATCCTTTTGGATTGTTCCTTCCATCTGCAAATTGACATAACAGCTTTTTCCATTATTCACTCCAAAATATAAACTTACCCGTATGTCAGGCTGAGCGTGAGAGCGATTAGGTGAAGATTATCTGGAAAAGGTATTTGTAGAGTAAGATCTGAGATGTGAGTTTCTTTCCAAAAGCAGAGAGAGCTCACTGGAAGGCCTGCTTGCATGGAATGTGAGGATGCAGGGAGATGGCTTCTTCCTCCTCTAAGGGGCCGATGGAAAAAAACCTGGCGATGCTGGTCGACAGCAGTGAACAGGAGCCAGTAGTGTGCCCAGGTAGCCAGGAAGGCCAATAGCTTCCTGGCTTGGATCCGCAATAGTATGGCTGGGAGGAATACAGAAGGGTTTGTGCCCCTGTACTTGGTGCTGGTGAGGCCGTGCCTCGAATCCTGGCTTCAGTTTTCAGCTCCTCACTCCAAGGAAGATATTGAGGGGCTGGAGTGCATCCAGAGAAGGGAACGGAGGTAGGGAAGGGTCTGGAGCACAGGGATTCTGGGGAGCAGCTGATGGACCTGGGAGTTTTTAGCCTGGAGAAGGGGAAGCTGAAGGGATACCTCATTGCTTTCTGAAGCTCCCAGAGAGGAGGTTAAACCAGGCCGAGGTCAGGCTCTGCTCCCAAGGAACAAACAATGAGCTGAGAGGAAACAGCCTCAGGTTGTGCCAGAGGAGGTTTAGGTTGTATAATAAGAAAAATTCCTTCTCAGAAAGGCTTGTCAAGCACTAGAAGAGACTGCCCAGGGAAGTAGTGGAGTCTCCATCCCTGGAGGTATTTAAAAGATGTGTAGATGTGATGCTTAGGGACATAATTTAGTAGTGGACTTGGCAATGTGAGGTTTATAGTTGGACTTGATGATCTCAAGGGTCTTTTTAACCTCCAGAATTCTGTATTTCTGTGATAGGGACACATTTGTTGGTGCATCTCCTTTCATTCCTAGTTAATTTATTCTGCTTCTGCTTGCATTGTGAAGCAAGAAGAGCCTTTCTAAAGGCATCTGCAAAGGGACTTTGTGTGAAAAAGCTGGTTGGAGGTAGGCTTAGATGGTAGTTTCCATGCAGGACTTCCTTTCAAGACAGCAGGAACAGAAATTGATGGGCATCAGGCCCTCTGATTTCAGCAAGGCTTGGGATAAGGCCAGACTGAACTAGAGGAAGTGGATGAAAGCAAAACTAGCATTAACAAAGCATTTGATTTATACCTTAAAGCAGCAGCTTACTTTTCCTTACTGCCTGACTCCCTGAAAATCAAGTCTTCCACAAAAGTTGTTCAGAACCATATGCTGCTCTGGAAACACTGGCTTTTCTGTAGTGTTTCCTACACTGTGAGAAATGGCTGGACCCCACAGTACAAGGTGGACGTTCAGGGGCTGGAGCATGTCCAGAGAAGGGTAACAGAGCTGGGGAATGGTCTGGAGCACAGGGGTTATGGGCAGCAGGGAGCTGTTTAGTCTGGAGAAGAGGAGGCTGCGGGGAGATCTCATCACTCTTTACGACTACCTGAAAGGAGGTTGTAGCAAGGTTGGTGCTGTTCTCTTCTTCCAAGTAACAAGTGATAGGACAAGAGGAAATGGCCTCAAGTTGTAACAAGGGAGATTTAGATTGGCTGGAAAAATTGCTTTACTGAACGAGTGGTGAAACACTGTAAGAGGCTGCCCAGGGAAGTAGTGGGGTCTCCATCCCTGGAGGGGTTAAAAAAATGTGTAGATGTGGCACTTTGGGACATGGTTTAGTAGGCACAGTGGTGTTGGGCTGATGGTTGGACTGGTTGATCTGAGAGGTCTTTTCCAACGTTAATGATTCTATGAATGCTACTGGTCTCCCTGTCATCCTCTCTGCCCATGCCTTGGAGCCCTGCAAGCAGAGTGTTGCTCTACAACATTCAGAGATGTTGCAACCTTGCCAGAGAAGCAGTTGCTATGTGGTATTTTCGCTGTTGCACAAGGGCTGTGTGACTAATCGCTGCTTTGATGCTTTGTTTTCTGAAATTTCCTTCTCCCCTCCCTCTGAAATACTTATCAGAATTGTTAGTTATTAAATAAATTATTAAATAAATGTGTACAGTCCCTAGCCCTGGAACTTATCTAAGTATTCAGTGCCTTTTAATGCTGTAGCCATTTTGCGTGTGCTGTATCTAACTAGAATAATATCAGGGTAGATGATGGGACAGTTCTCAACTCTGTCTCCCCACCCATCCCTGCTGGGTCTTTTATTTTGTGTGGGGTTAGCTGGAGAAAATAGAAGTCCCAGTGGTTGAACTAAGGCTGGGTGAATAATAGAACAGAGTATATGTCCTTGTAGCTCTGCAAAGACAGGAAGTAAAATGATTGTGACTTCAGTTGAACCTTTAAAAACATTTGGTACCGCTAGTCCTTTTGGGAGAACGGGGAGGTACTTTAAATATTTAGTTTGAACAAATCAAAATATGTTCTTGAATGTGAAATGCTTTTCTTCCCTATCTCCGTGTTTTCCAAAATGACAAGGAAGCCTTTCAAACAAAAACCATTTTCATCAGGGAAGATTAAATATTTTGTAAAGTATTTTATTGCAGTAGTTAGTCCAGTTCAAACCTTTAGGACACTCTCAGCAAAACCAGAATATATTTAGACTGCTTAATCTGTGACATATTGAAAGTTCAAGTACAGTTTTTTCCTCCTTTCTGAATTTAATCCTGCAAATGTGATGGATTTGTAATTCAGTCTGTAAGGCAGATGGAAAAAATTACAGGCTTTTGCCTGTTACAGGGTAACCTTTGTTTTTGCTGATTGAGTACATCTTCTGCATGCTGATTTCAGCTTTATGGATGCCGCATCCCTGGAGGTGTTCAGGGCTAGGTTGCATGGGGCTTTGAGCAACCTGATCCAGTGAAAAGTGTCCCTGCCTGTGGCAAGGGGATTGGAACTGGGTGGGCTTTAAAGTCCCTTCCACCCCAAACCATTCTATGATTCTGTGATTCTATGATTCTCTTTTGACAGCTATAATATGTACTTTGGGTAATACGGTTTCAACCTGTTTGTTCCCTACTCCTTGTCCCATGGAAGAACTTCACCAGGATAATAATGCTTTGAATGGAAGCATCAGTGATGTGGACAGTTGATATGTTTATTGATTTAGTAATCTGTCTTTTCCAACCTTAATGATTCTATGATTAAATTCAGGGAGGCGTTTGTTTGGTTCTCAGCAGCAGAAGCCTCTTCACTGCTTGGAGAAGAACAGAGTGGCAGGGGAATGCAGAATGTGGGTAAAGAGCATCAGCAGTAAAGCCGATTGAAGTGATTCCTGTCTTGGTCACCCATTCTCTTCCTTGTGCTGGAGAGATCCTCAAGTCTGGGGCCAAAATTTTTGTGAGGACCTGTGGGACCTCTCAAACTGTCCTTCCAGCTGGAGGAGTTGTTATGAGGGATTGCATCCTCACTGTGACTGGTGGAGGATTTTACTATTAAGTACTTAAAGCCTAAATGTATTTGTGAACTTCATCCTTACATGGTAAGAAGAATCTGGAGTTTCAATTGACCTGAGTAGCCTGGTGCTTTCCTACAGTGTATCTTGTAGCTGTTTAAATGTTCTTCATTCTTTTAAGTGTCTTGTCTAAACTGTGTGACTCAGGATTTTTTAATCACTGAAGTGTAAAATGAGCGCTAAAAACAGACTTCCATAAACAGTTGCAGCCTCCAAAGAGCAGATGATGTGGTTTCTGCGGCATAAAAGAAGCTTCACTAAAATACATGAAGCATGATTCTAGTCAGAGGCCAGTGTGTTCACAAGGACATAGTCACAATGGATGAGATCCTTCCATTACAAGGGTAGAACCGTAGAGTGCCTTGAGTTGGAAGGAACCTGTACAGGTCATCGAGTCCAACCCCTCTGCAGGAGCAGAGACAACTTCAACCAGATGAGGTTGCTCAGAGCCGCATCCAACTTGACCTTGAATGTTTCCATGGATGGGGAATCTACCACCTCCCTGGCCAACCTGTTCCAGTGCCTCACCACCCTCATTGTAAATAATTTCTTCCTTATATGCAGTCTAAATCTACTTTCCATTAGTTTAAAACCATTACTCCTCGTCCTGCCACAACAGGCCTTGCTAAAAAGTCACTCCCCATCTTTTCTATAAGTCCCCTTTCAGTACTGAAAGGCTGCTATAAGGTCTCCCCGCAACCTTCTCTTCTCCAGGCTGGACAACCCTTACTCTCTCAGCTTGTCCGTATATGGGAGGTGCCCCCAACCCTCGGATCATCTTCGTGGCCTCGTCTGGATTTACTTCAACAGCTCCATGTCCTTCCTGTGCTGAGTGTCCTTTTTGTGCTGAGATCTTAAGCTTAGATTTGTTTTGGGGAGCAGATTTGGCTGAAAGTTAACTCCAACTAAAAGAAAGCAGGTAACAGTTATTCTAGAACATCACCAGTAGATTGGAGGCTGAAACAGGCAAACAGCATGTGTAATTATGTCTGTATGTTTTTTTTTAATTGGGACAGATTAGTGGAATAAAACTAAATCTAACAAACAAAACCTCTGAATTATGGGAAGTGTGGAAGATTACATCGAGTCCATCTCTTCCAATTTTCTTATATTGTTTATGTGTAGGACTGTCAGGTTCGTAGGTTAGTGTAACCTGATGCAAGAAGATGTGGTTTCCACCATCTCCCTGCTCCTCCACAGAGCTTTAAATGATGATGCATTTCAACATATTGGTGCTAACCCTCAGTCTTTGCTGTCACTTGCACAATTGTCAGCCTAGAAAGCAAGGAAATACCTCATTCCTTGCATGTAAAATGGAAAAGATAAAACAAAGCTAACTTCGATTTTTTTTACTTTATCTTTTTTTTTTTCCCCCTTTTCTTTTCTTCTGCTCAAGGTTAGCGGAGATAAACTGAGAAAATCTTACCAGCTGTTGGTGAGGTGAAGCCTCAGTCCTGGAAGGCTATGATACATAAAATGTGCAATAGGAGAAAATACTGTCAGGAAGGGAGACTTCTCTTTAAAAAATATTTTTATTTAGCTTTCATGTCTGGTTCTGTGTCTCCTCTGCTATGAAGACATAAATAAGTGTGTCAATATGTATTTTTTTAGTGGTGCTCTACTGCAGCAATGGGTTTTTTATGAGCTCAAATATTTAATTGTAACAGAATTTTTGGCACCTTGAGTATGATGTTGCACAAAGATGGCAAGGCAGTCCTTGCCCTCATGAACTGGCAGCTTAAATGGAGGAAGCAAAGGTTTTTAAGAGGAAACAGAACTAACAGGGCCAGCTAACAGGACTGGAGTCCCACAGCCTGCCAGGAGTAAAAACAGGAATAGAAACACATCAGTGAAATCCCAGAGAGGCTCATCCTCACACTGCTGTTCACGTAGGAGGATATCCTCAGACTGCCCTGTGTCTTCTTGTCCTCAGGAAATAATTTAGACAGGACGAGCACTCCAAACAACTGCATGAATGTGTGGAGAGTGGAGCATGCCCCTAAACCCCTGGCTTCTTGCTGGTTAAACAACTGACTTGATTTGAAATGGAATATCCAAGTTTGGGAAAACAAAGCTCTTGCCTAGAGGATTGATATTTGAGGCATGACAGAAGGGCTTTCAGACATTTGCAGTACTGCCAGAAACTCAAAAGCATTAAACTGTCAGGTGCTGATTTACCACCTTGAATGACATTAAATGCATTCGGTTAGAATTACAGTCATTTTTTGGTAAGGCTTAGGTTTGCTGTCCTGTCTCTTAGTCACTGACAACGTTAAGGTGTTGCTGAGAAAGAAGAGGGGTTTAGACCACAGGACCTGTTCTGTCTTTGTACTTCACACAGTGCCATATTTCCCAAACGCTTCCAGGAGTGTGTTAAGTAGACTGACAGCTGTGGAATAACTAACATCTGCTGTGCTGTTCTTTGTTTCCTCCCTGAGGAAGATGTGTGGCAGAGTGGCTTATTTTATTTTCAATGGATTTTCGGAGCAACAAAAAAAGCACATTAAAAAAACCACCCCAATATAAGTCATGTTTGAAAGCTTAACAGAAGCACACGATACATGTGCACATGGGAGGTAAAGCCAAAAAACTGTGCCATGTATTTTGAGCAGAGGGCAATTTGTCAGGTTTGGACCTTCCACCAGACTGCAGAAGCTCCTTGTCCTGAGCTGATGAGGTGCACTTCGCTGTAGGAAGTTCCTCTGTGCTCAGCTGCTCACTTAAGCTTTCAGCCTGGAACTCTCATCAGCCTCTCGGACACAGGAGCTCATGCTGCAGACTGCTTTCTTTAATTGAGCTCAATGAGTGCAGATCTCAGCAGCGGTGGCTGTGCTTTGGGAAGTCGCTGCAGTCTTTCATTTGTAGAGCACTGCTAATGTATTGCCAGTGTTGAGGGTGGTGAAGCAGTAGAACGGGTTGTCCAGAGAAACCGTGGATGCCCCATCCCTGGAGGTCTTCAAGGCCAGGTTAGATGAGGCTTTGAGCAACCTAACCCAGTGGAAAATGTCCTTGCCAGTGGCAGGGGTTTGGAACTGGATGGGCTTTAAGGTCCCTTCCAACCCAGACCATTCTAGGATTCTATGAATATGTGATTGTATTGTTATTTCTAATCAAACTCATGAGGTAGTCCTGTTTACAACAGCTTAAAACATCAGGCTGTGTAACTGGTTTGAATTAATCCTAGAAGGGTTTAGTTTTGAAAGGTCCACATGTCCTCTGGTCCAACCTCACACTCAAAACAGGGCCAGTTTCACAGTAGTATGAGGTGGCTCAGGACCTTGTACTACTACACACATCCTGTTGATAATTGTAATTATGGAAATTGTAATGAGAAAAAACTCCTATATGCTAATATACCTTTATCGTTGTTACTTTAACCAACATAAGGTTAAGGTATCGTAGATGTGTATTAAACCACTTTTTGATTTTGATGTTGTCGTCTATTCTAATTAAATCTGGTTGCAAAAGTCATTGCTTTTGTCTTACTCCTTTTGCATAAGTGTTGAAAAGAAATTTTCTGGTTCAACTTTTTAATGAAATCTGACTTTAAAAAAGCTAAAAACCAAGTCTGACTGGTTTGAGTTGTTCATCCAGTTTATTACTTGCTTGCATAGTTGTTCTGTAAAGGCTGGTGAAAGAAAGCATGTGTGGAACAGGAACCAGCAGCTCCTCAGCCCTGCAGGATCCTGCTGCATAGTTTTGTTACACGACAGCTCCATCTGCTGCTCCTGAGTACTGTTTTCCCTTCGTGTCCACATTGCTCACTGCACTGTTTTATATCTATTCTTGTGCTTCAATCCTCTGGCTTAGGGCATTTGAAAAATGCCTTGCAAGAGTTTTTATTCCTATGAGGAGGTACTCCTTGGGACAACTCCAAACTCTGTTTTGGTCTGGATTCATAATTTCTTTGCATTTCTTGGCGATAACCAGCATTTGTGACATGAAATCATGAAATTATGTAACGGTTTGGGCTGGAAGGGACCTTAAAAATCATTCAGTTCCAAACCCCTGCCCATGGGCAGGAACACCTTCCACTGGATCAGGTTGCTCAAAGCCTCATCCAACCTGGCCTTCAACACTTCCAGGGATGGGGCATCCGCAGCTTGTCTGGACAACATCTCTCTCTCTTTCTCTGTCTACTTTACAAGCATAAGGCGTTTTTTTAGTCATCTTGCATGTCTTACCCTTGCAAAGACAAGTTACTACAACATATGAAGCCCCATCATCTCGCAGTGATGGAGTTTCTGCTCTTCAGTTGAGCAATGGGTACCTCTCATTTTTTTTCCTGGAGAAGTCTGAACTTATGCCTGTGTCGTCTGGGATCTTAAAGTGACCATTGTTTGCTGTGTTATGAATGTGATTAACTGAGGCTGTTTAGCTGCTGTGAGGCTATCAACATTTTAGATTGAGGGAGGAATGGGAAAGACAAATGTAACCAATGGCAATGAGTGAGTCTATGGCATGGCTCAGGGTGAATATGAGAATCATGACACTTTGATCAACATGATCCTAAAACCAGAAAAAGAAAGCTTGAATTCCTGTACCTTTCTGTCTCTTGGTATTTAGAGAAAGACTCACAAAAGCATTGGGGCTTGAGGATTTGTTTTGTGGGAGGAAACCACAGTAAATCAAATCTCTGAAAAGAAAATTAGCCAGAATTTGGGAAAAAGTATTTGTTTTGAAACATTACTGTCCTAATTTTCCAGCTCGTGTGGAACAGGAACAGTAAGATGTGCTTTTGAATCTGTTCTGTACAATCCCCCAGTGAATAACCTCAGCCTGGCACCAAAAGGATTCGTATCCCTTAAACAATTCTGTTGCTTTTCTCCTTATTTTTTTTTCCTGTTCACTGTGTATTTTTGCCTGTTGCATATTAAGCTGCCTACACTGAGAATATTTTAACACATATCTTTGTAGCTCAGGAAAACAGAATACTTTTTGTGGTGTAGCCTTGTAGTTGGTGCTGTGGTTTCAGGCAGGAAGGATGCTGAATTCAGTTTTAAAGCTAAATGCTTAATTTTAGATCATGCCATAAAAAGGCAGACAGGACACACAAGCCTATTTTTTCCTATCTCTGGCTAGCAGCCTACCCAGAAAGGTTAAATATAAATAATATAAATATAAATAGGAATAGGAGTAGGAATAGGATAATAGAAACTTCTCTCCTTTACAAAGCTGGAACAGAAGATGCATTAGTTACACTTCCTAATAGTGTTGGAGTTTATTGAACTATACTATGATTTTTATTAGTTGAACCCTATCTCATCCTTCTCTTTAATTGTCCCAAGGTTTTAGGACCAAAGACTTTCTCAGTTGCTGACCTTGTTCTGGCTTTCTACATCTAATCACTCGTGATTATGTTTGATGTAGAAAGAGAAACTACAATTAATAACTGTGCAAATGAAAGAGGAGCAGGTGAGGTGTAAGTGTAAAATAAGCGCAGTGTATGTTGTCAGCACTTGAATTCAGTGAAAGGAGGAGCCCTTAAATATGTATGTGGTAACATCACCATGTACTTAAGAGTACATAGTAATTGGTCCCACTGAGCAAAATGTAAAGGAGCAATATTCCAGTACTTAAAGGGGGCCTATAGGAAAGCTGGGGAGAGGCTTTTTATCGTGAGTGCAGGGATAGGATAGGACGAAAGGGAATGGTTTATAAGCTGAAGGATGGGAAATTTAGATTAGATATTAGGAAGAAATTTTTTCTGTGAGGGTGGTGAGGCACTGGCACAGGTTGCCCAGAGAAGTTGTGGATGCCCCATCCCTGGACATGTTCAAGACCAGGTTGGTTGAGGCTTTGAGCAACCTGATCTGGTGGAAGATGTTCTTGCCCATGGCAGGGGGTTGGAACTGGATAGTCTTTAAGGTCCCTTCCAACCCAAACCATTCTATGATTCTATGATTCCATGAGTTTGACTTGGATCTGGAAACAGTGGCTGCAGTTGGCTTATTCAAGGTGAAGATCTTATCTTGTGTCTGACTGGACCATGCAGAGACCTCCAGCACTTCTGGCTGTTCTGCTGGCAGTGAGCCCCAACACAGCTTCAGCCCAGGAGTGAGTGAGTGAGCTTTGAGAGGGTTTGGAAAACACTTTGCAGCAGTTTCTGTATCCTAAGTGAGTTCCTGTGCTCTCCTTGATCCAAGATGCCCTGCAGCTGGGTCACTACGTTAGCAACAAGCTTGGATTTGTGTGTGATTTGCTGCTTTTTCACATCAACTTACAGATGCTCTCAAAGCGGGAGATGCAAAAGAATGGCTCCTGGAGCATCTGACAGATCTGGCAGTTGTTGTGGTGAAGGCAGATGGGTGAGCAGAGATCTTTGAGCCAGCAGATGTCAGGCTGTTACCAGATGGTGATTGTTGCTGACGGAAGTCAAAATTGGGAAGCTTACACATCAACTCCAACTGATGAATAAAAATAATGATTGTTTGGGAACACGTGGTAATTAAGCAGCATGACTCTTCTTGAGTAGTTTTATGTTTTGGTTTGCTTTTTAATTTGCTATAGCAAAAGCTTGCATAGGTGTTCTAGAATAAGGTTGTGCCCATGCAGGGAGTCAGCTTGTAAAAGCAATGGATAAACTTCCCAGTATGGGTGAATGCTTGGGGAAGTGTCAAGGGGAATGGTGCATACAAAACAGTGTGACTAAAAGCTGAAAAACTGACATTAGGAATTGCGATTAAATTTCTAATGAGGGAATAAAGCAAATACTGTGGGCTTTGGGTGAAGTAGGGTGTATAGGCTCGTGGTAGTTGTAGCGCAGTGGAAGGAACTGGAAAAGGAATGTGAATTAGTGGAAATTGCCAGGAGAGAAGAAGCACTTCATAAAACTATCAGAAAAATTTGTCAATAACATTACTGTGAAGAATAAGTATTTTATAAGAGTTAAAAAAACCCAAACAAACCAAGAATATGCTTTAATGTCAATCTTGTGACGAAAAGCAGAGAGAAGAAGGAGCTCCAGGATGTGGTTTTAAGGCTAGTAAGGGATTTTGCTAGAACTCAGAACACTGCAGGGCAATGACTCTTTTTATTTGTCAATACAGTTTTATTACACTTCATGCCCCCTCAGCAGCTTTGTCTGAGTCCCTAAATATATGTACAATTTCACGTTATGTATAGTACTGTAAAAAGGGCATAGATCTTTTGTTATAGCTGAACAAAATATTTCTCTTCAGTGTGTTCACTTCTAATTTTGGCTGGTTTTCTTTGTAAAGCAGAAGAATTTAGATGTATTAGGAATCTAGGAATATAAATTCATTCATAGAATCACAGAATCATATAATGTTTTGTGTTGGAAAGAATGTTTAAGATCATCCAGTTCCAACTCACCTACAATGAGCAGGAACACCTTCCACTGGATCAGCTTAGTAAAAGTCTCATCCATCCTGGTCTTGAACACCTCCAGGGACAGGGCATTCACGACTTCTCTGTGCAGGCTGTGCCAGTGCCTCACCACCCTCACAGTGAAGAATTACTTCCAAATACCTCAACTAAATCTGCCCTCTTTCAGCTTAAAACTATTTCCTCTTGTCCTACCCCTGCACTCCCTGATAAAGAGCCGTTCTCCAGCTTTCCTACAGACCTTTAAGTTCTGGAGGGCTGCTATAAGGTGTCCCTGCAGCCTTCTCTTCTCTGGGCTGTACAAGTCCAGTTTGCTCAGCCTGTCCTTGTATGGGAGGTGTTCCAGCTCTCCAATTCAGTATCATTTTTTTTTCTCAGTGAAAGATTTTTGCTCTTCTTTATTTTTTTTTGTCTGCAAGGTGACAGTTTGCATTTGCAGTGGACTCCAGGATCAATTTTAGCTTTCTGAACATGTATTTATTCCTTGTTCTTACAGATTGATCACTTTGGATTTGATGAAAATCTTACATTCCAACAACGTTATTTAATAGCAGATCAGCACTGGAATAAAGACAATGGACCAATACTATTTTATACAGGCAATGAAGGAGACATCACATGGTTCTGCAACAATACGGTATGTAGAAAATTAGTTCTTATATTACATTCTTTCTTCACAGTAGTGGCATACTGAGAAATAAGGAAGAACAAGTAGATGGTGCATCGAATCACAGAATGGCAGGGGGTTGGAAGGGACCTTAAAGCCCATCCAGTTCCAGCCCCCTGCAATGGACGGGGACACCTTCCACTGGATCAGGTTGCTCAAAGCCTTATCCAGCCTCGCTTTGAGCACCTCCAGGGATGGAGTATCCACGACTTCTCTGGGCAACCTGTGCCATTGCCTCACTGCCCTCACAGGAAAGTATTTCTTCCTAATAACTCATCTAAATCTCCGCTCTTTCAGCTTAAAACCATTACCCTCATCCTATCCCTGCACTCCTTGATAAAGAGCCCCTCCCCAGCTTTCCTGTAGCCCCTTTTGAGTACTGGGAGGCTGCTGTAAGGTCTTCCCAGAGCCTTCTCTTCTCCAGGCTGAACAGGCCCAACTCTTTCAGCTTGTCAGAATATTGTTTAAAGAGGAGTTTGTAATGGTTGTTACGGTTGATATAGAAGGAAGAAGAAACTGAAAAAAGCACAGAAAAAGTTTTAGGGGGTTCAGGGTCCTGTTTGAAACCCGTGGAAATCTAAATGACGCACTTGTAATGACTTCCTGAAATTTCTAGAGGAAACACTGTCAGGTGCCTCAAGCTAAGAATGCAAAATGTTGGCCAAGATTATTACCTATCCCAGTACTTTTGATTCCACAAGTAAAACAGGTGGTTTTGATGTTTTTGTTTATTCTCTATAAGATAGATATGAAGTGGAATGGAAGGGCCTGGGCAGCAAAGGTAGGTGATTCTTGCTCTTTGACAAGACCGGTTGAAGTTTTTACTTCTCTGGCTGATGCAACTTCAGAGTGGGACATGTGGGCATTTTTCAGCCACTTCAATACAGAGTCCAGTGACAGAATAGGAGATGGCATGTGCTGAGCTTAAGGCACTCGAGGACTGCTTACACACTTTGTTCTGCCAGCATTTGATCTCTGTCTCTTTCCATAACTGGAGGTAACAAGCTGCTGTCAGCAAGTAATAACAAATTGTGCTTATTTATTAGTTGAAAATAAATGTATTGCAATGCTCTAGATTATTGCTAAACAGATATTGTGGTTTCTGTTATGTAGTCCTAACTCAAATGCATGCTTTTCCCCTGTAGTGTATGTGATTTCCTCTGAATTAAGCTTGTGCCGTAGGAGTTCTGGCAGGATTGCCTGTGTGCACTCACAAAACAATACTGCTTAATATTTTGTAGCATTAAAATATACATCTTTTCTTTGTACATGTCCCTGACTCCATCTGTTTTGCGTGTTTTCTTACTTCAATGATACTTTAAATCAACTTGCACTCTATCTTTATAGTTGTATTTTGATAGTGCTATCCTTCTAATCAAAGAAAGGAACTGGAATGCACTAGACTGAAAGTAGAGACTTTGAAAATAATTGTTTCAACTTATTTAAATGCCTGTTTTCCTCCAACCAGGGTTTTATGTGGGATGTGGCTGAAGAACTTCGTGCCATGTTAGTATTTGCTGAACATAGATATTATGGAGAATCTTTGCCCTTTGGGAATGAGTCTTTCAGTGTAAGTGTTTTCTATTATCTTTCTTAAATGTGTTCTATACAAACGTATTTCTGCCTATTGTAATTCCTGCCAGTACAATGACTGTTAACCTGAGTAAGATTTAGATGTGCTACAAGACACAACTATCGTATTTTTGTAACTGTGAGTTCTAGGATTAAAAAAAAAATAACATGATCTTTTCTAGCACCTCAAGGAACCTGTGCAAAGAATATTACCTTTGTTATCAGGCACGGATTTAGAACTCGGCAGCTGCTGTGAGGAATACAAAGTCTGCTGCTGGAAATCACTCCCATGCTGTATATAACCTGCTTTCTGTGTCTTAGGATTCCCAGCATCTGAATTACCTGACATCTGAACAAGCTCTGGCAGACTTTGCAGTACTAATTGAGTACTTAAAGACGACTATTGCAGGAGCCCGTTACAGTCCTGTCATAGCTATAGGAGGATCTTATGGAGGAATGCTTGCAGCCTGGTTTAGGATGAAGTACCCCCATGTGGTAGTTGGGTGAGTGTACTTACTCATGCTGCTCAAACACAGAGCAGGAGTTTGTTAGAATCAGAGACTCATAGAACTGTAGAACGGTTTGGAGTGGAAGGGACCTTAAAGATCATCCAGTTCCAATGCCCCTGCCATGGGCAGGGACACCTTCCACTCGATCAGGTTGCTCAAAGCCCCATCCAACCTGGCCTTGAACACTTCCGGGGATGGGGCATCAATGAGGCTGAAATCAGCATACAGAAGATGCACTCCATCAGCAAACACGGTTACCCTTGTGAAATGTTTTTCAGACCTGTAACAGGCAAAGGCCTGTAATTTTTTCCATCTGCCTTACAGATTGAATTACAAACCACTGGATCAGGTTGCTTAAAGCCTCATCCAACTTGGCTTTGAACATCTCCAGGGATGGGACACCCATGACTTCACTGGGCAACCCATTCCAGTACCTCCTGGTCCTCACAGTAAAAGATTTCTTCCTAATATCTCATCTGAGTCTCCCATCTTTCAGCTTAAAATTGTTCCCCCCTCATCCTATTGCTGTGCTCCCTGATAAAGAGCTCCTCCCCAGCTTTCCTGTAGCCGCCTTTCAGTACTGGAAGGTTGCTATAAGGTCTCCCTGCAGCCTTCTCTTCAGGCTGAACAAGCCCAGCTTTTTCTGTCTGTGTTACTTCTGTGCTGTAAATATTATGGTCTTAGAAGAAGTACCATAATTCAAGCTGACTTGAACTTTTCACTGCTGGGAGGAGGAATTAAGTTACCATCAATTTAGGAAAAGGCACTGTTTGCCTAATAAAGATAGCTTAGGTCAGCAGGGACTGGGTGCTATGTTTTTTCAGAGCTATCTATAAGTTTTGTAAAAACAGTTATAATGAACACTGACTTTGCACCTAATTTAGTTTTAGAGTCACCAGACTTCCTAGTGGCTTGAGGCAAGTTTTTAATCTCTTCAATGCATTGGTTGCCCTCTCGCAAACAAGATTATTAATCCCCATACCTTTCTCTCCTGGGGAGTAGATTTTTGTGGGCAGGGACTCTCTTCAGTTAAGTTTAACAATATCTGATGAGAAACACCTAGCTGCTTGATGAGAATGAAAAATAATAAAGCAAGCAAGTCTGAATTTCTACTTTATGTATTTATTGATATTTTTGTACCAGCGTCCAAAAGTTACAACCTTCAACAGCTTTTGCATGCAGACTTACAGAAGAGTTCTGCAACATGATGTTAGTTTGCCTAGGGCTCAGTTGTTATAAATGGAATTGGAATTTTAAATGCTATCCTCCCTCTGTGGGGAGGATATTGACCAGAGGATGGCAGGTCGCTTTGCAGGGGTTCAGGATCCATATCTTTTTCTAAACAATCTTTTTATGTCCCTTTGCAGGGCTCTGGCAGCCTCTGCCCCAATCTGGCAATTTGGTGATTTGGTTCCATGTGGCACTTATTTCAGCACAGTGACTAATGATTTCAAACAGAGTGGGACAGGCTGCTCAGAAAGCATCCGGAATTCTTGGAAAGCTATTAACCACCTTTCCTCAACAGGTGAGACCTCACCAATACTTTTCCAAAGTGTATTTAGAATGTTTTATGACTTCATAAAATCAGCAATGTTACAGCTTTCACCTATGTATGTATTGATTTTTTTTTTGAAACTACGCTCTTAGTACTGAAAGCTACCAAATGAACTTAGTATTATTTTATTATTTTAAATGTCTGTTTTGTTGGATCACAAGCTTTCTTCATGCCTGGTGTGATTCATAATCCAGGTTCAAACATCCCTAAGGTCAGACAGGAGTTGACTCCAGATCAGAACCTCAAGGCATGTATTTCTTTCTGACAAAGTAGGGCAGATGATAGTCCTTACTCTCAAAAAAGACTTTAAATATCAACAGAGGCATTCAGCTATACAAAATCACTACAATCCTCATGGATTCAGTGCTAGGAACTCAGTAGAACTTGATCTTAAGGATCTTTTCCAACCTAATTGATTCCATGATTCTACAGCTACCAGAAAGGAGGTTATAACAAGGTGAGTGTTGGTCTCATTTCTGAGGAAGAAGTGGTAGGACAAGTTGCAACAGGGGAGGATTGGACTGGATATTAAGAAAAGTTCCTTAACAGAAAGGGTTGTCAAGCACTGGAAGAGGCTGCCCAGGGCAGTGGTGGAGTCACCATCACTGGAGGAATTTAAAAAGCACGTACATGTAGCACATGGGTTAGTGGTAAACTTGGCAGTATAAAGTTTATGGTTGGACTCCATGATCTTTAAGGTTCTTTCCAATCTAAATGATTCTGTGATTCTGTATCAGATGAGCTCCCCATACAGCAAAAGAATTCAATTGAAATAAAAACCTTGCGACTTGAGTTTGGTCCTAAGAAGAAAGCCTGGTATGATAAGTCAGCTAATTAAAATCAGGGAAGCTGAACTGGACAAGTTCTACACCAGATGAAATCATGAAAGGAAAGGCCAGAAGAGTCCCAAGAAATGTATCTATCAATAGTCCTTCCACTGTGAGCTAGCTGATTTGAAGTTTTCCTTTCATTGGAAGAAGAGCGCCCCGATGTTATTTCCTATCAAAAAATGCCAAATGCCTTGTAAATGTGTCTTTGTTTTTCTTAGAGTTATCATAGCTGTGACATACCCATACACTGAAGGATGCAGGTTGTGTTTCCTTCACTTTAAGATTCTGGTACTAAAATTTGATCTGCTCTGCTTGTGTGTATGTGGAATAATTTCACCAGAGTATTTATGCTAAGTGAAATATTTTTTTTATCGGCAGCACAACTGACCTATGTTTTAATGGTACAGTATGTTCAACATTATTTTATTTTATTTTTTTTATAAAGAGGCAGGTTTACAGTGGCTTTCCAGCACGTTTCATTTGTGCAACCCATTAAAAAACCTTCAGGATGCTGCTGTAATGAAAAATTGGCTGAGTGAAACATGGATAAACTTGGCTATGGTGAACTATCCATATAAAGCTGACTTCTTACAGCCTCTGCCAGCTTGGCCTATACAGGTAATTGAGAAGTAACGTCTTGTAGAATTGACCATTTGATTTAACTAATAGTCTCCCGCTCTCCCAATCTGCACCTTTTCCTTTATTTTTGGCTCTGAAGAACTAATGTGGCTGAAAAAAAAGAGCCAGGATGATATATTCTTGTGCATCAACAGGTTTGTTGCCTAACTGCTGCTCATAGGGCTAATAGATTGCATCAAGAGCCCAGAAGAAGGAATGTGCCAGGGAGGACTGCAAAAACTCAGCAGTCCTGCAGAGTTGTTCTCGAGGAGCAGAAATGTTGCACAAAAAGCACATGCAATTAGAGCTCCTGGTGCCAGGTGTAGCTTACAGAGCCTGAGATTAAAGAGAAAGTTTTAAGCCTTTGTCTTTTTGGTGTGGGAGAACTAGTGAGAGAGGAAATGTGGATCCCCGCAAGTGAATTCGTTGCAGGGTGACTTCTCAAAGCAAACCCACTTTTCATACTCATGCAGTTCTGTTGTTCTGCAGTGCTTTCTCCAAGATTTCTGTTTTCTTGAAGTGTTTTTGTTCTTTCAAGTTGTTGGCTGAATTTCCCTGCATGGCTTTGCGTTACTGTGTATGGCAGGTGGGGTAGATAAAATATTTGTATTTCTTGCTATTAAACAGTAGTTAAATACAAAATAAAAGATTTCCCTTGTGTAGAGCTGCCTGACAGAGGAGGGGAAGGACATTTGGATAATTGGATATTAGGAAAAATTTCTTTACTGAAAGAAAAGCCCCTCATCATCTTTCCTGTAGGACCCCTTTAAGTGCTGGAAGGCTGCTATAAGGTCTCTCCGGAGCTTTCTCTTCTCCAGGCTGAACAAGCCCAACTCTCTTTCATTACAGTGGAGATAAATACTCTTTTTATGAAGTATTATCTGTTATAAAGAACAGGAGCCTCCATCCCTGGAGGTGTTAAAGGCCAGGTTGGATGGGGCTTCGAACAACCTAATCCAGTGGAAGGTGTCCTTGCTCATTGCGCTATGCCAGTAAAATACTGATGTTATGATAACATTCAGGATATATCATTACATAGAAAGGTGCTTTCTGAAAGTGGTCTGACTTCAGAAATAAATAGATATCTCATCAAGTATTGTATTAATCTTTAACATTTAACACCCCCCTTCTTATCTTTTTGTTGCAGGAAGTCTGCAAGTTCTTGAAGGATCCCAGTCTCTCTGACAAATTCTTGCTGCAGAATGTTTTCCAGGCAGTAAATTTATACTACAATTACTCAGGAGGAGCTCCATGCTTAGACATATCTGAAACTGCAACAAAGAATCTGGGCCAGTTGGGTTGGTACTATCAGGTACGTGCTTTATCCTTTTCCATTTGTAACATGGTGAGGTTTTTTTGGGCTAAGGCAAATGAAAATTGTCAGGTCATTTAACTATCAATGTGTTGCACCAGATGTAATTCAGGTACTTACAAATGTAAGCATGAATCAAGTACGATTGTAGTGGGGAGGGCAAGTCACAAAAGAGAAGCAGCTTTCCCAGGAGGTTTAGGCTATATCTTCATTACCTAGCTAATTGTTGAGTTTCAGCTCTTCATATTGACTGAAAATGATGTACAGCAGCTGCATCTTGGTCTTCTAATCCCTTCATCTCACACATCCACCCCAATTTCTGCATGCAAATATGTCAGGATGTATTGATGCTGATTTATTTCAACTAAAGCTGTTTATCCTGTAGCTCACTGGGACCTAACCTTTCCCATCAGGTAGGTCTCACCGGTGTGGTGAGAGGTCCAAGGCATTCTGCTCTCCTCATCCCAGTTATGAAGCACATGTCACACAGTTATATGCAGTATCTCTTCTGAAGAGCAGGGCAACTACTTTCAGAAGCAAGGTGTTAAGAACTCATCTTCAGGTTGTGATCATCTGCTCTTGGCTACTGTCTCTGATGTATTTATTCCAGACAGCCCCAGGAGACGTACAGGCTTTATAAGTTATTCCCTGAGGAGGGAGGAGACGCCATATGGTTAATGAAGAATATGGCAGCTGAGCTCATCCAAACAACACATCCACTCTACAGTACAGCTTGTTGCTAGCCTGCTTCTGAAGGCATATGGGAAGGGGGAAACTATTCACAATTGCCCTGGTGGGGGACTATGTTGCTTCCAGGATATAATTTGTTTGTCAGAGAACAGTTAGTGTGAAAGCTGAAATTTTTGCTTGATATCTGTGTTTTGGCCCATCTACAAGAAGGGCCAGAAGGAGTATCAGGGAAACTGCAGGCCTGACCTCAGTGCCGGGGAAGCTTATGCAGCAGATCAGAGTGCATCAGAGTGCTATTACACAGCACATACAGGATAACCGTGTGATCAGGCCCAGTCAGCATGGGTTTTGGAAAAGCAGGTACCGCCTGATCAACCTGATCTTCTATGACAAGGTGACCTGCTCAGTGGTTGAGGGAAGGGCTGTGGATGGTGTCTACCTAAACTTTTTTAAAGTCTCTGACAACGTTACCTGCAGGATTCTTCTGGGAAAACTGTCTGCTTGTGGCTTGGATGGATGTAGTCTTTGCTGGGTAAAAAACTGGCTGGATAACCGAACTCAGAGAGTTGTGGTGAGTGAGTGGAGCTGAATCCATCTGGCAGACAGTCACAAGCAGTGTTCCTCAGGGATCAGTGTTGGGGCCAGTTCTGATTAATACTTTTATCTGGATGAGGGGATTGGGTGCTCCCTCAGTGAGTCTGCAGATCACACCAAGTTGTGCGGGAGTGTTGATCTGCTGGAGAGAAGGAAGGCTCTGGAGAGGGATCTGGACAGACTTGATTGATGGGCCAAGGCCAATTGTATGAGATTCAACAAGGCTGAGTGCCATGTCCTGCACTTGGGCCACAACAACCCCATGCAATGTTCTAGGCCTGGGGAGGAATGGCTGAAAAGCTGCCTGGTGGAAAAGGACCTGGAGGTGTTGGTCAGCAGTGGCTGAACATGAGCCAGCAGTGTGCTAAGGTGGCCAGGAAGGCCAGCAGCATGCTGACTTGGACCAGAAATGGTGTGGCCAGCAGGAGTAGGGGAGGTATCATCCCCCTTGGACTCAGCACTGTTGAGGCTGTGTCTCGAATCCTGGATTCAATTTTGGGCCCCTCACTCCAAGAAAAACATTGAGGAACTGGAGCATGTCCAGAGAAGGATGATAGAGCTGGGGAAGGGTCTGGAGCACAGAAGTCATGTGGAGTGGCTGAAGGCCCTGAGGCTATTTGGTCTGGAGGAGAGGAGGCTGAGAGGAGACCTCATTGTTCTCAGCAGCTCCTGGAAAAGAGATTGGATCCAGGTAGGGGTCAGGCTCATCTCCTAGGTAACTAGTGATAGGACCAGAGGAAATGGCCACAGATTGTGCCAGAGGAGGTTTAGACTGGGTATTAGGAAAAATTCCTTCTGCGGAAAGGCGTGTCAAGCACTGTAAGAGGCTGCCCAGGGAAGCAGTGGAGTCCTCATCCCTGGAGGTATTTAAAAGCGCTTTGGATGTGGCACTTCAAGACATGGTTTAGTCTTGGGCTTGGCAGTGTTAGGTTTACGGTTAGACTTGATCTGAAGGATCTTTTCCAACCTAAACAATTCTATGATATAAGTATTCAAGAGTAATCTGAGAGTAATTAACTGTTCAAATCTTGTTTGAGCTTTATTATTTAAATACTGCCCTAGTAGCTATCAGACAGACTGCCAGGAATACATCTTGTTGCTCTGCTCTTTCTTTTAGGCTTGCACAGAGATGGTGATGCCGATGTGCACAGATGGTGTGAACGACATGTTCGAACCTCAGAAATGGGACTTTGATGCTTTTTCAGAAGAGTGTTACAAGGTGTGGGGAGTGAGGCCTCGCCCCTCTTGGATTCTTTCTATGTATGGAGGCAAAAATATCAGTTCCCACAGCAACATCATCTTCAGGTGAGCGTTGTTTCAGCTTTTAGTGTGTTCCACTGATTTGGGTTGTCATTGCAGAGAGCCTGACCTAAGCATCAGAAGCATCTGTCTCCAACACTCCAGCTGAATAAATGATGGGTGTGCTTTGTATTGCTCTTGAGAGTAAAATGGTCAATCTGCAGTGGCCAAAGAAGCCAACTTTCTGTTGCTGCCTTTGTGACTCTAAAAGAAGAATCTGGGTTGGGATTCTGCCAAATATAATTTTCTTCCCAAGTGTATTTCTTCTTATCTTGTGGCCAAAGTCCAGGTTTCCAATGCTGGTAAATCCGTCTAGCTTTTATGAAGTCCAAGCTCTGTCTCTTCCACATAAAAGGAAAGTCTGCACAAGCTCTAGCTATAACACAGGATCTTGGTCACTAAAACTGTTGCTCAGGGTGATAGCCTTGTGGAGGGGCTGGTGTGACATTCCTCTTTTCCTTTGATACAGAAAAGCAAGGGAAGTAACTTGGTGAGTTTTCCTTTTACTGCCAATCACCCCTTTTTTTAGTGGTAATTAGGCAAGTTTCATCAAACTTGTGTAAGATCCAGATTCAAAGAGATGTTTCCATTCTAGTAAGGCATACCAGTTGTACAACAGAAGTTTGTCTGAAACACCTTTGTGGACAAAAAGTGACAGAAGTCTTTCAGTCTAGTGCAAAAAATAGTCTGCTGCCTGCTCTCAGCTCAGCCTTCACTTTCCTTATTTTAGAGGCGTTCAAAAAGCGTGTAGCCATGGCATTTTGGGACATGGTACAGTAGGTACTGTGGTGTTGGGCTGACTGTTAGACTTGATGATCTTAGAGGTCTTTTCCAACCTTAATGATTCTATGATTCTGTTTTTAAGGTTAAACCCTGGTGTCTTTAAAGGGAGGTTTATATAGCTGTACTTCTGCTGTGAGGTGATAGAATGTTGGGACCAGCTAAGATCTGGCTGTTCATTAGGTTGTTAGGGGATAGGGAGACATTTAACAAACCCTGTGAAGCTTGCATTTCAGGAGTTAGAATCATACAATCATGGAACCATGAAGGCTGGAAAAGACTTCTAAGCTCATCAACTCCGTCCATCAGCCCAACACCACTGAGCCTACTAAACCCTATCCAAAGTGCCACATCTACACATTTTTTGAACGCCTACAGGGATGGGGAGTCCACCACTTCCCTGAGCAACCTCTTCCAGTGCTATACTACACCTTCTGTAAAGAAAGTTCTGACTTGGCGTACTGCTTACCTACTATGGGCTTCTGGAAGTATGTTTCTCTGTGCTCCGGTTAAAACTGTGCAAGCCCTTTTCAAAAAAACCCTGCCACTTCTTTAAATAAAACTCAGAATTAGTCTGTTGGACTTGGTAAATGGGTGTGTATGTATTTTAAATGTAGGAAGTCCTCAGTTGAATTGGGGATTATTTGACAGGCTGAGAGAATTAGGCTTGTTCAGCGTGGAGGAGACCTTGGCTCTGGGGAGACCTTACAGCAGCCTTCCTTAAAGGGGGGCTATAGGAAAGGTGAGGACAGACTTTTTAGCAAGGCCTGTTGTGACAAGACAAGGAATAATGGTTTTAAACTAAGAAAGGGTAGATTTAGACTGGATATAAGGAAGAAATTTTTTACAATGAGGGTGGTAAAACACTGACACAGGTTGTCTGGGGAGGTAGTGGAGGCCCCATCTCTGGAAACATTCAAGGTCAGGTTGAATGGGGCTCTGAGCAACCTGATTGAATTAAAGATGTGCCTGCCCATGGCAGGGGGTTTGGACTGGATGACCTGTACAGGTCCTTTCCAACCCGAAACATGCTATGATTCTGTGATTCTATTCTCCGGATTTCAGCTGTTAGCATTGGTCTGTTTGGCTCCAAAGGTCTCTGGCTTTCCTCTTGTTTGCCTCTTGCTGTTCCTGTCCCAGCAAGCTAGAGTGAGAAATTCCAGACTCCTTTTGGGAAAACTTTTTAATAATAAAAGAAAAAATGTTGATTTAACTTAATTTCTGCTGGTTGTTGCTTTTTTTTCCCAAGGCTCCGCAGCTCTGTACCATAGAAATCCGCTTTGTAAGCCACAGACAAGCAAACAAATCTAAATAAGTGTTTAAGAATTTATGCCAGCTGAAGGAGCTTGAAATGAGAAAAAGCTTTAATGCAATCAAATGAATGAAGTAGTGCTGTGCACATAAAGCTTTAGATGTCAAGCTGGGTTGTTTCTCGTCAAATGAATATATTGTCAACACTGTACATTTTATATGAGAACCTTTTGTCCTTGAACACTGCAGAGTGCTTTACAAAATATATCCCTATGTTTACCAGGGGATGCTGCTCCCTGTGGGGTAAAAAGCACTGTGTTTCAAGTGTCAGGCAACTTGCAGAACAGTTTAGTGCAGGAAGGAAAGAATACTCAGCTGAAGGGAATCACTGTAGGGTTAATTGGTCCAGCTGCAGTGGGATTTGGCCAGGATGCTTAAACCAGTGTTACTGCTTCTCCTTCTGCGAGCAGTGCATCGCTCTGCAGATTCACACTCTATTGTACGTGTGGTATCGATGCAGGAGTTTCCGTTGCCACTTTGGTACCTTCTTCTTGGTACTGAAAGAGTGGTGAAGCATTGGAACAGGCTGCCCAGGGAAGTGGTGGAGTCCCTATCCCTGGAGGGGTTCAAAAAATGTGTATATGTAACACTTTGGGACGTGGTTTAGTAGACGTGGTGTTGTTGGGTTGACAATTGGACTGGATAATCTTCGAGGTCTTTTCCAACCTTAATGATTCTGTAGAATCATAGAATGTTTTGAGTTGAAAGGGGACCTTAAAGCCCATCCAGTTCCAAAGCCTCTTCCATGGGCAAGTCCTCCCACTGGATCAGGGTGCTTAAGGCCTTATCCAAACTTGCCTTGAACACCTCCATGGATGGGTCATCCATGACTTCTCTGGGCAACCTGTTCCAGTGCCTCACCACCAGCACAGTAAAAAATTTCTTCCTAATCTCATCTAAATCTTCCCTCTTTCAGCTTAAAACCATTCCCCCTCATCCTATCCCTGCACCTCCTGATAAAGAGCCCCTCCCCAGCTTTCCAGCAGACCCCCTTTAAGTCCTGGAAGGCTGCTATAAGCTCTCCCTGCAGCCTTCTCTTCTCCAGGCTGAATAACCCCAACTCTCTCAGCCTGTCCTCGTATAGGATGTGCTCCAGCCCTTGGATCATCTTTGTGGCCTTTTGTGATCCATGTCAGAACCATGTCATGATTCTATGATTCTTGGAAGTCTGTAATTAGTGTGTGAGTACTTACTGTGGTTGTAGGCTGATGTTACCTACCTGTCCTGGGCAGCGCATCTTTATTAAAACACTAGTTTGTGTAAACTGAGGTTTTCAGAACTCTGTTTGCGCTTTTCCTTCCAGTAATTTTTGCTCCTGATAGTTCTACTGAAACACGCTGTGTAATTTGAAAGTGCTGCACATCCATGGAAATGGCATTTTAGTTCATGGATGTGGTGGCAGAGGGCCTGTAGCTTTTGGTAGTGTCTCATCATCAACATACTACTCATCCCAACTCCCTGGATATGTGTCAGTGCTTTACCACCCTCATTGTAAAAAATTTCTTCCTTATATCCAGTCTAAATCTATCTTTCCTTAGTTTAAAACCATTACTCCTTGTCTGTACCCAGAATCAGTCCCAGGGTGACCAGACAGTACAAAATTTGGTGTGAAATTTGATATTTTTCAGTCTAGATGGATCACAACAGGGTTGTACACGGCTCTGTTAGGACACCCACCTATCCAGTTCTGCACTGGTAGAGGAGAGGCAGAAAGTGAAGGCTCTGTTTTGAGAGTTATTGGAACTATGGGCAGAAGAGGAGATTGTTAGCATAAAAGAAGGGAGTGGAGGAAAAGAAGAGAAGGCAGAACAATGCCTGGCTGAAGAGAGGAGACAAAAAAGTTAATAAAAGGAAACTTGGCAGTTTTGGAGAGCGGGAACATTTAGAAAGTATGTGCAGACAGTGCCACTAGGATTGTGTAAAACCTCTCATTGTTCTAGGCAAGGCTGAGGTGGCTCTGAAGAGATGACAGGAAAAGGAACTGGTGTGAGATGGGCAGGACCCTATTTATGCTGTCAAGGAAATAAGATGAAGTGAAAACAAGACTATATTTTGCAGTAGGTGTTTTTCTGAAGCTGTACCTGCCTGGCCACTGCCAGAAAGGCAGGGCTGATGTTTTTATTTTTTCTTTTCTTTTACTAGTTCTGTTTACATTGGGAAAGTCCTGTCCTGTAAGATAGGCAACTGAGTACTTACATGAATGCTTAGTTTTAACACATAAATAATCCATTCCAGTTGGTACTGAATTATCCTGTTAAGGCTTATGATTATTTTGTGGTGAGCCTTCCATCTCAGCCAGTATCACTTCCCAAACTGTGTCAGTTCCTCCGTTGCCATCATTTGGCAGGAGCTGCAGTGGCCACAGCCAGAAGCTCCCAGAAAAGGCAGAGACAGCCTTGTTTTCTTGTGGAGTACTCAGTTTCCACATGACTAAGATGAAAAGATCCAAGTTCGTGTACATCTTGGGTCTCTCAGCAACTCATCCGCCTGTTGCCAAGGTGCTCTGCTGATTCAGGTGACCTTTTAAATCAGATGCTTTTTGCCTATTGGTCAGCTCTGTGTGCTTTTTGTTTTGCAGATACAAGATGTTTCTCTTCTCCTAAGTCGTACTTAGAATCACTGGAAATAAAGAACTAGAGATTCAAGATACTTGTTTTTTTCTGTGGAGAAACAAATTAAGTTTTAGTTCATATCTTATCAGGTTTTCACTTTATTTCTGCAAATCTCTTTTTTACTCATTATTTCTCTCTGTATTCTCCGGTACTTTCTAGCTGCATATCTCTTAATGTCCAAAATTTTTTTAATTTCTTAGATCCACCTAGAAAGTGACACTTTAATACAATACTCAACTCTAGTATTCCTTCTTTAGTGGGTAGGTCCAGTGTTTTAAGTGAGGAACAGATCCAGATGTGCCATAAGTATATAAATGTTGCTTTCTTTGTGCAGAAAGATGGACCACATGGAGGAAGAAGACTGCGATAAAGAAAAATAAGGTGTAGTAGGGATTACTTGTTCAAGTCCAAAGTAAGGAACAAGGGATGCAAAATTTTCATCCCTATTCAGCCATTGGCTTGCTCCATGGGCCCAGCATTACTTGGATCCAGATCAACAGTGCAAGGAATCCTTTCTTTGACTGAGAGAGAAGTGGTTGTATATTGCATTAGATTGTCCTGTCACAGAGGAAGAATCCTTTTAGACAGTTTCTTGAGGGATAAAAGCTTTCTTTTCAGTTCAGGAGTCTGAAGCACAGGAAGGGGATCTGTTAGAGCAAGTCCAGAGGAGGCCACAAAGATGATCTGAGTGCTGGAGCACCTCCCGTGTAAGGACAAGCTGACAGAACTGGGCTTGTTCAGTGTGGAGAAGAGAAGGCTCTGGGGAGACCTTATAGCAGCCTTCCAGTACTGAAAGGGGGCTACAGAAAAACTGGGGAAGGGCTTTTTATCAGGGATTGCAGGGACACGATGAGGGGAAACAGTATTAATCTGAAACAGAGGAGATTTAGATGAATTATTAGGAAGAAATTTTTTAGCGTGATGATGGTGAGATACTGGCTTAGGTAGCCCAGAGAGGTCATGGATGCCCCATACCTGGAGTTGTTCAAGACCAAGTTGGATGAGGCTTTGAGCAACTTGATCATAACACAGGAGTTGGAACTGGATGTTTTTTTTAGGTCACTTCCGACCCAAACCATTCTATGATTCTGTGATTCTATTTAAAAACGGTTGTTATTAGAAATAAGGAGACTAATGGAGGTCCAAGTATTTCTTTGCAAAACCATGTTGGTACCCAGCTTAGTCAGCAACAGGTAGAACTTCCTGAAAATTCAGCTCTAAAGGGCTTATTTGGTTATTAGTTTATGGCAGACTGTGAAGAAGGAAAGCAAAGTGCTTTGATTTGGGAATTTAGTGCAGAGGAATGTGAACCTTTTATGACAACGAGAGGTGACGGCAGACCTATCTCCAGAGGCTGTGCCACTGTTATAGGTTATTGTCTGAATAATATCTGTTTTTGCAGAACAAGTTTTATGAGGACTGGCTGAGGGAACTGGGCTCTTTTAGCCTGGAGAAAAGGCATTTGAGAGGAGACCTTACTGCTCTCTACAACTACATGAAAGGAGGTTGTAGCAAAGTGGATGCTGGTCTCTTCTCCCAAGTAACAAGTGATAGGATGATAGGAAATGGCCTCAAGTTGCAGCAGGAGAGGGTTAGATTGGATATTAGAAAAAAACTTCTTTACCAAAGAGTAGTGAAGCATTGGAAGAGGCTGCCCAGGGAAGTGGTGGAGTCCCCATTCTTGGAAGGTGTTCAAAAACCATGTGACTGTGGTGTTTTAGGACATTTTTTATTAGACATGGTGGTGTTGGGCTGACAGTCGGGCTGGATGATCTTAGAGATCTTTTCCAACCTTAATATTCTATGATTCTATGAATTACCAGATAATTAATGACAGAAGTGTAGCCTTGCTTCAGCTGCCATTAGCTCAGTAACTCTGTCAAGAAGGCTTCTCTCAGCAGAGGGCTGGGCACAAGGCATTGAGCCAGGGCTCAGGTCTGTTCCTGTCTGTACAAATGCAAAACCAGTTTAAATTTAGCATGGGTGTGCCGATGTCAGTGGCAGCCCCAATGCTGACTACTCTGCAGATGTGCTCTAAGGTGTTCTTTCCTTACAGCAATGGTGGCCTGGACCCATGGTCTGCAGGTGGAGTGACCCAGAACATCACCGATTCCCTTGTGGCAATCCTGATCCCAGATGGAGCCCATCACCTGGACCTACGTAGCCGCAACCCTGAGGACCCCAAATCTGTGCAGCAAGCTCGAGCCTTGGAAATCTGCTACATGAAGCAGTGGATTGAAAAGGCTGGGCATAGCCACTGAAGTAGTACTGCAACAACAGTGGCCATCCCACTGCTGTTGCCTTTGCTTAGAGCAGGGCCGGGCTGTACTGCAGAGTTCTCGAATACTTCAGTACTGCCTCCTCACCTCTGTTGCAGTGGTAGCCATTGCTTGTGCCCAAGCCAAGCAGGTGGCAGATGGGTGGAGAACATTCTCAGATAATACGTGTTGGTTAAAGTGCATAGATTGAGCTGCCTGCTCTCTCTTGCTTCCCTCTTCTGCTCTTCTCAAATGCTGTACTTTATGGTAAAGACTTCTTGTTCTAGACTTGATGCTGGCTGCGCTGGATGGTTGTCCCGACTGCTGGCACCTACAGTGAATTAACTGGCAGTGCTGTTGATGATGCAACTGCTGCCTTCTGTGCGACTGGATTTCAGACATCCTCAGCTGGCATAAAATGCTATAGCAGGGGAATAGAGGTAATGGGGGAACAGAAACCACATCTTACTGTGACGTTTGGTGGAGAGGTAGGGAAGGCATGGGGAAATTGTGCCATTTGTAAAGAAACTAAGCAGCCCTGCAATCAGTGCTGTAGAAGTAGTAAATATCTTTACCTCCCACTTTGTTTTCTGACTGCTTACTAATCAAAGCTGCCTCAGGTACCTTTTCCATTTTGTGCTGTACTGAATAGTCGGGGCTGGACCCAGACTCACTCTGCTGATAACTGGCTGAGCGTGCACAAGATGCATCAGGGTTTTATTTCTTCCTTTGCTGTTTGTCCTGATCCTGAAATATCTACCACTGTGACAATGGTTGCCAAAGAAAACTCTGGGTATATTTTGTGTGTGTGTGTGTACGTATCCCCCACAAACAGTTTAGCTTTTTCAAATCAAGAAGCTATTCTCTTGAAGACCAAATGTGACACTTGTACTGGCTAGAGCTTATGAAGTGACAAATAATTGGGGCTGTGCCTTGTGTGGGTTCCTCCCTCCCCCCCCATTCTGTGTATTGTTCAAATTCTGCATGATCTGTTTGCCGATGGCTCCTCAATAAAAGCCTTTTTAAAAAAATTGTTTGCAGGACAAACTATTCAAAACACAGAATGCAGCCATCCTCTTGGATCAGCCTAAAGCCGATGCTGAGCTCAACAAGCCAGGTGCACTGAGCTTTCTGTAAGGCTTCCAAAGCAGACAAACTGCCCTGATTCATGAGAGAGCATATTTGACATTAATAAATGGCTGGGGCAGTCCCCTCGTTTTCCAGCTTTGGCTTCATTCACACTGAGGCCCTTCTTCAGAAAGGGTTCTTTGCAGTTTAAACTCCATTTCAGAAAGACTCAGTCCCCAGACTTAAAATTCCAGTTTTGTTGAAAAGTTTTCACAGCTTTGATGATATGTCTGATATTTTCCTAAGACACCAGGTGGCCTTTTCTCTTTCCAGCCTCCTCCCATCCTCTGGGAACAAAGCAAATCCAACACTGAAGTTTTATCTTTTAGTACACTCCTGTGCATCTTCTTTCCAGTAGAGTTCCTGGCATTCCCTCTTATTGTGTTAAACATGGCATTTGTGTTCTGACTCTGCTATGTAAACCTGTCATGCTCTTGAGCAAGGTAATTACTTAAGGGGCTATACAGAATAAGACCAGACAAGAACTACATGGGAAAAGGAAGAACTACATATCACTCACCTGCAGCCTGTTGACTGAAAGCTATTGGCAATCCCTTTTCAAAAACTCCAATTTTTGGCACTCTGCTGTGAATATACTCCACTCTTGTACTCGTGTACTTTATTGTAACACAGTCACCTTGAATTTTTTTGAAACAAATAAAAATTATTGTTTTCTTAGTCAACTGGGTTACAGCCAAGTTTTAGAAATTCTATTGTGTGTTCTTACGTGATGGATGACAATGTTCTGCTTTACTGCAAGTTAAGAAAAGGTGGAGAGGAGTCTTTATCAGGGACTGTAGTGATAGGATGAGGGGGAGTGGTTTTAAGATGGAAGAGGGAAAATTTAGATGAGAGATTAGGAAAAAAATTCTTTCGTGATTGTAAAGAATCATGTAGGGGGGTTGGACTAGGTGACTTGTAAAGGTCCCTTTCATCCCCAAGCATTCTTTGATTTTTTTGATGTGATGTCAGTGATTCTCCATGCTAAGAACCCCAAAAGTAGAATTACACAATTGATGTAAGCTGGGGAAGCTGTGAGGCTGGAAACACCTTGTGTTTCTGTGATGGACGCATGATCATGTGCCTAGAAAGGAATTTCATGGCATTTGCCTGGAACATGCATAGTTCCAAAGAACATATATTGCAATTGAGGGTAGATTTGGATTAGATATTTCTTAGGAAGAAATTTTTCCAGTGAGGGTGCTGAGGCACTGGCACAGGTTGCCCAGGGAGGCAGTGGAGGCCCCATCCCTGGAGGTGTTCAAGGCCAGGCTGGATGGGGCTTTGAGCAACCTGAACCAGTGGAAGGGGGGTTGGAACTGGATGATCTTTATGGTCCCTTCCAACCCAAACCATTCTACAATTCTATGAAAATATAAATCTTTCCTTTGAAACTGCATATGTGATTTCTACTCCCTAGAAACAATTAATAGATGATCAATTGGAGTGTTGGTTCTGTCTATGTCAGTTACCATGACAATGTTGGTGTTGGTGTTTAGCTTGTGTTGCTACTGCAGACTCCTGATTTCTTTTATAATCTAACCTCCTTAAGTGTTTTCAGACAAAAGCCTTGGTGTCACAAAAATGACTTTACAAATCCAGCTTCTTTAAGTCTTCCCATGTTAAGGAACTAAAATGTTATGGTTTGGCAGTGCAGGTTAGCAGAAACCATGCATTACTGTGTGTTGCCTGAGTAGTGAAGCAACAGCAGAAGATCTGAACTACTGAACTGAAGATAAATTCACAGTGCTTGAATGTTTTTCAGATTTCTCTTCCCATTAAAAGAAAATATTTACTTATTTTATCATTTTCAAGATGCTGAGCCTCACATTGCAGCTCCCACTGGCATCACTAGACTTGTGCTCTTATATTATTTTGATGCCTTGATTTCACACCACTGCCTCCAGATTCTGAGATGTGAGCTTTGAAGCCCCAAGTCACCCTTTCACGTTTTGCCCCCATTTTCATCCACAAACCTGAATTTCTTTCATTCACATACTTTAGGGCCGTTTCCTTCTCTGTGTTCTTTCAGTCATACAAGCCCAATGAAGAAGTTGCTTTAGAGCATTAGTTAGATTGCTAATTCTGTTGCTACTCTGAGCCTCGTCGAGATGGAGACGTGCGCTACCCCCGTGGCAGCCCCATGCTGGGGGTCCCTCGGGTCCTTGGGCGTGATGCAGGGACAGCAAATGCCCTCAGCAGCAAGAACGGGTTCCTTTACCAGGGTGTACCCCATATTTCTGCCCTCTAAGACAGTATCAACTATGCCAGTCATTGCTTATCTTGCAGTTTTTGGGTGCTACATGTGAACATCTGGGTGCCGGCTGACTGTTGGGGTGCTTTGAGTGTGCGTCTCCGTAGTGGAAAATGTGTTTTCCATAGTCCTCAGGGCTATATCCAAGCATTTCCTCAGTGGGGAGCAAGGGCTCCCTGGGGTGGGGGCAGCTCCTGCCCAGCTCTTGGGGCCTTTCCCCTCCGCTGGTGATTTGCAAAATCTTTCCCTTCAATCCCCTGGTTTAGAAAGCAGGGGCAGCAAAACAGTGAGACCGGGAATAGCAAATCCCTTCCGTTTGTCTTGTTGTTTTCTAATGTATGCGACCTCTCTGGGTGGTTTAAGCGGTTTAGGTACTTTCTATAAAAGGGATCTTTTAATGACAAAACTAATGTGATTATCTTACCGAGTGTGAGAGGCGTATTCAAGGTTTAGAGAAAATCTGTTAGAATAGCTGAATGTATCTGCTTAATCCTTTCTCTAATGTGGGTGGACAATGCTCTGGGAAGCAATTGGTCTTTCTTTCTTAGAGTAAATGCCTGGTCTCCAGAGGTAGGAACTTGTTTGCAGCTTTTTAAACCCTTACGCTTCACCTTCCAGGGAATACAAAGGCGCAGGAGAGAGGCAGAGAGCTTTGAGAGGCCAAGTTTTTCCTCAAATAGCTGGGGGTGTAACCAATACCGGGCCAATTCCGGCAGGCAGCCGAGCACTCTCTGCTCCCTTTGACTGCGACCTGAATAGAGGGTCCTCCTTTTGCCCTCCTGCAAAACCACGGCCCCTACAACATCAAATACAGAAACGCTTTCTCTTTTATGAGCATTTAGGGAAGCTGCTCGCTGTTGCTTGTGTGACAGGACCCTGCCTGGTTTTGTGTGTCGGGTGAGCAGCCCTTCCCATGTGGATCTATGGCATGGGGAAATTCTCCATGTGTCCTTTTTCCCATATCAGCCCTTTGGAGAGATTTGGATCTGCTACTAAGTTATCATAGGGAGGATGGCATCGAGGGGTGATGCTGCAGGATCCAACCATAGCTGGACCTCAGCTGGTACTAGCCTGGCGTTGCTCAGCTCCTTCACTTTTCATAGGTCTGTGCTTGTGAATCTTTGATTTCTCCATTTCCATCTGGGCACACAGGTCTTAGAAACATTAGGAAATCCTATTCTCTGCAACAGTTAGCAAGATAAGTAGACCACCCCCTTCGCCTTGCCAGAGTGTTTAACAAAGCAAGTGGTGGCTTTGATAGTCTTTAGCACATGGATTTGGCTTTACAGCAGAGGAAAACAGGTTGCATCTTTTAATTTGCTATCCAAACATCCTCAAAATAGGAAAGAAGGAGGAAAAGGCTATTAAGCTGCTACTTTTTCCAGTTAGAGTGAAATATACTGTCTCCTCTCTTCACCCAGCAGAGTAAAATATACTGTCTCCTCTCTCCACCCACAGGGAAAAGTGGGACTCCAGCATGTCCTCTTTGTGAAGATGTAGCCCTACATGCTCATCTGGCTACCCCGACTGTGGAGCTGACACTGGGTTCTCTGTTATGGAGAGACAGTATTCAAGGACTTCATGCACAATCTAAAAACCAGCCCCAGATTGTATCAAACCAAATTTTGTGAAGGAGGAGAAAGCAATTTGTATAAATGAGGCCTTGACATTTCCCCAGCAGGCTGCTGTATGATCAATAAGTATAGGATGTTTCAGGTTGAAGGGCCCTCAAGAGGTCCAACCTTCTGCTCACAGCTACAAGGTCTGCTACAGGGTCAGACCAGATTGCTCAGTGATGTGTCCAGTTGGATCATGAAAACTTTCAAGGCTGGAGCCTGCACAGCTTCTCTGGGCATTTTGCTCAACTGTCTACATGGTGGAAGAGTTTTGCATCTATTCTGAACTTGTTTTAGTTCACATGCGCTACCTTTTATCCTCCCACCATGCACCATTGTGAAGAGTCCTGCTCTATCTCCTTGATGAACCCTGTAGGCCCTGAGGACTGCTGTTCGGTGCCCCCAAACCCGTTCCTTTTCCAGGCTGAACAAATCCAGGTCCCCAATCCTCTCCTCATGGGCCAAGTGCTCCAGCCCCAACCATCCAGGTGGTGCTCCCCTCAACCTGCTTCTGTCACTCAATATCTTCTACTGAGATGTTCCAGACTGAATACAGTATTCCATTTGTGGTAACTAAGCACCAACAAGAGGAGGAGTTCCCTTCCCTGAATCTCCTGGCTCTGCTCCCGTTCCTATGGCCCAGGAGACTGCTGGGCTCTTTGCTGGCTCGTGCCTAGCTAGATGTCCATCAGCACCCCCAGGACCTTTTCTGCAGAGCTGCTCCCCAGGCTGTCAGTGCCTACGCTGCACCACTGCAATGAGTCCTTCTTGCCCGAAGGGGCAGGATTTGGAGCTTGTTTTTGTTGAATTTCAAGAGGTTCTTGTTGTCTCCTTCCTTCAGCACATCTATCTGAATGGCTGCCCTTCCATAAGTGTATTAACTCTTTGCTCCAAATTGGTGTCATCTGCAAGGGTAACCTGCTCAGGTTGTGCCAGGGATAGTTTAGATTGGATATTGGAAAAAAAATCTTTACTGACAGAGTGGTAAAGTATTGGAAGAGGCTGCCCAGGGAAGTGGTGGAGTCTCCTTCCCTGGAGTTGTTCAAAAAACAGGTGGCCATTGCACTTCAGGGCATGGTTTAGTAGGCACTGTGATGTTGGGCTGATGGTTGGACTGGATACTGGATGATCTTAAATGTCTTTTCCAGTCTTAATAATTCCATGTTTCTAAATGCTGAAGAAGAACTTGAAACCTGAGAACAACATGGTTTTGTTTTTATCTCTTGGTAGAGACTATTCTTAGAATCATCTTGAAAGCACTTGTTCTCTAAAGTACTTGCAACACTGAAAAAATTACATCTTTCCTCACCACCTTCATGCTGACTGCATCCTGACATCAATTCTACCACGGATTCAGAGAGAAAGTTCTGTGAAGACCTTATAGCAGTCTTCCAGTAGCTAAAGGGATCCTACAGGGACGCTGGGGAGGAGCTCTTTATCAGGGTGCCAGGATAGGACAAGGGGGAACAGTTTTAAGCTGAAAGAGGGATGATTTAGATGAGATATTAGGAAGAATTTTTTTCCTATGAGGGTGGTGAGGCACTGGCACAGGTTGCCCAGAGAAGTCATGAATAACCCATCCCTGGAGGTGTTCAAGGCCAGGTTTGGGCAACCTGATCCAGTGGAAGGTGTCTCTGCCCATGGCAGAGGGTTTGACTGTGTGATCCCTGATGTCCCTTCCAACCCAAACCATTCTATGATTCTATGTTTCAGTGATTATGTAGCTGCAATCTGAGTGGCTGCCAGGACAAGGGAGAGAAACCCCATGCTGCTCTGCCCTCAGAGCCCTGATGTGCAGCAGGGCTTTTAGAAATGCCTTGTTGCAATGCCTGCTGTCATAAAAATGAGCTTCAGAAGTGACATTCAGTCACCATAGCCTCTGTGCTGCAATGACAACTGAATCCAGTCATTTCTGCGATGGACTATGGGGCAGCTTTGGCAGTTCCACACTGTTGGAAAAACTTGGATGGGGAAGAACAGCTGCAGCCTCCTTGAAAGCAGTGAAGGTTTTCTTTTGGAGGGTGATTCATATGGTTGTATGAGGCTGAAAGAACCATGCAGTGGCTCACTGTTATGATATCACAGGTGTTTTATCACCATTTCATAAGTGAGGAATTAGGACTAGAATAAGACCAGAGGGGTCTTGACTGTATTTCTTTAGGAGGAGTTATAAACCTTTTACTATGATACCACTGTCCCAATCTTGAGCAGTGCTCCAGGGCTTCCCACAGCTCCTGGGGAAGTTACCCGGTACATCTGGGCAGGTATTGGAGGGGGTTCAGGGGTGATGGCAGGTACGGTCCTGTGGGTCACTATTTCCAACACTGGGCTCTCCCAAGCACCCAGAGCTCTGCTTCCACACCTGCACATGAATCAGTGTGATGTGAATTAACTCAACAGCTTTGCTGTGTTTAATGTCTGTTGGTGTTCCTCCGAGTATCTCACAGATCCACTGCTTGCCTTCACTCTGGTGATGTGGTGCCCTGTTCCTTTGGTCCAAGCAGAGAACAGTGGTCCCCTGTCTGTGAAATGCATGAGGGAAAAATACTGTTCCTCCTCCAGAAAGCAAGCAATAACCTTCTCCTCCCTGCTTGCAGCCTGCTGATGTATCCAACCATGCAAACTAGGCTCTTCAGTTGCCCCTTAACATTTTACCCTGTGCCAGAGAGGACAGGAGAGGAAGGATATTATTTCCTTAAAGATCCATCCCTCATTCTCAGTCACTGCATAATGGAGCCACTAAAAGGGGATAGACACTCCCAGGTCATGCTGGAGGAGAGGAGACGCTCCCACCTTTCCTCCCAACAGATGAAGTCAGTACTTGCTCCGCAAACCAGACCAATAAATGTCGAGGCAGCGGGAGGTGAGTGCAATCAAGTGCGAGAGCCTGAGTTATAGCAGTAACCTGCTGAATTCCTGGGTCACAAAGTAATTTACAGAACAACTCTAATGTCATTCAATAATTATTCAGACAGGCTGGACCCGGGGGGGCACAGCCTCCTGCTGGGTATATTATTAATACCATCAACAAGCAGCAGGATGTTAGTGTGAAGAAAAGAACCACAACACAAGTGTGTGAACCTAAGGAACAAATGGAAACCAGCGTTAATAGGAAACTGTACTGCTTCCTAATGATCAAAAAAATCTATCTATCTTGTCCTAGCAAGTCATTCAGTGACATGTGAGTGTGTCCCCTTGTGCTGACAGTGAAAATTGCTCATGGCAGTTTGCAGTAGAAGGGGAGGAAGATCGCTGTGGCAGCGGCTGCCCATTGATATCTCTCAGCCTCTCTGATAGTCCCCATGGAGACTGAAGGGGGGGAGGGAGGTGGTTTCCAAGCACCCCAGAATAATTTAAATTGATATCCAGTGAACAATGTAAACCTTCTCTTTGACGTGGCGTGGGAATAGGCAGCCACAGCACTGGAACTGGGTCAGCTGAAAAGGAAGGTAATGCCACAGCCCAGGATTTGATCAGCGGAGTAAGCCAGGGGCTCGACCTCTGCTATCTCAGTCCCTCCCTTCCCCTTCCACCCCCCATACCATCCTCCAAAACATCTAGGAATGGCAGCAAATTCCCTTCATAAACTTGTCTTTGTGAACAGAGGCTTCCTGGATGAAGAGGATGTGTATGAAACCTGAGAACAGGTGTAGTCTTCTGCAAAACCTACGGACCCCAGCACATGGGTGCCAGGAGGTTCAAGCATCCACAGGGTAGTGTTGCCACAGCTGCAGTTTTAAACCTTTTTCCATCACCGCTTTGGGGTTTGTGACCCTTCCTCACCTAACTGAATCTCTACGTGGTTTGAAGTTTGCTGCAAAGACGGAATAAGGAATTACATGGGCAAAGCCTGAAGTGAATCAGCCCAAAGTAACCCTTCAGTTGTTTCTCAGCTGGGAAATAACAGTGGAGGGCTATGTACTACGTAACTTTGATCCGGTACCTACCACCAACAAACAGACAATGAAAAGCTCCCTGGGTTTGGCCCTTCCTCATGCAGAGGAGTATGTAGTTTATTTAAATATGGGGTAAATGTTTCTCAAGGGCATTTAAAGGATCAGAGAAGGCTTCCTGGCCATTATCTCAGGGATAAATTATAGATGCTGTTTTATAGCAGAAGAGGTTTTGCCTCAGACCTGTTCCTGTAACACAGTAATAGAGCCAGGCTGTTGCCTCAGACACTACCAGCGGTAGTAGACCCATGTCCTCATCTGATTAACCATCTACATTAGAAAGATGTTAATGTCACCTGCTGGTGACCAGGAAACAACTGTTGCCCCCAGTTCCTCTGCATCAGCTGTGTGTAGAGCCCTCCAGGAGCATCACTCTGGCCACAGACTGAGGTTGAGGTTGTTACGGGAGTAGTGTCAACACTTTGACATGGGGTATGAGATGGACTCAGTTGTTCTCTTTGGTCCTTAAAAGTGCAAAATTAGTAAATCTCCACAAAATTGTGCAGCAAGAAGAAGCTGGCCACGTGGAGCTGCCTGATGGTAGGCAACACCCTGGACACTGGTGAACCAGTCCGTCCTTCACTGGGAGTGCATGGCATGTGAAAGCCAGCATGAATCTATCTGCAGAGTTGTCTGGGTCTATGATCCAGCAAAGTGCTACAGCACAGTCTGGAAATCTGTCACCTCTCCAATGAAGACAGAGTGGAGCAGCGCCTGGGACTAGACATTTACCATCAGAAAACAAAGTGTGCCGTGTGGCTCCCTTTTCCCATCTGTTATAACTTTGGCCAATTCACTGCTTTTTCACAGCTTGGGTAGAATTCTGATGGCTGTTTAACTAAACCAGAATTAGAGCAGAGGTCCAGCAGCTGATAGATGTCCACCTGCCCAGGAGAGGTACCCCTGAACCCACCAGATTGGAGATCTCCAGAAGTCCAGGAGGAAGACATTTATTCTATTTAGGGGATGCAGGGATATATACTCCTGTAACTGGATGAATGCCCCATCACTGCAAGTGCTCAAGGCCAGGACTGAGCTAGTGAAGGGTCTGGAGCAGAAGGCATATGGTCTGGAGCACAAGTCTTATGAGGAGTGTCTGAGGGAACCGAGATTGTTTAGTCTGGAGGAGAGAAGGCTGAGGGGAGACCTCATCGCTCTCTGCAGTTTCCAGAAAGGGGGTCAGTCTCTGCTCCCAAGTAACAGGTGATAGGATGAGAGAAAATGGCCTCAAGTTGTGCCAGGGGAGGTTAGATTGGATATTAGGAAAAATTTCCTTACCAAAAGAGTTATGAAGCATTGGGAGAGTCTGCCCAGGGAAGTGGTAGAATCCCCATCCCTGGAGGTGTTCAACAAATGTGTGGTCATGGCACTTCAGGACACAGTGGCACAGTGGTGTTGGGCTGATGGTTGGACCTGATGATCTTAGAGATCTTTCCCAGCCTTAGTGATTCTATGTTCTATGAAACATATGCTGATGGGATCTTCAGCTAGGAACTAGAGGGGATCTAGGATCCATGAGTGTGTCCTATACCCACAGTGAGCAGCCAGAGCCTGAGGTTTAAGGAAAAGCTCAGCTGTACAACTTGTTTCACTGACCATGAACAACTTCTCTTTCTGTGGCCGCTTCGGTGCTTGGACAGTGCTCTTTTTCAGATTTCCTTTTGCACTGCCAGTGCCCAGCAGCAGAGAGGAGGGCTGCAGAGCCCTGTGGACATCGGTGGCAGGAGGCTCTGAGGTTAGTTTTAGAGTCTGGGTCCTTCCTCTTGTTCACAGTTTAACAATAAATTGCTAGTGATATCTACCCCCCTCTAACCTCTCTCCTAAACTTCTCCTACATGCACCACTGCCAAAAATAATTGCATTTTTTGCCTGTGTTGCTTTTCTTGGAGAGACCCATGAAAAAATGGAGAAAGTTGTGTTATTATGATGTTACCACTGTCACTGCCTAAGAACAAGATTACCAAAATAATTCTTTTTTTTCCCTTTTGTGCTTATACACAGATGCTGCTGCTGATATTCTCTGAATTCCCCTGAAAAATAAAGAGTGTTCTGATCCGTATTCCCCAAGTCCCCAATACAAATGCAAATCATCTCCTGGCGGCAAACCATGGTTTGGTTTTTTTTGTTTCCTTCCTGGCTGCCCAGCATCTCTTGGCAGTTCTTTTCTAACTTGTTTCTTTTCCTCTTTTCCCTTTAGCCAGTGTGTCTCAAGTGAGGTCCCCAGGAAGGTCAGAGACCTGCTCCATTCACACACCTCTGCCCTCCTCCTCTTCTTCCTGTCACCAAACTTATTTAAGGCCTTTTTGTTTATTAAGCAGAAAGAGCTGAAGGGCTAAAATTGAAGTGCCTCAAGTCGCACCAGGGAATGTTCAAATTGGATATTAGGAAGAATTTCTTTACTGAAAGAGTGGTGAAGCACTAGAAGAGGCTGCTCAAGGAAACAGTGAAGTACCCATCCCTGGAGGGGTTCAAAAAACATGTAGATGTTGTGCCTAGTGACATGGCCTAGTGGGCATGGTGGTGTTCTGTTGATGGTTGGACTTGATGATCTTAGAGGTCTTTTCCAACCTTAGTGATTCTGTGTTTCTATGATTCTATGAAAGTTATACCAGGACTTGTTCAAATTCCCAAAAATAATAGTCAGGTGGGCCACACCAGTTCTGGATGAGGGCATCTGGGCATTTTATGTTCCTGCTTTTCTGTTTCTCCACAGGGTTCATCTCTTGGATAAAATCAAGTAGGAGATCACAGCTGCAGGAGTCAAGCTCAGAGGGAGGAAGGTGACTGATCTTTCCCATTGCTTTAAATAGAGCAGTGCTTTTTAGGTTATAAAGCACCTAAAGGAGGGACTTCTAAATACTCCAAGAGCAGAATTTGAACAAGCGGGATCTTCACCTGTGAGGCTGTGGAAAGTAACAGGGGGTCTAAATCCTTAAGCAAAAGCAGGTGTCTTCTCCCTTAGAAAAAATCATGCACTGTTTTTTTAAAAAGTACAAATAGCCAGTGGGGTAGGCTGTTGGGTTGAAACCATGCCTGCCATTTCTTCTTTTGGAGTTGACACATTTTCTTCCACGCCCAAGTTTCAGACGGGTGCAAACTCTCTCCACCTTGAGATTTTTAATTGTATTTAAAGCTACAGCTGAACAGATCAGCCCATGATGTCAAATGCACACTAGGATTACTGCAAGGAGAAGTTAAAAACAAGACATCAAAATCAAGATTCAGCTCCAACAATCCAGCAAAAGGCAGCCTGCAGATCCTGCGAGCCCGAGTTGAGCATCGCTGTGAAGGACAGCTGCCAGAATTGTCAGCCTCCCTCTCTTTCTCCCATGGGTTTCAGACAAACCAAGCACTTAAATATGCCCTTAACTTGGAGTACATGAGCAGCTCCCACTTACTGAAGTGTTCTTGCAATGGGCTTAGTGCTAAGAATGTCCTTAAACCCAAGTGAAGGACTGGTAGAGCCCATGAGGGAATGAGTGACACCATTTCCTTCCCTACTTGGATGCACTAAGGGCTTGAGGTCCCGCAAATCTTTGAAGCCTATGGGCCTGGCTGTGTATTTGGGCCCATGAGGTGGCCTGAGCCATCTGCTGGGAGTGTCCGAATGTGGGTGGAAGACACATGGGACCTGGTCCATCACCTGCATCACTTCTTTGGCATCTCCCATCTGCCCGGTGCTGATACTGAGCAGCTTGTTCTGCCCTGAATGCCGCAGCTGAGCTGGTGCCTAAAAAAATTACCTCAGAGTTAAAAAAATCATTTGTGTGGGCTTCCTTTTTCATCTTCTTTCCTGCTGCTATTCATTTAGCATGAAATAACCTTCCAAATTAATCCGGAAGAGATAATTTGAAACTGTTGCTCTTTTCCCATTGCTAATTACTGTTTTGAAAACCCATTTGAATCCTCCTGAATACACAGGCTGATATTCCTAAGCAAGTGCCTACCAGGTATTTTCCATGACGGGCTTCTATTTCCCTGCAAAGATAAAAAAAAACAATCCTGTCTTGCTGGCTCACTTCTAATGGGACAATCGTGTCTCCATAGTGCATCTTGTTTCTGAAGCAGAGCCGTGTTTTGGCAGCAACCAACTGCTACCGAGTTTCACAGGACTGTCGGGGCAGTGTGGCATTCGTGAACCCAGAAATGAAGCAGTTAATTGCCCTACTGGGAAGGAGGAAATTTCTTGTAAAAATCCAGAATCTGGTTGAACAATGTGGCCTTTTCTTTTTCAGCTTTGGAATCAAGCCTGGCTGCTCTTGTAAACAAAGAAAGGAAAGAATCACTGAACCAACCCAACACATAAAAACTGACCATGTCTGTCTTTGAAGTTCCCTTTATATGGTTTGGAAAACTTGGGATTATAGAGGATTTTTTCCTTTTTTTTCTTTTTTTTTTAGGAAAAAAGAGAGATTGGAATCAAGGGAAACTTTTTCTTAAACAGAGCAGAAGTCATTAATTAAGTATCCCATTCATCCCCAAGGCACCGGCTCATCAATCAGATTTCTTATTAGCATTCTGATGACCTGCCTGACCCCCGTCTCTGTACTGTCTGCATGACGACATGGAAAACCAGACCACACACCGAAAGGAGGAGGATTATTTGATGCTTTTCCTCACTCTGGGGGGTGGGGACCAAGCTGGGAAGAGGAATGATGACTGACGTTGTTGTTTTGAGTTGAGGCAAGTCAATAAATGGCTCCTGGAGAAACAACCCTGAGAGGGTGGCATAAGCGATGTCCTAGTGGCTTTGCTGCCCCGAGGCTGGGACCTGCGGCTTGGTGCCATGACAGGGTCTCTCTGTGCCCGTTGTCACGGTAGGCTCAAACCCAGAGTGAAGAACAGCATTTCAGCGCAGCCACCACCATGCTCTTACCCTTGGGTAACCCCGATAGGGAAACGATTGGCTCCTGAAAATGTGCTGGCAGCCTTGGGCCCCCTAAGTAGGCTGTGTCCTCAAGGCGGATAAGGATCCCACTTTAGCAGTCCTCCAGCCTTTCTCCTGCCAGGTTATTCCAATTATAAGTAATTAGCTGATTGCATCTTTGCACAACTGCTTTTGGGCAAGTTTTTGCATTGAAAAAAAAAGATGGCAGTCACGGTAGGAAGTTATGAGATGTGCACATATTTGCTTGAGAGAAAGTCAAACTACAGCAGCCCCTGGCATGGCATGGGAATTTGCACATGCACACACATGCACAGAACACACATGCAAGGATGATCATAAGCTGCTCTCCGTTACCTTTGCCATGATTATTGCAGGGCCATGTGTCAGGAAGCAAGAAAGGCAGTGTGAATGATGCATCCATGCGACTGCTGTGATGATGGATGCAGGAATATGGTGCTGCTTTTAGGGCAACTTCTTACCCAGAGATGTCTGATATTTCTAAATGAGATTGGTTTTATGAAATGTTTTTCTCAAAATAAGAAAATCTGATTTTTTTTTTAAACTGTGAAGGGTGTGGCAAGATAGAAAATTATTTTAGTATTTCTTACTTCTTTATTTTTCTCTCATTTTCTCTTTTTGAAAAGCAAAAGTATAATCCTGTGCATGGTGAATAGAAAAAGGAAAAATTGGAAAATATGGATAAAACTGTACAAGTTTTCGAAAGTAGTTGGGAGGTTTATTTAAAAAAAAAATTTTCTTTTTTATTTGCTTTATTTGGAAGGGGTTGTCCCCAAACAATGTGACATTCTCCTTTAAGTATTGCTGCTCTGGGTAGTTGCCATCATAGTTCACCTCTGAATTTAGGCAATATTCCCTGAGTCACACCAGAAATTTGTAGGACACCTTTAGGGATGTGAGTCTCAAGGACTGGCCCAACAAGAAATGTCCCTCTGGGCAGGGAATTAGATTTGATCACCAGCTAAGACCCTAATGAATAAAACATCCTTGTTTTTGAGCCTCACTCTCAAGGCAGAGGGTTGATGTCACTGCTGAAGGGGACATTAGGGAACTGTCCTGGGAACACAAGGATATCCATCTGTCATTGCTGATGGAGAAAGAGATGGGGAGGGTGGAAGTGAGAATGGGCAGCAGTTTGGTCTTTCATGTTAAACGCCAAAGCAGCACCAGGAGCAGATCCCTGAACCCAGGGCTTCATACCCCTTTCGCACAAAGCTGCAGGAATTCTTCTGTTTTCTGTCCCAATGGATCCTGAATTATTGAACACCAGTGTGAGGAGTGTAAGTCAACTTCTTCTACACTGTGTTCTTAACATTTTATTTTTCTTCTGCTGTGGAGTGAACCTTGGGGCATTTCATAGCATCACCTGAGATTTTACATGATCAATTCCCTGCTATTGTAGAAACCCAGCCACTGACATAGCAGGTCTTCCCTCCTCTCGTCCTGAGACATGTTACAGTTCTTTATTTGGTCTTTTGCTGGCATTTATTTCCTATGTCAAGGTGCATAGTGGCAAGTGGAATAGATGCTCTTTAGATCCTTTTGAACTATATGTCTTCTATAGGAGCTTCATGTTCTCTCCCTGACAGAGGCCAGAGGAGATCCTCAAGAAGGACTATGAGACATAGAGCAACTCTTTCCCCAAACTGTCCCCATCCTGCTCCCATTCGTGACTTGGGGACCTCTACGTATCTGTCTGGGTTTCATGATCCAGATGGTGGCTTCTAGCCCTGTATAAAACTAAACACATACTATCCAGGCAGCTTCTGCAGTCCCAGGTGCCCCACTTTGACTAATCTCATAGAGGCATAACCAACTCCTCCTTCGCCAGTAACTATGGACCAGGGCCAGAAGGATCAACCAGGGCAAGGATTACAGCAAGCCAGAAATCAGATACTAGTCACAGTGGCTGGAAAGCAGCTACCTGAACTACCAGCTCAGACATGTCCTCTATGTGCTCGGAAAGGGATCTGTGTATCCCAGGCACTTTAAAAAAGGTCTTAATTTTTGCTTGGTGATCGGAAGATCTGGTGTACTGATGGTGTCTGGCCCAGGGAATCCTGACAAGTCACCTCTGGTCTCAGGTCCCTTGTCACTATAATCCAGAGGAGCCCTAAGGAAGTGTTACTCCATTGGGTTACTGCTGGACCTTTCTATGCAGCTTTTCATGTCACAGTCCAAATCATGGACGGTTGTCATCAGACAGCAAGGCTCATCTCATGCCTCCATTGCAGCAGACTACTAGTGTGTATATGGTAGCTGGGAAACACTGAAAAAAATTAAACACATTACATACTGAAATAATAAGTGTGCGGTTTGGATACTGACAATTAAGTCACATTTTCATGGTTCTTGTTAATCAACGTAGTACTTGATCTAGTTCCTTCCTGAAGTATCTGCTATGGCCTATCTGTCAGATGCCTTTGTGTGCTGTGCCATGCTATTCAATGCTCGGTGTATTTTGAATTTAGGTCAGCTGAAATGTCAGGTATTTCTCTTATGAGGTCATTTTTCCCAACAGAGTGTCCTGGGAAGTAGCAAGTTAAAAAAAAAAAAAAACACAGAGAGAAGACTCTGTATTGGGTAGATACGGTCACAAAAGAGATCTGAGAGGGAGAGAGTTGCTACATGGAAGACCTAAAAAATGCACAGAGCTGTGAGGAAGAAGGCTCAACCTCCTTCCATCTCTCTCCAGTGCAGCAAATGAAGAGGTGAGTTTGACTGGGTACAAGCTTGGTGGCTGCTGACCTGGTGCCAGACCATCTGACACAGTGATCAGATGCTGTTTGCAAAGCCTGCATAAATTGAAGTCCATGTACACAGGAAAAACTGAAATAGGATCTCTGGTGCCAGCAGCTCCTCTTATCACTTTGTAGCCTGTTCGTGTTCCCTGGCAGATAATCACCATGACTAACATTTATCTGACACAGCCGATTTTGCTACCAAAATCTGTTTTCCAACCTTAACTGACTGTTCACAGAAATGACAGCTCTTCTTTCAATCCTATAAATGCTAACAAAACTCTCCTAGGAAATAAATGACTTCTGTGGACACTTTACAAAGTCAAAAGAGGAAATGGCCTGAAGTTGCACCAAGGGAGGTTTAGATTGGATATTAGGAAAAATTTCTTTACTGAAAGAGTGGTGAAGCATTGGAAGAGGCTGCTGTGGGAAATGGTGGAGTCCTCATCCCGGGATGTATTGAAAAACATGTGTAGCCGTGGCACTTTGGGACATGATTTAGTAGGCAAGGTCCTGTTGGGCTGACGCTTGGACTGGATGATCTTATAGGTCTTTTCCAACCTTAATAATTCCATGATTCTATGACTCTATGAAAAAGGGTAAAACTTGAATGTCTTGATCAAAATCCAAGCGCACAAGAAGAGTGCCACCGAATCCACCTTGCATGAAAGCAACAGCCCCCCAACATGCATGTCGGTTTGGACACGCTAAGCAGGAGTGGCTGCTTACCCACCGCCAACGTGCAGCAATATGATGGCATGCCAAAGGATCTTTAGGGGCTGAAGGGAGGGAAAAAGAACCTCGTGTAGAATTTAAAATGTGCTCTAACCTTTTCTGCAAACTGAAAGCAAGAAAAATGCTCATAAAACTACTCTTTGTGCACAGAAAGAAGTACGTTTTTATACTGTTGCTAAGTTCCTTATTGTTTTCTGACTGTTTTTTGTGTTTCTGTGGCAGCCTTTTCTGTGGGCTTCTTTCAGTGCCTTAGCTATATTGGCCTGCAGATAATTAGATCAGTGCTATCATTTTCACTGTCCTTTTTCCTCTGGGGCTATTTGCATGATAATGGCAGTTTGTGCCACTCTCTCCCTCCGTCTCCTTCTCTTCTTTTAACAAGACACCATTTCTAAACATGAAATAATTCAGGACACAATCTGTGAGTCGCTCTGTTAAGAAAGGACTGCAAACATCTGGTTAAAAACCATTTCTGGTAACCAAAAATCCAACATTTTTGTTATAGCTGTAGCTTTCCAAAAATGTCTTTTATTTTTGCAGTATTTTTTTTTCTACGTGTGTTGCTGTATGCAAAGCTCCTACTCACAAAATGCTCCCATTCTGGGTGTATATAAAGATTTATTATGTGTTTATCTAGATAATTTATAGGCAAGTAAGATATTAGGATTTAAACTCTTAATGAATCCTACAAACATTTAAAAGGAGACTTTGTACCACAAAATGGTTTTGAACCCCTCTTGCTGTGAAATAGTCTTTGGTTCAACAAGATATACCCAAATCTAAGCATATGAGTCAGCCCATTGAAATACAGAGACTGGTTTGGGTGGCTGATACTTGTGTTCATAGAATCATAGAATGCTTTGGAGCGGAAGGGACCTTAAAACTCATCCAGGTTCAATCCCTTGCCATGAGCAGGGACACCTCCCACTGGATCAGGTTGCTCAAAGCCTCATCTAACCTGGCCTTGAACACCTCCAGAGATGGGGCAAATACGACTTTCCTGGGCAACTTGTACCAGTGCCTCTCTACCCTCACAGTAAAAAAATTCTTCCTAATATATATTCTAAATCTCCCCTCTTTCAGTTTAAAATCATTCCCCCTCATCCTATTCCTGTGCTCCCTGACTTATTATCAGGGAGTTAGTTGCTGTTTGTTTACATTTTGCATTTTATTTCCACCCAGCAAAGCATTTCCAAGCAGGACCCTGAACAATTAGTGAAAATAAAGGAATGAGTTTGGTCTTGAAACCCACATGTTTACCTGTAGAAATGTCTCTGAGTGAAGATCAAATCCTGCAAATTACAAGGAATACACAAGTACTGAGGTAAAAAAGAATTATGAAAAAATATCTCAATAATATGAAAAGTAATTTCCTTTTTCATCCTTTTTGAGTATCTGTGTTTCCCAAATGCGTATTTCTGCCAGTAGCCAAGTGCCAGATTTTGAGTAGGACTTAATGAAAAGAAATTACAATTTTAACTCCCCACATCTCTTTTCTGAAGAATCATGATGTGATTTTTGCACAGCTCTGGTAACAGTGACAAGAGAGCCACCAGCACTACACCCAAGTGCTTTGTTCAAGAAAACACCCCACGAAAGTTATCATATACATTATTTTTTGCAGCAAATCTCATAGTTTTGCAGCTTTTGGGGGATTTTTATGTGTACCGGCTTATCTTTAATCAAACCATAAATAATTATGAAAAATTTAGGTGGAATCACAAAAAGGTTTGAGTTGGAATGGACCTTAAAGCTCATCCAGCTCCAACCTCCCTGACATGGGAAGAGACACCTTCCACAGGATCAGGTTGCTCAGAGCCTCATCCAACCTGGTCTTGAACACCTCCAGGGACGTGGCATCCACAGCTTCTCTGGGCAACCTGTTCCAGTGCGTCCCCAACCTCACAGTAAAAAATTTCTTCCTAATATCTCATTTAAATCTGAATGCTTATGTTTTCAGGGAGTATGAAAAATATTTAACTCACTGAAGGCAACTTCAGTGAAGAGCTGAAAGCCTGTTGCCATCACCTTTAAAATTATGTAGCAGATTTGAAAAGAAGTCACAATGGTATGAATTTTATATAATGAAATCCCAGCTACAATCTGAAACAATGAAACCAATATAAAGTTTTTTAATCTGGTGCTGAGGTTTCTTTTCCAATGAGCTGCCCCAGCAATTAGATTTGGCCACAGACCCTTCCTCGTCACATGCTTCTTCCAATTTGATTCAGCCTACAGGAAAGCTGGGGAGGGGCTCTTTACCAGGGACAGCAGAGGTAGGATTAGGGGAAATGGTTTTAAGGTGAAAGAGGGGAGATTTATATGATAAATTAGGAAGAAATTGTTTACTGTGAGGGTGGTGAGGCACTGGTATGGGTTGCCCAGAGAAATCATAGATGGTCTTTAAGGTCCTTTCCAACCCAAAACATTCTGTGATTCTATGATACAATGATCTTGTTGCTCTTAAGCTTCCATTCTACCTTCCCATGGCTAGAGTTCTTTCACAGTATACCATATATAAAGTGGTTAAAACAGCTGTGGAACAATATTTACAACAGCTCAGAAGAAGTAGATCAAGATGGCTATGCTGATTCACCACTAAGCAACCCCAGTGTTATGCTGAAGTAACCTCACTGAAATAAAGAATTCTGCTCTTGTAAAACCATGAGGTGGGGCAGGCTCAGTTGAATGACAGAATTTCCTGTTCATACAGAAGAATAAATACAGTCCTGCCACATGGAGGCCATGTTTCAGCTGAGTCTTCCACTCCTCACACGGGTAAAACAACCATGGCCTTCTGAACAGCCTGATCCCAGATGAGGGCGTTGCAGGACTGGGTTGTGTAAATACCCAGTATTTCACCAAATACTAGCAAATGGGAAAAAAAAGTCCCTCCCTGACGAATTTGTGAGCTTGGTTCCAGTGGAAAATTTGGATATATGAAGTTGATTGGATGAGGTCCTGGAGTGACCCATCATTTCTTTTCCAGTTCTAAACCATGTATGCTTTTTTATCCTGCTTTCTTAATGTAAGAATATAAACCCCCTCAGGTTAAATGTTTAAAGTCCACTTCAAATACCTTCAATATTTTGCTGAAACCCAGGTCCCCAGTGGCATCTCAGAGCTCAGCCCAGCCCGAGCAAGGACCATGAGAGTCTTTACAGGATCTCCTGATGGAGTGAAGATCCCCTAAACACAGGCAACAAAGCTTTGTGCTTTACCCTTGAACAGCTCTTTCCAATGTGATGCAGTACTGCCAAACACACATTACACACTCACCGGTTCCAGGAGAACCAACAAAAACTGCTTTGTCCTTTCTTCTGGACGGAATATCATAGAATCATGGAACCATAGACTCATAGAATGGTTTGGGTTGGAAGAGACCTTAAAGATCATCCAATTCCACCTCCCCTGCCATGGGCAGGGACACCTTCCACTGGATCATGTTGCTCAAAGCCTCATCCAACCTCACCTTGAACATCCCTAGGGATAGGGCATCCCATAAAGATATATCCCAGGAGAACACAAAATGCACAGCAAGCTTAAAAGAGGGGAAGGAAAACTGAGACAACAGCATCCAGAGGCTTCAAGAGGAAAGCAGGGCTTTGTCTGCAGTCCTATATCTACTAATAATTTCATGGAATAGAACAGCATCTCTACCAAGCTGTACATACACACATGTATGAATATGCACCATTTGGAGTTGTCCAAAATAATTTAAGTCAGGTGAGGACTGGATCTACATAAGCCACACAATCTTGTATCTACACACATATGCTAAATTTAGTTTAAAAGTAGCTTAAATTTGCCTTAAGCAGAGTATTCCTTTCATCCCTCCTTCTGATTTTACTGACTATTTTATTGTCAATTTTTCTTTATTAGCGGGGAAGTGAGCTGGTATGTTTTAAAACTCCTTTCACTGTTGGGAGTATAAACTTCCTGAAGATTTTAGCCTGTTTGCAAGAGATTCAGTAAAATGAAGAATTTTTTTTTAGGTCAACATCTTCTTCTGGCAGACTGAGCCTGAAGTGCACTTTATTTCCCTTTAATTTAACAGCTCCAGCAGCTTTTCCAGTTAAATCGACTGTTCATTATTGAGCCCATTTATGAAGGGCTGTGCAGTGCAGTTTAATGAATCCCTGGCACAAAGCTCCCTTTCAGCGCAGGGAAAGAATAGCAGCCTATTTAGGTCCTGTAGGGCTGTATGTCAAAGGCTGCCTATAATACTTGTCAGGGAAGGGCAGAAATTCCCACTGATATAAGAATGTGCAAGAAATCAACTTTCACAACCAACTTGCCGATTAAGATGCGATCAGGAAATGAGACTGTAGGTTGTGAGCAGTGACACCTGTTTGGGCAGTCGGATTTTCCCATAACTCGATAACCATATGGGCACACACAACTGGCCAGGGGAAAAAAAAATGCTCCCTCCCCTGTTGCAGAGGTTTTCTTACTTTCACACTGCTTTCTTCATGCTATGGTGAAAGAAAAATGAGTGTTGTGAATTATGTGGGGTTGAGCTCAATGCAGGATTTGGTTTGCCTTCCCGAATGGAAGGTTTTGCTAGCGAAAATAGAATCACAGAGTGTTTTGGGTTGGAAGGGATCCTTAAAGTCCATCCACTTCCAACCCCTTGCGGTGAGCAGCAACATCTTCAATAAGACCAGGTTGCTCAGAGCCCGCTCCAACGTGGCCTTGAATGTTTCCAGGGATGGGGCATCTTCCACCTCTCTGGGCAACATGTTCCAGTGTTTCACCACTCAGCATAAAAAATTCTTTCCATTTATCAGCCTGAATCTATCCTCTTTTAGTGACAGGGCACAGCATGAGATGTTTAGTCACGCACTGGAAGAGGCTGCCCAGGGAAGTGGTGGAGTCCCCATCCCTGGACACATGTAGACATGGCACTTCGAGACATAGTTTAGCAGGCATGTTAGTGTTGGGATGATGGCTGGGCTGGATGATCTTAGAGGTCTTTTCCAGCCTTAATCATTCTATCGTTCTATGTTTCCTTCAGGCTTGTTCCTAGTGGGACCCTGTCTCTGCATTGCAGAGGATTTACCCCAGTGTTGGACACTGAGGTGGGTGGTCCCACAAACATCAGGAGAGCGGATTCAGCTTCTGCAACTGCCTCTGGTGAGGAGCTGCTCCACAAAAGTGCTGGCACCATAACACAGTCCACAGCTGTGCAAGGCTTTCTTGTTTGCGTAAAGAGCTCTCTCTTTTCTGGCCCGCTGGATCTGCAGGTATTACAGATTGATAAGCTGTGTTAGTGGCCTTGAAAAGCATTAGTAAACATGGTGTGTCCTTGCTGCCATTGATTTCCAAGGTGATCATGCTGCAGTTCCCTCTAAAAAAGCCGAACTTCAGACCAGGGATGTCATCCTGGAGAGCCTTGATTTAACCCCTAGAGCAGGTCGAGATGAGAAGCAAGAATATAAACAAAATCAGATAAACTTCCTGCACAAAAGTGGACTAGAAAATAATAGAGACCTTGGAGCCCCTTAGTGAGCTCTGAACACTATCCTGTGAAATGGAGGTTTGGAGAAGGGGAAGCACTTCTGCAACTGCTTCATTCACCTTGGTCTAAAGGGGGGAGAGAGTGGAGGGAGCAAGACATCTGGTCCAAACCAGATGTGGGGTTGGAGTTATTTTGTGGGTCTAATCCCGGTGCTTCCTGGACATTAGACCTTGCCAGTGAGCCAAGTTGGATTGCTGGTGGGGCATGAGAGCTGCCCTGTGCAGGCTGAGCACCATCACCCTGAAAGAGCCCAGACATTGGCTCATAGAGATGCTGGGAAAGACACGTTTTGCAGAAATAACCAAGCCACTTTTTCCTTGGAAAAATTAAGTTTCTTTGCAAGTTGTTGATGTCATGTGGCTTAGCAAATTTCCCTCCAGGCATTGCCCAACTTGGGGTAATCAGCTCTGCCTGAGAGAACACAGAGAATGAGCATGTTTAATGCAATTATGAAGGCTTTCTAAATCTCCAGATCTGGTTGAGAATATGCAAATTTGTCTGCAAAGCCCAAATGAATGCAAACTTTCCTTTGCATGCCAGACAATTGTTTTAATACTCTCCAGTTTTTAGGAGGTAATAAAGTCTCCCGCTAAACCGTAGCTGAGTGCTCAATTGAATGAATTCAGCCTTACAGAAGTGAAACTAGGGCTTTCAGGACTTTTTTTTTCTCTAAACCACCGGATATTTGGCCACTATGCATATAATGCCACCCAGACTCATTAACAAACCCGTTTAGGCAGGGGCAATATTACCTTTATAATGCCAAAGTAGATACGAACAGTGGGCAGCTCGGTGCTCTATTAGAGTCATTTCACATTGCTTAGATAAGAAATGGTCCTACACTAGAGTTGAGGCAATCCTCGGTATCAATCCAGGCTGGATGAAGAATGAATTGAGAGTAGTTCTACAGAGAAGGACCTAGGGGTGCTAATGGATGAAAAGCTGGACATGAGCTGGCAATGTGCACTCACAGCCCAGAAGGCAAACCATGTCCTGGGCTACATCAAGAGAAGGATGGATGGTAGGTTGAGGGAGGGGATTCTGCCTCTCTTCTTGCCTCTGGTGAGATCTCATCTGGAGTCCTGCATCCAGTTCTGGGGTCCTCAGCAGAGGAAGAACATGGATCTGTTAGAGTGAGTCCAGAAGAGAACACACAGGGCTGGAGCACCTTCCGTATAAGGACAAGCTGAGAGAATCAGGCTTGTTCAGCCTGGAGAAGATTCTGGGAGACCTTATAGCAGCCTTCCAGTACTTAAAGGGGCCAACAGGAAAGATGGGAACAGACTTTTAGCAAGGCCTGTTGTGACAGGACAAGGAGTAATGGTTTTAAACTAACAGAAAGAAGATTTAGACTGGGTATAAGGAAGAAATTATTTACAATGACGGTTGTGAAACACTGGCACAAGTCATCCAGGGAGGCAGTGGAAGTCCCATCCCTGGAACATTCAAGGTCAGGTTAGATGGGGCTCTGAGCAACCTGTCGAGTTAACAATGTCCCTGCTTCTGCAGAGGGGTTGGACTGGATGGCCTGTAAAGGTTCCTTCCATCCCAAATCATTCTATGATTCTGTGATTAAAACTGGTTGCATATCCAGCAACAGACATTGACCCCCATTTTTCTAGACTCCTGTGCAGTATGAAGTAACCTCAAAGTGGATGTAAAAGTTTCCAGTGGAGCACACAGAGGATATGTATATGTTGGTTTTTTACATTTCCTAATCAATACAGAAGCTAAGAGTAGGCAGCAAACTTGACAGGACTTGACAGGACTTGGAGGTCAAAGCTTGGGTAGCTAATTCATGTCAGTTGTATTGGAGCTAAGTAGTTTAAATTCACCTCCTGTGCAAACAGACTCATTCTTATATGCAGAGATACATAGATTTCCCATAGACCGCTGCCTACCAGGCGATTTTGCTTCAATTATACCGTTGCACTCGAAGCAGCTTCCCAAAAAGAGACTCCAGGAGGCTCCAGCTGAGCAGGTTTTGCAAGGAATCATAGTATCATATAATGGCTTGAGTTGGAAGGAACCTTAAAGAACAACCAGTTCCAGCCTCCCTCCCATGGGCAGAGACACCTGGATCAGGTTGCTCAAAGCACCATCCAACCTGGCCTTGAACACCTCCAGGGATGAGGGATCCACGATTTCTCTGGGCAACCTGTGCCAGTGCCTCAACACCCACACAGGAAAATATTTCTTCCTAATACTTAATTGAAATCTACCCTGGAGACCCAGTTCAGATGTGCTGACACCAGAACCAAGGCTGTGTTTGGGACCACAAATCTCTGCCTGCTGCTGGGACCCTACTGAGACCTGCTAAGATGCAGACGAGCGAAAAAGTAAATAAGCATTTTTGGTTTGTATAGGATTTGAACCTTTTTTTTCCTCTCATTAAATATGTGCTTCCTCCTCTTTTCTGCTTGAAATACTTCTTTGTTTTACATTCAAGGAGCGTTTGAAACCACAGTGGGGTGAATTTGGCTGATTTTCCCTTTTTTACCACTATGAAGAAACTTAAAAAGAAGCCCATTTCCCTTTTTTTTAATTTTCCTGAAGAGTTTTGCTTTCTGTTGTTTCATTCTAACACAAAACTGCTGAGTTTCCAGTAAATCAGTGCAGACCAAGAAAACTCACTTTATTTTGGTCAAAATATTCATCTTTGGACATGTAAAATCACTGAAAAAACCCCTGGAGCTCAACAGGTTGAGGTTGTTCTGCATCAATGTAAAAGTCTTCTAAAGGAAAATGAACCCGAAAAAGATAAGACAGTTCTTCCTAGAGTTGTTATCAGGAATTCCAGTAGCCCCTTCACTAATTTTTATACCTTGCATATGGAAGATTTACACTGCTACATCACTAAACGATGCAAGTGAAAATCACAGAATCATGGAATGGTTTGTGTTGGAAGAGACCTCAAAGCTCATCCAGTGTCAATCCCCCTGACATAGGCAGGGACAACTTCCACTGGATCAGGTTGCTCAAAGCCTCATTCAGCCTGGCCTTAAGCATCTCCAGGGATAGGGGCATCCACAACTTCTGTGGACAACCTGTGCCAGTGCCTCACCACCCTCACAGGAAAGAATTCTTTTCTAATATCTAATGTAAATCTCCCCTCTTTCAGCTTAAAATCATTGCCCCTCATCCTATCACTGCACTCCCTGATAATAAGTCCCTCCACAGCTTTCCTGTGGTACTGGAAGGCTGCTATAAAATCACCCTGGAGCCTTGCCTTCTTCAGGCTGAACAACCCCAACTCTCTCAGCCTGCCCTTGTATGGGAGGTGCTCCATCCCTCAGACCATCTTTGTGGCCTCTTCTGGATTCACTCCAACAGATCCATGTCCTTCCTATGCTGACGAACACAGGACTCCAGGTGAGGTCTCATAAGAGTGGAGCAGAGGATCCGAATCACCTCCCCTGCGCTGCTGGTCACAGTTCTGTAGATGCAGCTCAGGATACAATTGGTTTTCTGGGCTGCAGTGCATGTTGAGCTTCTCCTCCATCAACATTCCCAACTCCTTCTCAGGGCTGCTCTCAATCCATTCTTCACTCAGTCTGTTATTCGTGCTTGGGATTGCCCTGACCAGTGCAGGACCTTGCACTTGGCCTTGTTGAACTTCACGAAGTTCACACATGAAGTCAGTTTTAACTGACTGCAGCCTAGCCATTCAAAATCCCTACTGGATCACAGCACTGGATTTTCTCAGGACTTGTCCTGACTGGGAAAACACACTATGCTGGATAACGCACATAGCAATGCGCTTGGAAATCACCCAACCCTTATCAAATTAATTTAGGCTTCTGCATTCTGGTAGGTGTCAGAGCAAGAGTGTGTCTCTGTGTGCTTGCACCTAGAGCCATTGGGATGATCCAGGGTCTGATCTCAGGCAGAGGGACATATTTGGTGCCACCTGAGCTGCTGAAGCAGTAGGGATGGAGATGGGGGCGGGGAAGCATGCTAGTGATGGGAATCACACTGATGGGGTCAGTGGGATGCTGTATACCTGTCCTGGAGTGTGGGTACGTGTCCCAGCACGTGTGTGTACCTGTCCCAGGTTGTGTATCTACATGTCATGACACGTGTGTGTACCTGTCCCAGGGAGTCTGTACCTGTCCCAGTGTGTGTGTCTACCTGTCCTGGGATGTGTCTGTACATTTCCCATAATGTATGTTTACTGTCCCTGTCTTGGGTCTGTGTATACTGTCCCGGTGTGAGTGTACTTGTCCTGGGATGTGTACCTGTCTTGATGTGTCTGTACCTGTCCTGGTATGTGTGTCTCCCTCCTGGGAGTGTCTATCTGTCCCAGTGTATGTGTGTACGTGTACCTGTGCTGAAGTATCTGCACCTGCCCTGGGCTATGTGTCCTTGTCCTAGGAGTGTATGTGTACCTGCCCCAGTGTGTGTGTGTGTACCTGTCCCAGTGTGTGTGTACATGTTCTGGGATGTGTGCATATCTGTCTTCGGTGTGCCTGTACCTTTCCCAGAGTGTGTCTGTATCTGTCCTGGAGTGTGTGTGTACCTTTTCTACGGAGTGTGTGAACCTGTCCCCATGTGTCTGCTTCTGTCCTGGTATGTGTGTCTCTGTCCTGGGAGTGTACCTGTCCCACAGTGTGTGTGTGTACCTGTCCTGGAGTGTGTCCCCACCCCATGTGTGACTACCTGTCCTGAGGTGTCTTTACCTCTTCGTGTGTCTGTACCTGTCCCGTAATGCGTATACCTGTCCTGGGGTGTGTCTGTACCTGTCCCAGTGTGTGTATGTACCTGACTTGAGATGTGTGTGTGTACCCGCCCCAGTGTGTGTGTGAAAATGTCCCGATGTGTCTGTTTCTGTCCTGGTATGTTCGTCCATGCCATGGGAGTGTATGTATATCTGTCTCAGTGTCTGTGTGTACCTGTCCCTGGCTGTACACCTGTCCCAGTTGGATGTGTGTGTACCTGTCCTGAGGTGTCTGTACCTGTCCTGGTGTGTGTACTGGTCCCGGTGTGTGTGTGTGTACCTGTCCGTGTGTGTCAGCGTCCCTGTCGCGGGATGCCTATACCTGTCCCAGGGGTGATGCTCCCGTCTCTCTCCCTGGCGCATGTGTCTGTGTGCCCGTCTGCAGCAGCCCAACCCCCGGGCTCCCGGCGGGGAGGCGGGGATCACCGGTCCCACCCTCGCTGCTGATCCCTCCTCCTCGCTCCCCGCTGGCCGCCTTTTCCCCGGCGGCGCCCGCGCATCCCCGCGCATCGCTGCGCAGCTTGGGGCCCATGGCCGTGCCAGCCGCGCTGCTCAGTCCCCACCACCTCCTGTCCTTCTGCTTCCCCGCCGGCAGCATCCTGGGCTATGCCGACCTGGAAAAGGGCTACGAGGGCGGCGGAGGGGGCGACGCCGGGGATTTCAGGGAAGCCACCAGGGACCTGCTGAGCTTCATCGACTCCGCCTCCAGCAACATCAAGCTGGCGTTGGACAAGCCGGTGAAATCCAAGCGGAAGGTGAACCATAGGAAGTACCTGCAGAAGCAGATCAAGCGCTGCACCGGCATCATCGCCCCCGCTGCATCATCCTCATCATCCCCGGCCGCCAAACCCCCGCCGCGCCGGGAGGCATCGCAAGCGGCCAGCAGCCTCCAGAGCAAGAGCTTGGCTGCCCTCTTCGGTTCCCTGCAGCCGGGCGGAGGGATTGCGGGCAGCGGAGAAGCGGCGCCGGGCACGGGGACGGCACCGAGGAAGGTGCCTCTGCGGGACCGCAACCTCCCGCCTTCCTTCTTCACGGAGCCGGCTCTGCCCGCCGCCCGGGGGCCTCCGGCGGCCTCCAAGGAGCTGGAAAAGGGCGATGCGAGCGAGTTCTTCGAGCTGCTGAGCCCCGAGTACGGCGCGTTGCTGCCCGAGCCCGCCGTCCCGCAGGACGCCTTCCCCGTCGCCCGCCTGCCCGCCGAGCTGGGGCTGGAGCACGGGCTGTTCGAGGTGCCGCTGCCCGCCGCCCATCACCCGCTTCTGGGCGGCTTGCTCTACCCCGAGCCGCCCTGGAGCCCTGCCGCACTGGGCAGCCCCGCCAAGAAGGCGCCGGCGGAGACGCTGCGCCCGCTTTACCCCGGCGGGGGGGATGCAGTGCCGGGAGGCGGCGGCGAGGAGCCCGGCGGCCACCTCCCGGCGGGGTTCGGCACCTTCTTCCCCGAGTGCCCGCTGCCCCAGCCGCACGGGCATTACGACTACGGCGGCGCCTTCCCCCGCCCTGCCTACCCCGGGATGTAGGGCAGCGGCGGGCGGCTCGGACCCCCCCACCCTCGGGGACGATGGAAAGGTATGGGGGGGGGGGCGGGTCTGAGCCCCCCACCAGGGACGATGGAATAGGGGGGAATGTGTAAACCAACCGCCCAGACGATGGACTGGTGGAGGGGGACACGGGACACCTTCACACCGGGAAGATGGAATGGGGAGGTGTTCTGAGCCCCCCACCAGGGACGATGGAATAATGGGGAATGTGTGAACCAACGCCCAGGACGATGGAATGAGGTGTGGGGGCAGATACCCCCACCAGGGACGATGGAATGGGGGAGATCCCCACCCAGGACGATGGAATAGGCAGGAATGTGTGAGCTCCCTACCTGGGACGATGCGATGGGGGGGAAATGTGTGAGCCCCTTGCTCAGGATGATGGAATGAGGTGGGATGAGGTAAGATCACCACCAGGGACGATGAGATATGGGGGACTCTGAACCAACTGCCCAAGACCATGGAATCGGGAGGGAGACCCCCGCCCAGGACAATGGAATGGGGGGGAGTGTGAGCCCCCACCAGGATGACAGAGTAGGGAGGAATGTGTGAGACCCACACCTGGGATGATGGAATGGGGAGAATTGTGAGTCCCTCACCCAGGACAGTGGAACAGGGGAGTAGGGTGTGTTAGAGCACTGCTGTGGGGACACTCAGGGGAGAGTAGGGACCCACACGTGGAGCGGGGGGCTGCATTATGCCCCCCATGTGAAAGCACAGCCATGCAGTATTCACCCATATGCTCAGTGAGTCACCTCCTCTTGCGTCATGGGAGCTGCTGCCAATAAAATGTGGAATATTGGGTCCCTTTAGGTGTGTTTTTGGTGGCTGATGACTCGATTCACCTTCCTTAGGGGCCAGGTTTTGTCGTATGTGGCTTGCTGTACCCATCTTGGGCAGCATTGCAACAGGGCTGCTCTTCTTGAAGGCAGCCATGACCACTTGTAAATTATTTTGTTCTAAAAGTAAAAACTTGGTCAACTCTTGCAATTGTGTTTTAACAATTTTTCCCAGGCTCGCCTGCATCATAAGTGGTGGCGAATGTTCTACTGAGGACATAAAGGCAAGGAAAATGGAAACATTCAAGCAAAGCAAAATCAAAGATGCTGCTACCAAAACTTAATGTCCTGAAATTTAACAATGTCTTGCGTGATGTTACAAACAGTGATTTACAGTGGTTTGTGAGTTAATTGATGGTGTAAGTTTGGGACAAACATGTACCGTGGCCACTGCGGCGATGTGATTCCTGCAGACCCTTGGATTTCTTCCAGGAATGTGTCAAAGCTCAGAAAGCAAATGCGGCTCGGTCTCATTGTGTACAGGAGATTATTTGATAATCACTTAAGTTATGTAAAAGAGTCTATGATAGGTCCTATAAAAATAAAGCTACACAATAGTTCTGAGCTCTGTGGTTGTTACTGCTGCTGAAATGCAGCGTTCGAGGGTCTTTCACTGTGCCTCCATCCACTGTAATGGTTTCTTGGCATGAGTTAAGACAGGCAGTGGGTTTTTGTCTTTCCTAAATCTTTTGAAATGCTGTATTTTATCCACAGCAACCCGTGCTTGTTTTGCCTTCATTTGCACCAGCTGTTTCTTTAACTTCCTAGAAAGAAGGGAATGATAACACGCTGCAAAGCCAAGGGGATGAAAATTGCTACAGTTATGAAAACAGATCAAAATACTCAGGAGGTTTCCTATTGAGATGCGAGTCTGAAAAGGCAATCCCGTGGTCTGGCTCTCCGCCAGTCCCAAGTGGATTGTTTGTTTTTGAAACAGGATCCACATACAGGATCAGTCTGAGGTTTTACCCTTGGTGCTGACAAATCCTTGCACCTTCTGTCTTTTGAAAGATAATCTGGAAGGTAAAACAGTTTTCTTCATTCATTAACCCAGATTTAACTTTTCAGAGTCCCAGGGTCAAGATGCCGGGATGTGTGGCAAAGTAAAGTAATATCTTCTGGAAACAAATCATGAGAGAATTTGTTTTAGAAATGGGCTTAATTTTCCTTTTAAGAAAGAGCTGTACCTTACGCTGTCTCCTTCCTTCCTGAAAGCTGCCCACAGTCTCCACAAGATGTATGGAAAGGAACTACCAGGGATGAGTGGCCACAGCATTCCGGTATCTTAATAGTCGAACACTGCTAGGGAAATGCACTTTTCAAGTATGATTTTGTGGTAGTTTATTAAACCAAGCTTCACCAGAGTGTGTATAAGGAATGATGGGCAGCTGGTTACCCTCAGGAGAAACCCTTCTGCTGGTTACTCCTGCCCTGCTGCTGGTTTCGATGATGGGACAATGTCTTACTCTGTGAACTCAGTCCAGCCACCTTCACTTTGGCAGAACCTCTCCATTAAGAAAGTACGAGTTTGCATTCACTAGCTCTGAGCAGCACTTGCGTACAATTGTGGTTTACATTATCTAGACCAGACAAATTGGGGGTTTATTTCCATTGGAGAGGTGGGCTTTTTGATGATCCAAGGGCTGGAGCACCTCCCATATAAGGACAAGCTGAGAGAGTTGATCTTGTTCAGCCTGGAGAAGAGAAGGCTTCAGGGAGACCTTAAAGCAGCCTTCCAGTACTGAAAGGGGGCCCTTCAGGAAAGATGGAGAAGGGCTCTATCAGGGAGTGCAGGGATAGGATGAGGGGGAACAGTTTTAAACTGAAAGAGGAGAGATTAGATATTAGGAAGAAACTCTTTCCTGTGAGCGTGGGGAAGGGGAAGCTAATAACACCATGGTCTCTGCTAGGAAAACAGCTTTTTTCACTTAGGATTTCACTGAGTAGTTTATTTATATCACAAGCTCAATATGCAATTGCGCATTAAGCAGGGATCTGATCCTGAAGACCTTACAGCCACCCTATTTGTCAGCTGTCTCGCAGACTTCAGTGAGATTTTGCTTGAAAAATGTCTAAAGGAGATCTTCAGGAATAGACTCTGGGATATGCTACATAGACATTGCAAAATTTAATGGTTTGATTACCCACAGACCTCATCCTTTTATTCCAAGTGGATATGAAGTGCCACAAATCTGATCTGCCATTGGTTTTTACTCATTTGGTGCTCTACTCCCTTGTAGATGGTGGCCTGTGGTTCTCAGAAGCTGAGCATCAACAGCTTTCTTGGGTTAGACATTTGCCCAGAGAAGTTGTGGATGCTCCATCTCTGGAGGTATTCAAGGCCAGGGTGGATGAGGCTTTGAGCACTCTGATCCTGTGGAAGGTGTCCTTGACCATTGCAGGGGTGCCAGAACTGGATGAGCTTTGAGGTTCCTTCCAACCCAAACCATTCTATGATGGTTCTATGATCTTGTCTCAAACCAGTGGGAGAAGCAGCTCTATGGGTGTCAGCAGAACTGGGCTGATATAAAACTCTTGTGGCAGCTTGCACCTGGTGCTCCAAGTTGTGAAGGTCCTTTGTAGGCTTGCGAGAAGTTGGGGCCAGGCTCCAGGAGTCAGCCAGGCCGAGCAGCAGTTACAGATGTTGCTTCAACTTATTTTATGTTCTGCAATTGTTCTTATATTCTGCAATTGGGATTTATTTTTCCTTTGCATCCGAACAATGTGACCTTCAAGTCGAGCGAGGGGATTCTGCCCCTCTACTCTGCACTTGTGAGACCTCACCTGGAGCTCTATGTTCAGGTCTGGAGTTCTCAGCACAAGAAGGACACTGATCTGTTGGAATGAGTCCAGAGGAGGCCATGGAGATGGTCGGAGGGATGGAGCACCTCCCATATGAGAAAGGCCGAGTTTGGCTTGTCCAGCCTGGAGAAAAGAAGGCTTCAGGGAGACGTCATAGTAGTCTCCTAGTACTTAAAGGCGGCCTGTGGAAGATCTCTTTATCAGGGATAGGATGAGGGAGAACGGTTTTAAGCTGAAAGAAAGGAGATTTAGATTAGCTATTAGGAAGTAATTCTTTCCTGTGAGGGCTGTGAGGCACTGGCACGGGTTACCCACAGAAGCTGTGGATGCCCCATCCCTTGAGGTGTTCTAGGAGAGATTGGATGAGGCTTTGAACAACCTGATGCAGTGCGAGGCCTCCCTGCCCATGGCAGGGGCTTGGAAATGGATGATTTTTAATGTTGCTTCCAACCCAAACCATTCTGTGATTCTATGATTTTCAGTTTTATAGGATGTTACAGTGAAAAAAAAAATAAATTTAGTATCAGGATTTTTTGAAGTACTGCTGCATTTCTGAGGGTGTATTTGAGGCATATCTGGTATGGGAAGCCTGATAAGGCTGGAAAGGAATTAACAATAGCTGAGGCAATCCTGGTTCCTTTTCCCACAGCCAAGCCAGACAAAGAACTTCTGTGCTACTCCTGCAAAGTGCTGGAGCTTCTCTCCGCACTGCAGAGAAGGCGAGGGCACTGCTACCAGACCAAGGGTTGCCATCTAATGGAGCTGCATCTTTTATCTTCTTTGTGCATGTGTGGGCTCTTTTTGTTGTGGTTGTTTCCCCCAGCTTGAATAGTGCAGGCACTGAAAATGTCAGACAAGAGTCTCGCTTACAAACACCCTTGGGAAATCTCTTTCTCTACTGAAACACTGAAGAGCAGTCTCAAGCAGCTGTAAGAATAAAACCTTTTGTAATGGATCCAGATATTTTGGTTTATCTTGTGTGCTTTTATGAGGAGTCTGTCCCTAAGAACCCAAGACCCAAGCTGATCCTTTTTTAGCTTTTCTGTCTTAAAAGAAGGGTGTCCCTTGGAGTGGAAGTGGGTTCTGTTTGGTTGGATTAAGGTCAAACTGTTGAACAATTGTGTTTTACAAAGCCTGCACTGAGTTCCTCAAATACACTAAATTAATTTTGTTATGGGTGTATTTTACACGTATTTTCTGATTTTTCTGGTGATTTTGGTGGAAAAGCATGCACATCTTAATAATTTTTTCATATGCAATCAAAAACGATAAAGGGGAATAATAAGAACACTTTGCTCTGTTTTTAAATGAGGGAATCTTACCTTTTCTTAACAGTGATTTACTGATGAATAAATAAAGGGTTCACCATGAACAGTTATTACTGTGTCTCAATATTTTGTGATTTAAACACTCTGGGTCTTTTCCGAAGCTGTTTCAAGACAGCAGAAAGATTCCTTTATTTTCTCGGATAGGCTTTTGAAACAGGCGTACTCACTATTTAGTGGCCTGAGCTTGGGATTGCTCTAATACAGCCTGGCTACTGTGGGTGAGTCATCTTTGATGAGCTTACATAGTTGTTCAAACAACGGTAGTAAAGAAGATACAGAAGTTCATTGTAAATTCCTTTTGTTTTCTGACTTTTTGAATAAACTGCTTTTGGCAGTGGTGCAAAAACTGAAGGTCATTTCACAGTTATTGACACAAGGCAGAAAGAAAGGTGGTAGAGCAGCTCCGTCGTGATGTGCAAGCAATTAAGGTGGAAACATCAGAGTTCAAGCCTGCAAACCTGACTGTAGGAAATGAGTTTGGAATGCTTTTAGGATAGCTTTGTGTCAACTGGAGATACTGCAGCCTGCCTTCTCTGCAAAGACTTTATCCAGAATTTTATCTGGACCCCTCACTACAAGAAGGACATTGAGGCATTGGACCATCTCCAGAGGAGGGCAACGAAGCTGGTCAGGGGGCTGGAGAACAAGTCTTATGTGGAGCGGCTGAGGGAACTGGGATTGTTTAGCCTAGGGCTAAAGGGGGGACCCTATCACTGTCTACAACTGCCTGAAAGGAGGTTTTAGCAAGGTGGGTTTTAGTCTTTTCTCTCAAGTAAAAAGTGATAGAACAAGAGGAAACAACCTCAAGTTGCAACAGGGGAGGTTTAGATTGGATATTAGGATAAATTTGTTCACTGAAAAGATTATCAGGCACTGGAAGAGGCAGCCCAGGGAACAGGTTGAGTCACTGACCCTCAAGGTATTTAAAAGATGGGTAGATGAGGTGCTCAGGGATGTGGTTTAGTAGTGGACAGGTATGGTTGGACTCAATGATCTCAAAGGTCTTTTCCAACCAAATGATTCTATGATCTTTATGATTGGTAAGCACTGGTTTAAAATCCAGCGTGTTTATGGAATGGATCTACATAACAGAGTAAAAATAATGTGCATTATAGTGATCCCTCTCTCACAAAATCTGTGCAGGTCAAGATTGGCAGAGAATTGCTCAAAGGTGAGGGGAGAACTTCTGTTTTCTGTGTTTTATAATATTTTTTAATGCCTGACTGGAACGTTGATTTTGCTGGTGATTCCTCTTCCTTGCTGGCAGAGGACTACTTCACTAGACTGGAGTGGTTTAGCCCTTTACACATTTTGGATCTCCTCCACAGCAAAAAGAGAGGTACTGGCAAAGCTTTGTTTTTCTTGGTTATTTTGGTTGTAGTCCACAGCCAACCAGAGATCACAGACTCCACATCTGTATTGCTGTCCGTGGAAAATATTTTATAATTGCTCAAATTAGCCAGTGTAGGATTTAGAATCATAGAATCACAGAATGGATTGCATTGGAAGGGACCTAAAAGATCAACCAGTTCCAATCTCCCCTGTCATGGGCAGGGACACCTTCCACTTAATCAGGTTGCTCAAAGCCTCATCCAACATGGTCATGAACACCTCCAAGGATGGGGCATCCATGACTTCTCTGGGCACCCAGTGCCTCCCCATCCTCACAGGAAAACATTTCTTCCTAATATCTCATCTAAATCTGCCCTCTTTCAGCTTAAAACTGCCCCCCCATCCTATTCCTGCACTCCCTGATAAAGAGCCCCTCCCCAGCTTTCCTGTAGCCCCCTTTAAATACTACAAGGCTGCTATAAGGTCCCCCTGGAGCCTTTTCTTCTCCAGATTTGAGGGATATGCAGCATTTCTCAAAGGATCCTTCAGCTCTCCTTCTCTGAGACAGGTAAATCGCATCTGATTTATGAAATCTGTGTGACTCTCCCAGAGGCAGCTACAACTGCACACTTTACCCTGTGATCCTTCTAGGTATTCCCTGACAACGTTGGGCATAGAAGAAAACGTGTATTAGTCTGTAATAAGGGAAGAAGAGGATTCACACTTTGTCCTAATGGACTCTGGTGTTCCCGTTAGTGCACATTTGGTGTGTTAGGATGTCTCCTTGTGGGCATTTTAGACGGCCTCAGTCTTTGTTGCAGCTAATTGTTATTCAGTCTACAGCCTCTGCTGAACAAATTCTGGCAAATCCTGCTGTGCTGGATGAAGAGGTGAATGTCTGCATTTGCTTCCCTGACTCTTTGCTGCAGGGGCCATCCTTCAGCTGTGTGTACTGAAAGGAGCTGTACCTGTGCCTCTGTTACTCCAGCCTGTGGTCAGGGCCCGAGTCCATCTTCACGGATGTTTTGAAGTGAACTGAGGGTTGTGCTGATTAGCCTGGGAATGGCTGGATTTCAGCTTAGCCAGGTCAGCCACAACTCAGCTGTGCAAATCTGCTGGCAGATTGGGAGTGAATTAAACCTTAGATTCTGGAGCACATCCTATATGAGGACAGACTGAAAGAGTTGTGCTTGTACAGCCGAGAGAAGAGAAGGCTGCAGGGAGACATGATAGGAGCCCTCCATTACTGAAAGGGGGCTACAGGAAAGCTGGGGAGGCACTGTTTATCAGTGAGCGCAGGGAAGGTCAAGGGGGAAAAGTTTTAAGCTGAAAGAGGGGAGATTTAGATTAGAGATAAGGAAGAAATTGTTTATTGTGAGGGTGGAGAAGCATTGACACAGGTTGCCCGGAGAAGTTGTGGATGTCCCATCCCTGGAGGCGTTCAAAGCCAGGTTGGAAGAGGCTTTGAGCAACCTAATGCAGTGGAAGGTGTCCTTGGCCATAGCAGGGGTGTCGGAAGTGGATGATCTTTAAGGTCATTTCCAACCCAAACCCTTTTTTAACTGTATGATTCTATAATCATTACTAGAGGGTTTTTTTCTCAACATTACAACAGATACAGGCCGACTGCTTAAACCTCCCTGTGCCTCCACAGTGGTGAAAATAAGTGAATTGTAGGAAGTATTTTAGAAGAATCAGGGCATTTTGTGATCCTTGAGGCCTGTATGCACAACTCTGCCTACATACAGTGACCTTAGCATGTTGTGAGAAAGTGGAGTGTTAGCTGATAGATAGGAAAGAGAATATGGAACAGGAGGTTTTAGCTGCAGGAGAAGGGGAGCTGCATGGTATCAGGTAGCAGCACACTAACAGCCCTCATTGACCAATGATGATATGACAAATGGTACCGTAAAAGCATATATATTCGCTGTAAAGGAGGCAATAAATGTCTGCTTCAGCTAGCTCATATTGAGTTGTCTGATGCTTCCCACAAGCCCATCTTCCGCAGTGAATGATTTTTATTTTGGTGCTGCCAAGACGCTCTTCAAATATAAAGAATACTGCCTGAGATGGGCTGCTGGACCAGGGATGGCGTCAGAGGAGAGAAAGTGACTAAGACAATGCTCCAGAGGAGCCTTGAGAGCTACCCTAGACCCTTTGTGTGGCATACCCACTATTTCCCTTCTCTTCTCAACTTCTTTGATGTGTTCAGCTCCTAAGCCAGCTCGAGTGCTTTGTTGGGTATTGAGGCTGAGCACTTTGAAAGATGTTTCTTACCTCCAACAGTTAAAAATGAGGTTCCAAATGAGTTTGTGCTGTCTGTGGAAATCTCAGTGATTTTCTGAACTAATCTGCAGGATTCATAGAATTACAGAATCACAGAATAGTTTGGATTGGAAGGGACCTTAAAGATCATCCAGTTCCAGCCCCCTGCTATGGGAAGGGACACCTTCCACTGGATCAGGATCCTCAAAGCCTCATCCATTCTGGCCTTGAGCACCTCCAGGGATGGAGCATCCATGACACCTCTGGGCAATCTGTGCCAGTGCCTCACCATTCTCAACAGGAAAAAAATTCTTCCTAATATCTCATCGAAATCTGTCCTCTGTCAGCATAAAAGGATTTTCCCTCATCTTATTCCTTCAAACTCTGATAAAGAGCCCCTCCCCAGCTTTCCTGGAGGCCTCCTTTAAGTACTAGAAGGGTTACAGATTAAAATGCCCTTCATTGTGCTGCCTATATGGATACAGCCTGGGAGGCTGTGGGTTGAGCTGCACTCTGACAGGTCTCTTGTTTGAGTAATACCAGCCAGTGTCACAATTCTGAGATCACCCACCCTCTCAGTTCCCGCAGTCTCTTCCCAGTCAGTGGTTTGGCAGCTGGATTTGTTAAATCGGGAGTAAACAGCCGTGTTCTCAATGTTCAAAAAGCAGAGTTCAGACATGTGTAATTGGGTGTGAATTCCAAATAAAAGGGAAATTCCTTCCTCCTACCACCATTTTTCATCATTGGCCAAATAATAAGGAATAATATTTTGCATAGTAACGCTTCACAGTAGATCTGGGCATCAAAGATTGGCTATAATTGCTTCTGTGCATTCAAATAATTGAATGTAAATCAATTACCAGTATTTTAGGCACTGAATAGCCACGATCACTCCATGAGGAAAGACCTTGCTTTCCTGTTTAATAGCCAGACCTTTAGCTTCTTTGTTTATTCACATATCTGGAACAAATGATTCAAACTTGGTCATTAATTAGTGATATTTATCAAGATTTTCCTTTTAAGACTGAAAGGTCAACAAACCCTCAGTGCTGACAAAACAAATCTCTCTGATTTGCACATGAACTCAGGGCTAGTGAGGAAGAAGCCTCAGAAAACGACTTAAAGGGTAGAGGTTTAATTCAGGGTTGCAGCTCGTAAGAACATGCCTGGTGTGCCAAGCACAAATGTAATGACTGGATAGCCTAAATACTATCCAAAAGTCTGGGATTAATGTTTTTTGTGGATTAGCTGGACCTTAAGGCTTAGAGCCTGCTGACAGAAACACCAGGCACAAAGGCTGAAGTAAAAATTGGGCCTGAGGAGCACAGCTGTCACCTTGAGCGCACCCTCAGCAAGTTTGCCGATGACACCAAGTCTGTGGCGAAGTGGACATGCTGAAGGAAAGGGATGCCATCTAGAGCGACCTTGACAGGCTTGAGAGGTGGGGCCATGTGAACCCCAAGATGCATCTGGGTTGGGGCAATTGCAAGCACAAATACAGGCTGGGCAGAGAATGGATCAGGAATCACCATAAGGAGGAGTTCAGAGTGCTGGCTGAGAAGTTGAATGTGAACCGGCAATGTGCGCTTGCAGCCCAGAAAGCCAACTGTATCCTGGGCTGTATCCAAAAAAGTGTGACCAGGTGATTCTGCCCCTCTGCTCTGCTCTCATGAGACCTCACCTGGAGCCCCGCATTCAGTTCTGGAGTCCTTAGCACAGGAAGGACATGGATCTGTTAGAGAAAGTCCAGAGGAGGCCACAAAGATAATCTGAGGGCTGGAGCACCTCTCATACAAGGGCAGGCTGAGAGAGTTTGGGTTGTTCAGCCTGGAGAAGAGAAGGCTGCAGGGAGACTTCATAGCAGCCTCCTCGTGCTTAAAAAAGCCTACAGGAAAGCTGAGGAGGGCCTCTTTTGAGGGAGGGCAGGACAGAATGAGGGAGAATGGTTTTAAACTGAAAGAGGAGAGATTCAGATTAGCTATTAGGAAGAATATTTTTCCTGTAAGGGTGGTGAGGCACTGGGACAGGCTGCCCAGAGGAATTGTGGATGCCCCATCCCTGGAAGTGTTCAAGGGCAGACTGGATGGGGCTTTGAGCACCCTGATCGAGTAGAAGGTGTCCCTACTCATAGTAGGGGTTTGGAACTGGATGGGCTTTAAGGTCCCTTCCAATATAAACCATTCTATGATTCTATGAATTTGTAGCACATATTGGCAGCTGTTTGGGATATTTCAGCTGCCTCGTCCTATCCCTGCACTCCCTGATAAAGAGCCCCTCCCCGGATTTCCTGTAGGTCCCTTTTAATTATCGGAAGGCTGCTGTAAGGTGTACCCAGAGGCTTAATATATTTTTCTTGTATTAATGCTATTTTTATCACTGGTTTCAAATTCATCAATGATTTGTCAATCATTTGTCATAGGAAGAGAAAAAGAACAGCTTGGGAATAGATGATTCTTTCTGCTGCTGAGACAGAAATGGAAGCAGAGAAAACCAAAATGATTGGATATAAATATCCTTGCTTTAAATTAGAAAACAAAACAGAGACAGCAGCTAAAATGCGTGCAATATTTGACTTCTATTTCCCCTATGATGATTTAATCTCTTTTCCTTGTTAGTGTGTCCTGTAGGGCTGCCACATGGCAGGTGCTGATTTCAGGATGGAGTCCCTCGGCAGGAACTTTTCCTTGGACAAGAATAAAATATTCATTGCTGCTGTTCAAGTCCCTAATAAAATGTTATAAACCAGGGAGAGGACCTCTTCAGCCAGGCAAAGCTCTGGCAGAAGTCCTCGACAGCCCTCAAGTGGTTCACTTTGAATCCTACACGTTGGGAACAACGTCCCAGTCTGGGCAAGAACTTCCCGGGGGCATAGTCTTCCTTCCCAGATAAGGTGCTTACGGAACTGCTGTGCTCTCAGCAGCCTTCTTTTCAAGGTGCAGAAGCCGGAGGGAGGATGTGCCGCGTTCTCGTAGCTTCAGCTTCTCAGTCTGTGTCTTCAAGAAAAAGCACAGAATGTATTTCAGATGGAGGTGCAAAGGCAGGAGCTTCCACTTGACAGCATGGAGGCCTCCTGGCCTGGTTTGCCCAAGCTCAGGAGAGCTTCCCCTTCAGCCTTCTGTCTCTGAGAAAGTCAGCAGGAAAGGCTTCTGCCCTCAGCCTCTGAAGGCAAGGGGAACAAAGTCTTCCCAGAATCACAGAATCCCAGATTGGTTGGAGGTTGGAAGTGTCCTTTGGAGCTAATCCAGTCCAACCGCCTGCTACAGCATTTCCAAGCAGCACCAGAAATGACTAGAGAAAATAAAGGAATGACTTTGATCTTAAACCCCACGTTTACCTGCAGAATTGTCTCTGAATGAAGATAAAACACTGCAGATTTCAATGAACACACAAGTACTTAGTAAAAAAAAAAGAAAAATATTTCTCAGTAATATGAAAAATAATTTCCTTTCTTACTCTTTTCGAGTATCTGTAAGTCTCTCCCCAATGTGTATTTCTACCAGTAGCCAAGTGCCAGACTGTGAGCCAGACTTAATGAAATGAAATACAATTTTAACTCCTCAGAACTCTCTTCTGAAGAGATAAGAGCTGCTTGGAAATGCTTTGCTGAGTGGAAATAAAATGTGAAATGCAAACAAATAACAGCTAACGTCAAGCACCATATTGTTTCCTGCACATTGTGCTACCCCTAATTTCTGTTTGCTTGGCATTACCTGTTTATTTGATGTCATCTTTGACAGGAGGCGCTGTATGGTTTTGGGGAAGACAAGAGCTCCTCAAATCTTACCTGATGCGAACAGTGAGGATTTGGCAAATGATGCAAAATAGTCTTCATGTATCTCAAACCAGCAACTGAAACCAAAGGTACTGGGTGTTTCTCAGAGGTCCAGTTATGCAGCACCCACATCATGGGGGAGAGCATAGGAGGATTGGGTGCTACTTGGTGCCAGTGTCTCACCACCCTCACAGTAAAGAACTTCTTCCCAATATCTAATCTAAATCTCCCTCATTTCAGCTTAAAACTGTTTTCCCTCATCCTATCCCTGCACTTCCTGATAAAGAGCCCCTCCCCAGCTTTCCTGTAGCCTCTTTCAGTACTGCAAGGCTGCTGTAAGGTCTCCCCGGAGTCTTCTCTTCTCCAGGCTGAACAAGCCCAACTCTCTCAGCCTGTCCTTGATAGGAGGTGCTCCAGCCCTCCAATTATCTTCATGGCTTCCTCCAGACTCGCTCCATCAGATCTATATCCTTCCTGTCCTGTGGACTCCAGAAATGAACATAGGGCTCCAGGTGAGGTATCATGAGAGTGGAGCAGAGGGGGAGAACCCCCTCCTTCAACCTGCTGGTCACAATCACATGGGCAAACCCGTTGTCCCTGGCAGGACAGACAGCCTCAGGGGAGACCATTGCCAGGAAAGGTTTGTGTTGCCAACAAAGGCAACGAGCTATAAGAGTAGACCAACACACTCAGCTTGGGTGGACCCCTCAAGGGCTTTCCAACAAGTGGATAAAGACTGGAAAAATGGTTCAGGGTGAACGCTGGGCTGCCCACACTGACTGCTCCTCGCAGCAAGGATCGGTTACTTCTGCTGCAGCTGGGCATTTCTTTTTGTCCTGCATCTCACAGCAGTGGAGCTGGTGGCTGGTAGCCCACAGGTTACCTCCAAGGTGTTTCTATTGCATTAGGATGTAGTTTGTGGAGCAAGGACTGCACAAGTGGTGAGGTGGGTGTTGATCTCCTCTCCCAAGTAACAAGCAACAGGATGAGAGGAAATGGCCTTGAGTTGTGCCAGGGGTGGTTTAGGTTGAATATTAGGAATAATTTCTTTACTGAAGGAGTGGTGAGGCACTGGAAGAGGCTTCTCAGTGGAGTTTCCTCTGGAAATATTAAAAAATGTGTAAACATGCACTTTGGGATATGGTTTAGTAGGCATGGTGATGTTGGACTTGATGGCCTTAAAGGTTTTTTCCAACCTTAATGATTTTACGATTCTATGACTTCTGGGATGAGCAGGGTGGTGGCTGATGCCAGTGTCCTTAAACCCCTCCTCCTCCTCCTCTCCAGGACAAGTCCCAGCAGAATAGGGCAGTTCCAGCTGCCTATTAAACTACTTCTGCTACTTCTGTTCCACAGGTCGGAGAGGTAGCTCCAAATGGGAGACAAAGTGATTCCTGGTAAACTCCACCAGCTGAGGCCAACTCCCTGGAGCACTGCAGGAACTGCAGACACCAATGCCTTCAGTGAGACAGCTCTTATCCCAAGGCTGTGGACAGCCAGAGCAAGCCTGCTCTACAGCAGTGTTCAAGCCCAAAGGTCTCTAGGTCAGCTGAACTCTGCCAAGTCTGGCACAGGAAACACACCTTTACCAGGCAGCTTGTGCAGTCCTGGGGGCAGCCAGGGCTGGGGATTGCTGCTGGACACTCATGAGAGGTGGCCCACCCACATGAACCCAGACATGTGGCTGCACCTCCAATCATTGTTTCAGTTTTGGGCCCTTCACTACAAGAAGGACATTGAGAAGCTGGAGCATGTGCAGAGAAGGGGAGTGGAGCTGGGGAAGTGTCTGGTGCACAGGGATTATGGGGGATGGGTGAGGGAACTGGGGCCATTTAGACTGGAGAAGGCTGAGGAGAGACCTCCCGGCCCTCTACAACTAACTGAAAGGAGGGTGGAGCCAGGCGGGGCTGGGCTCTTCTCCCATGTAATCAGTGATAGGACGAGAGGAAATGGCCTCAAGTTGTGCCAGGGGAGGTTTGGATTGGATACTACAAAAAATTTCTGTAGTGGTGAAGCACTGGAAGAGGCTGCCCAGGGAAGTGGTGGAGTCTCCATCTCTGGAGGTGTTCAAAAAACGTGTAGCTGTGGCACTTAGAGATGTGTTTTAGTAGGCACAGTGGTGTTGGGCTATCAGTTGGATTGGATGATCCTAGAGGTCTTTTGCAACCTTAATGATTCCATAACATTTTGGCATGGCCTTTCCCAATGCCAGCATAGCATTGGCACTGGGAACTGCTGTTGTGCCCAGCCCAGTCCCCTCCCTCCCTTCTGCTACCCTCAAGGAGCTAAGTATGAGGTGCAGGGGCCAAGGGGAGAGTAGGCTGAATCCCGTTCTGAGGTGGCACATGCTAAACGCATCGCTGTGCTCAGGACCTGGAGCTGCACCAGCACTGTCCCTGACTGGGGAAGTGCTCCAGCCTGGCTTCAGAACGCCCAGTGGGCTGGGTGACCTGGAAGGTCTTTGCACACTCGCCTCTCATGGTGCTGCACAGTGCAATGAGCTTGGTCCAGGGTCCCATCTTTGCCTAAACAGAACCCTAGAGTGGAGAGGGCTGGCAGGGCCTTCTGGAGCTCATCCAGTCCAACCCACTGCTATAGCAGGGTCACTGTCAGCTGGTTGCAGAGGAGCACGTCCAGGTGGGTTTGGGTACCTCTGGAGAAGGATGCTCCACACTCTCTCTAGGCAACCTGTTCCAAGGTTTTGTCACCCTCACAGGAAAGAAATTTTTCCTCACGTCCAGGTGGAACTTCCTGTGCTCCAGTTTGTGCTCAGTGCTTCTTGTCCCACTGCTGAGCACTGCTGAACAGAGTCTGACCGCCTCCTCCTGCCCTCCTCCTTGCTATTTGCCTGGCCAAGACAAGGTGTACCAGAATCAGTATTTCCTGTTATGGTCAGGAACACTGTCAACCCACTGGGATAGCATTTGGTGGAACATGACAATTTTGCAGGGCTTGGACTCTGTTCTATTAGCTACCGATATGCTCCCACAGAGAAAAAGCAGCTGCAAGTGAAAACCTACTCAGATTCTACTTTGATCATTCCGCAAGTGTGGAGGTGCATTTATATCGGCAACAATATGAATCATGGGAACTTATGGTAAAAATGAGACAGCAGTTCTCACAAAAACTTATACACCTTGTGTTTGCATGGCTGTGGGGGGCCACTGGTACTCGTCGATAACAAAGGAATCATAATCAGGACTGTAAACCAGCTGCTTCACAAAGGCTTCCTTGTCTGCTGGCTCGGGGTACCAAGAAGCAAGACCTTGCTGGTAGGCCCAGTTAATGATCTGCAAAGAGATAAGTAAAATGAGCTGAACATAGAATCCTTAAGTTTGGAAAAGACCTCTAAGATCATCAAGTACAGCCATTAACAGAACACCAACATGCCTACTAGACCATGTCCTGAAGCGCCACATCTACACACTTTTTGAACACCTCCAGGGACTGAGACTCTACCACTTCCCTGGGCAGCCTCTTCCAATGCTAGTGAAACAACTGGCATGTTATGAAGTCAAAACCAACTGCAGTTGCGCCTTGGTTGTATTTTCCATCTTTCCTTCCATCCAAATTGCGTCCTTTTTCACTTTTTTTCTCTTTGTCCGATTCCCTGAGTCAGCTGCACTTCATCCTTTGGGTGAGGGAATGCAAGATGCCTGAAATTACAGGCTGTTTAGAAATGCACACCCCTGCCCCGTCCCTGAGGACTCAGTGAGGATTAATATTTAATATTTCAGAGTAAAGAAGGCACTCTGATCCTTTAGTTACAGCTTAAAACCGTTCTCCCTCGTCCTATCCCTGCACTCCCTGATAAAAGGCCACTCCCCAGCTTTCCTGTCAGCCCCGTTTAAGTACTGGAAAGACCTAATTCCTTCCCTCCCTACCATGGAAAGTGGAAATATAAGTGGAAATACTCACTTTCACAGCGATTTTGAGAGACACCTCTCTGATGCTGTGCAAGGGAGGATAAAGTCTTCCCTCTCCAAGATTCTGCTCTGTCACCTCAGCAGCAATAGACTAGAAAGAAGAGAAAGAGATGTAGAGATGGTTTCAAGCACAGACCGCATTCACTGGTGTTACAAGGAATGTAGCTGAAACCTCAGCAGTGGAGCTGGGACTATTTCTCAGTGGGAATGCTGAACTATTCAAAATACATGTGTGTATCTGTTTCCTTACAGACTTAAAAACTGGAGCCAGAATGGTGGAAGGGCTGTGCCAGGGCAGTAGTTACTGAGAATGAGAACCCCTCTGTGGGTGCAATGGAAGCATGAGCTTTCCCTGAGACTGGGAAAGTCTAAAGTTTTTGTTGAGGCTGTGTCATTTCCACTCAACACTCTGCCCCAGGCCAGGTTCTTGAAAACACCTGAAAAACACCTCATGATCTTTTAAAAAATAGTAGTTAAATGACAGTTAGAAACCTCTGCTGTGATGAGGAAGATATCATCAGAGATATGCCGGACTCCACATGCAATGACTCCCAGTGCCACTCCTGGAAAGACGTAGGCATTGTTTCCTTGGCCAGGGAAGAAAGTCTGTCCATTGGACAGCGTTACCTTCGAGAATGGACTCCCACTTGCAAATATTCCCCGACCCTGATAAAAGAGAGAAAAATGCATACAAATTTATTTCTGCTGCTTACCATGATCCATGATCTGTGCTCAGGGGATTCTGGTACCAAGTGAACAAATCTCCAGCGAGTCAGCAAGAGGCATCTTTACAAGAGCCATCTCTAGCTGACAGTTCTGGAGGGTCTGATCACCTAGTGCTATGAACAGGGTCATGGGCAGGACACTGTCTCAGTGCTTTCACTGTCCGGCTGCTCTGAACATGCTGAGACGGAGTCCCTCTTCCTTTCTACTAACCGTATAGGGGTCGCGTAGCTGAGGAGCTTAAGGGTGTGAGCAGAGATAGTTAAATGGCTGCTCTCCTCCTTTAATTTCACCATCCTTTCTATGAACCAAGATAAGGAGGGGCTCTTTATCAGGGACTGCAGGAATAGGAGGAGAAGGAATGGCTTTAAGCTGAAAGAGAGATTTAGATAAGATATTAGGGAGAAATTTTTTACTATGTGGATGGTGAGGCACTGACATATGTTGCTCAGAGAAGCTGTGTATGCCCCATCCCTGGATGTGTTTAAGACCAGGTTGGGTTGGATGAGGCCTTGAGCAGCCTGCTCCAGTGGAAGGCATCCGTGCCCAGGGCAGGGGGCTTGGAACTGGATGATCTTTAAGGTCCCTTCCAACCCAAACCGTTCTATCATCTATGAAGTGTGACAACACACTCATTCAGGATAAGGTCTGGGGGCTGTGATTGCTCTGGTCAGTGGTGGGGAGGGCAAAGGGGATAGTGAGACAGGGCCTCCATTCTCATGCCAAGTCAATGCACATGACAATAATTCTTCGGTGACATTGGGGCCAAGTTGGGTGATGAAACTGTTACATGAAGAACTGGATTGGCAGAACACAAGGAACAGTAATCTGGGGAGATGGGACTCCTCAAGCAGCTATAGGTGAAGGAGGCAAGCACTTCCTTTAGAGGACCACAAAGCAATTCAGGCTGGTAGCCAGAGCACCACAACTTCCCTGTGCTGAGCTCCAGTACCTCAGTGAGACGGTAGCACTGCTCTGCTGTGCACTCTGCTTTACTTGTGGGGTTGCTCAGGGCAAAGATGATGGGTCTCTCATTGAAGGCTGCCATGTCTTTCAAAATCTTCTCAGTGAAAGCTCCTGCAACAGCTGCAACACCTGAAACAACAACAGCAGAGTGAGATGGTGCTTTCTAACTGTCTGACTTTAGTGCATTGGGTTGATCTCTCCTGAATGCCTCTATTGGTAAATGAACTGTGGGAGGGAATAGACTTCATCTCTGGAGATGCAGGTGGGAATGTTTCTTTCTCATATTATAGTGAGATTAAAAGCCTGTCTCAAAACAAAGCCCTCTGCTCCTCTAGGCAGAGTGAGGATAGATGTTTAGGCCAGTCTGGCTGCAGCACTTTGACTCCCAAACACCTGTCCGAGCTGCCCATTTTCATCCTTGTCCTGTCCAGCCTGCCAGGGCCATGTTTGCTGCTGAGAATTCCAGATGCTACCTCTCCCAGTACCTCCCACTACAGCCCTGTCTGGGAGGGCTCCTACAGCTCCAAAAGAGAGGAAGCCTGTGCCTCATGATTGGAGGGGAAAGGATGGGGAGAACTCAACTGAAAAAAATGGAGTAAAAACCTCCTCATTTTGACTGGGAGAAAAAATGAGGCCCTGGAAGAATGTCAGAAATGCTCCTAAGAGCTGAATTGTAGTGAAAAGGTCATGCTAAGGGAACTCCACCTATAATTGCTGTGGGCTTCACTTTCTGTACAACCTCTTCCAGCGTGTTCACACTAGGGTGGTCCTGTGCAAACATTTCTTTCTCATGGTTCAGATGGCTCCTGCCCTGTGAAGGAAAAAGGAGTTAAAGTTTGGTCTGTCGGTAAAAGGTGGAGACATAATGTAGTAACCCAGTAGTTCATTTTGTCTCTTGTCCGTCTACCTAAACCAGATACCACAGAGAAAGACCTCAACATCAGTCAATCAGGCATCGACCAGTTGGTGTAGTGGGGCTGGTCTCTGCTCCTCTCGTCCTCCAAAATTGATTGTGTGGAGGAAGGATCTGGCTGTCAGGGCAGAGAAGCTGTGCATGTAGCACAAGTCTCCTCAAGTCTGAGGAATGAGAAGGGCACAAGCCCTAATGACACAGTGAGTGTAGAGTAGAGCTGGACCAGGCTGGATCACAGAGCAGGGCAAGATGTTGCTGTTGTAATATCCCATAGGACATGCAAGACTTCCAGCACCTCTTGAGCCTATGTCCAGCAGGATAGAAGAGGGCCATGAGGATGATTCAAGGGCTGGAGCACATCTCATACGGGGGCAGGCTGAAATAGTTCAGCTTGTTTAGCCTGGAGAAGAGAAGGCTACAGGGAGACCTTATAGCAGTCTTCCAGTACTTAAAAAGGGCTTGCAGAAAAGCTGGGGAGGGGGTCTTTATCAGGGAAAAGATGAAGGAGAATGGTTTTAAGCTGAAAGAAAGGAGATTTAGATTAGATATAAACAATACATTCTTTCCTGTGAGGGTTGTGAGGCACTGACACAGGTTGCCCAGAGAAGTTGTAGATGACCCATCCCTGGCAGTTCAAGGCCAGGTTGGATGAGGTTTTGAGCAACCTGATCCAGTGGAAGATGTCCCTGCCCATGGCAGGGGCATTGGAACTGTTGGAACTGGATGGTCTTTAAGATCCCTTGCACCACAAACCATTCAATGATTGTATGATTGTACCACTTCAGAGGCCCAGCCCGAAGTGTTGCCTGTAGGGCAGTTGATGCTGCTGGTACACTGTTGTACCATGAGACCTGTCCTCTGAAACCATGAACAGCTCTGTTGGCACCAATATAACTACAGCTTTTACTCCAGGACTGAGCACAGGTCCAAGGTATCTGCCTGCTATGGCCTCTCTGTAGCTTGCAGGAGTGGCAGGTAAGTGGAGCTCAGCTCTAGAGACAAACTCACCTTCACAATCAGCCCCTTTGAGTCCACCATCCAGATTTTTTTGATGGCATCCTCTCGTGAAATTCCTTCCTTTTCCATGGCCATGAGGATGAGATGAGCTATGCCCATTGCAGCCTGGAACACAGTGTATAAACACTTCATTGGGGTATTGCGGTGGATAAGGCACAGATCCTGATGCAGGTTCAAAATGAAGTCCGAATTGGAATCATTTATTTGTTACACAAAATGCTCTTTTATAACAATCTTTTTGCAAAGTCATTGTCCGCAATTGGGTTAAAGCACTTGTACAGCACCTTGAGCTGTTTCTTAATGGGTAGCATAAATTCTATTTTTCTTTACGTAATCCCTGCTGATAAACTGCTCAGGACTTCCCACTACTTAAAGGTTAGCCAGTTCTCAGCTCATTATCAAACGCTGTCAAGGCCTCCCTGTTATTCTCTGTGTTACTTCCCGGGCTTTAACCCTACAGGGTATCATCATCTTTTGGAGAAGGGAAAGATTTTACATGAGAGATGTGCTGGGCCATCCTCCAGCACTGGGTGAATGGAAAGAGAGAGGCTTTCTGCTCCATGATTGTACTGTGCTATGGCATGGGGCTGGTTTTAGCATTGTGGTTGCTGCCATACATTAAAAAAAACCAAAACAACAATCGTCCAGAAGAGCTGGCTGCCTGTGAGGCTGGAGCAGTGGAGGTGGGACCTGGACAGGTAGAGGTGGTCTTCATCACTTAAACCAGCTGCTGCAGGGGAGGAAAAGGGGTAGACACCGAACAACATTGGTGATGATGCCAGTACAGAGGCACACAAAGCAAAGTGGGATTGCTACATCTGAAGTACTGCCATGAGGGAAGTCTTCTTCTTCGATTCCTGTTTGAGGATGCCGCCCTGGACATACTCTCTACAGTAGTGTCTGGATCTCCTGCCCAGATAGGGACTAACAAGGCAGAAAGGTTCCTCCACCATCACAGAGAGGGTGATTGGCATAGATGTGTCTGCTAGGAGGGGTGGAGAAAGAGAACAAACAATCTTTGTTTCATAGAGGATTAGACAAATGGTGTAAAACAGACCTTCGTGAAGTCCCATGCGGGCGTGAGAGCTAAGCCAGAACCTGGAACAACATCTTTAATCCATAGTCCATGCTTTAGAGACTTGTTCTTCCCCCTCTCTCTTTGAGCAAGATGCCATACAGACTACCTGGCTTCTGCCACAGGGGCAATATGACTGACTCCAAAAAGTGAGGTTACATTCTTAGAGTTCTTTGAGTCTGAGTCCTTTTGACTCCATTGCCAAAGAGGCTCTCATTTATCCTAAATACCAACCCCGATAACTGAAATCAGCCTCCTTAATGTTCCTCCAGCGCTGTCATAAGGGTGCCTCATAAAGGACCTCCCACAAGGTATTTACAGCCTCACTGACACATGGGCACCCTGATAGCATCCAGGAAGTCTGCCGAGGTCTCGCGGGCCAAACGGTCACTGAAAGATCATTCATAGCTTCTACGCAGCAGCAAGATCCACTTGTAGGGCCCACTCCTGCCCTGTGACAAGGAATCTGCTTCTGCACTTTGTTTTCATGAAGCCAAGCCGTGCAGGAAGCTTCATGGCTGACTTTGTCTAAATTTGAATTTAGATCATATTTAGGAACAAATTAAAGAACATTCATACCTCTCCAGCTCCCTGGAAAACAAACTTATGGTCAGAGAGCTTGTTCTTTGTGATCCTTAAGGCTGCAAAGATGCCAGCGACTGCAACAGACGCAGTACCTGTAAAGAGAGAAACACCATGACATGGACATCCTGGTGAATGGATTGTCTGTCCTTACATATATGATGTTCAAAAGCTTGTGGTAGGAATCATTCTCTTATGCCCTGTCACTAAAGGATCAGAGTGCCTTCTTTACTGTGAAATATTAAATATTAATCCTCAGAAAACCCTGCAATGCAGAAGAATATCAGTTTCCCTCTATAGAGAATCAAAGGGACGCTGAATCCTAGGATGCCAGATGGAGTAAATACCTCACCCCCAAGGGTTTAAGATGCATGTGAGTTGTCTAAGGTCAGAGAAGATATTCATAGAAGAGTGGTGGTCTGAAAGTGGGCACCCTTGTCACAAAATCCTCTGTGATAACGCAATTACCATCCTCCCATTCTGCCCCCCCTTTTGTTTTACTCCTCTGATACTACAGTACCCTGACCCAGAGCCATTGTGCCTCACTGTCAAGATTAAGAATTGAGAACTTGAGTTGGTCCCAGATTAGTGAGAAAGAATCCAGTATGAGGGCTGTGTCTTACTGTTACAGCCACTGTGATATGTACAGCTCTCCATTCATCAAGGGAGGGAGATGTCCAGACTGAACATCCAGACTAAACCTGCCTTCCCCCGACATCAATCACATACAGTATGCATCTAATATCCTATCCCAGGTGAATGAACATGGCAGGAAAAAAATCAAGGCACAGACTAATGAAGATTCGGGCACTGGTGGTATCTCAGGATATCTAGGCAAGTGTTGGATACAAGTGTTAAAGTTGATCTAGGAATGAATGAGACAGTTTTATCACAGAATTTCTCAAGTTGGAAGGGACCTGTAAGGATCATTGAGTCCATTAGTTTTATTCCTCAGTGTTTTAAGAGACACCAGTTTGGATGTGCCCCAGCTCTGATGTTGCCCTAAGCTCTAATGTCGGTCTCTCCATTTTCATCTTCTTTCATCATCTTTCATCTTTGTGAGAAATCAGGAGTCCACACATAGTAAGTCTCATGTGGGTGGTCACAGTGTGGGGGGGTGAACAATGAACCTTTTTAGGCTAATAAACCTGATTTTTGTCAGATTTTCAGCATTTCCTACTTTCCTACCCATTTATTGATCCAGTGCATCTGGGTTTCAATCATCCAGTGCTTCAGTGAGACCCCTTTCAGGGTCCTTAGGTCCTGGAGTGCTGCCAGGCATCAGCGAACAGCCCAGTCGGAAAGCAGCCGTCTAGGAGCAAAGCCTGACGGGAGCAGTGACACCAGCAGATGGTGCTACCTCATCTTGCAAGGACCGAGAGAGGAGATTCAGCTTTACCTACTCCTCTCCTTTAGTGCAAAAGCCACAGCTGCACTAGAAATCTGCAGGTACAGAATAGCATCGTGGAATTATTTGCTCTGTCATTATTTCCTTGCAAGCAGAAAACCTAGTGGGTGCACAGTGACACTGGTGGAGAGGTAAATGTCACCGACTTGGCTTGTTTTGCTTAGGGAATCTATATAAGTTACTCTGACAAAGAAATTCTTCACTTGCCAGACCAAAAGTGTTTATCAGTACCATTAGTTCACCAATATTTTGCATTTATAACTCAGATGAGCTTAGTCCTCCAAAAATAAATAATTAGTGCCGCTTAAGAGTGACTCTGATTTAGCAGAGGTGGCAGGGGCCATAATCCTACAGCAAATGTGAGTGCCGTGGTGTCCATGCACAGGCACAGCGGTACAAAATCATAGAATGATTTGGGTTGGAAGGGACCTTAAGGATCATCCAGTTCCAACCCTCCAGAAGGGCAGCAGCATCATTTCTTACTTGTGCAGGCATCACAAGCATCCCTATCTTAAACACAAAATGGACTAGACTACTGGCTGATGGCTTCTTCTGGGCTGCATCAGAAATGTAACCAGCAGGGTGATGGAGGTGATTCTGCCCCTCTAATCTGCTCTCATGAGACCCCACTGGAAGTCCTGTGTTCAGTCCTGGAGTCCTCAGCACAGGGAGGACACGGATCTGTTCGAGTGAGTCCAGAGGAGGCCACAAAGATGATTTGAGGGCTGGAGCACCTCTCATACAGGGACAGGCTGAGAGAGTTGGTATTGTTCAGCCTGGAGAAAAGAAGGCACTGGGGAGCCCTTAGAGCAGCCTTCCGGTACTTGACGGAAAGGAAAGCTGGGGAGGGGCTCTTTATCAGAGAGTGCAGGGCAGAATGAGTGGGAACTCAGACAAAAGAGGGGAGATGTAGATGAGATATTAGAAAGAAATGTTTTCCTGTGAGGGTGAGGAGGCACTGGCACAGGTTGCCCAGAGAAGTCCTGGATGCCCCATCCCTGGAGGTGTTCAAGACCAGGTTGGCTGGGGCTTTGAGCAACCTGAGCCAGTGGAAGATGTCCCTGCCCATGGCAGGGGGGTTGGAACTGGATGGTCTTTAAGGTCCCTTCCACCACAAACCATTCATTGACTCTATGATTCTGTCTTGCAATGAATCCCTTGAGACACTGGCTTTAGCATCAAGGATAAATTCCCTGCGTTAGCTCAGCAAATAGTTTGCATAATTTTATGTCCAGACCCTCTGATTTCAGTCAGTTTAGAAGGGAGTTGGTGGGGAGGGAACGAGCCACAGAGTGCTCTGCTGCTTCAGTATTAACATGCCGACTCAGACAACTGAGGCATGCATAGGAAGGATTTCCTCTTGCTTTACCTGCCTTTTGAAGCTGTATTTAGAGCAATGTAGGTACCTGCTGAAATGCCATGCCATCAGACTAGAAAAATTACACAAGGTGATGACAAAAATCCAAGGAATTTAGAGGAATACCAGAAAATTGCCTAGTTTCTAAATTTTGCTTTTTATGGGTGACAAAGCTAGCCCATGCTCATTCTCTCTATTTTGGTATGTCTGTAATCAGCAGGACTGCGTGGCTTTCTGCCATGCCCGATGTGAAGGACAGGACTCCTCTAAATAAAGATGCATGATGCTGCTCATGCTAAAGCAGACACCTATATGGGGTCAAATGAAATGTTCCTTAGAAGTGTCACCACCACCACAGTTTTTTAAGACAGACAAGATAATGGGAGCACATGTAGACACTCCTATTGCAGCCATCCAAACTGTGGAGGAAAGGATCTCACCCTGGCAGTTTGAACTGCAAAATAGTGGGGAGAAAACAGGGTCTCCACAGTTGTCAGCAATGCCAAGCTTCTTACATGCAGCAGAATATGAATACTTATGCTCACACACACTCACACACTATCTCCAAGGCTTACTTTGCACAGAAATCCCCAAATCCCCATGTGGATGGGAGGAGGGAACTGATTTATGGGAAAAAATCCAGAAGTGGAACAAATACAGTGCAACAGTGTAAGTCACAGCATGAGTCAGGTCACAGCATGAGTAGCAATAGAAGCTTGGAAAGTATTTTAAAGAAACGAATGCAACTGGAGAAATACCTTGTTTCTTTTGGTCCTGACCCAGGCAAAATTGCTTTATACCCTATGATCCGCAAACCCATTTAAATGGAAAATGCTTGTGGGACATTCAGCAGAGGAATTTAAGAAGTGGAGTGTATGGAAAGAAAGTGTGCATGCATTCAGTCTGCAGAGCAGTCTGCATTTTTGCTGAACCTTTGTGGGACTGGGTGTGCTGTTACTCATCCCCCTGCACTTGCGCTGCAGCTCTGACTAACAGCAGGACTCTGTTCAGCCCTGCCATACCTAATCCTCCTCCGCTCTCTCCAATATTCACATCTCCCAGACTCCATCCTGCTCTCATTACTCAAGTAACAAAGTCACTGTATCATGGCCTCAGCTCAATATTCTTCTTTGATAATTACAGTTTCTGAGCATGGAACAATAGAGTTCACAGCTGGTTCGGGTAAGGAACTGGTTAATCAGTATGCTTCAGTTTTGAGAAGAACACAAAATAAGTGGGGGCAACCCCTCACCCTGAGTAGTGGCAATTAAAAACCAACCACCCTTCAACATGTTGGCCTATTTTCAAAAGAGATTGGATGCTGCTAACTACTTCCCTAAGTAATTAGCCAGAACCAGCTTGACTGTTCTGTATCTGAGGCGAGATATAGGAAAGAGATATAGGAAAGATGGGGAGGGGCTTTTTATCAGAGAGCGTAGGGGATAAGGGAAATGGTTTTAAGCTGAAGGCTTGTTCATCCTGGATAAGAGAAGGCTTATAGCAGCCTTCCAGTCTAAAGGAAAGCTGGGGAGGGGCCTTTTATCAGGCAGTGCTGGGATAGGATGGGTGGGAGGGGAAGGGGAAGGGGGAAAGGGGGAAAATGGTTTTAAGCTGAAAGGGGAGACTCAGATGAGATCTTAGGAAGAAATGTTCTCCTGTGAGGGTGGTGAGGCATTAGCACAGGTTGCCCAGAGAAGTCATGTATGCCCCATCCCTGGAGGTGTTCAAGGCCAGGTTGGATGGGGCTTGAGCAACCTGATCCAGTGGAAGGTGTCCCTGCCCGTCGCAAGGGGAGTTAGAACTGGATGATCTTTAAGGTCCTTTCCAACCCAAGCCAGTCTTTGATTCTGTGATTCTATGATATGGAGTGGTATAGAGAGAGGAAAGGAAAATGCTTGCAAATAATCCCATCCGTACAAGACTCAAAGGGAGTGCTTGACATAATATCACAGCAGATATATCAAAAGCAGACCTCAGGAGCCTCTCTAGGGAGACCAGAGAAACAGGATCAGCAAAGAAAAGAGGCATTTAAAACTAAGGTCCACTCAGAAAAATGGTCATACCCACTGGAAATTATCTCTGACACTCAGGCACATTCAGAACATTGTAAAACATTAAGGAATCCCCCTCTTGAGGTTTATTTTCCATTTGCCCTAGTGTAGTTAGAACGAGCCCCGATAGATGTCAGTGGAGCTACACAGGAGCAAAATGAGAAGGAAAGGATCTGCTTCACAGCTTCAAAGCACTGCATAGATGAAAAAGACCACAGCCCAGAGGCACCTAGGCCTGTGGACTTTATCCTCTCTTCAGAGTGGGGAGAGTGGACAGAGGGGTGAACAGCTTCACGCATGGAGTTATGGGCAGAGCTGACATAAGTGCAACAGGGAAAGTGCTGTCCAGCACTGATGTCAAGGCTGTACTGCATGTAACACGCTCAAGAGCTATGCGGGGGACACAGGGAGAAGCAGGGACCCTGCGGATGCTTGGGGACAAGAATCCCCCCATGGTAAGGACTGCCACTGCCCTGACACCTGTTGCTTGAGTCGCCATCCCTGGAGGTGTTTAAAAGGCGGGTAGATGAGTTTCCTAGGGATATGGTTTAGGAAGGGGACAGATACGATTGGACTTGATGATCTCAGAGGTCTTTTCCAATCTTATGATTCTATGTGTGGAGCAGAGCATCCCCACCATGCTGAATCCTTCTGACAGCAGCAGCACAGGGAGCCACAGCAGTGCCCGTGTCTTCATACAACATCCATATGGATGATTCCTCCTTCTCAACATAGCACACTGGTGGAAGAGACTGATCTTTTATTTTTTACCCTTGTCCTGACTGCTTACACTTTGCCCCATCAAAACCATGCCAAGATGAGAGCCTGGGGAACTGCAAACACCAGTTTGATGCTCCAAGAAAAGGCAGCCAATAAAAATACATCTAAATTTATGGATGAAGAGAAAGCATAGGGCTTTCCAAATCCTGGTTCACATTAAGTCTCTGCTGCAGTTCTGCCTGTTACTGGAAAGCAGAGCGGAGCCTGGCCAGGTCTACTCCAAATATATAATCAAAACTCAAACACAACAAAGGCTAAGCAAAAAGCTGCTGAATTGTTTGCAGCTCAAGGTCTTCACCTCTATTGTTTTCCTTCCCCCAAAGGGCCTTTGGAAGAAATTAAGAAAATAAATCTAGAAATAGCTTGAAGCAAGTCAACTAGAAAGGCAATAAAATGCACAGCATCCACGCTGAGGGAAGGCACTCACTGTCTCCATTAACAGAGTTAGGGCACTGGTGACCCAGAAGATGTGATGGTATGTATGGTTATGAGCTGTCATAGAATCATATAATAGTTCGGGTTGGAAAGGACCTTAAAGATCATCCAGTTCCAACCCCCTGCCACAAGCAGGGACACCTTCCACTGGACCAGGCTGCTCGAAGCCTTATCCAACCTGGCCTTGAACACGTCCAGTGATGGGGCATCTATGAATTCTCTGGGCAACCTGTGCCAGTGCCTCACCACCCTCACAGTAAAAAAATTCTTCCTAATATCTCAGCTGAATCGCCCCTTGTTTATCTTAAAACCATCCCCTTGCCCTGTTCCTGCACTCCTTTATAAAAAGTCCCTCCCCAGGTTTCCTGTAGGCTCCCTTTAAGCACTGAAGGGCTGCTATAAGGTCTCCCTGGAGCCTTCTCTTCTTTGGCTGAACAAGCCCAACTCTTTCAGCCTGTTCTCATGTAGGAGGTGCTCCAGCCCTCGGATCATCTTCATAGCCTCCTGTGGACTCTCTCTAACAGCTCCTGTCCAAGATGCAGAGCCCTTCTTAAAGTAGATGTCCAATGTAGGTCATCTCTATGTGCCTGTTTTTAGTCCTTGCACAGTAAAGTGCTTGGACTGCAGAGTGCAAGCAAAGATGTCCCTGCCCAAAGCAGGAGGTTGGAATTGAATAGTTTTAAGGTCCCTTCTGACCCAAATCATTCCATGACTCTATGATTCTATGGTTCTATGATTTAGACACGTCTAGGAGCTGGCCAGTAAATGGTTAATATAGTAGCAGCAATGGAAAATGCAGAAGCCTTCTCTGCTGCTGAACCCCGACAGGACTGAGAACATCTCCACTTCTATCTTCAGGCTGGGTAAATCCCCACAGGGAAGGCATGATGCTGGGGAGCTGCCTGGAAGGACACAGCCTGCTTTGTTCTGCAGCAGGGTATCATCCAGCACTCCCTTCCTATTGTGCTTCCCCGCCTCCCTTAGCTTCCTGTGATAATTACTGCTGCATTTTCCACGCCAGCTGAAATAACAAAGTAAGATATTGGACCATTTTAATCTGCTGCAATTAGTTAATGCCAAGCCAAAAACTAGCTTCGCCTGCTTCACACAGCACATGGAAATGTGCCTACAATCATGTGCCTACATTTGCTCATGATTGGTTTCTAACTTGCCCAAATATTTGAAACTACTCAGATTTGTGGCACTGGAGTCAGCCAGTTTCCAACCTCAGCTGAGGTCAGGGATCAGCGTTCCTCCAGATTGAGGCACTGCTTCCTGAAGTGTCCCGGAAAGGTTATGGAAAGGTTATCTGCTAGGATAATGAGAAAAGGTGGTTGGTGGGTCAAGAGATATTTTGAGGTTCATCAGCAGTAACACATCCAACAACAAAGGGGAATCATTACTCTAAAGACTAGGAAAAGACTCAGAGAGATTCTGTGACATTGATGACCCCACACACTGCCTGCAGACTGCTTCAGTTGGGGAGGGACTAGGAAATACAAAAGGAGTGTTTTTAATGTGGGTAGTGATTTGGGGGTTCCCATCATGAAGTGCCTTGAAGAAGAGTCATTTGCATAGTGTAGGTGTTCAGGGGTTTAGAAATCCTGTCTGTTTAAAGTGTCTCCAACTGGATACGAATATATCTGAAACGCTCAGATTGGTGGTTCTTGGAGAAGCTATCAGTGTTATTACAGCATCAGAGAATGGTTTGAGTGGGAAGGGACCTTCAAAGATCATCCAGTTCCAAACCCCCTGCTGTGCGCAGGGACAACTTCCACTGGATCAGGTTGCTCAAAGCCCCACCCAACCTGGCCTTGAACACCTTCAGGAGTGGGTCATCCATGAATTCTCTGGGCAACCTTTGCCACTGCCTCACTACCCTTAGAGGAAAACATTTCTTCCTAATATCCCATCTAAATCTCCCCTCTTTCATCTTAAAACCATTACCCTTCATCCTTTCCATGCACCTCCTGATAAAGAGCCCCTCCCCAGATTTCCTGTAGACCCCGAAGCCTTCTCTTCTCCAGGCTTAGTATTACCAATTCTATCAACCTGTCCTCGTGTATCAGACCTGGTTTTAACAGACTGCTAAAGAAGCACAAAGCCAGGAGATGGTAGGCTTTATGCTTCTGTGCACTATTCCCTCTGCCCTGCCTGTATGTGTGAATGGCTTTTGAATGACAAGATCAGGTACAATTAATTCAATAATATGTTAGAGCTTTCTTAATTTTTCTGCAACTTGCATAACAACTTCTGCTGTTCAGTACTGAGTAAGCAATCTAAGCCTGAAGAATTAATGTTTGATTCGTGGATATGGAGGTTAATACACTGATCAACCAAGAGAATTAACTTTTGCTAGGAAAACTGAGGTTGGAAGAGATGACAATGCACAAGAAAGATGAGAGAACTTTGAACAAGTAGCACAAAGAGATTTCAGATGTCCATCCTTGTGGATATTGAAAATTATTTGTCTGGAAAAGGCTCTGAGGAGCCTGACCTAATGTCAAAGTTGGATCTAAGTTTGAAATAGTTAGGGCTGAGAGATGTGCAGAAGTCTCTTCCACAGGAACCTCTTCATTGATTTTATATGTTTTCTTGTATAAAGCATGAAGCCAGAGATGCTTGAGAGGCACTGGCACAGGTTGCCCAGAGAAGTCATGTATGCCCCATCCCTGAAGGTGTTCCAGGCCAGGCTGGATGAGGCTATGAACAACCTGATCCAGTGGAAGGTGTCCCTGCTCATGGCAGAGGGCTTGGACCTGGATGATCTTTAAGGTTCCTTCCAAATCAAATCTTTCTATGATTCTATGCCTGTCTCAGGGATTCACATAACTGGACACCTTTGTAAGACTTTTCAGTTGTCTACTTTTTGTTGATCGCTGTGCACAGTTAAGTGGAGCAAAGTTTCAGTAGGAAGAGAAAGAGCAGGATCTAAAGCTCTCTCATTCTCCCATGTGTTTCATAGCCTGGCCTAGTTCTGTTCTGGGAAAAAAGGAAGAAGTGACAATCAATTTTCTCCTGTAGAGCTGTAACTGAAGCCGTTGCCCCTTGCATGAACCCAGTAAGAGCTGGGAAAGGACTGATGTCATCACCCCCATAGAGGAAGGAGAAGCTCTCCCTTAATGGGGAGCTCCCATGAGCGGGCACTGTGAGCTGGCTCCAGCTAGCTCCCAGGCTAATAGCTTTCCAAATATGAGCAATCACCTCATCCCAGTTTGTGGTACCTGGCAGGCATCCCACTTAGTATCAGCAAGCTGGCTTGAACCAGAAGGGAGTTGAGTCACTTTAATTCTGTGGGATTAGGATGGGTTTGGCAATACAGTAATTTGTGGGACAAAGAAGGAAGTGGGCGATAATATTTTAAAATGCTTTCTGTTTGTCCAGGCCCTGGGGCAGCAAGAGAGAGGTCTAGGGGAGATTAAGTGGATTAATTTATACTTTCTTCCCACATCTCGTCTGTGTATGTGTGTGTAGGCACGCTGCATTCCAAACTCCGTTAACCAATAGCCAAGGAGTTTAAATTAGTATAGCTGAGGCTTGATCTAACTTGCACTGTTTGTGCCTAAGATGTGTTTTTAAATCAATATACTTAAAACAATGCCGGCTCAGAAGCTGGGATAATTCAGGCTTCAGGAGGTCTGTTCCTGCTTGACTTGACTAAAACGAATCAGGCCTGCTTAAAGAAGGCTCTGTTCAATTCTCATTAATCATTTAAAACACAGTTTGCATTGAACTCTCCCACTTTTTTATGTATGCGAATCATGAAATAACAGCACGTTAGAAAAGAGAGAGCCTGAGGCAAAACCAAAGAACAGGAGGGTTTAAGTGAGAAAATGGCACTTCCTCCCATTATGGGGATACAGAGGAGTACATTCTAGGAGGGGTGTGTTGAGGGTGTGTGTGCGTAACTCAGGCTCCTCATCCCAGCTTCTATGCCATTTATCTCTGACATGACTCTGAGACAGAGTTACTGAGCTGATCCAAGTTACATCAGCTTCCCAAAGGTCCCCAAAAGTCATTCCTGACTACAGCCCTGGCTTGGAATCTCTTTTTCTTTCTGATAGCTACATAAAAAAGTCAGAAACAGTGGCTTGCTTCCCTTGGCTCATCTCATGTGTGCAAAAGATCAGCAGGATTTCTTTACTTATCTACTGCTGTCAAATCGGTGCCAGCTAGATACTTTATTTGGGAGTACAAGGGAGTTTAGTAAGAGGTAAAATCCTATTATTTTAACAGGTAGAACTCTAGGTAATTTTCAGGGGACTTGACATCTCCATGACAGACGTCTGACTGGGGAGAAGCAGACAAGGTCCATTTTATGGCAATGTCATTTTATAGCATCCTCTCAGACACGTCTCACCCGTCCAAGGGAGTCATTACTAGAAACTGTCTGAGGCATTTACCTATGACATATGGCCAAAAATACACTATACTCTCCTGCTTCCCACTCAAAATCTTCAGGTTTGCATTAATATCCCCTTCCTCTTCTCTATGTCTATCTAAAAAAATGGTCTGATTCACCAAGAAACCTTTCCAATCCACTCCAGTTCCCTCAAGAACACCTTCATCCAGGCCCACAGATCTACCACACCGCCTGACCTCTCTTCCATTCAATTGCTTGCTGAGTTGCCTTCTATTTGCAGAGAGAGCTACTAATCCAAAATACATCTTTACATGATGAGCTTCTATTAGGACCACTAAAAGGGTGGTTGGAGTCTCCAAGTGTTCAAAACGTGTAGCCATGGCACTTTGGGACATGGTATAGTAGGTATGGTGGTGTTGGGATGATGGTTGGACTGGATGAGCTTAGAGGTCTTTTCCAAACTTAATGATTACAGGTTTCTATGATTCTGTGGGCTTCATCTGTCCATCTCCTGAAAAGTTTGAGTTCTGCCATTTAAGGCTTCCACTCAAAAATGTATCTCCTTTTTCTGTGCTCCTCTCTCCACTGAAAGCATTTGTGGGTGACAAGAACACATAATGAGTCTTCTTGTACAGGAGAATCTGTCTCACCTTCTCTGAAATGCCTAGAGTTCTTCTGTTTCTAAACCATGAAAGTGTCTTTGAGCACAACTGTGTATCCCACCATATTCCCACAAGCTGGGGTCTTATTCCCTCTTGTGTCATGATAGATACAAACAAGATGTTACATACACTGCCAAATACTACTGGATGGGTAGAAGATACAGAAATAGTGCTGGGAAGTCTGCTCACAAAAGAGTCATCATTTTGTGAAAAATGACACGGACATTTCTTTCTGTTACTTTCAAGTACAAGTGAGGAGAAGCTCAGCTGACTGCAAATAATTAAATCAACAAACGCTGGAAATTCCTGCATGTCACAAGCAGAACCAGATGAAAGCAGAAAAGATAAAGGGACTGACAGGAGAAGAAATGGTTATTTGTAATCACTTGAGAAGATGCTGGACATGGATCTGTTAGAGTGAGTCCAGACGAGGGCCGCAAAGATGATCAGAGGGCTGGAGCACCTTCCATACAAGGACAGGTTGAGACAGTTGGCATAGAGGAGAGGAGAGGAGAGGAGAGGAGAGGAGAGGAGAGGAGAGGAGAGGAGAGGAGAGGAGAGGAGAGGAGAGGAGAGGAGAGGAGAGGAGAGGAGAGGAGAGGAGAGGAGAGGAGAGGAGAGGAGAGGAGAGGAGAGGAGAGGAGAGGAGAGGAGAGGAGAGGAGAGGAGAGGAGAGGAGAGGAGAGGAGAGGAGAGGAGAGGAGAGGAGAGGAGAGGAGAGGAGAGGAGAGGAGAGGAGAGGAGAGGAGAGGAGAGGAGAGGAGAGGAGAGGAGAGGAGAGGAGAGGAGAGGAGAGGAGAGGAGAGGAGAGGAGAGGAGAGGAGAGGAGAGGAGAGGAGAGGAGAGGAGAGGAGAGGAGGCTCCAAGGAAATCTTATAGCAGCCTTTCAGTACTTAAACAGGACTTACAGAAAAGCTGGGAAGAGGTTCTTTATCAGGAGGTGCAGAGATAGGATGAGGGGGAATGGTTTTAAGCTGAAAGAGGGGAGATTTAGATGGTATATTAGGAAGAAACGTTTTCCTGTGAGGGGGGTGAGGCACTGGCACAGGTTGTCCAGAGAAGTTGTAGGTGCCCCACCCCTGGCCAGGTTGGATGGGGCTCTGAGCAACCTGATCCAGTGGAAGGTGTCCCTGTTCATGGCAGGGGAGTTGGACTGGAGGCTTCTGTCCCTGTTGATGGGAAAACAGCACTTCTGATGGCTTAAAGTAAACACAGCACCAGACCAGGATGCCACCAAAACAGCTTGCATCCCTCTGCTGAACCTCACATGGGAGACACGCTTGCTAGAAACCCACCTTTGCTGCTGTTGCTTCTCTTTGGCACTGGAAGAGTTATATTAACCACTCCAGGGAAGAACATACTTGTTCCCAGGTTACCCTGGAGTCAGCACCCATGGAGAGGAAATAAGCTGGTTTACCTTTTTGTTTGTTCATGTAATAAGGAGGATAACTCAAGAAGTTTCACTACAGGAAGGACATTGAGGGGCTGCAGCATGTCCAGAGAAGGGCAATGAAGCGGGTGAATGGGTTGAACAACTCTTATGAGGAGCAGCTGAAGGAACTGGAGTTGTTTAACCTACAGAAAAGGAGGGCTGAGAGGGGACCTTATCGCTGTCTACAACATCCTGAAAAATGGTTGTAGAGAGGTGGATGTTGGTCTCTTCTCCCAAGTAACAAGTGATAAAAGAGAGTAAAAGGCCTCAAGTAGTGCACGGGAGGTTCAGTTTAGATATTAGGAAAAATTTTTTCACTGAAAGGTTTATCAGGTAGTGAACAGGGAAGCGGCTGAGTCACCATCCTGGAGGTCTTTAAAAGACAGGTAGGTAGCGCTCAGTGATATGTTTTAGTAGGGGACAGGCAGAGTTGGACTCAATGGTCTCAGAGGTCTTTTCCAAAAAATCAATTCTGTGATCCTGTAACAACAGAGGCACAATGCCAGCACCAGCTAACGACCACCCAGCTCACGGAAACTGAAAGCCATATGTTAAGACGTTATCATTGTTTTAGCTAAATTAAAGAAAGGTAATGAAGCTGCCTAAATTACCTTAATAATGTAAAACACATGATCCATTTTCTCCCTTGAACATTTCTGCAGTGAACAGCTAAATCCCTAAAAAAAATGGCGGTTCACTTTTCAACTTGGACTGCTGAACTTTTATTTATAGTCTTAAATGCTTATGTGCAAACTCTGACACTTCTCACATGTCTGTGTATTGTATGATAAACAGTCTTGCGATCTTAATCAACTTTCCTCATGAAAAGGTGAAGGTTAAATTTGCATTTAACAGCACTTACCCTGAATGTCATCATTGAACGTACAGTATCTGTTGCGGTATTTATTGAGGAGACGAAAAGCGTTAGCATTGGCAAAATCTTCAAACTGGATCAGACAATTCATGCCATACCTGCAAGTTAAAGGGCAATGAAAAATGGATAAAGGTATTTTCCACAACATAGGATGATACACGCATCTTTTATCAAGACAATGTAGCTACAGATTCTAGTGGAGAGATAAAAATATCACCAAAGAAATGCATTCCGGTAACAGCAAAAAAGATCACACCATTCTTAAGGTCCATACACTCAGAACTGTGGAATCACTAAGGATAAATTATATTCATAATTCAAGGAGCTTCTTAAAATGCATATGTACACAACTACTTATATATATACACCATATTTACAGATGAGCATATCACAACGAAAGACAGGCTCTTCTGCAATGGATAATGCAACTGCCATGCTACAACACAGCAGATCTGACTGCAAAGGGAACATCAGTGAAAAGGACACCACTGAGCATGCACTTCAACTATAGGTGACCAAGAGATGAGAAAGAAAACCTGCTGGTAGGATCCCATGGAGTGAGTGCTCCACGGTATGATTTCATAGCAGATTTTTGTGTTTTGGAAACAGGTTTCTCTCCACTCAGTTGTTTTGCAGGCAATGAGCGTGCAATGACAGCCAGTGACTTGTAGAGTTGAAAGGCAGGAAATAACTGCCACCTTTACATAATTATCCAGTAACACCAGGGTAAGTGTGCAGTTTCTGAAATCTGCTCCCTATATATATACTGTCAACACTTCATGACTCCAGGCCGCATTAAAATTTTGCTAATAGAATCTAAAAGGGTCATAAGAACTCTTCTCTCTTACATAAATGGGACAGGGCAGTAGGAAACACTCAGGGAGTGAGTAATGCAACTATTGGCAACGTCTGACCTGCAGGCAAACAAAAGGACTCCAAAGAATTCCCCCGTGCTAGAGACCTGAGCCTCTTGGGGACTGTGCAGAGTAGCATCACCTTACCTACCACCTATTCAGACTTCCTTTGCCACTGAAACCTGAGGTATAGGACACCCCTGCTTGATATTAGAAATCGATACTGGATGAAACACACTCCATTTGAGAACCGTGACTCAAAAGCTTTTTTCATGTTACTTGCAGTGTAGGGAGTCAGGCTCTCCTGGGAGGCCTTGGATTTTTTATTATCACTATTTTCCATTTCAAGTATGTCTGTCAGCAAGGAGACAATGAAGAGCACATGCATTGTGCTCCTTTATTTTGTCTGTCATGAGAAACTCTGGCTTCACAAGCCCTCTGGTCTGAAAAAGGGAAAAGGATTGGCTCTTATACTTGCTTCACATTCTCTGTGCTTGTTCCTAGGAAAGGACCACAACGGGGACAGACTTTTTAGTAGGGCCTATTGCGATAGGACAAGGGGGAATGGTTTAAATTAGATGACAGGAGATTCAGACTGGATTTAAGAAATAAATTTTTTCCTGTGAGGGTGGTGAGGCACTGGCACAGGTTGCCCAGAGAACTCATGGATGCCCCATCCCTGATCAGGTTGAATGAGCCTTTGAGGAACCTGATCAAGTGGAAGGTGTCCCTGTCCATTGCAGGGGAGTTGGACTGTACAATCTTTAAGGTCCCTTTCCATCCAAACCATTCCATGATCCTATGAGTTATTTTAGAGTTGTGTATGCCTCCTAGATACAAAAGCCCAGATTCAACTAAATATCTCACTCCAGGCCAGTCTCTCAATAGCCTACTAAGCTTCATAATTCAAAATAATATCAACATTTGCAAAAATTTCAATAAAAACTTGGATGCTTTGAGTCTTTGTTGAATCAGGGACACAGAAACTGCGGAAACTCTTCTATGGAATCTGCAATGCAATGTCATCCTCAGAGGGAAGCGTCACTGCTCCTGTCACCAAAGAGCAGCAGAACGGGGCATGTCCACATTATGGATTCCTGTATGTAGAGATCTCTGACTGAGTCCAGCACAGCTCTGTGCCAGAACGCGGTGGTGCTTCCTTTCTCCTGGGGACCTTTTGGCTCTCTTCAGCTTCTCCTTTGGTGATGCTGGGAATACTTATTGCATACATGCAAGCGAGAACATGCCATGATGGGTGGTCAAGAGATTTTGGCTTGCCATAATTCAAGGGGGAAAAACTCTAGAAAAGGAACTGGAAAACTGCTCCTATTGGTTTTGTGACTTTGAATAGGACAAACTCTTTCCTGCACCCTGTAGGACAGGCCACGTTACATAGTTCAGGAATAACTGGACTCTATTTAAATTTGGTGTTTCTTTTTATAAGGTGCTCTTAAATTCATATAATCATAGAATGGTTTAGGTTGGAAAGGGCCTTAAAGATCACCCAGTTCCAATCCCCCTGCCATGGGCGGGGACACCTTCCACTGCATAAGGTTGCTCAAAGCTTCATCCAAGCCTCAAATTGTCCCTAGCATGCTGCTGACTACAAGTAGCACTAAGTATAGGAGGGACAGACTGCTCAAGCACTTTAAGCCTGCCCACTGCAGATTCTGGCAGGTATGGTTTTAAGGTGAAAAAGGAGGGATTTAGATTAGATATCAGGAAGAAATTTTTTCACGTGAGGGTGGCAAGGAACTGTTGCAGGCTGCTCAGAGAAGTCATGGAAGCCCCATCCCTGAAGGTGTTCAAGGTCAAGCTGGATGAAGCTTTTAGCAACCTGATCCAGTGGAAAGTGTCCTTGCCCATGGCAGGGGGTTGGAACTGGATGTTCTTTGAAGGTCCATTCCAATCCATACCATGCTATGATTCTATGATCCTCTTATACATTGTTTGAACATGTAAGGAAAACATGGCTAAGAGGGAGATGACACCATCCAGAACATCTGCTAACATCTCAAAGAATTAGCAAATCCTTAAGCAACTTCAGTTGCTATAGAAACTATTTCCCTAACACCAGCCTTATTTATTTGCATCACTGTAGAAGTAACATTCCTGACTTGCTTAATAAAATCAGTGATCTCAGCAAGCATTAATGTGTGTGACCAGCTCTTTGAATAGAAGAAGAGTAGATGGGTCAGATGTGGGCAGACTTTTTAGCAAGGCCTGCTGTGACAGGACAAGGAGTAATGGTTTTAAATTAAGGGAGGGTAGATTTAGACTGACTATAAGGAAGAAATTTTTTACAATGAGGACACTGAAACACCGGCGCAGGTTGCCCAGGGAGGTAGTGGAGGCCCCATCCCTGGAAACATTCAAAGTCAAGTTGGATGGGGCTCTGAGCAACCTGATCTAATTAAAGACGTCCCTGCTCTTGTAGGGGAGGCTGGACTAGATGACCTGTAAAGGTCCCTTCCAACCCAGACATTCTATGATTCTTTAAATTTACTGGCCAGTCTCTCACCATCATAATATCTTTTAAATGAAAACTGGATTTTAACAAAACTAATTTTGTATAATTATTGTGTTTCATTGGAAACATTGTATTTTCCATTAGGAAACCAAAATGAATGATTCCTTGTTGGAGCAGTCATTTTTAATGAGGTATGCTTTTGTCTAACCAGCTAAGAAATTTCACTCTTTAACTTCTGAGCTCTAATATGAAGGCAGTCCCAGTGAGTACACCCCAAAGCACTTACACCATGCTTGCTGTCTATAGGCTCAGGATGCCTCTTTTTAGAAAAGTGATTGTAAAGTCAGCATTTGAACAAGGATTTCTGAAGATCCCCTCTGCCATATTTAAATAACCTTAAATTTGTGGCTAGAATTGAGGGTAGCCCTGCAGAGAGATCTTACAAACTGCTCCTGAGGTTAGTCTGCTTGACTTGTTTTCAGTTCTCATAGATTGTTTCGTGCTCCTACTGATCCATATGACCCATCTCCTAACCTTCAACTCAGAGCCTGAAGGTCAGTTTGAATCCAAGAGCAGCAGGTCACATCAGGACTGAATATTTTCCAGCCCAGGAAAGCGATGGCCGGCTAGAGTTAGCTCCCTCCAGTAATCTCACCCTATCTCTCTGTGACTCATCTTTTCTAGAGCATTCTACCCTCTTTTGGCATCTGGGACATCAGTAGTTAAACACCTGATACCTAATTGACTTTGCCTAAAAGGCAAGCCTAAATGCAGACTACTGGTATTTCAGATCAACAAGGTCCATTGAAACAGAGTAAATGCCAGTCTCCAGTTTGGTTTCTTCCATCCTCCAGTTCTTGCCACCCTTTTCCAAAAAAGGAGGTTTGTTTTTTTAACCTTCTGATTTTGGATTCAAAGCTGTTCCCATTCCTCTTACGCAAACTGAAGTGAGCATTCCTTGGAATCTCTGCAGTTCTATGTCTCCTTGTGGAACTGCAGTCTTCCCCTTAGCATGATTAATCCTTACATCTGCAGGCTGTAGAGTAGGATGCTTGGACAGTTCATCTTTGCACCAGGACCAGTGTTGTTTTAATATTTTCATCAACGACATAGACAGCAAGATTGAATGCACCTTCATCAAGTTTGCAGATGACACCAATCTGAGTGGTGCAGTTGTCATGCCAGAAGGACGGGATGTCATCTAGAGGGACCTGGACAAGCTGGAGAGGTGGGCCTGTGTGAACCTCGTGAGGTTTAACAAGGCCAATTGCAAGGTCCTAGACCTTGCAATCCGTGTTTCCAATACAGGCTGGATGTTGATGTGACAGAGAGCAGCCTGCAGAGGAGGACTGGAGGGTGCTGGTTGATGAGAAGCTTGACATGAGCCAGCAATGTTCACTCAGCCCAGAAGGACAACCGTGTGTTCTGGGTTGCATCAAAAGGCATGTGACCAGCAGGTTGAGGGAGGTGATTCTCCCCCTCTGCTCTTGTGAGACCCCACCTGGAGTATTGTGTCCAGTTCTGGAATTCCCAACGTAAGAAGGATATGGAACTGCTGGAATGGGACCGGGGAGGGCCACAAGATGATCAGAGTTCTGGAGCACCTCTGCTATGAGGACAGGCTGAGAGAGTTGAGGTTGCTCAGCCTGGAGAAGAGAAGGGTCTGGGGAGACCTTATAGCAGCCTTCCAGTACCTGAAGGGGGCCTTCAGAAAAGCTGGGAGGGTCTTTTTTGCAAGGACAAGTAGTGATAGGAGGAGGGGGAATGGCTTTAAATTGGAAGTGGGAAGAGTTACATTAGACTTCAGGAAGAAATCTTCACAATAAGGGTGGTGAGACCTCCCAGGTTGTGGATGCCCTCTCCCTGGAAGTGTTCAAGGTCAGGTTGGATGGGGCCTTGAAGGAGCCTGGTCTAGTTAGAGATGTCCCTGCTCATGGCCGGGGGGTTAGAACTGGATGGTCCCTTCCATCCCAAACCATTCTATAACCCTATAATTCTATTTTGATTTTGACCTTAATTTGCTCATAGAGACAATCTCCAGAAATACTGTGGGTTATTCCGATGATGGTCCTTGGACACTTTAGGTGAATATTTATTCCAGCCTGCAGAAGTGTACGAGTTCAAGAATAAGACTGGCTTGCACTCTGCCATGGCAACTGAGGAGAGGGAAAACTGAAGCAGTGTATTTTCCCATATGATGCATATTACTCATTGTGAGAAAACAGCAATTTGTCAGGCTGTGTCATTCAGTCACAATCTAAGCTTCCCAAGAGGAGCAAAATGCATGGTCTAGAGATCTAACAAGAGCTCAGTCATTTCATGTGTTTTAAGTGAATGTGCAGTTAATGGAGGTTTAGACAGAAGAAAAATGCAGAAATTTAACCCCGTGTTTCAGGAGGGGCTTTTCTTTCTAAAATTGCCTAGAAACCACACTTTATTTCAAAATACTTTAAGTGCTAACTCTGAAGCCTCTAACATGCTCCTCATTTCATTACAAGGTAGCTATTAGGAGACCAGGAGCTGACTGTAGAGGTTTTCAGCTATAGGAATTTGACATCTGTTTGATATTAATATTCCATTAGAAGAGTACATCTTCACTCCCCTGGCTTTCTTGTGCACTCTGACACATTCCTTTTCAGTGACAAGTGTCCCCTGAGTCAGCAGTGATTTGACAGGGTGTGAGGTACTCCTGTAGAGGAACTGACAAATGATTTCCATGAGAAGTTGAAGTACCTTCAGGAAGCAGACAGAATTTCTGTATCAAAACTAATTTGAAAAGGAAACCCCCACATTGCAAGAGGTTTGTGGCAACCCACAAGATTCTTCCCCAGATAGCTGAATTTGCATGGGACATCATAGACCTGCATGTGAAACTGCAGCTGAAGATCACAGCCATTCATATTTACAGGTTTCCTCATATGTGGAAGCAGGCTACAATAAATAAAGCAGCATGTTCGTGACCTCCTGAACAATTTCTGCTTCCTTTCGTAACAGAACCGAGAGCTCCTGCTGGGTTTCATCCAGTCGTTCCAGTGAAAATTTGAAACCAAATGAATCCGTTTCATATGTTTGCCAAACCCAGGATGACAGCAGGATTATTCACCAGCCCAGAGCTCACAGAGGATCCAACAATGGTCTAAAGTATGCTGGTGATCAGGATGATAATATAGGGTAATGGCTCCTTTTACGTAAGGATCTTCAAATACTTTACAGATGTTAATGGAGAAATGCAATGTGGAATTTCCCAGTCCCACTTGGCAGAGAACTTTTTTTGCTCTTACAGTGTTCAAGCAATTCATCCTGGCTAAGAGAAACAGAAAAGCTGGGACAGGGGCCCGAGGAACTTGATTGCCACTACTTGGATGAACGCAGGAGACATTACATCACCTCCTCACAAGATAACAGTTCATTGTTTCATGACTGAGTATCTTCACCCTTCGATGTGGAGATAAGCTGATGCAAACTAAGCACAGGAAAATAACAGCAAATTCTTCCTCTCCAACAACAGGCACAGAAAAGGCAAAGTCTCTCTCTCTCTCCTATGTCACTGACACCCCTGTTACAGGAGCACTGGGTACAATGAGCTTTGCATTTAGCACCACAAGTGCGAATTTCAGAGTGCAATTTATGATGGCTGAGACCATCATCTGGATTCTCATTCTATCATCTACACCACCACTACAACATTCCTGTGGTCTCCTGGCCAGAAGGAAGTGGGATAGTTTCCTTGAAGGATTAATTACTAACTAGAATCAAAACAAGCCCACAAATCAACCCTGACAACTCTTAAACCTTTTCTACTTGTAGAGCCTCTTATGATTTCCTACCTGTGTTTTACCAGCTTTCTAGCCTCCAAGAATTTCTTCCCGCTAGATAATCCATAAGCATCTAATATAATGAGGCTGTGAGCAATCTGATCCAGCGGAAGATGTCCCTGCCCACGGTAGGGGGTTGGAACTGGATGATCTTTAAAGTCCTTTTTGACCCAAACCATTCTATGATTCAATGATAATACTGCAGGGTAATCAACTGAAATTTCGGTCAAGTTTTCTTATCAAATATAAAGAAGGACAAACCAGAGCAAAACTGCAAAATTCTCCCCTCTGCAGTCATCATCTGCATACCCCCTGCAGGTATTTTTAATCCAACAGGCAAGGCAGTGTTATTGGGTTCATACTCATAGACACAGGGGCTACGGCACTGGCTGGAAGGTGTTCCTGCCCATGGCAGGGGGGCTGGAACTGGATGATCTTTAAGGGCCCTTCCAACTCAAACCATTCTATGATTCTGTAATTTACTGAAAGTGGACAATTGCAGCTGGATGGGTTGATGACTATACTGTGCTGCTGAACATCAAAGCAGAGGCTCCTATTCCAACAGCATTGTGCAGCACTCTGTGCCCATGCAATGCTTCATAGATCCACCACATCAACAGATACTGAAAATCTCCATGACACTCTCATACCTCTCAAAACTTGGTTCATCAGCTATGACTGAATGGTCCTCAACACTTCAACCCGTATTTCTTACATCCCTTCACCTACAGCCAGTTGGGCAGTCAGACCCTATGTAAAGACACACTTATCAGGGGATGGGTAGATGTTGTCATTAGACATTGGACATGATGCCTCTTGCTTCAAGGGAGACAGGACTCTCAGAACTGAGAGTGAATCACACATGTACCACCCACTCTCTTCCACTTATGTGGGAAAACACACACATATAGCCAACTGGTGACCCAGAAAGAAGGAAGATCAAACATAGCTCCTTTAGCTGTTAAGAAAAGACCCTACAATATAGAGACAAGGAGTTGTTAATCAGGCACGGAATGCAGTGCTCTGCCACTCCTTACCAGTATCATCTGCTGCTTTAGGAAAGGCAGAAAAGGCTGCTTAGGAGTTCGGGGATTTCCAAGTATCACTATTTTTTTCCTTAACAGTTGTTCTCACTTACCTTTTTATGGTAACCTCTCCAGATGAACATGGAAATTCTTTCCTGTGAGGATGGTGAAACACTGGCACAGATTGTCCAGAGAAGTCATGGATGCCCCATCCCTGGAGGTGTTCAAGGCCAGGTTGGAAGAGGTTTTGAGCAACTCGATCCAGTGGAAAGTGTCTCTGCCCGTGGCAGGGGGATCAGAACCGGATGAGTTTAAGGTCTCTTCCAACCTAAATCATTCTATGTTTCTGTGATTTTAATATATTTTCATTTTTTCAGAAAAAGGAACTCAGTCCAGTGGAAGAGGTGCCCTCACAGCACTGAGACTGTGGTTCTGCTCTTCTCACATTGAACTCCCTGGTACATCAGAGACCTTCTACCCCAGCTGGTCAGTAAGAATGGAAATACACATTAACCCACCATTAAAATGACAGTGCTTATAGTCCTGACCTTATCACTCCACAGACTTAAATGCCATCAGGGAAGCTCCTATTTTTACCAAAGTGATAGGCAATCTGTAGACTCGTACAGGCATCAGTGTGCCCAGGTAGGTGATTTCCTTCACAATGGTGAAAGCTAGAAACTTCCTTTACAAAATGTAAATAAACCAAAGTTTAGATTCTGCCTGTGCTGAATGAGGCTCATAAATGCGTGTTGGGGGCCAGTACAGCCCACAGGGCACAAGTTTGACACCTCTGGCCTATATAGGCAGGAAATGGTTATAAATGGTCCCATTTTAGGACAAACAGTTTTGCTATAAAGTGCTCAAGCACAAAGGGTCATTTTTTGACCATCCAGGAGACTTGCATTTAAATGACCTTTGCTTGGATGATCAATTATACTAATGATTATTTCAGGAGTTGCAATGTTTGTTCCAGAGAAGCCATGTATATAATCCCACTTACTTGTTAGTGACCTCCTGCATAAACTCATCAATCAGTTCGTCGTACTCTTTCCCACGAACCCTCTTGTGTTTCAGGCCAATATAGAGTGGATCACTCAGGAGAGCCTAGGACAAAAAGCAATTCTGTTGACACCTTCTCTTCCACAGATGGATGGAGATTTATGTCTCAGGTTACCCAAAAAGTTGGTCTGTTGTGGTTATATGGTGATGTGGAGGGGCTTTTTCTCAGGGACTGCAGAGATAGGACGAGGGGAAATGGTTTTAAGCTGAAAGAGGGAAGATTTAGATTAGATATAGGAAGAAATTCTTCACTCTGAGGGTGGTGAGGCACAGGAACAGTTGCCCAGAGAAGTTATGGATACCTCATCTCTGGAGGTGTTCAAGACCAGGATGGATGAGTCTTTGAGCAACCTGATCCAGGGGAAGGGGTCCCTGCCCATGGCAGGTGGGGTTTGAACTGGATGACCTTTAAGGTCTCTTCTAACCCAAACCATTCTATGACTCTATTCTTTGATTTCACATTAATTTTGCTTACTATGCAGTGAAGGCCAGCTCACACAGCTCTTCCCAAGAAGAGTTTCCATAAGAAGCTGTGGGTTATCTTTTTGTATAAGTAAGTTGGAGGGATGTAATACTTCTTGACTGCAGTAGGAAATGGAACTCTACATCCCCAGAACAGCTCTACCAAAGGCTCCTTGCCAAGGTGCTTCATGCCTCGTGAATAAAACTGACCTTGTGTAGGGAGTGTTTACTGTTCATTCAGTTCTTATTTTTGCACTGAGGTTACCAAGAAAGCTGTTGAACATAACAGAGCTTTGAGCAATGAAGATCGCCTGAAGTAACTTGAAATTTTGTCTGCCAATTAGGCCTTTATGTGGCAGCCCAGAGTTGACCAGAACTAGTGATGTGACACCAAAATATTCCCAAGCCCTGCACCTACCCAGTACTCATCTTAGTTATCTGCAGGCGTCAAGGACTTATGCTAGGAATATAAAACCAGGCCATTCCAGCAGGTGTTGGAAGGTTCCACAGAGGGATCTGGACAGGCTAGATCGATGGGTCTAGGTAAATTGCATGAGGTTTAACAGGACCAAGTGCTGAGACCTGCACTTGGGACACAACAAACGTCATGCGGCGTTCAAGCCTTGGGGAAGAGTGGCTGGAAAGCTGCCCGGTAGAAAATGAGCTGAAACTGTTGGTCAACAGGAGCTGAACATGAGCCAGCAGTGTGCCCAGGGGGCCACAAAGGCCAACAGCGTGCTGGCTTCGATCAGCCAGGGTGTGGCCAGCAGGAATAGGGAAGGAAACGTTCCCCCATACTTAGCGCTGGTGAGGCTGCACCTCAAATCCTGGGTTCAGTTTTGGGCCTCTCCCTCCAAGAAAGACATTGAGGGAATAGAGCATATCTGGAGAAGAGGAACGGAGCTGGGGGAGGGTCTGGAGCACAGGGGTTATGGGAGCAGTTGAAGGCCCTGGGGCTGTTTAGTCTCGGGGAGAGGAGAGGACACCTCATCGCTCTCTGCAGCTCCCGGAAAGCAGGCTGGAGCCAGACGGGGGTCAGGCCCTGCTCCCAAGTACCAAGCAATAGGACAAGAGGAAATGGACTCAAGGAGCCTGTTTTGACCTCTAAAAGCTAGTCCTTCTCATCACTCTTATCCTAGGCAGATATAAATGCTCACTGCTGCTTCATTTCATTAGCTTATATGCAGAGACACAGCTTCAAAGCAGCCCATTCTTTACAAGGTGGGATGTGCAGCCCGGATAGGTTTCTGCCATACTGTACAACTACCACATCACTTAGGGTATCTGGTAATAATGGTAATAATTTGTTCCAATAATGTTGCAAGTGCTCTTGTTAACAATAATTTAATTTTGTATTTAAAAAAAGGCAGACGTAGGCTGCAGAAGAACAATTTCCTGCATGACGACAGGAAATGGCCTCAAGTTTGCCAGGGGAGGTTTGGATTGGGTATTAGGAAAGATTTCTTTGCTGAAAAAGTGGTGAAGCATTGGAAGAGGCTGCCCAGGGAAGTGGTGGAGTCACCGTCTCTGGTTCAAAAATGTGTAGCTGTGGCACTCTGGGACATGGTTTAATAGGCACGGTGGTGGTGGGCTGGTGATTGGACTGGATGATCTTAGAGGTCTTTTCCAACCTTAATGATTCCATGATTCTATGATTCTAAGCCACCTGAAAAGGACTGGGTAAGCAAGTAAACAGCTCATATTTTGGATAATGATAGCAGGAGACAGGTGGGCCAGCACATCCGTGAGTCACTGCAAAATAACTCTGCTTCCCTTCCAGCTTTAGGAATTGAATCACCCACATGAGAAGGGGATGAGCCATCAGAAACATATTGTCCTGCAGCCATATGGGTCCTAAATATTGGCAGGTATGATAAAATTAGAACTGTTTTTACAGCCACAGCTATTTTCCCTTAGAAGGAAAGATGAAAGAGGTTTTCCTCCAAGTTCGACATATTAACTATTCAGGGCCATGAAACAGAAAGCAGACGCATTTGCATTAGTTCACTGATTGTCCCAATAGTGTCATGCCCTCTGGAGCTGATTCATGGAGTACAAAATTCTCCTATACAAAAACACCGATTTCCTGAAAGAGTATGAGAAGTTTTATGGGCTGTCAGAAAGACAACTTGGGAATTGTTGCTAAAAATACAATATGACTGCTATATTCACTCCATTCTACCTTAGATGCCTGTGTGAGCAACATGGTCACCCTAAGCTCAACCTGCCTTGACAGACAAAGATGAACGGGATGACTATCTACAGGAGATGTCTTACTTCTGCACTGAAAAATGAGTTGACTTGTGGGGCAGGATGCTCCTAGGATGTTCTTAACATTTGGTTAATCTGTATTTAAGCACATGAGAAAGCCAAAATAAACAAATTATTTTTATGGTGAGGAATTATATTGTTTATATTGCTGAAAAATAGCAACTTGTCTTCTAAAGAAGAGAAGGCTCCAAGGAGACCATATAGCGGCCTTCCAGTACTTACAGGGGACCTACAGGAAAGCTGGGAAGGAGTGCAGAGATAGGATGAGGGGGGATGGTTTTAAGCTCAAAGAGGGGAGATTTGGATGAGATATTAGGAAGAAAGTTTTCTGTAAGGGTGGTGAAGCACTGGAATAGGTTGCCCAAAGAAGCTGTGAATGCCCCATCTCTGGAGGTGTTCAACGCCAAGTCGGATGGGGCTTTGAGTGACCTGATCCAGTGGAAGGTGTCCCTGTCCATGGCAGGGGGGTTAGAACAGGATGGTCTTTAAGGTCCCTTCCAGCCCAAACCATTGTACGATTCTATGTCTTAATCCCAGATTGTCTCCACAGAGAAGTTCCTGGACAGATAAGTTATACTTGATCTTGGGCAGAACTAAAGTGTCCAAGACAAGCTCTGGGAGTCCCTTATTTTGACACCATCTGACCCCTCAGAGAGGCCTAAAAATCATTGGTACTGCTTTGGATTTTAGTGTCCTTGCTGGAACCGGATGGTCACACATGGTCAGAAGCTGGGTGGGGAAGCACTCACACCCAGGTCCCACTGGAGGGAAACTCCAGCTGCGGCGCTCAGAGCATGCCAGCACTTGGTGGTGTGCAAGCCAGCATGGAGGAGAAGGAAGAGATGAAGCAACCAAAGTCAAGTACAATGCTCTAATGACTGGAAACTCCAAGATGTTAGAGACAGAGATGCCTTTAGCCTCAGAGGGTCCAAACTCAGAGTTCCCACTTTTCAGAAAAGATCATGGAACAGGCTGAGATGAGCACACCATGTATTCCACCATTCTGTGACTGGTCTCAGTGCTAAAGGGATAAAATAATCCTGGGACCAGAGACCAAAGAGCTAACTGGAAATCTCATCCCAGATGTCATCTACAGCCACTGATTTTGCTTTCTTTCATGCTTTTCAAGCGTCCAGTGTGAGACACTTGGGGCTGCTGTGAAAGAGGTGCAGAAAATCTAGCTTTCCAGTGAGCACAGTCATGTCTGAAAATGACAGCACTCTGTCTCCATACACAAACTCAAAGCTCTTATGGCCCAGGTTTGTTATTTCTCTCAAGAAATGTGTGCTTGGTTTACTTGGGGTCACGTGAGGCGCAAGTACATTTTACAAACCTGGACAAACCCAGGCCCTCACAAATAACTACTGGATATTCATTTTAAAGAAGACATCCTCACAGATGTCCATTCTGGCATTGCTGAAATGTTGCACTCTGGCCCTTCTGAGCCAGAGTCATAAGGCAGAAGTCTGCAAACAGATGGAGTCTTCTTGTCTGGTTATCATGTGCACTTAAGTGTGCAATCTGACAAAACACTGGAATTAATCATTCCCAAACCACACACAAGGGATTCTTTAGTCTTTGGAATACAGTCACCTTTACACAGACACGAGTATCTGCTTGTTTTCTCATTTAGATATTATAAAGAAATTTGTTACTGTGAGGGTGGGGAGGCACTGAAACAAGTTGCCCAGAGACATCACGCAAGTGTCATCCCTGGAGGTGTTCAAGGCCAGGTTGGATGAGACTTTAAGCAACCTGATTCAGTGGAAGGTGTCCCTCCCCATGGCATGGAGGTTGGAACTGGATGGTCTTTAAGGTCCCTTCCAACACAAACCATTTGATGATTCTATGATTTAGGAAACTGGCCTCAGTTGAGCATTGATCTCAAATCTTTCTCCCCACGTCAGATTTATGAACAACTCTCTTACCTCGTTGTCTGTGCCAACATCCAGCAGGACAGGGAGACACTGTTGTGGGTGCACTCCACCACAAGCTGTGTACAAAGCAAGCTTCCCCACAGGGATACCCATGCCATAACTTCCTAGATCTCCTAAACCAAGAATCCTTTCTCCATCTGTCACCACGATGGCCTAGGAAGATCAAAAGAGATTGTTGTGTGGTGTTGCCAAGGCTGTAGAAGCAAACTTAGCTCTGCTGTCTTCACGGTGATGCCATTTTGCAGTTGCACTGTGCAATGAATATTTGCTCCTTCTACACAACCTCATGTTAATTAGCTGTTAGTGACAAAGGAGTGTGCATTTTTGGGGAAAGAGATAATGTGACTGATGGGTCACTGCTTGCAGTGCGGGAAAGGAGCAGCTCTGTTTCCAGCACTTCAACTTCCTTGCAGCAGAACCCAGGCAGCATGGCTCTTTGTGCATCTGTCAACCATAAACTGCACAAAAGAGGTCCAGCCTTTATTTTTCCTCTCTTTTTCAGGAAAAAGAGCTCTGTACAAAGGTTCTTGTGCCTATGAACCGCATCCACGGACGTAGCACTGGACTCAATGATCTGAAGGGTCTTTTCCAAGCTGAATGATTCCATGATTCCAAGAAGTAACAAGCTCATTCTTCAGTGTTGCAGAGTAGCTGTGGAGTAGTCAACATCAGATAATTGAAACAAAACTGGGTCCCTCTCCTTCTGACACCCTGTCTGCACGGCAGGTAGACAGCAGCCATCAGCAAAGGCAGGAGAATGGACTGCGGAGGGGCGCCCGCTCTATGTAATCAATATTAGACTTTTTTCTCCCCAAGCCATGAGTTAAACAACTGCCATTTTACTCTGTGCAATTGGCCTTTTGCATTTCAGCAATGCTGTAATGCACCACTTCACAAAAATCTCTGATCCGTGATTTTACATTTTTTTTCCTGTTATTGTATCATTTCTTTTTGACAAGAAGGGAAATAAAAGCCTGATTAACGTTGTCCCAAAACTTGAGCTGTTCAACCCACACTGTGCATTGATGATACCTTAGGATGCAAATGATCAAGCAGGTGTAACTAAGCCTCATGAATTTTGTGTTAAGTACTCTATTTGTTGGTTTTATCCCCAGGGTCAGGCACTCTTTCAGGCAGTTCTGAAACCTACTAACAGGAAGATACTGGAGTCCAGTCCCACTGTGGGAGAAAAGCTATAAATACATTAATAAACTTCAACTTTGAGCACTGTCCCAGCACTTCAGAGAACAGAGCACTCGCATCAAATGGTTTGTCAGGTTGTGGAGGAGTCAAGTGCAGGATCTAGCTTGGATTTCAAAGGAGAAGACTGCAGAGAAGTTCTTTATTTGCTGATCTGCAACCTTAAGGCTAAAGTTATGGCACAGGGCATACACATCCATGTGCTTTAGTGAGAAATAAGAGGATGGGGTTTAGAAGTTATTTGGGTAGATGTACTTTCTTGGAAGGGGGGAAAATAAGGGTGCATTGATTTATTGCTGTGATGGAGAAGCATCTTGTTGTTTAGGAGTGGAATAAACTTTTTGCTGCACTTCCCTGTTTCAGGAAGAATCATAGTCATCTATTTCAGTGTCCTTTCTTATTCAATATGAATTATTAACACATTCCAAGGCTATTTTCTCCCTCCACCCAAACCACTGTTTGTAATGACGTAACAGAATTACATTACATTACATAGTTCAAAAATAAGCCTGAGGAGAAACTACAAATACACATGCAGTCTATTCTGTCTTTTACATCTATTTTGCTCTCCAGCAATATAACTCTCTGGTGGTTTCAGGCATGATGCATTTCAGGGTCATAATGCACATAGTAATAGTGATGCGCTAGATGTAATAGGGGTTATTTTGAAATGGGTCTGCTATATACAGAATATTTGGTTTTGCACTATTGTCATTTTATTGTCACTAGGAGTTAGAATTCCTAAAAGTGAACCTTCAATGAAAAAAATATTAAAACTAAAAGGAACTTTATATTAAAACTATACATCTGTCCTTAGGCTTGGAGGCTGAACAAGCCTTACCATGGAAAATTCACAATCATGAAGGGAATTCTGAAGTCCTCAGCACAGGAAGGACATGAATGTGTTGAAGTGAGTCCAGAGGAGGCCATGAAGATGATCTGAGAGGGCTGGAACACCTCTGCCATGAGGACAGGCTGAAAGACTTGGGGTCGTCCAGCCTGGAGAAGAGAAGTCTGTGGGGAGATCTTATAGCAGTACTGAAAGGGGGATACAGGATACAGGAAAGCTGAGAAGGGCCTCTTCCTCAGAGATTGCATGGATAGGATGAGGGGGAATGGTTTTAAGCTGAAAGAGGGGAGATTTATTTGAGACATTGGGAAGAAATGTTTTCCTGTGAGGCTGGTGAGGTACTGGAACAGGTTGCCCAGAAAAATCGTGGATATCCCATCTCTGGAGGTATTCAGGGCCTGGTTGGATGAAGTTTTGAGCAACCTGATCCAGTGGAAGGTGTTCCTGCCCCTGCAAGGGGGTTGGAACTGGATGATATTTAAGGTCCCTTCCGACCTAAAACGTTCTATGATTCTATTCTATCATTCTATGGCAGTGATATACTTATTCACCTCCATTTTTGAACATTTTCCTATTCTGAGTCAATGTAAAGTATTAGTGGTAGGAAATGCTCTTTTGGGTGGGCTCCATCTGTTTCTGGGTGTGTGTTCACTTCTTTACCGCACCCAGAGGATGCTGTTGGGATGGGAAGGCAGTAATGGGAATAAGGGAAGCAACAAACACATGCACTGCTACAGGCTTATATGGATGCAGATTATATGAAAAGAGTCAAAATCCTAACTATGCAGAGAATTTTTTTTTCAAAAATTAAGTTTAAATGAATTAAAATATTTCTCTGCAGCACACATGCCTTTTCATCCAGTGTTCTCAGGCAATCCTAAGAACTTGATAGCACTTAAATATGCCCATGAGAGGTAGAAAATTTCTTCAGTCTTAGATGTGCTGCACTCTACAGATACCAAAGCTCCTCAAATTAACACTAAAAAATACAGGAGAACAGAAAATACATCATGGGAGGGGTTAACTGCTGTCTGTGTTAGAGAGAGGGAAGTGGATTCACATTTGTTTGTGGCTCTTAGGATGAAGAAACAATGAAAAAAGTGCACAAAGTTTCAGCAGTTCCCTGATATACAAGCATATTAAAGTAATGTTTGTAATCACTCACATTCATAGCATCAAAACTCAACAAACAGGACAATGACCTCCGTCTGAGCAGGACCCTTCTAATTGAACCACTGGTTTGGTGGAACTTGTTTTCTACTTTGACCTGTGCTACAGATTTTCTTGACAACTGTAGCTAATAGGTAGGTGTGCAGTTTAAACCAACCATCTCACAAGTTTCTAAACTTCTTTGACAGCTAATGGGGAGAGACAGAAGCCTCCAGACTTCATCTCCTCCTTTCAGCAGCTGCTTTGGGAAAGATGAAAGGGGTATTTCTCTTTGAAGATGCTCATCTCCCTCTTCTGAGTCCTCAGGCAGCTAATGTTAGCCAAGATAACTCTGGACCAGAGGCTGTATGTAGCCTAGTTCCAACACTTTAGCAGGAAGCATCTGGGCCAGCAGAGTGATCCAGAGCACTATGTTGTTCTCCAAGCTGCTGAGGCAATGCAGAGAGGCAACTGCCACCTGGCAGTGCCACCTGGCACTGCTGGCATTCCCACTTCTCCATACTGATTATGCAAGGTCAGTCTTTACAGGATGAATTGATACTCTGCCTTAAGGTCACCATGACTTTGAATAGCCCTGTATAGGAGTAACCACGCTGGTGTTGGGCTGGTGGCTGGACTTGATGATCTTAGAGGTCTTTTCCAACCTTAAAGATTCCATGATTCTATGATTCTGACAGGGACTCAAGATGCTGACTGCACTTGTAGGGTGAGCATCCTATGGAAGGAAGGAGGGACGGAAGGAAGGATGGATGGCCACTGCAGTAGCTAGCATGGCAGCACACCTGTCTTGGAGTAGGAGATATGGTTTCTAGACTATCCTCACTTTGAGGTGATTTGAACTCAGAGGTGCCAGGATAACATCCTCCTATAACACTATCATGTACAGTTCTCTGCATTCCCCCTGCTCTAGTTGGGCCATCATGCAGAAAAGTACAAGATTAAGGAACTAGAGACACAAAAAGCCTATACTCCCACACGAGTCTGCTTCTTTTGCTTGCTCTGCTTCTGGCACTGATTCCTTCAGAGGAGGCCAAACTCCACAGGAGGGGTGGAGGTGGGGCACATCAGAGCTTGGCTGAGGCTTTGCTAAGCTAAGCAGAGCACCCTTCCAGGCAGAAGATCCAGGCATATAATCTGGATTTCCCATTTGTGCAGTAAATGCTGTTGCCATGAAGCTCAAAGGAGCCACAAAGCAAAAGGTGGGGCAGTATGTACAGGTGTTTCTTCTCTTTCTTTAATGGGACTTACTGGTGTTGGTGATCAACCTTTTCAAAAAACTTGGTCCCTCCAGGGACTTGGGTGCAGTCTCTATGCCTCCCTACTTATCTCAGAATCTCAGGCATTCCAGTGCCTACCAGTTCAGGCATGGAGAAGTTTTTGTGTACAAACACTAGGAGCCCTGTGGTCTCAAACTGATGAAAAAAGTACTTCTAGTCTTCCCAGTACTTAAAAAGGGCCTACAGAAAGGTGGGGGAGAGGCTCTTTGTCAGGGAGTGTAGGAATAGGATGAGGAGGAAAGGTTTTTAAGCTGAAAGAGGGGAGATTTAAATGAAATATTAGGAAGAAATTGCGAGGGTGGTGAGGCACTGGAGCAGGTTGCCCAGAGAAGTCATGGATGCCCCAGGTTGGATGGGCTTTGAGCAACCTGATCCAGTGGAAGGTGTCCCTGGCCATGGCAGGGAGGTTGGAACTGGATGGGCTTCAAAGTTCCTTCTAACCCAAACCATCCTATGATTCTATGATTTGCTTTTGGCAAACCCGGAAAGCAGACAGCCTGAATCACTTCCACAGATCCCTGTCCTGCCTATGGTATGATCTGGTTGCCAGAGTGGGCTGTTTCAACAACCATCAGTAATTTTTCTGTGCCAGTTTCCCCATCTGCAAAACACAACTATTAGCCACAATCAGTTCTGCTCACAGTCCTGAGTCAGAAACAAATGGAAAAATACTGAGACCTTTGGACAGAGTGAGGATAAAATATCTAGTTTGCATCTGTTCTCCGTGGTTCCAAAGACAAGGTTATAGAAATATGATTATTCTTTTTCTGGAAACATATTCAAGTCCTTTTTATTTTCCCCTTAGAAATGGAAAATCCTTGCAAGATATTCTCAGCTGCCAAACTTTTGCTACTGAAAGAAATAGATGTTGATAGAGGACCGAAGCTCTGTCAATAGCCAGAGAAATTCCCAGGCACATGTACTTCCAAACTGACATAAGAAGGTGACTGGCAAAATCTGTCTTAAATGTTGTCTTTATTTCATGCCAGGGACTTGCCCAGCCCTGAGCTCAAGTGAAAAACACTTCACAAGATCCCTTTTTAGGGTGGGGTGTCAGTAATATTTTCAGCTGCTGGATATCAAACACTGTTTGCAGATTTGCCAGTGTCCTGGATGCTGCATGACTCATCGGATTTGGAAAGGAGTTCTACAAGAGAGTCAGTTACAGAGATGCCTTAAAGAGCTTTGGTCCATCTAACAAGATGTAAGTTAGCCACAAAATTCATCCCCACATATCTCTCCCTTCTTCACTAAAAGCTCTGTTCCATACAAACTTATTATCATGCACACTCTTTTGATTGTGCAAGGTTCTGCTACCTTTGATAAGGATGTTCTTGTTCGCGTACACACATGATAGTGTCTCTGAAATCCTGGAAACTCTCTGACGAAGGGAATATTTCTTAGCTTGTCATTTTAAAATAGGCAATTCTGTAAATAATGCAAGCAGTTACATCAATGTCCCATTTTCCATCCAGTTCCCTGGAATTTTCCTGTCCACAGGATACATGCCACATACCTTAATATTTTCTTCAGGCCAAGAGTTGAGCATTGTTGCAATATGGCCTTTGTCATGGATGGTGATAAACAACCCCCTAAGAAAGGGGAAAAAGAAAGAAGAAAAAGAAGACTTGTCACAAAATTAATAACCCCAAGATAAAATAAAACATGTGAAACCTGAAAATGCAGGGAAACGAGCTACTGAGCACACAAATAGGCTATTCACTGCCATGGAAATGAGACCTCAAGGGACTGCTAATAACGAGTTCAGTTCTCATTTAAAACCTCCAGGGCTTAAGGTCCTTCATGGCAACTGCACTCAACAACCACTGCTGTGGCACATTTCACCCTTGTGAAACAGCTTTGCTTCCAGGAGCAAACTCAGCACAGAAAAGCTTTCCAGTTAAAATAATTCTGATAAATGCAGAGGAGGCCGATGCTTTTACCATAAGCCTTGTTACATATTCTTTCCTGGGGAGCTTATTGCTGGCACTTCATAGAATCATAGAATCATTACAGTTGGAAAGGCCTCCAAGATCATCAAATCCAACCATCAGCCCAACCCCACCGTGCCTGCCAAACCATGTCCTGAAGTGCCACAGTGCTACACGTTTTTTGAACGTTTCCAGGGATGAGGACTTCACCACTGCCCTGGGCAGCCTCTTCCAGAGCTTCACCACTCTTTCAGTAAAGAAACTTTTCCCAGTATCTAGTCTAAACTTCCCCTGATGCAATTTGAGGCCATTTCCTCTTGTTCTACCACTTGTTACTTGGGATAAAAGCCTGACCCCCACCTGGCTCCAGCCTCCTTTTAGGGAGCTGCAGAGAGCGATGAGGACTCCCCTCAGCCTCCTCTTCTCCAGATTGAACATCCTCAATTCTCTCAGCTGCTCCCCATAATCCTGGTGCTCCAGACCCTTCCTCAGCTCCATTCCCCTTCTTTGGACGCATTCTGGTACTTCAATGTCCCTCTTGTACTGAGGGCCCCACTTCAAACAATGAAAGCACTATCCTTTCACCCAGCTACCATGGTCAATGATGTGGACGGCTATTGCAGAAGTAGGCATTTTGGGTCTACTCTCTATTCAACAGAGCTCCAACTGGATGTGATTAGATCAATATTTGCTGTGGCATTTGCTTCAACCAAGCCAAACCTGCCCTTGTAACATCGTTATCTCCTCTGAATATCTGACCTCGGGTTTTGATACTTGTGTTCACGAATTATGAGACGTGAAACAGAAAATTAAGTGTTTGGAGAAAACCCCTCTATGAAGTATTTGCATGGACAATCGCACTCCTGATTGCACTAAGGCTTATCACTTCTCAACACAAAGGTCTTCATTGCTTAAACAAAAATGCTTCCTTTTTAATAAAATTAGGAACTAGAAGACAGAATTCTTGAAACTTGTTTTAGATTTGGGGTTTATTTTTCTTTTCTTTACCGTTGTTATCAACATAGCATCCTTAGCAGGGATTCTTCCAATAACCAGAATGGCATTATTCACATTGGCTGATATCTGCTCAGACATTTTGATATTTTTTTTAAACTCTTTTTAGGCAGTGATAACCTCAAAGAAGCAACCTCTCCATATGAGTCTCAAGGCAAACTGCTCATCGTACTCAAAATGTTCCCCTATAAACACAAATCAAGGGCTCTAACTCCATGAATTCTCTTGGCAGGCAGAAGCACCCATTTGCCTTGCCTTGTTACCTACTCACAAAATCAGGAGTTATATCAGCGATCAGTATCAGTTGGAACAATAGACAAATGCATTTTTTGGGTGGAGAATGGATTCAGAGCAGCCCTGAGGAGAAGGACTTGGGAGTGATGGTGGATGAGAAGCTTAACATGATCTGGTAATATGCACTCGCAGCCCAGAAAGCCAATTGTATCCTGGGCTGCATCAGAACACATGTGACCAGCAGAGCGAGGGCCCCTCTCTCTGGTGAGACCTCACCTGGAGTCCTGTATTCAGTTCTGGAGTCCTCAGCAAAGAAAGGACATGGATCTGTTAGAGCGAGTTCAGAGGAGGGCACAGAGATGATCTGAGGGCTGGAGCACCTCATATCCAAGGACAGGCTGAGAGCTAGGATTGTTCCGTCCGAAGAAGAGAAGGTTCCTGGGAGAACTTATAGCAGTTTTCCAGTACTGAAAGGGGGCTACAGGAAAGCTGGAGAGGGCGCTCTTTGTCAGGGAGTTCAGGGACCGGACAAGGGGGAACAGTTTTAAACTGAAAGAGGGGAGATGTAGATTAGATATTAGGAAGAAATCTACACTGTGAGGGTGAGGAGGCACTGGCACAGGTTGCCCATAGATGTGGTGGATGCCTCATCCCTGGAGATGTTCAAGGCCAGACTGGAGGCTTTGAGCAACTTGATCCAGTGGAAGATGTTCCTGCCCATGGCTCAGGGTTGGAACTGGATGATCTTTAAGGTCCCTTCCAATCTAAATCTATGATTCTATGATGTTTGTTTCTTAAATCTCTCTACCAATGCTCATCCCCAGTAAGTTCAGATCCGGTCATGCTTTGGGATTCTAATGTGAAATATTAGGTAGAAAAAGCTTGACAACAACCTCCATTGTAAGTCTATACAAGTGATGAATAATCAAACCTAATTGGGCTACTCTCTACAGCAAGGACTTTTCTCATGTGACTCTATGGTGCAGATATCTTCCCACAGTTAACTGTGGGATTTCTAATGAAAAAGCCCTTCATTTTGAAAAGAAGAAAAATAAAAGTGCTGACTTCAACACTGATCAAGTTCGCAATCACACAAAAAGATCAGAAATCAAAAAAAGGGAATATAATGCTTCATTTATTCACCATAATTCTTTAAAACTGTGCCCAGTAACCAACAAACTAACCACATCCACATGGCCTATCTCAAAGGTAGCATTCACAGATGTTAATCTTGATGAAAAACAGGTACTGTACTGCTGCCATCTACGTTTAGAAAGGAGTTATTAACGGAAACTAAAAGCACAAATTAATAACATCATTGTAAATACTTCAAGCTATTTTAAGACACGTGTTACTGAAGTGTCTTCCTATGTGCCTTATACATTCACATCTCCTAATTTCTGAAGGGAGTCCACCAGCTGTTAAACCTTTGAAAGACACCTAGTGCTGGCAGCAGAAGCTGAAACCCAACAGGCTACCCACCATTGGTTCTGCAGCTCGCTGAACTGCAAGTTGTTTCACAGAAAGCAGAGAGGGTCAATTCCCACTGCCTTTGAAGAGCTCCTGAGTCTGACCATTGCATCGGGAAGGCAGTGGGCTGGTTTCCAACCCCTGCTCCCGATCCGGCAGTGTTCAGCCTGCGTCTTTCAAAATCTGATGAGTGCTCTCTCTATGAAAAGGACCTGGGGTTGCTGATGACAGCCAACTGACCACGAGCCCGCAGTGTGCCCAGGTGGCCAAGATGGCCAACAGAATCCTGGTGTGGCCAGCAGGAGTAGGGAAGTGATCGTACCCCTGTACTCTGCACTGGTGAGGCCACACCTTGAAACTTATCCCTGCACTCCCTGATAAAGAACCCCTCCACGGCTCTCCTGTAGGCCCCTTTAAGTGCTGGAAGGCTGCTATAAGATCCTGCCATTCTACAAGGGCTTAGTCGTTGTACATCTTTATCCCCCCCCACAAGAGAAGCAGCTCTTCACCCAGCTGGAAGGCCAACACACATGCATGGGGCCAAAAATTTAAGAAATAGAGCTTAGTAAAAATTAACTACTCCATCAATGTCAAGCCAGAACATATACACTATACCATTACTTCTGGCTAAACAGTAACCTTTGGAGAGCTGTTGTTACCTTTGTGGGGGTAATTTTGAGTGAGGACTGCTCCAAGCTACATTCATGAGGGTTTCGGAGCTGAAGTTTCCCATTCAGTCCATTAACATCCACTATGTTAAGGTGGAAGTCAGACTGGATTTTATGGTGCTGCTGAGCATGTCTGTAAGGACCCTGGAAACTCTGAGGAGAGTTACAACTTCTTAATTTGTTGCTTAGACACCCTTTCCCCCCGGATTTTTGCACGTCACGTCAAGCTGCCCAAACCAGACTGCAGGATCCAGCAGACTGCAGATCATCACTGCAAAATTTGTCAAAGGGATTGGATTTGTTCACCTACACCACATAAGACCTTTTCTCATCCCTAAGCCAGGGATCTTTTCCTTTCTGATTTTGTTCTGGCTAAGTTCATGTAAGTGCTCAAGGAATTATAAAGCTACACAGGGACCGTATATATCAGGGAGTGCAGGGATAGGATGAAGTGGAATGGTTTTAAGCTGAAAGAGGAGAGATTCAGATTATATATTATGAAGACATCATTTCTTGTGATGGTGGGGAGGCACTGGCTTAGGTTCCCCAAAGAAGTCGTGGAAGTCCCATCCCTGAAGGTGCTCAAGGCCAGGTTGGATGAGGATTTGAGCAACCTGATCCAGTGGAAGTTGTCTCTGTCCATGGCAGGGGATTGGAATTGGATGATCTTTAAGGTCTCTTCCACCCAAACTATTCAATGATTCTATGATTTTGTGATTATTATCATGTAAGCCATGAGTAGAATCCTGTGGTGGTGCTCAGTACAGTTATATCTTGGCTGTCCTGATGGCATTTTGAAAGACCCACAGTGAAGACAATCCCAAGATTGCAAGACTCAATTTAGAAAAAGTTCAAGGACAAGGAAGACGAGATATGTTTGGTGCCCAGAGGAAGCAGTATCAGATATCAATGATAGCTTTTTAGAATAACATTAATTTCCTTTAGACATTTGGGAAGGAACATGTTTTACCATGTCTCAGGTATGAGGAAGCAAAAATATTCTTTCATATTTTCATTCAATAACTGGTAACTTCTTCAAAAAGGCAAAGCATATTCCCTTTGCTGATCTTTGTGGTTAGCAATGCTGCCTTGTGAGCTATTTCCCCTTAGAAGAAACACTTGCATGAAGGAGCCAGAAGTGCTATCTCTAAAGCACCATTGTTTATTTACAGAGAATGTGCAAAGCTTCATTTCCCAACCCTCAGACGGGAGTGAAAAAGATTATGCAACTTCCTTCCTCACAGCTTCAAAAGTGAGGAGACACTTTCTTTCTACCCAAAAGTTGCCCTTCCTAATAGCTTTTCCCTGACAATTGACAGCTTCTGTGGCTCTGTTTGCAACCCTCCTGCTGTTGTCTTGCCCCACTTTTCTAGCTTACTGCTGTCTCTGACATGCAATGAAACAGAAATCCAATGCAATCAGTGCCTTTACTTTATCAGGCTCCGTGCAAAACCTCTCTGACTACTGCAGTGCTCTTACAGTCTTGTCCTGTTCTCTGGTTTCGGGTAGGACTCCTATGACTTCAGTTGCCTGTTTACATCTATAAAGGTGTTAGTCTCTTTTCTTAAGTAACAAGTAATAGAACAAGAGGAAATGGCCTCAAATTGTGCCAGGGGAGGTTTAGATTGGGTATTAGGAAAAATTCCTTCACTGAAAGGGTTGTCAAGCACTGGTAGAGGCTGCTGAGGGAAGTGGTGGAGTCCCCATCCCTGGAGGTACTTAAAAGATGTGTGGATGAGGCATTTAGGGACACGGTTTATGATCTATTGGTGGAGTTGGCAGTGTGAGGTTTATAGTTGGGCTTGATGATCTTAGAATTCTTTTCCAACCTAACAAATCTTTTCTGTGGTTCTGTGAGTCTATACAGTTAACAGCCTCTCTACACTTATTATATATGGCAGCAATTATATCCACTGACTTTACCATCCTGGTCAAAAGCCACAGAAGAGCAGAATAGACAATAGCACTGGATCAGTGGTTTGTATATTAGCATGAAGCAAAAGTACCTTTCTTTTTGTTTGTTGGGAATCTTCCTTACTAGCTGAGATAGGACCTTATTTGTATATTTATGTCCCTATAAAGAGAAAGAGACACGACTAGAAGGATCTCCAAAGCTTCTAAGTTGACAGGAGTTGAGAACCACGAAAAGCCCCATTCAACCAATACAGCCTCATCCTTCTTCTCGTCCCTCACTTCTCAAAAAGGAGTACTCTCTGAAGAAAAAGACACTTGCTTAGTAGGGGAGGTATGGATTTGAACAGCATAATCCAATATTTACAGATACTGCAATGGTCAAGCTTGTCAGGATTTGGTATGTAGTGTGAAGAACACAAAATCTCAACTGCAAGTTCCATGTCCTTTCTGCACAGCAATCAGCCCATCAATGCATCAGTCTTATTTATTTGATCTCAGAAAAGAAACATCAGAGATATTGTCTTCAACATACTACCAGTCTTTGCCTAAAATTACTTGTTCTTGAGAAGAGGAACTGATAACGAGAAGCAGATGAAAATGGTTGCTAAGATCTCTGATTCTCCAGATACTTACACACTGCTTGCTGCCCAGCATGACAGGGATGCTTGGAAGGAATCTGGCTCCTCATGTATGTGCTGCTGTACCAGCATGCAATGAATTAAAGACTAAACCATGAATATGGCAACAAAACTCAAGCTTTTGTTTCATTTTCTATTCACTCATTAACTTGTAGTCTAGGTGCTATGAGGGGAACTTGCCCCACAAGTGAGGACAAGATAAAGACAACTGGGTGGGTTAACATTATTAAAATGAATATAATTAATATCTTTACATGAGACAGGCAGGCACCATGATTCAATCTTTTAATCTGGGCCGGAAAGGCTCATTCTCAGAACAAAAATGCTCAGGACAAAGGTTAAGCATATCTGCTCATAACTTGAAGGTGATGAAGTCCCACCCACACAAAAGTCCTCGAGTGTTTTGACTAAGTAGGGCCTAGACTTCCATCAGAATGGGAAGGAAGTTCATGGGAAGCCATTGCTTTAAAAAGCAACAAACAAAAGAGATGAGTCAAATCTTTGCCAGCATCTGAGCTTGCCCGAGGCTGAGTTGAACAGTGATGAAAAATTTGTGAGACAGCGGTCAGAAACCTACACTGAGATTGGAGGTTGCACTGAAAAGGGCCCTGAGAGAGGCATGGCACGTGGTGATGTTCTGAAGTGGTCACATAAAGGAAAGCTTTCAGCAAGACTGTCTCAGAGTAATATCGGGGTTCACCTAGAAAACTTGAATTCATGCTAGGTAATAAAATGACAATTTGGCTTCTCACTGTGGACCAATGCTGACTGCTGCTGCAAGCCACTCTCTGTGCTCTGGAGTTTGGCTGAATTATGACAGGCTTGAGAGGTGGGCCTGTGGGAACCTGACAAAGTTTAACAAGGCCAAGTGCAAGGTCCTACACCTGGGTCAGGGCAATCCCAAGCACTAATATAGGCTGGGTGGAGAATGGATTAGGAGCAGCTCTGATGAGAAGGACTTGCGGGTCCTGGTGGATGAGAAACTCCACAAGAGCCAACAACATGGGTTTGCAGCTCAGAAAGACAACCATATACTGAGCTGAATCCAAAGAATTGTGACCAGCAGGGCAAGGGAAGTGATTCAATGCCTCTTCTCTGCTCTGGTGAGACCTCACCTGGAGCCCTGTGTTCAGTTTTGGAGTTCTCAGCACAGGAAGGAGAGGGATCTGTTAGGGTGAGTCCAGAGGAGGCCATGGAGATGATCCAAGGGCTGGAGCACCTCTCATACAGGGACAGGCTGAGAGGGTTGGGTTGTTCAGCCTAGAGAAGAGAAGGCTCTGGGGAGACCTTATTGCAGGCTTCCAATACTGAAAGGGGCCTACAGGAAAGCTCTTTATCAGCGAGTGAAGGAATAGGATGAGGGGGAATGGTTTTAAGGTGAAAGAGGGGAGATTTAGATGAGGCATTAGGAATTTTATCTTGTAAGGGTGGTGAGGCACTGGCACAGGTTGCCCAGAGAAGTTGCGGATGCCCCTTCCCTTGAGGTGTTCAAGACCAGGATGGATGACGGTTGGAGCAACTTGATCCAGTGGAAGGTGTTCCTGACCATGTCAGGAGGTTGGAACTGGATGATCTTTGAGGTCCCTTTCAAACCAAACCATTTCCCGACTGTATGATTCTATGCTCCAAATCCAGATGTCTGGTAGGTATTTTGGCTGTTCATGGCTGCAGTGGGGACACATGTGAGGGAGGGATCAGCTGGTGGCCTTGGCTTTTGTTGCACGCTAACGACAGGAAATTGACACTGCTATGCTGGAAAAACAGCCTGGAGGACATGGATTCAAGGCTGAGTTGGTACTAGAGATGCAATAAAAAGTAGTTACAGTGACGCCTTACATTTGGCTTTATTCATTTACAATTTCAAACCTTATACACAAAGTTGACAGGTTGAGCAATATCAGCCTCTAGAGACATTTCCACCAGCTGCACTCCTATTGCTGATTTTTTTTTTGGTTCAGGTCTTTGCCAGAACAGGATAAGAATCTTAAGAATAAGAAAATAAACTTTCAGATTGCTTGGCGTTTTTAGGGATCTTGAGATTATACATGCCTGTGGGCTACAAGCTTTGGAAGGAAATACATGCCAGCATGTACTGATTTGTCTAAATACAGTACAATTAATTACCAAATCAGACAAAATCTCAGAAATTTTTACAGATTTGTTTATGATAAAGGCCAAGAACTTTTTTTTGTTTCAGATAATTTTCTTTGTAACTTGTAGGGCACTGAAACCTGCAGTACTGATGTAAAAATAATGGAAATCAAATACAAGCACCTATTAGTGAAATCTATAGAGATTCATAAGGCAATATCCTACAATTTAAGTATGTGCCCATTTCAATGTCTCTGTTGCTGATCTCCTGCAGTCTCCTACATCTTAGCTGATTGCTGTTCCTTAGGATCATGGAGATTTCATGTGGGTTTAGGGGTTTGCTGTGGATAGTGCATTTTTCATTATGGAGCCTTGAGGCCTGCATCTTATGCCTTCCAGCCTGAATTTTGGTCTTCCTACCTAAAATACAGGATGATAACTTTAAGAACAGTTATAATATTAATGCAATCATTCACCTTGCAGGTTATGGAAGAGAGGAGATTTAGATGGTATATTAGGAAGACATTTTTTACTATGAGGGTGGTGAGGCACTGGCACAGGTTGCCCCATCCCTGGAGGTGTTCAAGGCCAGGTTGGGTGGGGCTTTGAGCAACCTGATCCAGTGGAAAGTGTCCCTGCCCATAGTAGGGGTATTGGAACTGGATGATTTTTAAGGTCCCTTCCAACCCAAACCATTCCAGGATTCTATGACTAAGCCCCTGGAGCTAAAGGGTTGAGTAAGAGCCAAGCAGGTCCACAGCGCGGGCTCTGACTCCTGCTTACCCTCAACATTCAGAGCTCTCTTCTTGCCAGTGTGCAGGAGGGAGAAATCAGGCTGTTTGTAATTATTCTGCCATCCATGCATAAATTTACAGATGCACATGAGTAAAGACCAGGCATTGAGGTGCGACATAAGATCCCATCACCCAGGGATTCCTCCTACCAGCAGGTAGGCATTTCCCAATTTCAGCACCCTCTGCTGATTATATTTCCTCCCTGCAATGTGCAAACTCTTCCAAGGCCCACACCTTCACTTTCAGAGCACACTGCAGTGAGCCTCAAGAATAAACACAGAATTAGGACAAAGCGTGACAAAGAAAATGAATATTACTTTGAAAATACCAGAGCAATCAGCCTTCAGATAAATTACATCTCACCTGGCACATCCTGTCTTAATGAATTCACCTAACAAAACATTTCAACTTTTGCCACCAATTACAGAAAATGCTGAAAATGCCAGCAGCTTTTACAGCAGGTCTCCTATAATCATGTAGTGAAGATTTATGTGACTTGTCTTCTCAAAATCTTTGAATGGTGTATCTGCATATGGAGTTCTCAGAAAAAAACAAACAAAACCCACCCGAAATCTGAGGAAGGTAAGGAACACCTAGAGTACTGCATTCAGTTCTGGATTCCTCAGCACAGGAAGGACATGAAAATCTTAGAGTAAGTCCAGAGGAAGCCACACAGATAACCAGAGGGCTGGAGAACCTTCTGTACAAGAACAAGCTGAGAGAGTTGGGTTTGTTCAGCCTAGAGAAGAGAAGGCTCTAAGGAGACCTTACAGCAGCCTTCCAGTACAGAAAGGGCCTACAGGAAATAAGGGGAGGAGCTCTTTATCAGGGATTGCAGGGATAGGATGAGGGGGAATGGCTTTAAGCTAAAAAAGGAGAGATTTAGATGAAACCCTAGGAAGAAATTCTTTACCATGTGGGTAGAGAGGCACTGGAACAGGTTGCCCTTGAAGGTACTGGAGGCCTCATCCCTGGAGGTGTTCCAGGCCAGGCTGGATGTGGCTTTGAGCACCCTGATACAGTGGAAGGTGTCCCTGCCCATGGCATGGAGGTTGGAACTGGATGATCTTTAAGGTCCTTTCTGACCCAAACCATTCTAGGATTCAACAATTTCAGAAGCCCTCACTCTGGGCAGACATGTTGGGAAGTCTTTGGCAAATGCAAGCCAGATCTTTATGCTGCCATTAGATTTCTCTTCTCTTTCAGAAATGGGTGCCTTGTTATTAGCGGATAAGGGTGTCCCACAGTCCAATGGATATTACTGTCTGAGGTTTTTATGACAGTCCATATTATTTCCCCTCCAATTTACATCTTGGTGTTCATCGTTCTAAATATTTCTCCTCCCTGTCTTTGGCATTTTTTTTTGTTTAAGGTGGGGTTATTCCACATAGATTTATGCCAGATTAAAGGCAAACACATCATACTGAAATTCCTCCATCGGGTCAACCTCTTTCTTTTGGCCAACTGCACCCTCTTCCTTTAAGTTTCTCCTAGGAAATCAAGGAATTTCAACAGACTTAATTCCAAATCACCTCTGACAGCAGGCAAAAGTCTGACTTTCATAAAGTGATGTGAGGCTTTCTCTTAACTTCAGTAGGGCTGAGATTTAACCTCATCACCACGGAAGTTCCTCTTAATTGTTAGAGCCATTGCACATACATTCTGCTCAGAAAAATAAAGAGAGAGAGAGAGAGAGCAGACTGGAGATATGGAAGAAGGAGCACTGACTGTTTTTCTAATGAAAAAAGGAGATAGAAGTCATTTTTCATACTTACTCCAATTTAATAACCCTGGTACAGCCTCACAGCTCCAACAGCATCCATCCTATTCCCCCAGGCTTCATGGCACCTCAAATCACAGTTGATTCACCAGCTCTTCTGTTCGCACGCCCAGAAGCCAATCTGTACTCCTCTCCCATTTTGAGAACCACTTAACCAAATGGGGAACAGAGAAAGGACAAGGATGGGGGTACAGCAGGCTGAAAAGACCTGCCTGGAAAAGTGGAGTCAGCAGAGAGGGAGCAGTAGGAATCCTTGAACTACTTTGCCACCTCTCAGCAGAGGTTTCCAGACAGGCTGTGCCATTCTCAGCAGCCCTGCCCTCCTTCTGTGCCAACAGCTTCCTCTTCACCCACTTCAAATTCTTCTCTTCCTCATTCCATAACCAGGTCCCATACCAAGGACTATCTCCCATCTATACGGAAGAAGGACATGGAGCTGTTGGAGCAGGTCCAGAGGAGGACCACAAAGTTGACTGGAGAACAGGAGCACTTCCCATGAGGACAGGCTGAGAGAGAGTTGGGTTTGTTCAGCCTGGAGAAGAAAAGGCTCTAGGGAGACCTTATAGCAGCCTTCCAGTACTTAAAGGGGGCTACAGAGGAAGCGGGGACGTGTTTATATCAGGGAGTGCAGGGACAGGACAAGGGGGAAAAGTTTTAAGCTGAAAGAGGGGAGCTTTAGATGAGATATTGGGAAGAAAGTGGCACAGGTTGCCCAGAGAAGTTGTTGGTGCCCCATCCCTGGGGGTGTTCAAGGCCAGGCTGGATGAGGTTTTGAGCAACCTGATCCAGTGGAAGGTGTCCCTGCCTATGGCAGGGGGGTTGGAACTCGATAGTCTTTGAAGTCACTTCCAACCCAAACCATTCCAAGATTCTATGATTCTGTGACACCAGTCCCATAGAAGTTCACATAAAAAGTCCACCCTAAGTATTTGTACCCAGAGGCCAGGAATGGTAGAAGAGGCACCGAGCCCTGCAATTACGATAGCAGTATCTGGCAAACAAAATCTGCAACCATGCAAACACTGATAAACGCATTCTCATGAGAGGAGCCCTCTGCAGGACCTCATAGGACTATTTTCAGATGCTCTTGTACAAGGGTTGCTTTGTAAGCAAGTTATTTGTGCTTTAATCTTTCCAGGCTCAACTTTCAAATATAAAGCCAAGTGCTAATGGGGCTGAGAAAGGTCCCAATGCAGGCAAAAAGTTCATTGTGTCCACAGGTCACTAATTGCTGCTGCTGTGGCCACAGAGAGATTGTATAATATTCTGTAGACCTCTCTCCTCACCATAAGCTGTGCTATATTTGCACTTCTATCCATGTTGGAGCACCATGAGGTGTTTTTAAACTGAGAGATCTCATCTCATCTCATATCTGACAGTTTGGATGAAAAGGTAATTGCAGCAAACACTGAGATCAGCTCCCCGTTGCACAAATTGATGGGCTGAGAGGTGCTGCACCTCTAAGGATAGGTTTAGAAAGACTTTGACTCATTGGAGAGATGACCTAAAAGCAAAACGACAGAGTTCACAGCAGGACATGGAGCAAGGAGAAATGCTAAGGACAATTATAGAGAGGCACATATGTGGTGGGGTAACTGTGTCAAAGAAAAGATTCCCGGGGGAAGATGACAAAATGAATTACAGTGACCAGACCACTCAGCTAATGTCACAAAAGGCGAAGACGCAAAAGCTACAATCTAACTGCTCCTGTCTTCTCGGCACTGCCAGCCCTCCATGGTGAAGTGGCACTTGCTCATCTGTGGTGTACGTCAGGAGAAATGCAGCCAAACAGGAGACTGCAGAGTGGGACAACATGGACAGAACAGCAACCACTACAGGCAAGAAAAACACCAGGCTGAGCGTGATCTCAGTTTTTTACACTGAAAAGACACTGTAGAGAGGATGACAATGGCAATGAACATTTAGGTCACATACTAGAGGGAAAAAACTTTCTATTTATATGACAGTTATGTATGGGAACAGGATCCATAGGGCAGCTTTATTGCCATTTTAACATAAAAAATAAATACCTAAGGAGCAGAATTATATTATAAGGCTTCCTGTGACAGTGGAACAAAACTGAATGGCTTGGGGTTGTTCATCTTGTAGAACAGAAAGCTCCCGGGAGACCTTAGAATGGTCTTTCAGTACCTAAAGGGGGCTGATAAGAAAGTGGAGGACAGTGTTTTTAGCAATAATATGAGGGGTAATGGTTTTAAACTAAAAGAAGGGAGATTCAGACTGGATATATGTAAGAATTTCTTTTACAGTGAGGGTGGTGAGGCACTGTCACAGTCTGCCCAGAGAGGTGGGAGATGCCCCATCCCTGGACGTGTTCAAGGCTAAGTTAGACAGGGTTCTGAGAAACCTGATCCGGTTGAAGATGTTCCTGTCTATGGCAAGAATTGGAGTGGATGACCTTTAATGGTCCCTTCATACCCAAATGATTCCATAATTCTATCACACTCTCACATCGTCTCCATTCCTAAGTGTTATGTCCTCCCTAAAACAACAGTGACATATATTTATGGAGGTGTCATTTTGTTTTAAAAACCTTCTGACACAAATAAAATAAGGGTAGAAGAATTACCTTTCCAGACTCTCAGTGCAGCTTAGGATAACAAACATAGGTACAGCTAGAAATTCAAACTTAGATCTTAATTCCTGAGGTCTCCAGTTCTGCAAGACCCAATGATTTTAGCAGAACTAAGTGTCTTGCAGGACAGCTCCTGAAGTGGGTATAGGATAAAAATCCATGGCCGACTCTCCACAGGAAAAATCCCTGTGGGTACTACTTCACATGGGGAGAACTCTAACCCTAATGCTAGGCTTAAGCCTAAGACTCTCTCTAATGGCTTCCTACAGAGAGTTGGTCCTGCAGAAAGTTGTTTCGTGGAAAATTGGCTCTATGGACAGTTGTCCCCATGGTGAGTTGTCCCTGCCCATGCTGAAGTATGTAATATGCTCCAGAAGAGAAAATATATACTGCAAGACTGACCAAAAAAGCACATATAAATGCTTCTTATTTTAATCTCTTCACTTGACATGATATAATAGCTCTCTTCTTTCTGCGACAGAAACACACTTTTGCTAAAACCTTGATTAAAACCAAATCTGAGGCTAGGCTGAAATTCACTCTACATCTTCAGGAAATTCAATGTACTAAGGGCATGATATTTTGTCTTTTCTTGCAGAAGCCATTGGCTGGAATCCAGAAAAGCTCCAAGCCCAAGTTCAGCAGCAAAACTGTCAGACTACAAGAATAGATGTTCCTACCACAGTGGTAAAATACTATGGATTTAAAACATGAGAAAGAATTGAGTTACAGGAAGGGGAAATCTCCAACAGCCACAAGTGCACAAAGAGTCCTGTGTATGGAAGACATCCCTGCTTTCCCCAGGATAACAACAGATCTGGAAGCTAAAAGATGCAAAGCTCCTAAAGATTGACTTAAATTCTTGCAAGGCTTTGAGCACCCTGATCGAATGGAAGGTGTCCCTGCCCATGGCAGGAGGGGTTGGAACTGGATGATCTTTAAGGTACCTCCAACCCAAACCATTCTATGATTCTATGATTCTGTGGTTCTATGATTCTGTGATCAACAGACTGAAGGCAGAAATCTAACAGCCAAACAGCAACAAGTGGTGCTGTAGATCTCAATTAGCTAGGAACCAGCAGTGTGCTCTTTTCTGCTTGACAGCGCTCACGCACCAGAGACAGCTCACCTACCTTTTCTCCTGCCCAGAAGTGTGTGTCCTCCCCTTGCACAAAGAGCAATTCCTTCTCTGGTTTCCTCATACACACTGAGGAGGAGGGAGTATGGTCAAGGCTTGATTAGATGAATGACTTCACCACAGCCCAGCAGATCCAGAATCATAGAATGGCTTGGGCTGGAAGGGACCTTAAAGATCATCCAGTTCCAACCCTTGTGCAGGGGCAACTTCCACTGGATAACATTGCTCAAAGCCCCATCCAAGCTGGCCATGAACACCTCTGGGATAGACACAGGGCAAAAAGCAATCCTGAGGAGAAGCTCATGTGAAAGAACAAAGTGGATTTACTAGAAATTTTGATAACAAGCAGGATGTGAGGATGTTTGCCACGGTAATCTGTTATTCACTGTTATTCATAACCTGAGTAGTCTATTTGGGCCACTCAGTAGAAGAAGAACACTGAGGTGCTGGAGCGTGTTCAAAGAAGGGCAACAAAGCTGGTGATGAGTCTGGAGTATGAAGATTATGAGAAGCGGCAGAAGGACCTGAGGTTGTTTAGGCTGGAGAAGAGGAGGCTGAGGGGAGACCTCATTGCTCTCAGCAGCTTCAGGAAAGAAGGTTAGAATCAGGTGGTACTTAGTCTCTTCTCCCAGGTAACATGCGGTAGGATGAGAAGAAACGGCCTCAGGTTGTGCCAGAACAGGTTTAGATTGGATATGAGGAAAACTTTCTTTATGGAAAGAGTGGTGAAGCGCTGGAAGAGGCTGCCCAGGGAAGTGGTGGCATCACCATCCCTGGAGGGGTTCATATACATGTAACTGTGGCACTTAGGGGCATGGTTTAGTAGGCACAGTGGTGTTGGGCTCATGGTTGGACTGGATGATCTTAGATGTCTTTCCCAACCTTAAGGATTCCATGATTCTATAACTGTATGATCTATTTACACTGCCCTTACATTTCTGAGGCCTGACTTAGGCTGCCCCTGTTATCTTGAGTTATCAGCAGCACTTGCCTCAGTCTCACCATGTACCATACTACTGCCAGCTGAAACTGCAGTTAAACCTCATGCTCGTGAAATGCTTTTGATGTGGCATTTTTCCATTCCTTTATTTTTCATATTCCTATAGCGAAAGTTAAAATGTTTATCTGCCCACTGGTGCATTTCAAGGGCAAAAATTAAAAGGTTGCAGAGAAAACTGAACCTTAACAGTGAATTGTCAGGTGAGGACTAAAACGTATTTCATAATGCTAATGAGGGCTTTATCTAAACATTAATCATTAAAAAGAATTATGCAGAAGAAGGCCTTCCAGCACTGTGTTTAATGTTGCATGAATTTACACAGTAGCTATTCTGAACAGTGAGGAAGGCACTGATGCAGAGCATCGTCTCCTATGAAAATGAATCTTATGGGGTGGTTTGTGAAAGCGCAAACACAAGTTCAGAATCAGCACAATGTATCCAAAATCCAACAATTACTCAAACAGCAGGACTGCAGAGGGCACTCAGTGCTCCGTAGACTGCAGATGGGGTGCAGCCATAAGTTCAATTTGGAGCTCAGTTGCAAAGACTGTACAGTACTGTTTGAGAACAAACCCACTCTGTTTGCTGTTTATAGGAAGAAGGCAGAGCTTGATGAGGGATCAAGTTTTAGATGTTTCAGGCCACCCACATAACAACGCACTATTGGAGAAAGAAAGAAACATTCACATGGAATTAAGAAAAGGGGCAAGAACAACCTCTTTACTCACCGTGGTCTCCTGAAAGCCAAACCATACTGCTGGCAAGCGAGGCCAACTGTTGGGGTGTAGACGATGGGCATGAATCTCTCGATGTCGGAGGTCAGCACTCGATAAAACAGCTTCTCATTCCTGTCTTGTAAGGTCATAAGAACAATATACCTTAAAAGTCAAATAAGACAGATAGAAATCAGTATTTACAGATGTTGTCAGGCTCATAAAAAGCAGTAGCTGGCTCACTCAGGACGCAGTCATCTCTCCCAACCTTGACACTCCTCCATGCTATATCGTGAGCAGATGCTTGAAGTCAAATTTTCCAGAGGACCACACTGGCTTCAGCACCCTCAGTGACAGCTCAAAAAGACTCAGTAAAGCTGGAAGTCAGACGCCTGCCTACCCTCAGGATTTTGGAATTTACTTTAAAAAACAAATGAAATGGAAAAGGTCAAAAGTAGACTTCAGGGCTATCTGGAACAGACAAGACATGATTAACAAAATCTATTATGCAATCTATAAGATGAAATATGCATATTTGCAAATATTAATAGGCAAATTTCAAAGCATTATATTAGACAGAATCACAGAATCAATGAATGGTTTGGGTTGGACGGGACCTTTAAGACCATTCAGTTCCAACTCTCCCACTGGACACCTCCGCCTGGATCAGGTTGTTCAAAGCCTCATTCAGCCTGGCCTTGAACACCTCCAGGGATGAAGAATCCAAAATTTCTCTGGGCAACCTGTGCCAGTGCCACACCACCCTCACAGTAACAAATGTCTTCCTTATATCTCATCTAAATCTACCCTCTTTCAGCTTAAAATGACTGTCCCTTCTCTTATCACTACATTTTCTGATAAAGAGCCCCTCCTCATATTTCCCATACGCCCCCTTTAAGTACTGGAAGGTTGGTATAAGGTCTCCTCCTTAAAATATTTCCACAAAATCTCTCTCTCCATTATCCCCCAGTCCCATTTACTTAATCACTAAACACAGAAGGAAAACCCAGATTTGAAAAAAAAAATAAATTAGAAAATGAACATGTTAAATCAACTTTGTATTCTTAGTGTTGTCCAGACTTACACATGCATCGCTAGGTTTGTATCACCGCTTTGTGACTTAGAATAAGTTACATTTGTCTGAGGATTTTCCTTTCTTGGAAATGCTTCAGTGGCTCAGATAGAGAACTCGTTAAATTGAAGCCAGAAAAATGAAAAACTAAAAAAGTAAATAGAGATTGCAAATTATTTTCCATTTGAGAAGCTTGTTTGAACATAATTAACAACTTGTTCCGAAAAGTCATGGATGCCCCATCCCTGGAGATGTTCAATGCTGGGTTGCATGAGGCATTGATAACCTGATCCAGTGGAAGGTGCCCCTGCCATTGGTAGGGGTTGGAACTGGATGGTCTTTGAGATCACTTCCAACTCAAATAATTCTATGATTCTATGATAATGATGAACTCACTTTCAGTGCCCAGTCTTGCAGTGTGCCTTCAAAAAGGTGTGACACCACTCATCAGATAGAATTTGGTAGATTGACATGTGTATTTGTGACACCAAAAACCCAATGCGATGGAATTGGTCTGCAGGTGAATAGTCCTGCTCCCTCAGTTCCCAGTTCAGTAAGGGTTGCAACAAAGAGAGATGCAAACCCTACTGTCTGTCATGACAGTTAAACATCATCATCTATCATCAGTAACCCTTAAAACAATACTGGACATGATGCATGCTCAGGAACAGAAAGATTAGTGATTACACATCATTGCTTCTGTATTATTATTTTTTTCCTACCAGTTGGCAGGTTCCTTCTGCTCTTCCAGCCAGTATTTTAGTGAGTGTATTGATGAGAGAAGAAGTCTTATGAAGAGTGACTGAGTGAACTGGGATTGTTTAGTCTGAAGAAGAGGAGGGTGAGGGGAGACCTCATCGTTCTCTGCAGAAAGGAGCTTCTAGTGAGGTGGGTGTTGGTCTCTTCTCCCAAGTAACAAGTGATAGGATGAAAGGAAATGACCTCAAGCTGCATCAGGGGAGGTCTAGACTGGATATTATGAAAACATTATTTACTAAAAGAGTGGTGAAGCACTGCAAGAGGCTGCCCAGTGAAGTGGTGGAGTCCTCATTCCTGGAGGTGTTAAAAAAACCCGTGTAGATGTGTCACTTTGGGACACGGTTTAGAAGGCACTGTGGTGTTGGGCTGATGGTTGGACTTGATCACCTTAGAGGTCTTTTCCAGTCTTAATGATTCCACAATTTTATGATTCTAGGCACTACATGTGTTCACTCTACCCACAGCACTCTAGGGCAAGGACAGTCTTTTCACTGCTTGTACCCAAAGTATAGGGAATTGACAGGATAATGTCAGAGCTCTCCAGAACATGGCTGTAGAAAAAAGCAGTACCAGCGCTATTTTGGGACTGGAATGGCATGTAGTTGAGGTGACAGCACACAGGCCCGAATAAACACTGATAGTGATGGAGAGTATGGACGGGTGGAAAAACCTGATGCGGAAGAAAATCTGTGTGCCTTGAAGCAGGATCCTCAGGTTTTCCCATGGGCTTTAAAAGACTGAAAATAAAAGGTGAGGGAGGATGAAATAAGATGTTTTTTACATACTTGTCCAGATCATTAGATTTGTTCTCGTAGTTTTTCATAACGCGGAGGACTTGAACATCTTGGCTCAAGAAGCAAGGAGGAAGGAGGCCATGAATTCCTAGCTGCAGCCTCTCTTGAAGCGTAAAAGCCATTCCCTAGGAGGAAAAGAGGAAGGCATGTTCAAATGGCAGGATATGCACTACCATATAGGATATCCAAGAGGAAAGCAAGCACCAGCATGCAGCCCCAGAGGCCCTGGAGCCATTCCTCAGCCACAGAGAGCATGGGCTTGGACCACCCAGATGCTACAGCTGGATTAGCAGTCCCTTGCACCACCATGGCTTTGATGATTCACACTCCTCCATCATTTGAATCTGGTTGGCCTCCACCGTGAATAAACCTTATAGGGTATATATGCTTAGGATTTCTTTCATTTTATGCTCTTCTATGACTAAACTTGCTCATGCCTACATGTTCCAATGGCCTTCCTGAAAGTCTATCTCTCACAATCCTTTACAAATCACATACAGGTTTGGATACTGAATTACATACCCAACTCATCAACTTCTCACAGCACACACAACTCCTCAACCCCAGTTGCTTTCTAGTTTTCCACCAGACACAATGTGTATTAATGGCATATTACCAGCACAGAATATAGACTTGACCTGCAGGATGCTTTCTCAGTGTCAAACCTTTTATTTTTATTCAAGAAGCACACAGAAATCTTATTAAGTATTTGACACTGGTCTGCAGCTGAAGCTTGAATGTGAGCATGTGTGGGATGTCCCTGCTCTTATGGGACAATTTCATCCTTCCTAGGCAGAAGCTGGAGCATGTCCCACTTCCGTGCATGCAGGGCTGGGCCAGCAGCAGCCTGCACTGAACTCAGCCTTATGAACAGCAATGGCGAATGCATTCTGCAGTCTGGGAAGAAGATTATAAAAGGCCTTAGTCCTTAATTAATAGGATTTCTGCTATGCTGATAGCAGAATAGACAACAGGATAGAAGGAAACATTTTCAGAAGCATCTAGGGAGCTTAAATCCTAATGAAAACCTCACCCATAACTAACCATAACTGATTCTGAACTTGATGAATAACTGGCAGTAAAATATTAAAAATCAGTAACTACTGGACTATGTCTACTCAAGCACACAGACAAATGCTTGAAAACACCTTAATGAGTAGCTTTATGACTATGTAGCTGTTAAATTGCTATTTTCTTCCATGATTTAGTATTTCTCTTTGACAAATAACTGCTAGTAATGTTGCACAAGAAAAAACTGCGAACATATCTCGATGAACTTGGTTTTGGCAGCCTTCCCTCACCTCCTGCTGCTTGTTCCTGTCCCAGTGCCATCCCAACAGTTGTGCCAGCACAAGCATGTGTGCAGTCACATGGTGAATCAGCAAGAGGAAGCACCTCGATTAAAAATAACCAGGTCATTTGAGCTCAGAGCAGCTCCCCTGGCTCGTGATCCACCACAGACAGCTCTACAGATGCTGGCAAGCCTGGGCACTGATACTGGCGACATATAGCCATGGGAATGGACCACTGGAAGAGTCGCCCACTTGTCAGTGCAGCCGTTGGTAAAAGGATAGAGGGACGGACTGAAGCCAGATACATGCTTTGTACACAGTGTGACACCTCTTTTATTAGGTGTTCAAGGCCAGGCTGGATGAGGCAATGAGAAACCTGATTCAGTGGAAGATGTCCCTACCCATGGCAGAGGGTTGGAACTGGATGGTCTTTAAGGTCTCTTTCAATCCAAAACATTCTACAATTACTAAATTGTGCACTAGTGCAAATTAAAAAAAAAAAGTCTTCATATATTTAAATATTTCAGAAAAGGTATTCAGGACATCCAACAAGAAAACGATCTTTATCCTGCAAGCATTTTCACAGTTCTTTTCTGCTCTGTGTCAGGATAGAGCCAAACATTTCCCAAATCTTTGATGCAAGAACTTAGCAAAGAGAATTTCTCTTCCAGTCAGCCGACAAAGAGTCAGCAGTTGCCTGGGAAGCAGGAGGTCAAGGTTTTGCTGTCAAACTCTGAAACAGCGTCAAGGTCTCTGTGGTCACCGGTGAATGTCGTACCCAGAACATGGCTGGTTCTCTGAAGTGCCTGACATTTCTGACCTATATTTCCTTCCAGAAACTGAGAAGCCTTCCCTCAAATGGGTTTCATAGTTATGTTCCCACAAGATAAAAGTTTGAGTTTTTGTGAGTCATCAGTTCTGAATTTAAAAGCCCTAACACATTCTTGTCAGAAAACTCGCAACCACCTCTGTGCTCCAGACTGAAGACTTATGAAACACCAGACTAAGATCAACACTGAACATCAGCACTATATCAGTACTTGACTTTACACTGACAATAATGTATCATGGCACGGAAAATACAGCTACTGTGAAGGTCAATGTTTATCTGCAATGAATGGAAAGTAATAGATACAATTTCAAACCATTCACTCCCTGCACCATGGAGGACAGATCACGAGACACAGAAGTATGTGGCACTAAACACTCTGCTCACTTGTCCAGAGTGAGTCACATCACAGCTTGGCTGAACAGCATCACAGACGTAAACCCTGCTCATCCCATGCAACAGCTAAAAAGGTGAACCAGTGGCGGTCTTCTTAAGAAAAAAGGGAGAGAAAAGGCAGAAATGCAGTATCCGTGGCATTGTTGTCCTCAAGCACTAAAAACCTTCTTGAGGTATTTTTTTCAACAGGAAAAAAAGGCCTTTCAATTATTTTGTACCCACTGAAATAGAGAAAAGCATCACTATTTCATCAAATGATCACACATACCACACATATCATGAAGTACAGTAATAGGATGAGAGGAGCGGTTTAAAGCTGAAAGAGGGGAGATTTAGACAAGGTATTACAAAGACTTTTTTCAGTGGGGAGACACCAGACTACCCAGAGAAGTCATGGATGCCCCATCCCTGGAGTTGTCCACATCGAGGTTGAGCAATCTGATCCAGTAGCACGTGTTCCTGCCTATGGCTGAGGGAATGGAATTGGATGGGCTTTAAGGTTACTTCCAACCCAAACTATTCCATGATTCTGTTATTCTATGATAGCCAATATAAGAAAAAAACCCTGAATTTCAGCTCATCTCTTTCCAAAACAATACCGTGATGCCTTGCAGAAGCAGCAGTCTGCATGGTCACTAGTAACCCCTTTTTTTATTTCTCAATGGGTTGAGCTCTGACTGAATAGCATCTATAATCCAGCAAGGCCTGGAGCATTAAGCTTCTCTTCACCCAGGGGCAGTATGAGAGATGGGTTGGAATTACAGCTGCCATGAAGGTAAAGCACTTGTTTTTGGCGACTTGCCATTCAGTCCTTGTGTTTTGTTGTTTTGTTTTTTTTTTCCCCCTCTCCTTTTAGGAGAAACTCACCAGGTGGAAAAGTGTTCAGTAGCGTGCTTCTCCCAAATGACAAGAGATAGGATGAGACGAAGTGCCTCAAGTTGCACCAGAGGAGGTTTAGATTGGATATTAGGAAAAATATCTTTACTGAAGGAGTGCTGAAGTACTGGAAGAGGCTGTCCAGGGCAGTGATGGAGTCCTCATCTCTGGAGGCGTTGAAAAAACATGTGGCCATGGCACTTTGGGACATGGTTTAGTAGGCACAGTGGTGTTGGGCTGATAGTTGGACTGTATGATCTTACAGATGCTTTCCAATCTTAATGACTCTATGATTCTATGAAACCTCTTGAAGTGGTATTGGGAATTAATGCAATAATTAATAAAACTGAACAGGGTCAAAAGGGAGCATGGTGTTGTAGAGAGTTTTGTCTGTGTAACTCACGCTGGGAGGGACATGGATGCACACATTGGGCACAACTCGGCTTGGTGCTTATACTCTGGCTAGTTGACATTTGCATAGTGCCAGGAGTCCGGGCGCCTCCAGTACCTACCTACTCTTTCAAGGCACCACAAACTCAAGACTTGGAACTTGATTTTTTAGCAATTTGTAGACCTATACACATGGATGCACAGGTTTGGATTGTGAAAACAGATGAAACTGTTTAAACACAACCGCAATTGTGCTGTTGACAGCCCAGAGGTTAGCACACTCAGACTAGCACATGGTTAACTCTAGCTCACTATGCTTCTGCACTTTTTGTATCCATACTAGCTATATAGATATAAGACATCTTCGTACTGGAGTGACTGCAACCACATGCTATGAGGAACCTGCCTTCACAACCAGTTAAATCTCAAAAAAACTTTTAAATATGGAGCTGGTGGCTCTGCGGCAGGGTCGGAAGCGGAGAAGAAATTGCCTGACCTGGCTTTGAGGGTTGCTCTCTGAAGTTTCTCAGAAGGTCTAGGAGCAGAACTGAAATGGTTGTATTCACTAAAACAGCACAGCGTGAAATGAATTTGGAAACACATTCAAAAGCTGGAATTCACTGAGGTATTGCTATGTTTAAGATTAAAGCTTTTAGGCTTGGATTTTTCAGGTTTTTCAGGCTAAGACTGCCTGAAAGCTATATTGTACCACACTTTTTCTGGTCTTGAAAGGTCTAATGATTACATGGTGAAGTCACAGCCCTGCAGAGCTAAAGTCAGGTGTTCTGATTCATTTTTAAATGTGTGGGAAATGAGTTGTCATGGAGAGGGCAAATGCTATGTCACTACCCAAAACCAAAAATATCAGCTGCCCACAAGGTTTCACACTACATAGGAGGTGTGTGAGGGGGTTGTTGCAAACAATCCTAAATTCTTCTATTTTCTTATCACTGAAAGCGCTGAGCCTGCTATGTGGCAGCTCCCTCTCTGCAGTGCAAGCCCACAAAAGCCACTTATTTCATGAACGAAAGGGCGAAGCCAATTCACAGGTAACGATTAGTTTTATCACCACCCGTGCTCTCCAGTAGTGAGAAGGGGGTGTTTCACTCAGGGATGGATACAAGCACGGCACAGCCTTATAACTTAGTACACATCACACTTCTGTAGGGGGAATAAAGACACAAAATGCAGTTCATTTTGTTAAGGCAATGGGGGCTTAATCAAGGGCTGAATTAGGCTTCACCTAGTGTAGAACATGCAGTGTCTCCTGCAGCTCAGCATCTTTTTGGAGGAAAGTCTTGGCTTACTGCATAGAATCATAGAATCATGGAATCATTAAGGTTGGAAAATACCCCTAAGACCACCCAGTCCAAACAGCAGTGCAAACACCACCAGAAACCCCACCCGTGATGTCTTGGGGTATGCAGAAGACATAATTCCGTATGACTTCTCTGACACTTGGAAAGATCCCCCATTGTGCCTTCCCAGAAGTTATTGAAGGGCAGATCTTTTGCTGATCATGATTAGCAAATTCTTCACAGAAACATAAAACAGTTTTGGACAGAAGGGACCTCAGGGATCACCCAGTTCCAACCCCTCTGCCATAAGCAGGGATACTTTCCAGAGGATCAGGTTGCTCGAAGCCCCACCCAGCCTGGTGCTGAACACCTCCAGGGATCGGGCTCTTCTTTCTGGGTTGAAAGTCACTGGCTGAACAATCCCACACTCTTCGCCACCCCCTTTGTTGCAAATTGATATAATCATGGATTTCTAATCTTTTCACATCATTGTTTCTTCCTCTCCCACGGAGCCTGGGAAGACTTAAAAAAACCCACTTCAAGACAAAGATAATTAAGCAACTCAACTTCATGTTTGTTTCAGTTCCCGGGGAACCATCTTTTGTGAAGTCCCCTAATTCAATTACAACATAAGTTGTCCCTTCTATTAATGAGGGGTTTTTTTGAGTAAATAACTTCTTTTCACTGGATCAGAGGGACACATTTCTATTATTCTTCTCACTTTTACTTTGTCTTACAACAATTTCTGATTTACACTAGACAGAATAGTGAGCAGAATTGGAACATGACCAAGGTCCTGTGCCAGCACACTTCCTGACCAGGGATCTGATCTTGCATGGTTTATCCCACAGAGGTAAACACTTACCTGATGAGGACGTCCCTGTTGGGCATGCGATGGACAAGATCTGACAGGGTCACAGGTAAGAAGAAGCAAAGCCATGCTGTTCCCACATGTTACAGGAAGTTTACCTCATTAAATAAAACTCAGAAGCAAAATGTCTTTAGGACATTTCTTAATCCACACAAAGAACTTCAGTGCTAAGCTCCTGTGATTTCAGACTGCAGGGCTACAGCTCTACATCGAATTTAGCAGAGAATTCATTACTATTTCCCACAGTTTGCCAGCCCCCAGGGCATCAATTTTTCCTTCATACGAAATAAAAAAGAAAACAATATGCTGGAAATTACATGTCTTCTGTCTGCAATAAAGATTCTGGGGTATTGAGAAAAGCAGATTTTTAAAAGCGAGCTAGACAAACTTCCCCAAAGACAAGCCAGTTTAGCAGGCTGGGATTGTGAGGGAGAACGTTAAAAATATCATCACTGCTCTGTTGATAGGAAAGGTAGAGACAGATTATTATGGCCACATAAGAGGTGACAAGAACCAACTGTTCTTTAAGAACTGATGGGTCCAGGTCACTTGTATGAGGTTTAACAAGGCTGAGTGCTGGGTCCTGCAACCGGGCCACAACAGCCGCATGCAATGCTCCAGGCTTGGGGGAGAGTGACCAGAAAGCTGCCCAGCGGAAAAGGGCCTGGAGGTGCTCGTCGACAAGGGCTGAACACAAGACAGTAGTGTTGCACAGGTGCTCAAGAAGGCCAGTGGCATTCTGGCTTGGCTTAGCCATGGTGTGGCCAGCAGGAGCAGGGAAGGGATTGTCTCCCCCATACTCAATGCTGTTGAGGCCGCACCTTGAATCCTGGGTTCAGTTTAGGGCTCCTCCCTCCAAGAAAGACATTCAGGGGCTGGAGCATGTTCAGAGAAGGAGAACAGCACTGGAGAAGTGTCTGGAGCACGGGGTTTCTCGGGAGCAGCTGAGGGCCCTGGGGCTGTTTAGTCTGGAGAAGAGGAGTCTGAGAGGAGACCTGGAGGTCCCTGAAAGGAGGTTGGAGTGAGGTGGGTCTTGGTCTCTTCTCCCAAGTAACAAATGATAGGATGAGAAGAAATAGCCTCAAGTTGCACCAGGGGAGGTTTAGATGGGATATTGGGAAAAAATTCTTTGCTTTTTCAAAAACATGGAGACATGGCACTTTGGGATATGGTTTAGGTGATGTTGGACTGACAGTTGGACTGGATGATCTTAGAGGTTTTTCCAACCTTAATGCTTCTGTGATTCTATGATTCTAGTACTTCTAAGAAACTCAATTTCTGGACCAAATTTGATGTCTTGCTTCTTCCCACAAAAGAAATATTAAGATCTTCACAGAGTTCTAGCCAAGCTAAAGGCTGTAGTGAGAATAGATTAGGCTGACTTTTTTTTTTTTTTACCAGATTCACAAATGTCTTTACAAGCACGAAGAATCTCACTAAAGGGGAAGAATAAAATCATTGCATGGAGCATAGGACCACCAGGTTACAGAGAAATTTTGTGTCACAGGCAAAAAATCAGAGATATCCTGAGAAATTACCATGAGCACTATAGCTGCACAGAATTCCAAATGTGGTAGGACACATCAGGCACTTATACAGGCAAAGAACAGAGTTAAAGACTGCTTGTACCTAGATGAGCCTAAATCACAGAGCATGTAGTGATGCCTCTTTATATACAGCAAAATACTTGGTGAGGAGAGAAGGCCTGATAGAACAAGCAGTAACAAGGACACCAGAGATGGAGCATCCATGACTTCTCTGGGCAACACGTGTCAGTGCCTCCCCACCCTCACAGGAAAACATTGCTTCCTAATATCTAATCTAAATCTCCCCTCTTTCGGCTAAAAACCATCCCCCCCACCTTGTCCTATCACTGCTCTCCATGATAAAGAGCCCCTCCCCAGCTTTCCTGTAGGCCCCTTTATGTACTGGAAGGCTGATATAAGGTCTCTCTAGAGTCTTTCTTCTCACTTCTCAGCCTTCCACAGACTCAGATTTGTGCTACAGCCAAATACGTGGGCAGATTCCTGAGGTGAACCCCAAATTCTCAGCACCCTATAAAAAATATCCCCCATCCCTGGAGCTGTTCAAGGCCAGGTTGGATGAGGCTTGAAGCAACCTGATTCAGTGGAAGGTGTCCATGGCAGAGGGGTTGGAACTGGATGACCTTTAAGGTCCCTTCCAACCCAAATCATTCTATGATACCATGATCTTGGCACACAGATCCCAGTGGACTGGCTGTCCCAGCTGCCAGGAGAATGAAGACATCCTTGTGTCTTTGCTGCACGATTCCCAGCATCCTTGTTTAATTCCAAATCTGTCTCACACCTACCACTGTCACACTTTTTTATGCCAACTAGGGAGTGAAATGAACTAGTCTGGAATAGAAATGAGAAGCTTGTAATCCACACAGATATCTGGCTAGGAGATGCTATTCTTCTCATGGGGAGAGGGGGCAGGGCAAAATCAGTTTCTGCAGGAGTTCTGCCAGCTCAAAACCCAGTATTTCTCTCTGAGCATGGTAGTCCCTGTGATGCTGCAGACACACATTTCTCCCAAATATGATGTTTCCCGTAGACAGGAAGAATTCAGTATAATTTACAACACTTGCATTCCTAAGTCTGGGAAAAACAGCTCTCATTCTCAATTTGGACATGGAAGTATGTCTGAGAAGAAAGATGAAGGCAATTTTAAGATTTAAATGTGATTCAAAATATTAAGAGAATAGAGTATTAAAAGCCAGATTTACTATGTCTGGAAACTTCTCCCATCTCATGTGAATCATGGTTGGGTTCTGTGCTATAGAGAGCACTAAATTCCTTTTGAGGTTCCTGCAAATTACATGAAATGAGGCTTGTGTGCTTACTGCTTGCAAGCGAACTCCATCACGCTGTAGGTTGGGAGGATGGGAGTCTCTCTGCAATATGTATCATCTCATTCGCTATTGCCACTCCAGCAACTGAGGTTGCTCTAAATATAGGCTGGAGCTGGATTACAGTTCTCAAGACATCAAGCATTTTGCCTCCATACTTTTCCCTTTACTCCAGCATTCCTATAACTGCATTTCACAAACCCCTTTGTAATACTGACAGGTAGATAAAGCCGTATCTGTAGCACAAAAGCATTTAATTTTTCAATCCTGCCTCCAGCCAGCCCTGAGATGATCTCCGTGCCGACCTCAGGGGCTGTTGTTCCACTAAGCACATTTTGCTTAAATGCTGAGATCAGTCCTCCAACTGGCATCACTAGGATAGGATGGGAGATAGCCTAGTGTGACTATCCCCTGAGCTGGCCCCTCCTCCTCCTCTGAATATCTTCTTTCCAACTTTTTCTTCCTTTCTAATGCAGAGGAAAAAGGAAGATGCACAAAAGTGCTCAAATACGTGAGATATGACCTTTCATGTCTGCAGCTCTCATCACTTCTCTGTGCACTCTCACTGCTATCTCGGTCTATTGTCAACTTGATGAGCTGCCTAAATTATACGCAGCTGAACGCACTGCACTCAGCATGTTTGGCTCCGATACTGGAGCATCTGGACTGCAATTTGTACAATAACACAAACATAAAATGATACATACTCTCTATCAAACTCTCCCCCCAGGACCTCTAAATATTCTTCCAGTGATATAGTCCTTTTATTTTTCACTTTCTTTGACCTTCAACATTTTAGCTCTATTTTTTCCATACAGTGTGAGTAGAACTATGTCCAAATATTCCAGGTGACCAAATATCACTAATTTCATACAAGTGATTTTTCCAAAGAAGTTTCAAAATGAAGACTCCCATCCTACTCTTCCAACTGTTTTTAATCAAGCGCAGTAGGAAACAAGTTATCCAACTTCAGAATGGGAAAAAAAAAAGTACAATCACTTTGAGATTAAATTTAAAGATTAAAACCCTTTTGATTCCCCGAGCTGTTTGACAAGTATTTCTGTGGAACAAGAACCGTAGCAAGATGTTCTAAAATATTTATGTTGGTTTGCAACATGTGTGACTGCACGATGGTCAAAATGGCTGAACTATTGGCTATTGCTGGGAAGCTGTAAATCACTCTTTGGCAAAGCTTCAAATGAGTTTAGAAAAAAACTGGTTCTGTTCTTAATTCCATTAGATGCTATAACTTAAAACGCAAATAATATTGTTCTTGGCATGGCTCCTGACAGTCCACTTCAGCACAGTTACTCCAGCCTCTCCCAGTTTAGAACACTATTGGCCAAGGCTAAGGCCAACGCAGCAGCTTCCTTCCTCCACCAGAACATCTGTTCTTCTATAACTGAAACCATTAGGCTAAATGATACAAAGATGAAACGTGACTGCAGTAAAGGTAACAAACACAGCCCGGGCTCCTTGAATACACCATGTTATTCCAAAATAATTTGATTCAGGAAGAGACAACAGCTAAAGCATTGCGTATCCAGAGGAGGACAACGAAGCTGGTGAAGGGTCTGGAGCACAAGTCTTATGAGGAGTGGCTGAGGGACATGGGGCTGTTTAATCTGGAGAAAAGCAGGCTGAGGGGAGAGAGACCTCATCGCCCTCTACCACCACCTGAAAGGAGGCTGGAGCCAGGCAGGGATCAGGCTCTTCTCAAGTAACAAGTGATAGGATAAGAGAAGATGGCCTCAAGTTGCGCTGGGGGAGGTTTAGATTCTATATTAGGAAAAAATTCTTTACTGAAAGAGCGGTGAAGCACTGGAAGAGGTTGCCCAGGAAAGTGGCAGAGTCATCATCTCTGGAGGGGTTACAAAAAAACCTGTGGCCATGGCCCAGTGGGACATGGTTTAGTAGGCACGGTGGTGTTGGGCTCATGGTTGGACTGGATGAGCTTAGAGATCTTTTCCAACCCTAAATGATTCTATGATTCTAAGCACACTCTTCCAAACATAAATCCTTTTATTTCTGCTACTCTGAAACGTCTCATCTTAGCGTCTTTGGATTTGAGTGCAGCTAGCAAGTACAGAAATTTTTCTCCATTTGAGTTCGCCACAAAGTTTGAAAACAAACTCATCTTTGATAAAGGAGAACTTGTTTTCCTTCTCCTCTCTTTTACAAAAGCAGAATCAAGAATCCAATCTACTCAGTAAAAATGAAAATGAAATTTTCATTTATTTAATGAAAACAGAGCCCTATTTTCCTATTTTTCAATTTATTTAGGTACTTGTAGATGCAGAAAGATATCTACTGGGATTATCAAATATATATTAATAGGATAGGTCTCTAATTTGCATTGTGTTCAGATCCCATACATTTAATATAGCACTGCGTAAATACCTCTACAACTCCGATCAGAAAGGCAACAAGAATCTACAGATTCTCTTGTTGCTGTTACTTTTTATTTTATACATTTGATTTTCTGAATAAAATAAAAATTATCCTAAAGGGGCCTGGCTACACACAAAAAACCCCCAAACAAACCCAAAATATTTAAAAATGCTTTCAAAGGTAGATCTAATTTCTAGCCAAATAGGCCTAATATAAAATTAGAGTAAAAGCAGCTGGAAAAGGAAAAAAAGAAGAATACATACAAATGGTTCTAGACAAGCTACCTGACTGCTTAAGCAAAAACAAAGTCCTGGATCTGCCTTCTGATAACAAGAACTTGCTTAGAGAAAAATATATCCATAAGGATTTTCAGGCAAGGAGAAAGAAGGTACTTTGCTCCAACTGGAAGCTGTTTCAGCAGTGTTGTGGTGTAGCTGGTGAGTTGCCTCCACTACAGGGTTCCACTTCATTCACAGGGCTACGTGACTTTTCCAAATATATGGTTTGTTAGACAAGCGTCTCACCTTCTAATTTAGAGACCTCCTCTGCAATTTCCAATGCTCAAAGCATCCCCTCAAAGAGGATGTGCATGTGCTTGGCATTTATTGTTCTGTTAACAAGAGAGTCCAAAATCACTAATTAAACCTCACAGAATCATGGAATGCTTTGGGTTGGAAGGGACATTAAAGATCAGACAGTTCCAACCCCGTGCCACGGACAGGGACACCTTTCACTTGATCAGGTTGCTCAAAGCACCATCCAGCCTGGCCTTGGACACCTCCAGGGATGGGGCCTCCTCTAGACAACTTGTTCCAGTGCCTCACCACCTTCACAGTAAATACTTTCTTCCTGATATCTAATCTACATCTCCCCTCTTTCAGCTTATTAGGAAGTTAGTGTACCTAGAAGAAGTGCTGAGGATAAAATGGCATTTTGGGAAAGCCTCTATCAGTTGATTTCTTCTTTTTAACCATGAACAAAATAAAAAAATTAAAATAAATAAGTAGCACACCTTTCAAATGGAGCTATGTAAATGTACTTCTGTTTCTTTTGGGGTTTTTTTTGTGGTTGTTTAGAGGGAGAGGAAATAGTGATGTGCAGGTATTAAACTGTACCACAGATAGAGATGCAGTCTGTTAGTGTGGTTTTATCAGTGACCTTTGGACTTCTCTGAGCTTTCTTTAGAGCCTGGAGCAGAGCCAGGTGGTGCCTATTGAGGGTACTGAAAGCATGGAAATGTGGTGGAGGTGAGTCACCAGAAGTAACCTTTCTGGTTCCTCTTTGCCAAGTTGCTTGGCTAGGTGGCTGAAAGAGCTTCTTTTCACCAATTACAGTGACGTTCTTTCAGTCCTCTTCTGCTCTCAGTCTTATTGTCAGCTCCATACGCAGGCCAGTGCTGAGCTCTGCAATGAAGTCACCATAGAAATGATGTGGCAAACATGTCCTGACCTCCCAAAAGCATCTCCTCATCTTGAAATAAATTTGAGCTCTGTTATTATGGTGCCTCTGATTTAATAATTGGCTTTTGGGATACACTCAGATGCTTCAAATGGAATCTTTTTTTAGGGTCAAATCCTGTCTCTATTGTAGCCTAGGGGAAAGTCACCATTGGACTTTAATGAGACAACAATTTGGCCATTAATCCATGAAACTTTGCTACTGTATTTCACATTGTGCTCCCATTTAGGACCCAGTTGTTCACTTCTCTTTGAAACAGCTTGTTTTCACTTTCAAGAGAGTTGCACAGACTGGAGAGGAATCCAAAAAACAAATTCAGGAATGGCAGCCATTGGCTGCATTACTATAGGACTGTTGGCTAGACACTGCCAAACCCAGCTGCAGAATCTTCCCAAACATCCTAACAGTCACTAAATCAAGGAAAATGTTGAAGAAGCATCCCTCATTTCAACAAAGAGACAACAAAAGCCCCATAAACAAGGAGTTTCCATGGTGCACAGCCTGGGACCACTAATGCTTTTCATTTCCAAGAGAAGGAGCTCATCCTTTAGGTCGGGGAACACAAAGGAACAAATTCTGCTCTAGATGTATGTCAAGGCTCATATTAATGGGTGTGTACCATAGGGCAGGCCTTCCAAATTCCCACCTGCACATCGTGGCTGACTGCTAAGAGCATTGCATTTGTGTTGTCTCATTCGATTTTTAGGTCACTGAAAATTTTCGAGCAAGATGCAAATGATTTTTTAGAAGTGTCACTACATCACTTGCTCTTTGGCAGATGTGCACCTGCATTCCTGACTGCCCTTCACAGACATGCTGAGAAGCAACTTGTAGACTCCCAGGGTTCACGGGTTAAACAGTAGGAGTACAGAAAATGCAGCAGACTTTCAGAAGTGATCAAGTCAGAGTAACTCCTACTAATTTAAAGTCTGTTAGCTGACTTTTCCCACCCTGGTAATAGCTCACAGCTCACATTCACAGCTAATTCTAAGTTATGCTCCTGGACTTCATATCTACAACTTTTTGTAGCACCTGGAGAAGTGCCTTTATAAAGACAATGCCAGATTTCTCTGTGTGGAAGGGGGGTCAAATAAGAAAATAGCCAGGTTTCTGTATCTCTGGTTAATATTTCTCTCCTGTTGCCTCTCAACAGCCCTGTTTAAGTGATCTGGCATGCTCCGAAAATGCCCAACAAGGGCTCTATTATGTACACGTGCTAGGTACTGCAGGTTTCACTGGACTGTAACTGATTTGTTTCAGATGAAGGGATGCTGTTAACCACCACTGTGAATATAATTGCTTAGTTGATTTCCACATTCTTGTCATTGTTGGCTTGGCTACTGCAAGAACAAGCTGGTGAGGAATTCCCAAATGCTGGTTAAAAAAAAGAACTAGAAGAAAGGAAACCTTCAGGTCAAACCAGGAGTTCATCCAGACATGTCCATACCAAAGGGAACACAAACACTTCCTTTTGCCACTTTACTGCTTGGCCTTTGCTCCTTCTTTAGAGCAAAACCAACTTCAGGAGGACAAACCCTCCAAGTGAAGAAGGAAAGGGACCTTTACAGATAGTCAAAACTTGAGGTGACACCTCCGAGCAACCTCTGGGACGCAAAAGATCCAATTTCTTTTGCCACAGGTGGCCAAGGGCTCAGAAGGCTTTAGCAGACTTTCACTGCGGGGCATTCCTCGCAGCCCATCCTTGCACAAAGCATGGCTCTGCTCATAATGTGTTGCTTCTGTAGCATGTACTGTGCTATTAAGTTTGCAGGAAAGACCCCAGATTCCAGCTGAAAGCAGAGCTGGCTACTCTCATCACAGCAGAAAAAGACAGCTAATAAGGGAAGTGAGAGTGCCCCTGTACTCGGCGTTGATGAGGCTGCAGTTTGAATCCTAGATTCAGTTTTGGGCTCCTCACTACAAGAAAGACATTAAGTGGCTGGAGCACTTCCAGAGAGGGACCTGAGGCTGTTTAGTCTGGAGAAGAGGAGGATGAGGGGAGACCTCATCGCTCTCTGCAGCTCCCAGAAAGGAGGTTGGAGTGAGCTGGGTGTTGATCTCTTTTCCCAAGAAATAAGGGATAGAACAAGAGGAAATGGTCTCAAGTAGTGCCAGGGGAGGTTTAGATTGTATATTGGGAAAAATTTCATTATGGGAAGAGTGGTGAAGCATTGGAAGAGGCTGCTCAGGGCAGTGGTGGAGTCCCCATCCCTGGAGGTGTTCAGAAAAAGTGTGACCATGGCACTTTGGGATATGGTTTAATAGGCATGGTGGTGTTGGGCTGATGGTTGGTCTAGATGATCTTAGAGGTTTTTTCCAACCTTAATGATTGTATGATTCATCAATTGGGAACTTGCCAGTTCTGGACTCATTTCTCTCCTCTCTCCCAAGCTCAGACCAGAGTGTTCTCACCTTGGAGTCTGATGGTATCTGCAGTGTCCCACAAAGACTGATGCCTGCCCATGCCAGGCACTATGTATAAAGTGGGTTCATATAGTCTATAGAGCTTGTTAAGCAGTGTAGCACTAAGAACGGAAATGTTACTGGTGAAGTCTGGTTGTCCATGGGAACTGAGTATATAGGTAATCCTAATGCCTCTCAACTGTCATTTCAAACTGCATTTCTAATCCAGATTCTTTGGGATCTTTTACTTGAGTGAGGAGAAAGGTTTTTTTTATTGTATTCATCCTGTAGGTTTTAATCTCCTCTGTGGTAATTTTGTGGAAAACTCCCCTGCACATCCTTCCTCCTCTGACTTCATTCTTTTCCAAACACCAGAGATGAAGGCCTCCTGGTTTACAAAGGCTTTTGGAGGTGCTTTTTTTCCTTCATTTGACATATAATGAAGTGCATACATAACTCTTTAGAGAATGGGAGTCCTGGGCTTTCTCTTTTACCCCTTTAACTTATCTCCTTTATCATTATTATCTAGATCTAGGCTATACTGTGCTATTAATTTCTCAGTAAAACTCTCCTTTGAAAATAAGGAGGAAATGTTATCATTTATAGCATCTTGAAGATTTCACTTGTTTTAAGTAATTAATCAACATAAATTCTCCTTATGGAAAAAAATTACTGGTGAAACAACTCTTTATCAGGAACAGCTTGGCAGCATTTTGTATAGATGACTACACACAAGAGCATCGCTTAACAGTAGCACAGAGAAATAAGCTCAAAACACTCCAGCAGGAGAGGACTGTGAGTTACAGACAGACTAAAAGAACAGGAACATATTTCTTGTCAATAAATGGTAAAGTTTTGTTCTGGACTGTGAACAAACCCTCAAAAATATTCGGATTAGAATAGCTCGTATCACGCATCACAGCCTTATGGTCTAAAGCAGACTGTAAAAAAAGAAAAAGATCAAAACAAAGCAATGCAAAAAGATAGACTCTATCCCAAAGAGACAATCAGTAAAGAGAGGTAGGAAACAACAGAGGAGCAATGCTGATAGCACTGAGCTACATCCTCAGCACAAACCTTGCTGCACTCTCAGCACGCTTGCAGTCAAGTCTGTAAATGAGCTCAAAAATATTTGTTATGCTAAAGTAATCCTTCTCTGCAAGGCATTTTGCTCAAGGATGACATTCATCTCAGAGGTAAAACACGGAGAATCTTGGGCTGAATACTTACTGTGAATGATGCAGAGGAAAAGCCCCTCTCCACAGGACACCGACTTATTGCCTATGGCTCCATTGAAATGTCTGCATAGAAAATCAGGCTGCTCTGACACCTGGCTGAGCGCGCCGTGCAAATTAGGAGCTCGCAGTGGCAGCTTCAGCAAAAAGTGGGCCTGCTGGGGAAAGATGTGGCTAGGCAGGAAAATTGTGCTATAGCATAATGGGCAGCCATGGAACGCAACCTCAGAGAGACTATACATCTACTGAACAGGCACTATATGGATCCATATATAGAGGGGAAAAGAGAGCATGCCATTTTTTGTAAAAGCAAGAAACACCAAGCAAGAGATGCTCCAAATTCCTGCCTTGTTTCATGTAATTAGGATGCACTACCAGCCACGGGAGGTATGCAATCAACATAAATTACTTGATCATTACCTACCTAATATGCAACAGTTGCCCTCAGAATTAATTGGGTGAGCTAGGAAGAGCAGAATAAAAGTAGACAATGATACCATAGGAGACTTTTCCTGCTAATGCCACTCAGTAGCAGCAGTAGAGCAGCCCTAAGGGGTTCCCCCAAAATTTTAACCAAAGTTTTCCTAGGAATATTTGAAAGGAAAAAGGCTAGGAAAGCATCATAGTGTGATGCCCATAATGATGGGGCAAGCATCGAGGCCTACAGGAAAGATGAGGACAGACTTTTTAGCAAGGCCTGCTGTGACAGGACAAGGAGTAATGGTTTAAAATGAGAGAGGGTAGGTTCAGACTGAATATAAGGAAGAAATTTTTTACAGTGAGGGTGGTGAAACACTGGCACAGGTTGCCCAGAGAAGTCATGGATGCTCCATCCCTGGAAGTGTTCAAGGCCAGGTTGGACAAGGCTTTGAGCAACCTGATGGAGTGAAAGGTATCCTTGCTGATGCCAGGGGAGTGGAACTGGATGATCTTTAAGGTCCATTCCTCCCCAAACCATTCTGTGATTCTATGATTCTATATGTATTTTTCTGCTGAGACTTGAGTCCAAAAGTCCAAATGTCGGGTACTTCATTTTGGACACAACAATCCCATGCAGAGCTACAGACTGGGGCTAGAGTGGCTGGAGAGTAGTCAGGCAGAAAAGGACCTGGGAGTGCTGGTTGACAGGAAGCTCAACATGAGCCAGCAGTGTGCCCAGGTGGCCAAGAAGGCCAATGCATTCTGGCCTGCATCAGGAATAGTGTAGTCAGCAGAACCAGAGAAGTTATTGTCCCCCTGTACTCGGCACTAGTCAGGCCTCATCTGGAATATTGTGTACAGTTCTGGGCCCCCCAGTTTGGGAAAGATGTTAGGATACTGGAATGTGTTCAGAGGAGGGCAACGAAGATGGTGAAGGGGCTGGAGCACGAGGAGGCTCAGGGGAGACCTCATTGCTCTCTACAACTACCTAAAAGGAGGTTGTAGTCGGGCAGGGGTTGGTCTCTTCTCTCAGGTGACCAGTGACAGAACTAGAGGGCATGGACTCAAGCTTCGTCAGGGAAAGTTTAGGCTTGATGTGAGGAAGAAGTTCTTCACTGAAAGGGTGATTGGCCATTGGAATGCGCTGCCCAGGGAGGTGGTGGAGTCGCTGACCCTGGAGGTGTTTAAGGGGAGATTGGATGTGGCACTGAGTGCCATGGTTTAGATGATGGTTGGTGTTAGTGTTGGGTTATAGGTTGGACTTGATGATCTCAGAGGTCCTTTCCAACCTTGTGATACTGTGATACTTAGCTATTTCTGGCATTACATATGTTATAGACCATCTACCTATTAATACTAGTGAAAAACAAAAATAAAGACAAATACTAAAACCTAACAATCTAAAAAAACGTTAAAAGATAGTTAATGTTCCAAATAGGGTCTATCTGAATGTTCAGGAATCTGATATTTGAGTCCCTAAATATATTATTTTTATCATCCATTCATTTCTAAATAAAAAAAAAGAGAAATTAGCAACATATGGATTATGTGGTGACTTTTCTTAGGAAATCTCAAAGAAACTAAAACTCCTCATGTCCTGTAAAATTTGTGGAAAGTTTTATATATACAAAAAGACACTTTCCACAAGAGAGAGTCTTTCCCCACCTCTCGTGGTTCGGGCTCAGCCTGGATTAATGCTACCCACTCCTCGTACCAGGAATCATCAGTGTTAATTCTGGTGGTCTTCTGGCCCACTGGATAGCTCCTAGCAAAGCATGGCTATCTAAGCAAAACTAAGGTTTCAATACAGCAACAGTTCTCCTCACAGCTGGAAAAAAAAGCGCGTAACAGAGGTAATACTGCCATATCTCATCTTCAGGCAAGTTTCTCCCCTGCGGTTATAGTATCCTGTAGATGCTTGTTTCTTCCCATTGGTTATATGGGAGACCTCTGGTGTAGAGGTCTAAACTATGTGCTTGCTGAAGGCAAACCGAGGAGACCATGGCTTAGGAGGTTGGAAGGAGATGTTTGGTGATGGTACTAGGCCAAAGGTTATAGATGACTCCTAGGACTAATATTCCATTACTAGGAAGGTTGTACTTCAGTCATAGAATCACAGAATAGTTTGGATTGGAAGGGACCTTAAAGATCACCAAGGTCCACACCTCTGCCATAGGCAGGGACAACTTCCACTGGATCAGGTTGCTTAAAGCCCATCCACCCTGGCCTTGAACACCTCCAGGGGTGGGGTATCCACCACCTCACCACCCTCACAGGAAAGAATGTCTTCCTAACATCTCATCTATATCTCCCCCTTTTCAGCTTAAAACCATTTACCCTCATCCTATCCATGCACTCCCTGATAAAATGCCCCTACCCAGCTTTCCTGTCGACCTACTTTCAGTACTGGATGGCTGCTAGGAGGTCTCCCTGTAGCCTTCTCTAGGCTAAACAACCCAAGCTCTCTCAGCCTGTCCTCATATGGGAGGTTCTCTAGCCCTCTGATCATCTTCATAGCCTCCTTTGGGCCTGTAACATCCAGTCCTGTCACATTAATTCACAAATTTTGTGAATACATCATTGATTCTATGAATCTGACATGTAGTAGATAATAACCATGATCTCAACTCCCCCAATAGCTCCCTTTCCATACACATTTTCATGCAAACACAAGGACATTTCAGCTTTCCAACACTGCTGCTATGCAGAGTTCACAAGCTGAATTCCATGGTTTGTGGCTGAAGTGTGCAAAATGAGCTTTAAGTTTTATTGCACCAAAGGGAAGTTTTTCCAGCCTGCAGAAGAATTGCAGCCAAATTGGGATGTTTAATTGCAAGCCTTGCAGGGAGGGCTGAGAAGAACAGGCAAAGCACGCTCCTGCCAGCACAGCTCTTTAGAAAGGTTACAGGCTAAAGGTTGAGAGTGCTTTCCCTAAAACAAGAAAGGAATTAATTTATTGTTTCCATACAAGGACAAAAGGTTAAAGAAAGGCTCTCAAAGGCCAGGGCCCAGAGGTATGCAGATGGAACATAGCAAATACTTGGCAAACTTCCTTCTCTTCTTCTTGAATTACCATGGCATCTCAAGTAGGGAGACCCAGAACAGTTGTCCTGGAGGTAGCACTAACAGAATGAAAACCTGTCCCAAAGAGATTGTTAAGCATAAGTAATGTCAGGTGGTACAGACATGCAGCTGAGCACAAACATGTATCTGCAAGATAAGCAATGACTTTGATATACCAGTAGCCTAACTTTGTAAAGTGGTTGTGTTTTGATACGCTGATAGTGTAGCAGCTCTGGTGATACTCAAAAAAGTTCTTTCCAATGTGGAGAGAAATGAGAGAAAGCAGAAAATACAATGAGGGAATGATGGAGAGTCATGTTGCAGGCTGCTTTGAATTGGAAGTCAATATCTAGACAATAAATAATAGAAGCCATGCAATTAGAATCTCCTGTGAACCGCTCTTACAGCAAGGACTGATTTGATTCACTACAGCCAAGTGGAGAAAAGATAGCACAGAAAGACGAGGAAAAAAGCAGAAGTTCATTTAGACACAGAATGATAAAAGCCTGGATGAAATTACACTCGTGTGAAATTTTAATGTAAAAAGGACCATATATTAGAGATGGTATGCAGAAAGCAGTTAAAGAACATGCAGACATACGAAGTGCAACCCTTAGAGTGACCCAGAGTACAGGTTAAGCACCAGGAAGGAGACTGCTGCTGCTTACATTGATTCCTAAAGAAGGCTAGGGATTAAACAGCAAGTCAACAAAGCTGGTAAAGGGTCTGGAGAACAAGTCTTATGTTGAGCAGCTAAAGGACCTGGAGCCGTTTAGTCTGGAGAAAAGGAAACTGAGGGGAGACTACATGGTTCTCTACAGCTCCCTGAAAGGAGGTTGTGGGAAGGTGGGTGTTGGTCTCTTCTTCCAAGTAACAAGCAATAGGGCAAGAGGAAATGGCCTCAAGTTGTGCCAGGGAAGATTTAGATTGGATACTAGAAAAAAACTTTACTGAAAGAGTGGTGAAGCACTGGTAGAGACTGCCCAAGGCAGTGGTGGAGTCCGGGTCCCTGGAGGAGTTCAAAAACCCTGTGGCTGTGGCACTTTGGTACATGGTTTAATAGGCACAGGAGTGCTGGGCTGACTGTTGGACTGAATGAGCTTAGTGTCTTTTTCCAACCTAAACGATTCCATGATTTTATGATTTTAAGTTCTCCATCTCAGGTACACAGAGGCGAACTAATAGATACCCCATAGGAAAGGGCAGATAAGGTTGTATCTGACTTAGGCTAAAACTATAGCTCAGAGAGACAGGGTTGTAGTTTGGAAGAAGACTTGCATGTAGAGAAATACATCCATAAGACAGACACATAGTGAAATAGTTGCATTTGTAGTTACAGCTAAGATCTCTTAAAGAGCAAGGAAAGGAATAAGAAGGGGACAAATGACAGAAGATCCTCTATGAAGATGTCCATCAGTAAAAAGAAAAGGAAAACGTGGTGAGAGAGGTATGAAGCAAACTGCCACAGAAGGCATGCCAGGACTTTGCAAAGAGAGATGTCATTGACTTTCTAGAAGGTGCATGACAGTGGGATAGAAGGAAGGGTATAAAATACTGGCTTTGAGCTTTTCTTCAGATGAGGTCACTAGAAATGTTGTTCCCAGCAGGAGCAAGCAGTGTGTATCACACAGGTATTTAGACTACAGAAAAATGCTGCATTTAACTTTTAGTAAAGAGGGAGAAATTCTCACATCACTAGGATCTGGCCCACTTCCAACTCCTGGAGTCACAGCTATTTCCTCTGCAAAGAAAACAAATGTGATGCAAGGCATTTAAGACTTTCTTAAGGCATAGCTCAGCTGCAAATAGGAGAAAGGGGGAAACGTATGGAAGAAAACCACAGCAAAACTACAGAAATGTTGAAGTAGAGCCAATGGAATGACAATAATCGAAAAGTGCACAACTCCTGTCCCATGAAAGCAGGTTGAACATTTTGATGTGAAAAGCTTATATCAACCTTAAATAAGGTAGGAAGTCTTGCATACCCTAAAAATAAACTCCTAGCCTTTGAAAATGCTGCTAAGGAATCTGCCCTGTCCAAAGGCTCCAGGTCTCTGCATCAGCCTCTGTGACAAACCAACAGCAGCACTGGGCCACCCCAGCTGGATGTGGAGCAAGGAGTTAAACTGAGCCAACAGCCTCAGGTAACAGCACAGCAGAACGCAGGATCAAGAGAGGAGATTTCCCACAGCTCTGGGCCCCTCACTCATTCTTTTTTCCTCTTTTGATTCCTTCTGAATCCTGAACAGCTCAGCAGTGCAGTTCTTAGACCTAAAGCCAAAATAATTTGAGCCCCCCATGACGTGGTAGTTATAGAACACCTCCTGATAACTGAATCTTTGTTTATAGTCCCCTTGACTTATGTAGGCCCTTCCCAATTCAGAACCTATAAGACTGGACTTTCAGGTGCTGATGAGTGTCCAGGGAAGGGGAGTGGAGCTGGGTAAGTGTCTGGGAAAGTGTCTGGGAAGCAGCTGAGGGACCTGGGGCTATTTAGGCTGGAGAAGAGGATGCAGAGGGGGGACCTCATTGTTCTCTGCAGCTCCAGGAAAGGAGGCTGTAGTGAGGTGGGTGCTGGTCCCTTCTACCAGGTAACAAGCAATGGGATGAGAGGAAACAGACTCAAGTTGTGACTGGAGAAGTTTAGACTCGTTATTAGGAAAAAATTTCTTCACTGAAAGAGTGGTGAAACACTGCAAAAGGTTGCCTAGGGAAGTGGGGGAGTCCCCACCCTCCAGCTTGAGGATCATCTTCATGGCCCTCCTCTGGACCCACTTAATGTTTTCTCGTTAGGGTGTTCAAAAAACATGCAGACGTGGCATTCTGGGACATGATTTAGTGAGCATGGTGGTGTTGGGCAGATGGTTGGACTGAGCGATCTTAGAAGTCTATTCCAACCTTAATGATTTCATGATTCTATGACTGCGTATTTTAACAAGGTATTCATCCAGCATGAAAAAAGCATGCCTTAACTATAGCCAGATGTCCACTGAACCCTGCTAAAAACTTTTTCTACCAGTGCTGCTTGGTTTACTCTTACATCTGTTGCGTAGCTCAGGAATTAGTAGAATGTAAAACGTTCTATGAATTCCCTCCACTCTCATCCAGTGTTAACATATTCAATGTGGTTTTATAAACCCACATGCAGGCATACACATGCACGCTTTTTCCCATTTCTTTTAATTTATTTGCATTAATTAATTCCCAAAGCTAACCAAGCAAATTCACAGAAATTGCATACAAACCTCATCTACCTAGAGAAAAGCTAAGCCTGTTCCTAGTTCTAGGGAGGATCATTTCCAAGGAGTGAAATATGGCCTTACTGAAGCTAGTGGCAAAACTTTCAGGGGCTTCATTAAAATCAAGTTTAACCTCAAACTACCCTCAGGACTCTTCTCTCATCGCTTTTATTTATGTTTAAGGCACTCCATCCACTTTATATGAACAAGTTTCACAGAACTACAGAATCGCAAATGGTTTGGGATGGAGGGGACCCTGAAGCATATCCAGTTCTAACCCTCCCGCCATGGGCAAGTACACCTTCCACCTGATCAGGTTGCTCAAAGTTTCATCTAACCTACCTTTGACAACCTCCAGGGATGGGGCATCCATTACTTCTCTGGGCCAGGACAAGAGCCAGTGCCAGTGCCTCCCCACCCTCACAGGAAAAAAAATTCTTCCTAATGTCTCATCTGCATCTCCACTCTTTCAGCTTAAAACTGTTTCCCCTTGTCCTTCCTGCACATCCTGATTAAAAGCCCCTCCCCAGCTTTCTTGTACTTTTCAGTACTGGAAGGCTGCTATAAGGTCTCCCCAGAGCCTTCTCTTCTCCAGGCTGAACAAGCCCAACTCTCTCAGCCTGTCCTTGTAAGAGAGCTGCTCCCATCACTGGAAGTGTTCAAGGCCAGGCTGGATGGGTCTTTGAACAAACCGATCCTGTGGAAGGCATCCCTGCCTATGGCACGGGGGTGGAACTGGGTGACTTTAAGGTTCCTTCCAACTGAAACCATTCTATGATTCTAATAACCTAGCTGCAGACAAAGAAAAATAGCAACAACTAAGAAGGTGCCTCCTGCATCCACGTGAGACCTGAATAATTAACAATGTTAAGCCATGTTTTTCCATTTTTACTTGTCTCTAAAGGATGAATCAAAAAGGGATTAAGAAGCAGATAATTGGAGAAGTCATCCTGCTGCTCAGCTTCCTCCCCCCACTCCATCCCTCCAACACACGAGCAAAGCTCTGCACTAGGCTATGACTGAAGCATTGTCCTTCCTGGAGTCAAGGTTTGCAACCCACCACTTTCCCAATCTCATCTCAGGTTACTGTAAATACTAACTTCAATCATTGTATGATATTAAATGTTTGCTTCAACACTGTCCAGAGTTACATGTGGTTTATAGGCATTTTTTTGTAGCTATACTTCTGAAAATAAAAAAAAAAAAGAAAGTGCAGCAACAAAAATGTTTTAAAATCTCATGTTAAGGCATAAAATTATTTTTATTTCATCAAAGCAAGAAACAGGGGATAACACATTTGAACGTTTCGGATTTCTGTGCACCATAGGGTAGGAAGGAATTTGCAAACAACTCAGGTGCCTCCCTGAATAAAGCACAGAAATGGGTCAGGGCAGGTCAAACAGCTCAACTCAGCTTTTCAGGCCAAACTGAGATGAATTCAAACCAATGATGTCCAATGCTGTAATTTACAGCTTAGTAGCATCTCCCTCTGGAATGTCAAAATAGCAACCCAAAGCATAGTCCAGTGCTTTCACATTTCCCTAATGGAGCTATTCACAGGCTGAACAAAGCCTGAAAGGAGCCAGGCTGGAGGTGGGGGGAAAGTATGAATCTCCCTAAATACTCAGTATTTAAAGTGCAGGGCACAGAACACAATTGAGTTTAATTAGAAAAAGAAATAGGAGTCTGCATGTTAATGCACTTGCTCACTGCTTGGGTTCATTTCCAAGTGTTCCCATTTGATTGTCCTTGGAGACATTTGTGTTTGTAGCTAACAAAGTAGATAAAAAATGTCAGGAAATGTTTGTTCTGGGTGTATCCGTGTAAATCTGCTTGCAGCAAAGATGTTATTGCAGCCCTCCACTACAGCACTGAGTTCACGAGACAGGAATGGTTGGGCACTCAGTGCTGTGTGAACTCGCTTCCGTGGAAAAGCCCTTACTAACCTGCATCCATAGCAAAATCTCACTTCTAGTACACAGGCTGTTGACTTTTACAACTTTGGAAAACTGTGGCAGAGCAGTGACACAGACCTATGTCACAACCTGCCTGGAAATGGTAGGGTTTCCAGTGCGTGGGGGACAATTCACACCTGTAGCACATCGGGATGCTACTGAAAGGCACAGATGGTGGATTTAAGAAAAACTTTACATGCTTTTTTTTATGGTTGTAAATAATATTGCTTATTGAAATCAGGCAGTGAAATACTGAAGGTTGAAAACTCCAAGCATGTGAAGCATGGTCCCCAATGAAGCTCACCAGCTACTCCAGTATGATCATAGGGAAAAAAGTTAGACAGTTTTCTTACACATAAATTTGCATGAGGAAATTCTCTAGAGTTCACCACTAGCTGTTTCTCAAAAGTTATAGAATTATGGAATAATTTAGGTTGGAAAGACCTCTAAGATCATACACTCCAACTGTCAGCCCAGCAGGACAGTGCCTACTAAACCATGTCCTGAAGTGCCATGGCTCCATGGTTTTTGAACACCTCCAGGGACGATGACTCCACCACTGCCCTGGGCAGCCTCTTCCATGGCTTCACCACTCTTTCAGTAAAGAAATTTTTCCTAATACCCAATCTAAACCTCCCCTGGCACAACTTGAGGTAGTTTGCTCTTGTCCTGTCACTTGCTACTTGGGAGAAACCACTAACACCCTCCTCATCACAACCTGCTTTCCAGGAGCTGCAGGGGGTGATGAGGTCTCCTCTCAGCCTCAGACTAAACAGGCCCATGTCCCTCAGCTGCTCCCCACAAACCCCGTGCTCCAGACCTTTCATCAGCAATTCTTATAGCTAGGTTCAACACATTTTATGTAATGTAAAATAAGAACATGTTGTACTTATATTTCCTTCAATTTATGGGGTTTTTTTTTGAAAAAAAAAACACAGGGCAGAAATCATAGCTGAATTAAACACTATGAAATGTATTCAAGAAGCAGCTGAGGCTATTTCAGGCCAGAACTGACCTGAAGGGAAGATATTAGGGGGTTATTTCCAGTACTTGTATGAAAGACTGTATTCTTTCCTTGACCACTAAATCATTATATGAAATACATATATGGATAAAGGGAAAAACCATGCAGTACTGGCTGGAGGCACACAATATCATCTGTGTTTGCAACTGACCTGAGAAAACAGCCCAACACAGGAATAGTCTGAAAAGCATATTCAGACTCTTCCTGTTTCCCTGTTGCACGTGCAGTTCAAAAGGTTCTGTGCTAAACTGGTGCACTACTTCTCAGGTTTTCCACGCAGAGATCTCCTTTCCTTGAAGGAGACCTTTCCGGGCTAGGAGACACTGCTTGGATTTGCACAGTGCAGGAAGGGATGGAAGGCTGGAGTCCCAGCGCTGAGACATGCAAGGAATTGAACTGGAATCAAAACAGATTATGAACAGAAGCCTGATCTGTGTAGATGCTTGTTATTTCAGCTGAGTGAAATGCAGCTATCGCAAGTGGCAGCAAACACACAAACGCCTGAAAATGAAGCTCGTTAGCACCAAACCTAAGATGTAAATCATAATTCTGAAGAAACATTCAAACCCATTTTAAGGCATTATCCACAGATAAGAGACATCACAAAATACATAGGTAAATCATAGTAACATAATGGGGTGAAGATCAGGAGGAGAATCCTCTGCTGACTATCTCAGCTCAAGAGCAAATGTAAGACTGGGATGTGGACATTGGATTGTCCTGCTCTGGGGAACAGCCACCCATGAGATGGTCAGCGCATAGACCGTGGAAGTCTTACTTTGTGTTGCTTCAGCCTGGAAAATGCAAGACTTAAATGGTTGCGTACTGAAGTATCTGAATGTCCAGGTCAGTGCAGATGGTCCAACAGTGGTGGGTGGCTCGTTACCCTCATTGTGATCCAGATTCATTGAGAGCCCCAATGAGTCCATCTGTGGTCCATTGCTCACCAGGGTCCTTCCACTGTGGAACCAGCCACAGGGACCTTTCTGAGTTTTAATCTCAGAGGACAACTTAGAATCATAGTATTATAGAATGGCTTGGGTTGGCAGGGACCTTAAAGACCACAGAATCAATAGAATTGTTAAGGCTGGAAAAGATCTCTAAGCTCATCCCGTCCAACCATCAACCCAAGAGCACCGTGCCTACTAAACCATGTTCTGAAATGCCACTTCTACACATTTTTTGAACACCTCCAGGGATGGAGACTCTACCACTTCCCTGGGCGGCCTCTTCTAATGCTAGACCACTCTTTCAGTAAAGAATTTTTATCTAATATCCAGCCTAAACCTCCCCGGCACAATCTGAGGCCATTTCCTCTCATCCCATCACTCGTTACTTGAGAGAAGAGACCAACACCCATTTCATTATAACCTCCTTTCTGGGAGCTGCAGAGAGCAATGAGTTCCCTCAGCTGCTTCTATCAAGGCTGTTTTCTCCAGAACAGCTCTGTTACCCTGGACAGGGACTGGATCATCCAGTTCAAACCCCAAGCTTGTCCTAGACTAGGTATGCTGCAGCTAAAGGCTTTCCTGTGTTGCACATTCCCCCCACACACAGTCTGAGCACACTCAAGAACATTCGCCTCCAGCAGCTGGAGATGGGACTTATTGAAGGTACAACTGTCCTTCCCATCTTCTTCCCCTCATTCAATCTTCTGGTCATCAACAAATCCAATGCCCACCTGAGGAGCCTATTGGGACACTACAATGGAATGTCCAAGGAGACTGGTCTAGCTTCTTCCTTGGAAAGACGAGCAGAGCTCCCAGCAGAGCTCATCTCTTCTAAAAAGCACACATCGCTTTTCAGAGAAGCATACCGAAGTCGGGGAGAAATGTTAAGTACCTCATCTGAGTCAAACATTATCCAAAAGCACTGGCCCAAATACAATCAGAAACTGCTTTTAAATCCCTCACCTCCTCATTCATAGCTAAGGATTTTCTTCAGCTTACAGATGTCTATGCGCTTGTATTCTGTCTAGATGCAAGACATTCTCCTGTCTGCCCTTAGTGATGTATGGTTGCAGTTCAGGACAGATTTCACTCACCAGTGACACAGCAGGAATTTGAGGGCTGCATTTTTCTTTCCCAAAGGAGAGACAAAAGCTACCAAGCATTTCTGCTCTTTTGAACCTTGCAAACTAACTGACAAAAAAAAAAATCTCATTACTTGGGACATATTTTACCTCCTGCAAAGGGTGAAACAGGCCAAATGCAGGGACAGTTAAAAACCCAAACCCAGCCCCCTTCATCCCTGAAAACTCACTCAAGCTGAACGCATTACCAGAGATTTCCCACTGTGGGGAGCTACAAGCCACAGCACCCTCCGCTCACCGAGGGAGAAATAAAATTAAGGGGATTTAGTACAACAGGTAGGAACTGGGTGTTAGGGTTTCCTCCTGAAGTATGTACTTAAGCAGGCCTACAGGAAAGCTGGGGAGGCATTCTTTTTTAGGGAGTGCAGGGATAGGATGAGGGGGAATGGTTTTAAGCTGAAAGAGGGGAGATTTAGATGAGACATGAAGAAGAAATTTCATCCTGTGAGTGTGGTGAGGCAGTGGCACAGGTTGCCCAGAGAAGTCGTGGATGCCCCATCCCTGGAGGTGTTCAAGACCAGGTTGGATGAGGCTTTGAGCAACCTGATCCAGTGGCAGGTGTCTGTGCCTACAGCAGGGGTGGTTGGAACCAGATGATCTTTAAGGTCCCTTCCAACCAAAACCATGCTATGGTTCAATGAAATGCTGCAGTGAACACAGAGTTGAAGAGATGGGTACCCACATGCCAAAACCAAGCTGGTCCTCTGAGCAAAGGGCTGACAGGTCCTGTGTCATATCCCCTTGAAGCCACAGGTTGATGATGCCCTGGAAGAATGTGGGGTTTTCCCTCCTTCAGAAAAGCTCCTAGCTCTTTGTGTTGTTCCAGGACAGAGGCACTTCCTTCCCGACCCCCAGCAGGAGATCGGTTTAGGCATGTGCACAGACAGACAGCCTGCTATGCTATCCAAAACAGGCTTTTAAATCCTTCCCATTGACATCGGGCCCTGAGCTGATGTCTAAATAGAAAAATCAGCTTAGTTTAAACTACTCCCTTAGTGGAAATGCTCATCGCTGTAAACAGTGACCCTGTGTCACCCAGTAGAGAGCAATGGGAATGACTAAATAACTGTTAGCTGAGCACTTGAAAGAAGTAACACAAAGTAGCACAAGGATTTCTACACGAACTGAATGCAGAATTGAGAGCTGATACCAGACACGAGGTTTGGGTCTCAACGAAAAGCCTGCACAGAAATGAGTGACAGTACAACACAGAAAACCATGGAGGAGTGGCAGCAACTCAGCTGTGAGCAGACAAGATGTTGCTCCTTAAGGTAGCTCCACGACTGACTTGTATTTGAAGATTTATCTCACCTATGAGACTCTTGGGTGCACTAAGACAGTGACCTCTGAAAAGGTCACATACTTAATAAGCAGCAGAGTGAAGAAAGCACAAGAAACAGCTTTTTTTTTTTCACATTCCAGATGGGACAAATTCACCCCATCAGCAGTGTCCGATGGTGTCAAATTCAGTGCTGCTTTGGACTGCTGAATCTGACCCAAGCAGCTCAAAGACGGTTGTTTTGCTTCTTGCCTCTCTCCAACTGGTTCTATTATTCCACCTTTCAGTCTATTCATAAAAAAATAAAGACCTGGTACAAAGAACATAGGGCAGACAAACAGAAGTTACTCCATATGAAACTGCTAATGAGAGAGGCCTCCCTTTCTGGCAGGGAGGTTGAATTGAGTTCATGCACAGGGATGTTTAAGTTGATTTGTTTAGATTCAGAGTAGAGGACATAAAGTATACAAAAAACATTCACAGCACTGAAGGCATTCTGATTCCCATAGCTTACCAGGTTGAACAAGAAACTCCTTTTTGGCAGCAGGTTAAGTAAATATAAAATCTCTCCTTCCTGTATTTTTCACTGTAACTGCTAAGTTTTCATGCACATCACCAGTGGGTAGGAAAATGCAAGACCCCATGATTCAGCAGAAGCATTGGTGATATGAACACATAAAATAAGGCTAAATTTATCATCAAACCATAGGACGGTTTGGGTTAGAAGGGACCTTAAAGCCCATCCAGTTCCATCCCCCTGCCACGGATAGGTATACCTTCTGCTGGATCAAGATGCTCAAAGCCTCATCCAACCTGGCCTTGAACACCTACAGGGATGGGGCATCAATGATTTTTCTGGACAACCTGTTAACCTTATATCAGTTCCTTCCTTTCATCTGCTCTACAATGTCTTTGCCTACCATCTACTCCCTTTGCTTCAAATCCCCTCCTCTTCCTCTCTCTCATCATTGGAGTTTGGTAGATTATCTGGATGCACCGATTTACTTTTAGGAGGTTTGACTTATAGAAGTGAGAGAACAATGACCAAACAACAAAGCCACATTTAAATGTTTGCTCATTACTTCAGAAAGGGTGAGCACCTTACAGCAAAGAGGTTTATATTAAATACCTGCAGAGGATAGTGGACCACAGCACTGCAGCATCACAACACCAGTGTAATATCTCTCTCACCCACTGTGGGAATGGCTGAGAGCTGCATTGAGTACACTCAGCCTAAAACAGGATAACAGCATTCCCAGCAAGGGCTGAGGACCTCTTAAGTAAACATTCTTAGGAAAAAGTTGGCAACAAGAACACAGCTTGAGTGAGAAGGCTCTGGTGTCTCTGTCCTTGGAGGCACTGAAAACTCAGTTGGACAAGGCCCTGAGAAGCCTGCTCTACTCTACAATCTGATCTACGACCTTCTCTGGTCGGGAAGGTTGAACTAGGTGATCTCTAAAGGTCTCTACCAACCTCAACCTGTGATCCTGTGATTTTAAACCTCTGGGTTTTACGATGTGCTGCAGTTATTTGTTTTTGCTCTCTTCCCATTACTTCTTCCAAAGCTCCATGTTGAGTTTCCCAACTATATTAGTATCACAGAAGATGCAATTTTTATTTATCTTGCAGCAAACTCCACACGGCAAATCCATGACATACATGGATGACATCCTGGGTTTTCTGAAGGCTACAAACAGCTTAGAGCCAGAAAAGATATGGTGTCTGAAGTCACACAGGGTAGCATAAGTTACAGAAGTTCAGGAAAGCAGAGAGAAGTCGAGTCTAGAAAGAGAGGTGCCCAGATGCAAAGAGAGGATAGACAGACATTTTCGCCAGGTGTTTAATGCAAGTCATAAAGCAGAATTCTCATGGAAAATCCTGAAACAAGAAGCTTAAAGGGATAGAGAAAGGAGGAAACATCACCCCATCTACAGAAGGCCAAGTCTCAGTGGGAGTGACCCAAGGGTACCACAAAGCAGTGTCAGCGCTAAGGCATGGCAGCAAGACACTGCCACTGAAAAGGAAGTAGATTCACCTAATATGCTCTAGAAAGACATTTTGTTGTGATTTGCTTTTGTAGATGTTCAAAGTAGTACAACCATAACTTTTGATTGTCTTTATTCTATGAATATAATGGCAAAACCTAGTTACTACTTTTAAATTTTGTGACAAATATACTCAGACAGAAGCTAACTAGTTCTCTAAAGTCTAAAAAAAAGCTGCTGATTTCAGGACTGGTGGGACAACAGACAAACTCCTTCAGGTCTCTTCAGTGGGTGAGAAACCATTGCCTGAAGGTGAAGAGCAGGGGAGTGAAATTAGCTACTGACCCTGAAAACACTGTCTCATTCCATCCTTCAGAAATTAATATGGTTAAACAAAATGTCCTCGGTAGAAATAAGGCATTTGAAGGATATAATTTAAAAAGGATGGGTTAGATTTAAAAAGGATGGGGTGGGGATTCAGGACTTTGGGCTGGTTTTGAAATTATTTTCTGAGAATCTTTTAAAAATATCCATTACTGTGACGGCACATGCAACAGAGGTAAAGCATTATTGAGTCCAGAAGCTGGTATGTGCTTCAGAGACCTAAGTCTACTCAAGAGTCCTTACTTGCATCTTAACAACAAATGCATTGCCCCAGGACAAAACAAACATTTTTTTGACAGATGTGACCAACTTTCCGCTCCAATGATTTGAAAATTTCATTGTTTAGCAATTTTCTTGGTCTTCATTCACAAACATTTGTAATTATTGCATTGTCTAGATCAACATTTTAATACATAAACTAAAATTAATTAGTTAAGCTCAGGATCTTGCCCAGCAGCATTTCCTGTTCAGTGATTTGGATCAATGTGGGCTGATCCTTATTGGAATGCCTGAAACCTTTAATTGTATTGCAAATGAACACAACAGGATTTTATGTTCACAGTGGTGATTTAATGTCCACTCCCCTTTAATGAAGAAAGTCTTTCAAGCAATCCACAGAGAAAAAGTTAACAGCTTTAATACTTCAGCCCAAACACCTTAGAGGAGTCTCCTTATTGATCAGCATAAACCCCAACTCTTCTGCAACAATTCTCACAGCAAATAAATATCAGCAACAGCTGAGTTTGGAGATAAGCCCTGCTTTCCCAGCAATGGTTAAAGGAACCATTTTCCCGTGAAATAGAATCATAGAATGGTTTGGGATGGAAGAGACCTTAAAAATCATCCAGTTCCAAATCCTCTGCCATGGGCAGGGACACCTTCCACTGGATCAGGTTGCTCAAAGTCCCATCAGGTCTGGCCTTGAACACCTCCAGGGATGGGGCATTCACAACTTGTCTGGGCAACCTGTGCCAGCGCCTCACCACCCTCACCCTAAAGAATTTCTTCCTAATATCTCATCAAAATCTCCCCTCTTGCAGCTGAAAACCATTACGATTTGTATTACCCCTACATTCCCTGATAAAGAGCCCCTGCCCAGCTTTCCTGTAGACACCCTTTAAGTACTGGAAGGATGCTAGAAGGTCTCCATGAAACCTTCTTTTCTCTCCGCTAGAATGAGAGGTGCCCTCAGATCATCTTTGTGGCCATCCTCTTCACCAGACTGCTACGACTTCTCAAACATGGTGGATAGCAGCTTAGCAACTTCATCCGCTAGTGATGAAATAGAAAGTCTAGTTCTCACTAACAAACTCTGATTTTCATATCACTTATCAGCAATACCTGGAGCAACTCTACTGATGTTAATAATAGAACAACATTAAATCAGTCCAAGTGAAAACAAGGGCTTAGGACCACAGGCAATAAAATTTTGCATCTTATACCAGATCCAAACTTGGCCTAGCTGATCTAACTCTTATGTGCATTCATGATAAACAACCATGCACAATGCAGGGTGGGTACAAAGGAAACTTGAAAAAGCGTGCACTGAAATATTTTTTCTGCTTCTAATTTTGCCATCCTTTATTTATTTATTTATTATTTATTTATTTGTTATTTATTCTTATAGTATTTTTTCCCCCAATACATATAAACTTGAAGGTGCCTTTTCTCACTTCCTTTCTATTGTGGTAGGTCTAGAACACCCTTTAGAAGACTAGGAACAGCCTGGGGGCTGTACTGCACGCTTCCATAAAAGAGCACAAAAGTTCTCACACTCCAGTCTCAATGAACCCAAAGCTGCTCCACTCTGAAAACCAACCAGTGGGCCATTTCATGAGTGACAATCATGGCTGCAAACTTCTGAACTGCAGCTACTTTATTTCTGACCAGTTTTCTAGCATAAACAAGCAAACTCAAGTTCCTCCAGACCCATTCACTTAGATACAACATCTGTCTTACCAAAAAAACTCCAAGCAATACTCAGAGTTAGAAGAATTTGAAAATTGCCACTAATTTTGAGTTCTTGCGTTGAAGCGGTTTTCAATAGTAGGAGAAGACATGACTTCATCAAGCTCTGAAGATGGTCAGTACTTCAAATGAAAACAGAAAGAAACAAATAAAATTCATATGTCAGTTTAGGGTCTGACAGGTTAAGGAAAGAAATTGAGAGCGAACTTGTGATATTTTCATCTCCCTGTTTTAATTCCTGGGGATATTCTGCCAACAGATAATTCATTAAACTGGTATTCTGCATTTCTACATTTGTCAGTCCTTTTCATGCCACTTACAATTCTGGAAACCAAATAGTCCCAATCTGGTTCCTTATAAGGAAGTCCTCTACACCTTTGGTCACCACGTTGCCCTTCTCAGGCCCTTTGTAGAGCGTTTATGAACAAGTTGAGCACAGATGTCAGCACAGATTCCTTCAGGACTTCACTGGTAACTTCCCTCCATTCACCCCAAATTTTTGTTTCTTATCTTTTACAAAAAGTACAGATATAACTATGCTGGGATCTTCTCTCCTCTACCACAATTGCTTTGCCGCCTAAAAAGCCTTGGGCAAGGGCTGCATCAAAAACTTATCAAAGCCCATACAGACAATATCAGCTAAACCACTTTACCCATGTATTTGTTGATTCCTTTGGAGATTTACAAACCAAGAGGTTTATGGAGGCCTTTAGAGAAGCCATATGGATTCTTCCTCAGAAGATCTTACTTGTCCAAGCACTTAAACATTCTGGCCTTTATTAGAGTCTTTGTTAATTACCTGCTGTTGCAAGCCTGTAGCTCCCCACATTCCCTTAGAATCTTCCTAACAACCTGACATGCTGTAAAGAAGATCCTGCTTGGGTCATTTCACCTCTGGGCAAATAAGAGACAAGACATGAAGCAACAGAGTAGTAACCAGATTTTCAACACACAAGAGTATTTTTTGCCCTGGTGAGCTGCATGTATGCAGTTAGAGTCATGGTCTTGGTAGAAAAGCCAATAATAAGGATCAACTGTTATATTCTTCCTATTTAGACATGAAATTTCAATCCATATTGTATTAAAACCCTGACAACTCTTGCTACCCAACCTGACCTTTACACTGTTGTGTGTGGGTTCAGTGAGCTCACGCATCACAAATTCATGTCCAGACTCACATCTTACTGTGAATTAAGTCTCTGCAGATGGCAGGTGATGGTTAGATATTGGAAATAGAGTTGTTATGTTCTCTCTCATCTCTAAAATTCAGATTTTCCCATTCAGAGATTTAAAATTGAAAGTGGGGAGATTTAGATTAGATATTCAGAAGAAATTCTTTACTGTGAGAGTGGAGAGGCCAGAGGCACAGGTTGCCCAGAGAAGCTGTGGGTACTCCATCCTTGGAGATATTCCAGGCCAGGTTGAATGAGGCTTTGAGCAACCTGATCCAGTGGGAGGTGTCTCTGCCCATGGCAGAAGGGTTGGAAATGAATGATCTTTAAGGTCCCTTCTAACCCAAACCATTCTATGATTGTGTGATTCTAAAAAAAGCCACTGACAGGTCTTCCTGAAGCCCTTTAAAGAAACAAAGAAATCACGTACGTATAATTCTTAAAATAATAATAATAAAAAAAGAGTCAAAGATTTTTGCAATATATAGATTCACCTTTGTGTGGAACTGCTATTTGCAAGGATTTTAACTAAGTGCCTGTGAGAGATTAAAGGGCAGCAGCTATCTGCCTGCCTGGCTTTCACATAAAGAAAGCATGGCTGGGAGATGCTCTTCTCAGGATTAATTTTTAACACCCTATAGTGCTATATTGAGCACAGGGACTTTCATCTTGAGCAATGGTACAAATATTTCTAGGTCAGTCCGTGGTTTCAATTTTTAGATGAAGCAGAGACTTTTATGCATGAAAACAAGTTGTCAATGTACTTCCTGCTGCCCAAGAGTGGCCTTAAATTATCTATGAAGACGTAGCAACATCCTTGCCCCTCACTACTTCAGAGATGTTGTATGGATGAGCAGGTTTCTTAATTTTGAGTGCTCTGTGCTCAGGAGTAGGGTAAGAGAATTGAAACAATGGCTCTTCTTGGAATAGATGGAAAAAAAAACGCCTTCTGCCAAGAGTTGTAGTTTAATTTTGGTCTCACTTGAAAAATAAGCATTATAGAACATTAAAATCTTACATTTTTTAACTCTAAGCACCAGGGTATCAATTAATGTCATTTTAAATAACAAGATTTTTTTTTGTAGTAGCTGGAAACTAATAGCTAAAAATGTCTTCAACCCCTTAAGCTCCTGGCTTCAGCCACAAGGACAGAGCTGCCCTTCCAGCTCTCCAGGGCAGAAGTGGAGTCCAAAACTGGAATACTGCAATGCATTTCACTGAGGCAGAATCTCCCACAGTTACATGAGTATGTCAGATGGTCACAGATCAATATAGGGACCTACAGAGATCATCTAGTCCTGCCTCTGCCCAGAGAAGGTCAGCTTGCTCAGGATCAAGCCTCCAGAACAGTTTTAAATCCAAGTGGGCTTGACAGAGCAAAGGGAACATTTAGACTGGAGAAGAGAAGGCTCCGGGGAGACCTTATAGAAGCCTTCCAGTACTGAAAGGGGGCCTCCAGGAAAGCTGGGGAGAGGCTCTATACTGCGGAGTGCAGGGATATGATGAGGGGAAACAGTTTTAAGCTTAAGCAGGGGAGATTTAGATGAGATATTAGGAAGAAATTCTCTGCTGTGAAGGAATAGATTGCAAACGTAGCCCAGAGAAGTGATGGATGCCCCATCTCTGGAGGTGTTCAAGGCCTGGTTGGATGAGGTTTTGAGCAACCTGATCCAGTGGAAGGTGTCCCTGTCCATGGCAGGGGGTTGGAACTGGATAGTCTTTACTGTCTCTTCCAACCATGATTCTATGATGTATTTTTAATATTTTCTTTTCCATCTGCATATTCCCTTTATGCCTCATTTCTTCCTCAGCTGGACTATTAAAAACCTTGCCTGGTTGTGTTCAGTGAGCTTATCCCTGCCTGTAACACCTTGGGAAGAGGCTGTATTTTGTTATTTAAACCTTACTTCTTCCTTTCCTGTTCTGTCTTTCTAGAAGAAAATATACAGATATCAGTTCCCTCCTCCTTCCACATTTCAAACATCCTTCTCATTATTCTAGCTCCTTAAGTTTGAGCTATTAAAATAGAAAACCTGCAATGTGGTAACAGGAAGAAGAGTAAAAACCAGCAGATAGCATTTTGCTTTTTGTCACCAAGTACCACAAAACTTCCTCAAAAAGAGTAAATGAAAAAACAGAGAGTTTTAATACATCTTTTTAATCAAAATCTGGAAAACTTCAAACAAAAGTTTTCCACTGAAAAATTTTGAAAGCTACTTTTGTAACGGAAAAAGTTTTAAACAGCAAATAAATGAAACCCCAAACCTAGTTCTCACCTTACAGCCTTGGGGACAGTTTTTTAGCAGGGCCTGAAGCGATAGGACAAGGGAGAATAGTTTCAAACTAGAAGAGGGGAGATTTAGACTGTATATAAGGAAGAGAATACGTAAAATGAGGGTGGTGAAGTACTGGCACAGGTTTTCTGGAGACGTAGGAGATGCCCCATCCCTGGAAAATTCGAAGGCAGTTCAGACAGAGCTCTGAGCAGCCTGTTCTGGTCTGGTTGAAGCTGTCTCTGCTCATGGCAGTGCAGTTGCACTGGACAAGCTTTAAAGGTCCCTTCCCACTCAAACCATTCCATGATTCCATGAACTAAAGGGCTGTTTCTGGCTGTCTCTATTCACATTGGGTTGACCCCTTGTCCAGCACTACCAGCCCTACTGGAAAAGTTGACCAGTAACTTTCAGCTCATTCCAAACTTCCAAATAGGCTTCAGGAGAAAACAGCTCACCTCCTTTGCACTCTATCACAAATCAACAGAGACCTGCAAAAAGAATTACAGGGTAAATTCCCTGGATGCAAGTGAGGTGAATTACGACAGCCGTAACAAGGCCGCAGTTAGGGTCTGAAAGAAAAAAAGCCCCAAACCACCTAAACCAGAGAAAACTCAGCCACAGTGAAGACAATCCGCAAATAAGATGAAGCTGCACAGACCTCTGGGCTTCCAGCAGCTGCAGCTTGGAAGCACATGCCAGGAGGGCTGATTTGGCACCAGGGTGCAGAAGACAACAGATTAAAGTTAAAAACGATGCAGTAAGGAAAGAAATGGATTTCAATGCTGAAGCTGGAGAGCGTTTGCCAGAGCTGCATCTCTGCAGACAGCAGCTGAGCCCTACTGGTCATATTGGTCCTCACAGGCAGCAATATAGACAAACTGTCACTCTGAAGACAATGCTGAAGGCCATCTCGACAGCCATGACAACTCCCCTCCTACCCTCAGGTCACCCTCACATGTCATCTCCAGCACTAGATTGGGAGAATTTTGAACAAGGGGACAGGGCTTCCTTCCCCACATTTCCCCAACCAGCATTTTTTTCTTTTTGGTTCTGGCTTTCAATTCGATTTTCTTTCCTATTTTCTGCAGACCTGAAGCCCAGTGGGAGAGGGCTCAAGGATACTCCTCAGTAAAGAGAGACAGGTAGCAAAGGAGAATCCAGGAAAATAAAGGAGATGGACTGATAAGATAAAGGAGACTGGCCAAGAAGGCCAGCACCATCCTGACTTTGATCAGCCACGGTGTGGCCAGCATGAAGGTGCTGTCCCCCTGGATTCAGCACTGGTGAGGCTCCACCACAAATCCCAGGTTCAGTTTTGGGCCCTTCAGTACAAGAAAGACATTGAGGGGCTGGAGCGCATCTGGAACAGCCCAGTGGTACTGGTGAAGGGTCTGGAGCAGAGGGGTTACGGCAACTGCTGAGGGACCTGGAGCTACTTAGTCTGGAGAAGAGGAGGCTGAGGGTAGACATCATAGCTTTCTGCAGCTCCTGGAAAGGAGGCAGGAGCCAGGCAGAGGTCGGGCTCTGCTCCCCAGTAACAAGCAATAGGACGAGAGGAAAAGGCCTGAAGTTGTGCCAGGGGAGGTTTAGATTGGATATTGGGAAAAATGTCTTTACTCAAAGAGTGGTGAAGCTCTGGAAGAGGTTGCCCAGGGAAGTAGTGGAATCCCCAACCCTGAAGAGACTTTAAAGGTGTGATGTGGTGCTTATGGACATGGTGGAGTGGTGACTTGGCAGTGTTGGGCTGATGGTTAGACTTGATCTGAAAGGTCTTTTCCAACCTGAACAATTCTGTGATTCTATGACTGGGAGCATAAATGAGATTTAGAGTCCGCTCCAGCTGCTCCACAGGACATCCTGGGGACTGTGTGCTGAGGCTGCAGGAATGAACTTGTTGGGTTTGTGTTCGTTCCCTTACTAGCTAATAGCAAATCCTCGGAGCCTACTGTGCAGTCGATGACTTCATATGTGGAAACTTTGAGCCCAGTCTGTGGCATCACAGCTATTTATTTATGTTAAATTAAAGCCAGGCTCGGAGTAGATTATTACATAAAACAGACAAGGATTGTCCTCTTAAGAAAGGATGTATTTTACACTTCTCGTTTCAAAAAATCCAACATACAAATACTGCTGTGAAGACCCTGAAGGCTTATCTCTACAGCTTCGTCACCATGGTATTGTTTACTCTTTCACAGAGCTATTTGTACTGAAATTCTATCATGTCAATTTCTTAAATATGTTTTGAGGCTGTAGAATATGTGCTTATGTGATCCGCTTGAAGTTACAGCTTCAGTTTATGGAAGTAACTTCCATTGCAGAGCTATACTATAGACGTTGCCTTAGAATTCTTATTTTCATTTGACATGAGAAAATTGCTTCATATAACTGCACATTTCAAATCCGTTTTCCAGCTCAACTCCATTACACCAGAGCTTTTCACTATTGAGTCTCTATTCTCTCCATTTTCAAGCTTTCCACTCATTTCCCATGTGAATTTAACGAACTTGCTGAGAACCCATTACTTTTAAGAGTTCATTGACTTGATACGTGCTAATTTTCATGATCATCTTATGTTCGGGGGGTGTATTTTATTTTTATCTGTTTCTTTATAACCTCATCGTGACTCAAAACTAAGCTGCTTCAAAGGAGATCCATGTTTCCTAACTCTTACTGTTATTCTCTTCCCCACACACACTGCAAAAAATGGGTTTGGACTTCAGCAGGTTTTAATATGTGAGCACTACTAATGTGTCACATAAAGCAGAAAACTGGGTAATAAAGAAGAGATATCCACCTTATCCAGTTAGCTCTAGTAACTGGTCTCTAAATCTGAAAAACTGGATTAGGTTAGTACATGTTGTCCTACTGCAGAGCCTTCATCCCATTACTACAAGATCTTAATCAATAACACCTTCATCCCATCACCACCTCAGGTAACAAGATTCCCTAGAAATCTCTCTTAAGAAGTGGCTGGAAATCATATTTCTCCTGGAGGAACAGAGAAATCTGGGGTTATTCACAATATCTTCTAATAGAAGAACAAAGAGGCATAAAAAATGCCATCAAACTGCAGATTCAAAATAAATTGCGTATTTTTTTTTATACCACATGCAGTCATCTTAAAAAACTCGTTGCCTGACATGCTACTTTTAAGAGTTTAAAAACATTTAAGAAACTGGGTGTGGGGGAGATGTTTTGAAGGCCATTAAACCATAGAATCTTAGAATAGCTTGGGTTGGAAGGGACATCAAAAAGCATTCAGTTTCAATTCCACCTTCCACTGGATCAGGTTGCTCCAAGTCCCATTCAACCTGGCCTCGAACACCTTCAGGGATGGGAGATCCATGACTTCCTTGGGTAACCTGTGCCAGTGCCTCCCCCTACTCCAGTAAACAATTTCTTCCTAATATCTCACCTAAATCTCCCCACTTTCAGCTGAAAACCATTCCCCCTCATCCTATCCCTGTACTCTTTGAGAAAGAGCCTCCCCTCAGCTTTCCTGTAGGTCCCCTTTAAGAACTGACAGGGTGCTATAAGGTCTCCTCAGAGCCTTCTCTTCTCCAGGCTGAACAAGCAGCCTGTCCTCCTATGGGAGGTGCTCCAGCCCTTGGATCATCTTTGTGGCCCTCCTCTGGACTCTCCAACAGATCTATGTCCTTCCTGTGCTGAGGACTCCAAAACTGAATGCATGACTCCAGGTGAGGTCTCATGTGAGCAGAGAGGCGGAATCTCTTCCTCAGCGCCTGCCTTTGCAATGGCTGGCAGCATGAAGCACTGCCACTGCTTACTTTCCTGTCCTTGGTCTTCCCTAAGCATCTACTGTTGACCACTGTGAGAATAGGAGACTAGGATAGAATAAATGGTGTTATCTAATCCAAACCATCCAAGGAGTAAAATTATCAAGCTATCTGCAACATACGAGAAGGCAGGACATGAAGAGAATCATTTAGGTGGCAGAAAACAAAGAAACCTCAAGTTAGTTCTAGTTTCTCATGTTTTCTCATACTGCTTCTTGCTGTGGGGTTCTCCACAGGCATCTTTAGCATCGATGCTCCATGGCAAATTCATCGTAGAGCTGAGGTGTATGCCAGGGAATCCCACTCCACTGTCTGGGCAGAAAAAAACAAAATTCTCCAGCTACCAAGTAGTGGCTCGTAACAAGATCCCCTAGAAAGGCAAAAGTATGTTCTAATGGTTTATAAAGCACCGAAACAGCGTCAGGAAAGACTCAAGTAGCTGCATATCATAGAGTTGATACTTTCTCTACAGTACACTTTGCGCTGAAGTGGTTATCATTCATGGGAGAACTGGATTTCCTAATGGCAGACGACTGGGAATGAAGTAGTGGAATTTCTGATATTTCCTCACTTTTAGATTTCTCCTTTCCAAGCTGTGGAACAGGGGAAAACAAATTAGAGGATGGGTGGAGAGAGGACAGAACAGAGTCAGCTTGACCAGCCAAATCCTGCTGACAGAGCCAAATAACATCTAGCATCAGTTATTGGCCAAGAGGCCTTCCGTTGTCTTGAGCGTGTTCGGTAATTGGGATATATGTTGTTCCAGCCACAAGAGCTAGTCAAAAGTGCTCAAATGGGCAGAAGTGTGGTGTAGCTAGTGTCACAGTAATAGCACACTTGACACGGTGAAAACATGGATGAATCATAGAATCATGGAATCATCTGTCCAACCGTCAGCCCAACACCACTGTGCTTACTAGACCATGTCCCAAGGTGCCACATCTACGTGGTTTTTGAATGCCTTCGGGGATGGGGAATCCACCACTTCCTTGGGCAGACTCTTTCAGTGCTTCACCACCCTTTCAGTAAAGAAATTTTTCCTAATACCCAATCTAAATCTCCCCTGGAACAATTTGAGGCAGCTTCCTCCCATCCTATCACTTGTTACTTGGAAGGAAACACCAACGCCCACCTCACCACAACCTCTATTGCAGAGTGCAATAAGGTGTCCCCTCAGCCTTCTCTTCTCCAGACTAACCAGCCCCAGGTTCCTCAGCCGCTCCTCATAAGACCTTATATGAGCAGACTGTAACATCATCAATGAAAGAGGGCTTTTGTACTTTGGAACTGTTTGGATGTAACACCACTGCTAATGCAAGGCCATCCAGAAGGAAATTTTACTCTCTAGAAAGCAAGACTTGAAAGCAGGTACATCATCCAGAGGGTTTTTTTCAATATGTACAAACAGAGAGAACTCCTAAATATCTCAGGACGTCTCTCAAATTCCTCCTTGTGGGGGAACACTCTGGCCATGAAAGGTCTTTACAGCAGAGAGGCTGACTATGTGAGCTGTCACTGAAAAGATTCACAAGGCACAAACATCCTCAGTAACAGCATAAACCCCATTGCACACTGACATGTTTACATGTAGCCAGCTAACAGCACTTACAGGATTTATGCAATCTTCCCTCAGATAAATAGTCAAGGCAAAACCAATGTCTCACAAGCTTGTGAAATTAGATGCTAAAACACAGTGCATCTTGAAAGATGCATAATACATCGAAGAACTTAATGCCTTTCTGAAATGCTAATACACAGCACAGAAGCAACGTGCGTCATCCAATCAGATCCCTGTCCCCATGCCAGATCTGTCTGAAACCCCACACTAACACCTGACAGCATTTCTGAATGGAGTCTTGCTAAGCACAAGCCAAAAGGCTCTTCTTGTCATTTCATGAACACAAGATCTGCCACCAAAAAATCCCCCTTTCACGTTTTCATACAGCAACACATCCTTTATTTGTAAGAAGATCTGATAACAGCTTACAAGTGAGCAGAGACCCTTCAGTGCTCACAGAATCATAAAATCATTAAAGTTGGAAAAGACCGTTAAGCTCATTAGGTCCAACCGTCAGCCCAACACCACCATGCTTACTAAACCATGTCCCAAAGACACTTTTTTTGAACATCTCCAGAAGCGGGGACTCAACCACTTGTTTGAGCAGTCTCTTCCAGTGCTTCACCACTCTTTCAGTAAAGAAATGTTTCCTAATATCCAATCTAAAACTCTCCTGGTGCAACCTGACTTTTCCTCTCTTCCTTCCAGTAGTTCTCTCTATGGAAACCTTTTGTGGGTATCTTTCAATCAAACAAACCTTATACATGTTGCAGGTATGGAGCTCTTTCCATCCGTAACTATTTAGTGCAAACTAATTAAGAACCCAAGATTTAAAAAACATTATTACAGAATGAAATATTCTGTATAAAAAAGTTTGACTACTAAAAAAGATCAGTATAATTGTATAAAGTTACCTGCAATTACTTTCTCAGCTTTTGTACTAATAATCAAGGTGAAAGACTAACCCACAGGAAAAGTTCTACCCTGGAGCAAAAAAAAATCTTTCACTTCGGAATGTTTCGCTTCGGATTAACCCTATGTGTTGCCATTTTCAGCATCAAGAGTATGAGCTCCTGGAATATGTCAGGCATTGCCCTTCAGCTTGGCAAATTCTTCTTCAAATACTGGAAATTTTTGTTTACTCTAGACCACTTAACCAAATTGTAATCTGTGGGTTTAGTTCCACATGACTCATCAACGTTGAGGTAGCCCACAAGAAATATAATTTACAAAGAATTCCTTAAAAATAACTGGATGCTAAATCCCTGTTTGTGGCACTAGGTCTTCAGTTCTTTGTCTCTGCTGTGAACAGGTGTAAAAATAAGCAAGCAGTTGCCATATGGACCACATAGATTTAAACAGAGAAGGTGCAGGCACAGAGTTCTCAGGAGGCAGAGTTGTACTTACTAGAGCAAGACATGGTCACATAAAAAATAAAGTAATTCTTAATTTAATTTGTACATCCTAATCCAAAGCAACACAAACAGACATAATACAATCAAGGTGCATCATCAAGTAACAAGTGACACGATGAGAGGAAATGGTCTTAAATTGCACCAGGGGAGGTTAAGATTGGATATTAGGAAAATTTTATTTACTGAAAAGAGTGGTGAAGCATTGGAAGAAGCTGCCTGGGGAAGAGGTGGAGTCTCCTTCCCTAGAGATGTTCAAAAACTGTGTGGCATTTTGGGACATGGTTTAGTAGGCACGCTGGTGTTGGGCTGATGGTTGGACTGGTTGATCTTAGAGGTCTTTTCCAATCTTAATGATTCTTTGATTCAATTAAAGACAGAAAGGCCATGTGAAGTGCATTTGCACATTTTGTATCTTAACAATATAATAGTACTTAGGTTCTGCTCCACTAAGAAATGCTACTTTTATTCAGCAGTGTTTTGTAGGGGGATTCACACATCAGTCTCTAAAGAGACAGCACATAACAAAAGAAACGAGACCCCAAGGTCATCACTGATGTTAATAAAACCAAACCAAACAACCCTCCCCCCAAAAAGCAATATGATTGAAAAGTTTCACTAGCTGAAAAAATGGCAACACTGAGGTGAAATGAAAGACTACAGGCAAGCTGCAAATCTGTTGCAGAACCAAAACCCTAGTCTGTATTTTGAGATTTAAAGAAAACTTTGCTAACAAAAACTAAATTGCATTTTCGTTAAAATCAAAAGTAGTATTGCAGTTTTGTAACAAATTATATTAAAAACAACTGTAGGGGAATAATTAAATAAACACACAACAGCTATCAGTTATGAAAAGCTGTAATTACCAACAGCGTATTTTAACTGAAAACCCATGTTTCCCAGTAACAGTTAGAATCAAGACTTCTGCCAGCAGTCAGTCCCATTTATAGGGCTGGTGATTCCTGAATTGGCCATTTGGGAGTTCCGATGGGTTCTGGACTGTGCTCAGTAAGCAGACCCATGGTTTTGAAGGGTAAGATGGTAAGCAGTGTGCATGCAGAATCTGCAGCTGTCAAGGAGTGGTCTTGGGTATGTTTAATTCATTAGTATAGACACTCCCTACATCTGATGAATGCTATTTGGGGTTTCTTGAGTTTTTACATCGGTAAGAATCCAGTCCCACGCAACATTCAAAGCAGCCCCATTCATGGACAGTGTTGGCTGAAGTGTTCCCATGACCAGGGATGAACTCAAGCTACAAAGCCTATATTGAGGCCATAACCAGATGCAAAATGCAAACATTTAATGTAAATTAAATGCAAACATTTAATTATGTCATTCAGACTGTCTCACAGGGCAAAGTAGCTCATCAGCTGTGGTTTGAAATGAGTGTTGGGATGTATTTGTCAAGTAATAGTCCACAGAAGGTTGCCAGGGATCACAGAAGAACTAAGATCTGTAGATGTGGTACTTTGGGGCACAGGTTAGTAGGCATGTTGGTGTTGGGCTGATGGTTGGACTGGCTGATCTTAGAGGCCTTTTCCAATATTAACGATTCTATCATTCTGTGATTACCTAGATGTTGAGATATGATGTAACACATCATATTTCATTGTGGAGGGCAAGTCACAGCCTTCCTGGATATCACACACACAGACACCTCTAACCACTTTCAAAAAGCTTATGGCCACAGTTTTCCCACAATCTAATCTGTTATCATCTACAACACCTACCCTTAATTGTTAAAGAGTTACAAACGCAGAATCCCAGAGTGGTGGGGGTTGGAAGGGCCCTCTGGAGCTCATCCAGTCCAACACTCTGCCACAGGCAGGGTCACCTGCAGCAGTTTGCACAGAATCATGTCCAGGCAGGTCTGGATATCTCTGGAGAAACACCTCTTTTATCACCACCATATTACCAAACCCTGACGCCTGGTGAAGACAAATAGGCATTTCTAATGGAAAAGCCTCAATTCTAATTCAAATCAGATTTATTCTTCAAGTGTTTCTAGATGTTTCAGAAAGTTAGTAAATATGGGCAATTAAAGTAGCTCTAAGCTCACATTTAGTGAATGTATTTATTTGTGGCAAAAAGCATCTGGACTAAAAAGCAGTTTCTCTCTTCATCCGTTGGTGTTGAACAGGTTGCGCCAGGGGAGATTTAGATTGGATATTAGGAAAAATTTCATTACTGAATGAGTGGTGAAGCTGTGGAAGACGCTGCCCAGGGCAGTGGTGGAGTCCCCAACCCTGGAGGTGTTAAAAAAAATGTGTGGCTATGGTACTTCAGCATACGGTTTAGTAGGCATGGTGGTGTTGGGCTGATGGTTTGATTGGGTGATCATGGAGGTCTTTTCCAACATTTATGATTCTATGATTAAAATCCCTTTCTGACACGTAAGTCGTATTGAAAATAAGGTTTATTAATAGCATGAAGTGTTTCACACTTCTTTCCAAAGTGTTACCGATTATCCACAGAAAGCAGCTTTGGGCTTGACTCTACAAATGCATTTCCATTCATGACCCACAACCCATATTCACAAAAAGGAAGATCTAAAAGAAATTGCTCGTGCAAATGCATCCAGAATGTACTGTTCAAAACTCAGCACCTGAAAGCTGTTATTGCTGCACAGAAACACTTTTAACTGTCAAATGCAGAACTGCATAAAATAATAGGTTAATTCAAGGCAGATAAACACATAACTTTTCCACCATCAAACTATATGAACCGATATATGAATGACTGGCTGCTAAGAAGTACCATCAATTCACTGATGCCCACCTAACAAACTCATTACAGGACAAGACGTATCCAGTCTCTTAACTGCAGTATTTAATGCAAGATAAGGATCTGTCCTTGAACATTCTTTAGAAGTCATCATATGCTGAGAGGTCAGAATGATGTTAGCCTAATGCAGATGTTGATGTTTTGCAGATGGCAGGAGTGATGCCCCTTTCCTGCAGGAAAATCAGGTTTTCATTTCAGAGAACAGTAGGGGTGAATTAGGATTCAGAATAAAGAGGCCAGATTGTGTCAAAAATCACGGTCTAGGCACATGTGTGTGCTTGCTTATAGTGGAAACAAAAGCAGTTTCAGACAAATTTAATCTAAAGTTCCCCTTTGGTGAGTATACAAATTATAGTAAAGATTCTCCAATCTTGTAGTATTGGGGAAGACTATTTTGTACCTTTCAAAACCTTACTTCAGACTAAAACATTGCGGTAAGTGCATAGAGGTGCCCCTGCAGTGGCACAGTTTAAATTAGGCTTCCTAGTAGGGGTAAGTTTCTAGTGTCAGGCAACTCCCTACTCCATTATGCTGGCCTCAGTTAGAACTGCCGGTATGAAATTTCCCTTAATACTTCTCCAAGTCTTTTCCTCCCCAGATAAAAGAAAGCATTTCTGCAAAGCTTCAGGTTACCTGAAGACATTAAAAAAATAATTTTTTTCCAAAAGCCACCGACTTCTAAACTACATTTTTGTTGGAACAGCATCGCTAAGACTCAGCACAAAGCAAATATTCTGGGTTTACTTTTGTTCTTTCTGAAAATCCATGCCTTGGAGTTCTTTTTTTGAACAGATCAGGTCATTCACATTCATTTTATTCACAAACCGTTCTACCACTGCATTTTCCCACCAGATCTCAGAATCTGGCATCATCCCCAACCTGCTATGTGGTGTAAGTCTTTCCATATGCATCAAGGAGTCAGGATTTTACCTCTTGACTGTAAGCACTGCATCTAAGGACCTGTAGGATCAACCCCCAAACATTTACACAATGCTGCTGATCTCAGTTTTCTTCACAAGAAATGCACAGACTTTTGCTCGGAAAGTTGCTTTGGAATGTAGAAGAGAGATGAAGTTTGCCATGGCTGTGGCGTTTTATTCCTTTTGTCATACCTTACAGGCAACCCTCACTATGCTCTTTGTTACTGCTACACTTTGCTTGTTTTCCCAAACCTAGGAAACAGGAATTCTGAACCAGAAGAGCATATGTTTCAGAATACATACTTCTGCACCAAGAAAAGGAGAACCAAAATTTCATAGAATCACAGGATAGTTTGGGTTGGAAGGGACCTTAAAACCCATACAGTTCCAACCCCTTGGCATTGGCAGGGACACTTCCCACTGGATCAGGTTGCTCAAAGCCTCATCCAACCAGTCTTGAACACCTCCAGGGATAGGGCATCCACGACTTCTCTAGGCAACCTGTGCAAGTGCCTCACCACCCTCACAGTGAAACACATCTCCTCCCTTTCAGCTTAAAACTGTCCTCCCTCATCCTGTCCCTGCACTGCCTGATAAAGAGCCCCTCCCCAGATTTCCTGTATGCACTTTCAGTACTGGAAGTCTGCTATAAGGTCTCCACAGAGCCTTCTCTTCTCCAGACTGAACAACCCCAACTCTTCCAAATTTCATATCTAACTATCTGGGGAGGAGAAAAGACTTGCTCTCCGTGGCTTGGAGGCCGACTCTGGCTCCAAAGACCCATAATGTGTCCATGTAATCAATCACACTCTAATCAAAGTGCTCAGTTACAGCACAGGGCAAGGGAAGGACAGACCAGATTCCTACACCAGCATTAAAAAATGTTGGATCTAAACCCATTACTAATATAAGGGTCCATCATGCTGCTTCAGAAGTTCTTCACTTCATCCACTATTGTTCCACTCCTCCTTTTTAAAATTAAAGGAAGAAAGTGATCCAGTGAAAAAAATTCTCAGCAGTGCAAAGCTGAGAACAAATTTATAGGTTTAGAATTTCTAACATCTGCAGTGACTGTGTCACTTCACAGGGTAGTGTCACTTCACAGGGTATTTATTTTTTGCTTTTGTTCTCATTTATTTAATAAAGCAAATGCCAACTGGAGACACGAAAAGCTGTCTGAACCTCATTTTGCAAGCTCATTTCGTTTTTGCGGTTGATTTTCTTCTGTCTTGTACGCAATAATGCAGATACGTTATTGTTTTTTAATTTTGCTTCTCTTCCCTCTGAGCGCAGAGGAGAAGAGCATCACCATTTGTTTACAACCCAGCAGTGTTCTTATAAAGCCACTACTAAGACAGGCTTTGGCCAGAAGACACTCATAGTCTCACAGCAGTAAACAGAATAAATATTAAATCAAAACCCATGCCGTAGTTCAGCAAAGCACCTTCTTAAACAATATGAATCCAATAAGGCCATAACTCTGAATATTTTACTGCAAAGGGCTGTCATTTCTCAGTTGCTTTTCACCAAATTCAATCTGCTTTGGATCCAGTCCTAGACATTTGCTGGAAGGTGTTATTAAATAAAATGAGGGGGAAGTCAGGCCAATAACCTCTCGATTTCTAAGAAATCACTGGTTGTCACATCTGTGCGATTAGATGCTACAGCAGCAGCCACAGGGGACACACAGCAAACCCAGAGCTCTGGTCCAGCAGCTTCAAGGATCCATACTTACCCTGTTTTGGTCCTCTCTTTTAATTATCATTTCAATAATGTGGACAAGGTAATTACCTCAAGTTTACAGGTATTGGCATCTGTAACTTATGTACAATGTGACTGGAAGTTTTGAACTGTTGCATAATACAAATAGAAATTTTAAGTAATTCACTAAGCATATTAATAGAAAGAATTAAGCAGGCTCTGGCAAGTAGAATTAAAAAACCCTCCTAGAACAGCTGCTTATAAGTGTTTGCTTCCTTTGCACAAAGCTTTTGGGAAATATTTCACAAAATGCTTTTCATTTTATAAAAAAATGCAGATTTGATGGCATGCATGGGACACAGCAGCTGATGGACCAAATGTGTTTCTCACAGGCTGTGGCTGAGATCCCTGATGGTAGATAAAAAAGATGCTATATGAAGACTGAGCGAATAGGTTTGCTGACTGAATGGTTAAGGCAATTTGGAGAGACTTGCATTTGCTTACTTGGTCTGCCACAAACATCGCATAGCAAGCTGAATGCCGTTCCCCGCTGAAGTAAGAATAACTGTCATGGAGCCTACAGGAAAGCTGGGGAGCGGGAGGGGGATTTCTATCAAGGAGTGCAGGGATAAGATAAGGGGGAATGGTTTTCAGCTGAAACAGGGAAGATTTAAATGAGATATTACGAAGAAATTTTTTATTTTGAGGGTGGTGAGGCACTGGGACAGGTTGCCCAGAGAAGTAAGTGGTACATTCTATATAATGAAAAGGTTTCTTTATTTGTGGAGGAGTAAGTAAGTACCTTTACAACTTCTATTTATCGTTTTTCTTTACCTCAGGTGAATTACTGTCAAGTGAATTATTAAGCATGTATGTGGATCTCCTCTCCAAAGAATGAGTTTTGAGATTTGGTCTCTCAAGTACCTATATCTCAGGGCATGTTCTCTTTTCGATCCATGTATTTTACTGGGGAAAAACATAAGGATTTGGGCCCTTGCCCCAGGATTTCTGAAAGTTCAGAGGCCAGCTCAAAGCTCCAGTCTTGCATGCAAAGTTATTCCACAAACAAACAGCAGTTCCAATGCATCCAAAAGATTATCAGGCTTTCTGCATATGTACAGAATGTATGCAAACAGATGCAAGATGCCCAGGAATCCCAGACACATGGCCATAGTGTATGGGTGAATCAGCCCCACAGTTCCCAGATGCAAGTTAGTCTTATCATCCGGACGCATCAGACCTCTGAAAACACACTGCCCAGAAGTAGTATAAATTTGCTGCAGAAATATGCAAAGGCACAGTAAATCCAGCACTCACTTGGCTCATCAGTCTCGCCATGGAGACACCTCATATTTCTTCTCAGGGAAGTCCTGGCTACAAACAAGAACCCTGAAAATAAACACAAACTCTTGATAGGAGAATGTAAGCTCTTGGTATATAGAATATTCTATATATTGCTTTCCAGGTGGATTTTTAAACTTTAAATTATACATTTAACGTTAAAAGTATCTCACGAAGGTGTTTGGTGTCTCCCTTTTGTGCTCACACAATATCCATTACCAGGATGTACATGCATAGCACCACAAGAAATTAATGCCTTGCAAAAAGGAGACATTTCAATCTGCAATATTTTAAAGAATGCCGGTGAGAAGGACTTTTGTGGTAATCTTGGACAATAAATAGTCTGGTCTCACAGTCAGCTTGGATTCACCAACTGCTGGAACAGACCTCAGAAGATACTAAGACTCCATACCTGATGGGAACTTGGAATCTCCCACACAGAGTTACAGACAGCCAGGGCATTCTGCACAAAAGCAGCGACCCCCAATGTGTCTGCCTTCTTTATACAACATACAGGGCAGAGAAGATTCCTCTGTCTCAGAGATAATTTGATTATCTTTATTATTAAAGTATGTGTTGAGGCAACAGAACTCAGGTTGGATAAAGTCCCCTCCTCATCTCACTCTCCTCTCTTCCTTGTTTTCATCTTTCCTCTCTGTCTGTCGCTCCATCTCTTTTGAGCAACCTCCAGCCACATCCAGGAAAACAGCAGTGAGTAGAAACTGGAATTACAAGCAAACTAGGTCAAAAGACCTGGGTGCTCATTCTGCTCCATTATCCGTTCTTTGGTATCCTTCTACTTACAAGGTTCTACAAAAAGGTGGACAAAGTCAGTCTTCAAAGACCATGGTGTCAAGGAGTCTGTGTGGCAATGCTCTGGGGAGGAGATGAGCATGGTGAAGCACAGAGGGGAAATTATTCGCTACAGTACCTGCAGCATTAGTGAGAAAGAGAGCAGCAACTCCAGCACAAGCTATGCAGTACATGACCATTCATAGCATTATGGAATTGCGGAATGATTTGGGTTGACAGGGACCTTAAAGCCTGTCCAGTCCCCTGCCACAGACAGGGACACGTTCCACCAGATCAGGCTGCTCAAAGCCTCATCCAGTCTGGCCTTGAACACCTCCAGGAATGGAGCGTCCACAACTTCTCTGGACAACCTGTGCCAGCGCTTCACCACCCTCACAGTAAAGAATTTCTTCCTAATATCTAATCTAAATCTCCCCTGTTTCAGCTTAAAACCATTCCCCCCCATCCTATCCCTGCACTCCTTGACACAGAGCTCCTCCCCAGCTTTCCTGTAGGTCCCCATTCACAGTAAGAAGGTATCTCAGCTGCTTTAGACATTTACAGTGCAGATGTCTGGGTGAACGGGTCACCCTGGCATCTCCTTATACTGAATGGACAGGAATGCCTCATATCACCCAGGAAGGAGATGGGGAGTATCTGCAATGCACAGGATAATGTGTATCCAGATGGTCCCACTGTCATTGACACACATATATGCACGCTAAGGATCTGGAAACCCTCATACCAAAGGCTCCTCAGCCCAAGCGCCTCACTTCTCATAGCAATATCCTTCTGCCTGGGTAGGAAACAGTGATGCTGTCTCAAAATTATTTTTTTAAGCCTCTTTAAGAGATATAAATCATGACCCATGCTATTATGATGAACCTGAAAGAGAAGAGGCTCCCAAGATGAAATTTGAGTTGGGCCCCAAACCAGGGTGCATTACCATCAACTCAGACTTTGTAAGGAATTTTGTAATACTAGGAAAATTAAAACCAGAAATGAACTGACCCAGTGGCTGTTTTACCAACCAGACTCAGGTTTACACCTCCCACAAGCACACTTGATATCGCACTACATTTCAGAGATTAAATTATGATGACGCCTATCAAAGACATTGAGAAAGACAGAACAGTTTCAGCCATTCCTTACTTCCTCCTGGATCTGGAACCTCATTCACTGTTCTTGTTCCTGCCCCAACACTTGGAGAATTTACAGTCCTGTGAGCTGCTTTATTTATTCTCTGACATAAAGTAAAAAGTTGAAAGCACTCATTTTACTGAATTTGCTATTCCTCGGGAAATACTAGTGGAAAACTTCCTGCTCCGTGTTATAAATTGCAGTGCAGATATTATGATTCGGTAAGTCAAATAAGATTAATATCCCTGTTTCCCTGCAGGAAATCCTAAGAAATGCTTCCAGGGTTTCCCACTTCTCAGGAAGTGAAACTACTGGACTCCCACATGCTATGAGATTTGTCTTCAGTGGGAAACTCTTTTTGCAACCCCACCAAATACTGGTTACATTCCTACCAGGGAAGCATTTCAGCTGCCCGACAGTTGGACATTTGACCTTGCAGAGAAACCCCAAAGGCACATGTGCAAAACAAGATCTGTTTACAGCTGCACTCCCACTGCCAAAGCCATTAAAGCTTATCTTTAAAACGCAATTAACTTTTAAAAAACAGCCAACACCAAACCTGTTTTACAGCAGCAGCCAGAGCGTTGCCCCTGCTCTCCAGCGCTTTTTGCCTCACTTCCTTCTGTTTCTATGAGAAATGAGTTTATCTTATAACTTTGAGTACAGTTAACACGTTAAATCCATAACAATTCCTTGTCCTTAGAGAGAGTGACCCAGTTTCAGCCAGCATCAGTCATGCATTCATTCCAGTTTCATAATCCCAGTTACCCTTGATCGATGGACATCTGGAAGGCCACAATTCAAAGGCATTTTTGTAAGTTTTATTAAGGTACTACAATAACTCTCCAAGGTAGCTTTAAGATCGCTGTGGTACAAAAAGATAAAATAGTTTGGTTTGGAAAGGACCTTAAAGCCCATCCAGTTCCAACCCTGCTGCCATGGGTAGGGACACCTTCCACTGGATCCACTGCTCAAAGCCTCATTCAACCTGTCCTTGAACACCTCCAGGGATGGGGCAACCACGACTTCTCTTGGCACCTTGTGCCAGTGCCTCACCACACTCACAGTAAAGGCTTTCTTCCTAATTTCTCATCTAAGTCTCCCCTCTTTCAGCTTAAAATCATTCCACCTCATCCTATCCCTGCACTTCCCCATAAACAGCTCTTCCCCAGCTTTGCTGTAGGTGGCTTTTAAGTAGTGGTAGGCTGCTCTAAGTTCTTCCTGGAGCCTTCTCTTCTCTGGGCTGAACAACCGCAACACTCACAGCCTGTATCTCCCTAGCTTTTCTTCTAGCAGCTTTGTGATGAAGTCTAGTGCTTGCTGCTCGTGTGCTGGAGGACAGCTTTTGGCACTGGAAAGGCACCGCTGTCTGCTCTAAAGACCATAAGGAAGATGAATGATCTTGGACAGAGAATGCTAAAATAAAGAGTACTAAAAAGAACTTTTGTTTTTTGGGACACAAACCTACAGAACCAGCTGGAGTCTTTATGTGATTCTGTATCAGTAGAAATTGATGATATTGGCAAATTCCATTTTTGCACCGAGATTCTGTACACACAAATTTTCTCAGATGCTTCCATTTTAATTACTCTCTGTTAACAGAGCAAGATGGTAAAATTCCCCACTATATTATCTTTAACTTTGTCCTTTTGGGGTCTAATAACCTTAGAATCATTTACAAAATATAAACATAACATAGAAACACAGAGTGGTTTGGGTTGGAAAGGACTTTAAAGCCCATCCAGTTTCAACCCTGTTGCCATGGGCAGGGACATCTTCTACTGGACCAGACTGCTCAAAGCCTCATCCAACCTGTCCCTGAACACCTCCTGGGATGTGGCATCCAAGACTTCTCTGGGCAGCCTGTGCCAGTGCCTCACCACCCTCACAGTAAAGAACTTCTTTCTAATGTCTCACCTAAATCTTCCCTCTTTCACCTTAAAACCATTCCTCCTCATCCTATCCCTGCTTTTCCTGATAAAGAGCCCCTCCCCAGCGTTCCTGTAGCCCCCTTTAAGTACTGGAAGGCTGCTAAATGGTCTCTCCAGAGCCTTCTCTTCTCCAGGCTGAATACGCCCATCTCTCAGCAAGTCCTCATATGGGAGGTGCTCCCTTCGTGAATGGTGAGGTTGTTTGTTCCCATATGTGAAAAAAGCTTGATGCAAATGTCACAGAAATCATTTAGGTTGGAAAAGACCTTTAAGATCATCGTGTCCTACCATAAAAAAAAGTTCACTGGAATCAACGGAAAACTTCCTAATGCTTTAAGCCTGTGCTGCCTCTTAAAAACCAGAGTGCTATGCTCAGGGAGAGCACTCTGCTTTTTTTTCCTAGACATAAGCCAGTAAAAGCTGCTGGCAGCCACACATGGAAGGAAAGGCATGTCACATATCTCCTTCTAACAAACACTGCTACACGACACAACCTGGGCAATTTACCAAACCTGAGAGGAATCTGTTGCATGTGTGCAATAAAAAAATAGTCCCAGAGGTCTGTGCACTGAATAGAGGGAAAATATTTTTTTTATTACCTTCAAGCAACTGAGTCAGTGTTTTAATATGATTTACTCGACAACCTTGTAAGATGCCAATGTAAGCAAATTCCCTAGGGAGTATAAAGTAGCAGACACTGCAGAAGGCGAGCGGTTCAGTGTTAAGATCAGCGTTCCCTCACGCCTGGGAAGTCTGCTGTAGCTGCACCAACCTGGAGCACATGATCACATTGATGATTGCTTTCCATCACTTCCACCCATCAAACCATCTGCTTGGCATGCAGTGAATGGAGAAGACCTTTCTACTCTTCTTCCTAATGGCCGGATTACTTCAAATGCTTCCACATCCTCTTGTGCAAACTCCATCTCTCACCCAGAAAGCACCTGAATTGCTGAACTGTTCTAGTAAAACTACAAGTGCCTTTCACACACCTGCAGCCATTGTACAGTCCTCTGCTTTTCCTTACAAGAGCAGCTGTTGGAATTCAGACATCGCACCAGCCCAAACGGGTTTCTCTCAAGTTGCACCAGGGGAGGTTTAGGTTGGATGTTAGGAAAAATTTCTTTACCAAAGAGTGGTGAGGCACTGGAAGAGGCTGCCCAGGGAAGTGGTGGAATCACCACCCCTGGAGGTGTTAAAAAATTGTGTGGTCATGGCACTTCGGGACAGAGTTTAGTAGGCACAGTGGTATTGGGCTGATGGTTGGGTTGGATGTTCTTAGAGGTCTTTTCCAACCTTAATGATTCGATGGTTCTGTGATTCTTCTCTCTCAGCTGTTTTCTGCTTTTAAAGAGGGCCTGTTTAACAAAAAATCCAAATAAGTAAGACACATGATACATTTTTAGATTATATTTATGTTTTTCCACCATATTCAGACTTAGCACTTCAGCATGTAAATTTTTTCTTATTTGGCTCATTTTATGGCTAGAGCTAGAAAACTCTATATAACATTAGGGGAGAGAAGGGCCTTGCCTCATCCTTCCAATAAGTGCTATCAGATTTACACAAGCAGTTGTTTTATCTCAACAATAAGCTATAGACACAAATAGCAACATGAAGCCATCAAATTCCCTGTGGAGTAGGAAACAGCTCACAGGCAGAGGTTGGGGATTTTTTTTCTTTTTTTTGGATGCTACTGTTTTGATTCTTTTTCATTGGACCAACTGATGTAGTTGGAGTTTAAAGAAATGAGTTGCTGGAAGGGCTGTGAACATGAAAAATCCTTGTTTTTACTTCTCCCCCATTTCAATCTGTTGGCCTACTAAAACACATAGAATCATAGAATGGTCTGGGTTGGAAGGAAACTTAAAGATCATCCTGTTCCAAAACCCCTGCCATGGGCAGGAACACCTTCCACTGGATCAGGTTGCTCAAAGCCTCATCCAACTTGGCCTTGAACACCCCTAGGGACGGAGCATCCACAACCTCTTCGGACAGTTATCTTTCCCTCCAGCCCCTGCCTTGCTTCAATGCTTGGACCATCCTGACAATTGAAAGCCTTAATAATCTGAACACTTCCAAAAGTTACAAGATTTGGCATTTAGGACACATTCTGTTATTTACAAATCTTCACAGCTAAAAATACCTGCAAATCTAACATCAAACCCTTCAGATGAAGGTTAAACAGAGTTTAACAGTATCCATAAGTAATTCAACCACTTGGGGAAGAGACAAACCCGTTAACGAAACCAAAGAGTTAAAGTTCAAGACGCCTTGTCCATGAGAACATAACACTGCTGTATTTGAAATAACTAATTCTTTCCTATGTTGAGAAACACAGTAAAGCCATAACTACATGTTTTACGAGCTAAACAGAGCTAATCCATATGGACACACTACAATCCAGACTTATCACTTTATAAGTAAGAAACTTATAAAAAAATTACTGTGAGATGTGGAGCTAATCTTTTTTATATATACAACTCAGAAATTTACTGAAAAATCTGTTCTGGTTCCATGTGTTGAAAAAGAGTCCATGGACAACAGAGAGCTGCAAAGTGATGTGAGGCAGAAAATGTTGCTATGCAAGAAACTTTTGCCTTGGTGTTATTTTCTTTGTCAGAACCACAGTCCACTCAGTTTATGCCCAAGTTTTGTGCTTGACAGATGTAGAACTATAAAAAGTGCTGATATTCCAAACATTTTTAAAAGCAAGATATTGTATTAGGCTGCAAATACGTAAACCATTTGTCAAAACGTCATGTTGTTTGGGGACACAGATTGCGAGTGTCACCCCTGGACCTCAAAGAGGAGCTTAAAAATTAAAAATGTGCTCATCATCTCTACTAGAGCACTTTATAACCTGAGAGTAGTCAAGTTTGCTGTTGTGCTAAGACCTCTATTGAAAAAGAAGGAATTATAGCACAGTGTTTTTTCTCTCCCAAACATCAAGGTCCATCTGGCCTGCTCACACCAGCTCTGAAGTCTGCCTCAAGAGAATTTATTGGGATGAAAGGTACAGTAGGCAGTTCCAGGTTTAATAGCAGGTCTGGTATGCCAGTGAGAAAATGACAGAAAAACAAAGAACAGTCAAGGAAAAAAGCAAAAGACAAAGCAAAAACTTTGTTTTTTCAATCCGATTTAGAATCACAGAACAGTTTGGGTTGGGAGGGACCTTAAAAATACCCTTCCACTAGATCAGGTTACTCAAAGCAACCTGATCCAAGATGGCCTTGAACACCTCCAGAGATGGGGCTTCCATGACTTCTCTGGACAGCCCGTGCCAGTGTCTCACCACCCTCATAGTAAAGAATTTCTTCCTAGTGTCTCATCTAAATCTCCCCTCTTTCAGATGAAAACTGTTCCACCTCATCCTATTCTTTCATACCCTCACAAAAACCTCCTTCCCAGCTTTCCTTTAAGTAGTTTTTGACAGTGTAAGAATATTTCTTGATCCAGAACCCCAAGTGTAATAACACCCCTCCCCCATTTGTCTCTTAGATGCTGCTCCCTTGATTAGAAATGACAATATAAAAAAATGAAGAAAAGAGAACACTCTGTACTCCTGCATGGAATTTAATCAGAGATAGGTACAGGCAAGGCTTCTCCTGTGCAGGGCAGCTCTTGGCTGCAGCAGGCACGTGCATCAGCAGCTCCAATATCAAACTCTGAGCCCTAACTCTGCCAGACGCTCGGTGCTAGAAATGCCTGTATGCTGATGCACCAGGACAAGTGCTGGCAGTGGGATGCTCTGACTTGAAAAGTGAGTGAAACATGAACGCCACAGGTGAGCTGCTTTGCAGGAGTACTATCAGTAGAGTGCAGTTATGTGTTAAAGATCCATCTTTGCTTTCTCAGCTCTGAAGGAATGCCAGGAACAGCAGCCAGAGTGTTCCTCTGGAGGTGGCTGCTACAGAAACTGAAGAGGAATTCAATTTACATTCTCTTTATTCAAAATCAAGTCAAATGGAATTTGTTCTAGGTGCAGTTTTGTTCAGAGAGCGTCAGATCTATGACATCCCAAAACCAAAAATTCAGGGGTGAAAATCTACCACACAGCACTACAAAGTTGCCAGACCCAACTGTTACCATAGTGCGAGGCAAATCCATTTGAAACCAAAAACAAGCCATGCAATAGTGCTCTTCCTTCCACCTTGTGAATTAGCACTGCCTTCAGTTCAATCACTAATTCTGATAAGCACCAGTGACTCATTTCAGCACACAGCAGCACATAGCTTCTAACGTCAATGACATTCTAGGTCATGCTGCTTCCATAGGGCAAGCCTTGAAGGCTGCTGATGTCAGTGAAGATCATTTACAGCACCAGCCTCACGTACAATATGCCCAGTCTTCCCACCAACATACATGGTGCTTCCAAAGTCATCGACTGGTTGATTGCCACACTCGATGCAATGAATAGGAATGCTGAACAAGCTGTAACATTCAGTCCTAGATCCAATCTAACTGTGCCAATATAATTTTTCATACCATTTATCACAGTTTGTGTTACTTAAGCGCAATTTTTATTTGAGTGCCAAAACTCTTGGTTCACCCTATGAAACAAGAGCTTTAATCTCGGCTCTGCTCTGCTGAAACATGCCTGGTGTAAAGATTTAAGGTTTCTCTAACAGAAAGGGAATGAAAAAAAACAAAGCAGCATAAGCAGCCACGAAGCTAATGAATTTCTACAATTTAAAGGCAATTTTGAAAGTATTTCTATAATGTAACTTCTTGGAAAACAGAAATAAGTGATTTATTTTTATTAATATCTTAGAGTGACTGCACGCATAAACTCAGCACTTATAAAAGCTGCCCAATTAGTACTTCCAAGACCTCTCAATGCATTTACAAGGGCTAAAGACTAAAGAAGGACCAACGTGTAGCAGGATTGTAAATACACCCAGAAGCAGGGTCTGCATCAGCACCCCGCTCACCTTGGCAGCAAGAGTCTTTTTCCACACGAGCTCTACTCCCAAAGCATTAATGCTGTCCCAAAGGAGAGAGTGGCAGCTTTGGCAAAAAGTTATGTAGACAGACAGGAAGGCAGATGGCCTCCTGGTTTGGCTAAGATAAGGGAGAGGGGCTGGAATCCAAGCAGGGAAAGCAAAGACTTTTGTAGGCTGTTGCCAATACCAGAAGCAACAACAGATTTAGTTTGCTCACCATGCCGTAATGACAAGTTCTTTGGTACCAAAACATGAAATGCCATTGGACTCAAAAATAAAGATACGCGTGACATTTACACCAAGCACACAAAAATGGAGCTCCACATGCCAGGATGAAGGCCAAAACAAATCTAACTAAGCCATCATATTTCCAGTACAGCACCACATTTCCTGAAACTCTGGGCCATGGCTCATCTCCTTGGAGTATGGTTCCACTAAGTCAACGACAATTCACCTAGGCTTGACTGATGAAATAAGGAACAAGTAAAAACATGGAATCATGGAATCGTTTGGGTTGGGAAGGACTTTAAAGATCATCCAGTTCCAGACCCTGCCATGGGCAGTGACACCTTCCTCTGGATCAAGTTGCTCAAAGCCTCATCCAACCCAGCCTTGAAAACCTCCAGGTTTGGGTTGTCCCTTCCAACCCAAACCATCCTATTATTCTATCATAGGCTGACAAAATACAAACTGAAATATCCAATTTCAGCTGAACACAGTTAATTCCTTAGATACTATGATGAACTTTAAAGAGCAACAGAGAAACAGAAGCCAGTTTAGAACAGTCTGGAAAGAGGGCTTGAGCATTTACTACTGACCAGTTACTAGTTATCTAGGTGTAATAACAGGCAGTCTTCTCCCTTACCACATATATCAACCATTTCTCTACTCCCTTGGATGTTCTGTAGATGTGAAGTCTGTACTGAAAGAGGAATGGAACAACATAAACCACAAACATCCAGGCAGGAGCCCAGTTGGGAGAATTCTCATTAAACATGGCACACTATATTTTGCCTCTAACAGAAGCAGATTTCTTCCTTTCTCTCCAAATGGACTAAAAATCCTATTCTTTCACTAAAAGGGAGAAAACAGTCTAGAAAAGGCTCAGTTCTGAAAAGCACCAAACGGGACATTAAAAAATCTGCTTCTGTGGTAGTCAGATCAACTTAAAATGTGACAGATTTGACCAATTTTGTGTTATTATAGCATTGTAACCAGCAAAGATCAAACTATTAATTTTTCAGATTCAATTGATTTTATGTAAGACTACTGGAATCATTAGCTATGCTGCTTTTTATGACTATCATCCAACACCCTAGAAAACAAGCCAGATGCTGAATTAAAAGCCACCAAAACCACTTAGTGCTGAATGAATGTTGCTTATGAGATAGCTGGCAACTCTTTTTCACTCTTCCATTCACTGTATAGCAATTCAAACCAGATCGGTACAAGGTTGTTAGGTATTTGGTAACATTCTATGTCAACGAATGCTTTGGTCCTTAGGGCTGCATCTCTATGGATGTTGAATCATAGAATCATGGAATTATTAAGGTTGGAAAAGATCTCCAAGATCATCAAGTCCAACTGCTAGCACAACTCCGCTGTGCCTACTAAACTGTGTCCCAAAGTGCCACAGCTACATGCTTTTTGAAGACCTAAGAAGGTACCAAGAGACACACACAGCGTATCACGTGATATATGAAGTAAAAGCTGTCATTCAAAGAGTCTCCAGTCCAAAAGACAACACAGGACACTCACAAACTGGATAAGTACATAACAAGCAGAAGGTAAGTAGTCATAGACCCATTAACAATCAATATCATGTTTAATATCTACTTATTTTAAAGGTAATTATATATGTAGCTATTAATACAAAAATAGGATCATAGAATGGTTTGGGTTAGAAGGGACCAAGATCATCCAGTCCAGTCCCCTGTCATGGAAGAAGCTGAATTGTAATGTTCTTGATGATCTTAAAGGTCTTTTCCAACCTAAATTATTATGTGACTCAGACATATTTGACTCCAAAATTTGCATCCAGATTTTATTCACTTTTTTTCCCCTTCTAATTCCAGAAAGGGGTAGAAAAGTAGTATGGAGTTAAACAACTGGGTCTCACATAATGCACCTTGAAGACATTTTTCCTTAAGCTTTTCTTTTATTTTTCTTGGGGGTTTTTTGTTTGTTTTTGGTTTTGTTCAAAAATCACAGAATGGTTTGGGTTGGAAGGGACCTTAAATCAGTTCCAGTCCCTCTGCTACGAGCAAGGACAAGGGCACCTTCTACTGGATCAGGTTAATCAAAGCCTCATTCAGCCTGGCCTTGAACACCTCCAGGGATGGGGCATCCATGAATTCTCTCGGTGACCTGTCCCAGTGCCTCACCACTCTCACAGTAAAGAATTTCTTCCTAATATATCATTCAAATCTCCCAGCTTAAACCTGTTCCCTTTCATCTTATCCCTGCACTTCTTGATAAAGAGTCCCTCCCCAGCTTTCTGTGTTGAGGTTTGCTCACTATTGAGATTGGATATACCGTCACCTTGGTAAAACACTGTTTTGGCTGTTTGGGTACCAGGATCAGATTGCTATGGATACGCAACACAAGGAAGCTTTGGAACAGGACACAGATGCTGGTGTGAACAGGAAGGTGTAAACGATGGGAGGTGGGGGGATGGATTATGGGAGGTGGGGGGGATGGATTATGGGCAGGTCCCGAACCGGGACAGCCCTGATTCACGCTGAGACCCTTCCATTCCCATCCCACCCTCCGCCCCCTCACTCACTTGGACAGCCAGACGCCCCCGCAAGCACCAACCTTATTGAGGTGGGGGTTCCTGGTGATGTCATAGCCCCTCTTTTTGACAGCCAGCGCTCTGCCGTGGGTGCCCGTGCTCCCCCCAGCCTGGCAGCTGCGATTCCGGGGGTGGCTGAAGAGGAGAAGTGTCCTCCCGGCCCCCGCCAGCCGCAGGAGGCGGCCGCCCGCCCCGCCGCTCCCCGGCACCATCGCGGCTGCGGCGTTAACGGCGGCGGGGGAGGGGGGGGGGGGCGGGACCGGACCCGGGAAGCAGAGCCCGCGGCCGGCGCGCCTCCCCGGTACCTGTTAAAGGCCTCAACACGGGGAAGGTGGTGCCCGCCCCTTGGGCTCCGCCTCCTTGGAGGAGTTGGAGCGGGTCCAGAGGAGACCACGGAGAGGATCCGAGGGCTGGAGCATCTCTGCTATGCGGACAGGCTGAGAGAATCACAGACTCATAGAATCACTTGGCTGGAAAAGACCCAGGAGTTGCTCCTTCACCAGAGAATTGGGGTTGTTCAGCCTGGAGAAGACAAAGCTCCGAGGGGACCTTACAGCAGCCTTCCAGTACTGAAAGGGGGCTACAGGAAAGCTGAGGAGGGGCTCTTTACAAGGACATGTAGCGATAGGACAAAGGGGAATGGCTTTAAGTTGGGAGGGGGAGGGTTTAGATGAGACCTTAGGAAGAAATTCTTCATGATAGGGGTGGGGAGACACTTGCAGTTTGGATACATAGGTTTGTAATCCAAATCTGGTCTTCCAACAGCACCACTTTTGAACATATTGATCAGTTGTCTCAGCAGAAAGGCCAGAGGCTGAACGAGCAAGGAAGACCAGAGGGTCCCTTGCTGAAGGAGCAGGGTGCTGGTGCATAGGAGGTCCCTCTCCTTCCACAGCACAGCACCAATCTGAGCAGGAAATCACAGGCATTGCTACCCAAACTGAGAGTCTATTTTAGTTCTCACACTGGATGATCTCTGTCAAACTATGGAATGAATTAATCACTGCGAGGAAACAAATAGCTCCTCAGGTAACTCTGAAAGAGAATAAGTTTAACCGCAAAAGCTGGTGTTTTCCAGCTCCACATTTCTTTTGCTCTCTGTTCCTCAAACATTTTCCAGAAGAAAGAAAATCAGAGGAGAGATTTAGATGAGATATTAGGAAGAAATTTTTCACTGTGAGGATTGTGAGGCACTTAACAGGTTGACCAGAGAATTCATGGGTGCTGCATCCCTGGAGGTGTTCAAGGCCAAGTTGGATAAGGCTTTGAGCACTCTGATCCAGTGGAAGGTGTACCTACCCATGGCAAGGCTTTGGGTAAGAATGAACTTTAAGGTCCCTTCCAAACCATTCAATGATTCATTCTATGATTCTATGATTCATTGCTGCACCTGAGGGAGTTTCCTCTCCCTTCATGTCCTCTCCATTTGCCTTCACCTTGAGGGGAAAGCCTAGGACAGTGCTATGGAGAGTCAGGCACCCTTGGTCCTGGCACTGAGGTGCTAGAACCTGGTCCCTGTGGTAGGACAGTGTGGGAGCAGAGCTGCTCAGATGAGCTGGTAGAATCATAGAATTGTTTAGTTGGAAAAGACCTTTGAGATCATCGAGTCCAACCCTACCTGTCCACTAATAAACCATATCTCTGAGTACCTTATCTACCTGTCATTTAAATGCCTCCAGGGGTGGGGACTCAAAACAATGCTCTCTGGGCAGCCTCTTTCAGTGCCTGATAATACTTGAAGTGAAGAAATTTTTCCCAATATCCAATCTAAACCTCCCCTGGGGCAATTTGAGGTCATTTCCTCTTGTCCTGTTACTTATTATTTGAGAGAAGAGACCAACATCCATCTCAATTCAACTGCCTTTCAGGAGCTGTAGACAGTGACAAGGTCTCCTCTCAGCCTTCCCCTCTCTAGGCTAAACAACCCCAGTTCCCTCAGCTGCTCCTCGTAAGACTTATTCTCCAGATCCTTCACCAGCTTTGTTGCTCTTCAAATTTGCCCGAGTGCCTCAATGTCTTTCTTGTAGTAAGGCACCCAAAATTGAACTCATGATTTGAGATGCAGCCTCACCAGTGCTGAATACGGAGGGGTGATCTCTACCCAACTTCTGCTGGCCACACCATGGCTGATCCAAGCCAGGATGCTGTTGGTCTTCTTGGCCACTTGGGCACACTGCTAACTCAAGTTCAACAGCAGTCAACTAACATGCCCAGGTCCTTCTCCGCCAGGTAGCTTTCCAGCTTTTCCTCAAGCCTGTAGCATTGCAGTTTGTCCTTGGGAAGTACCTTGAGAGGGTCTTTCCCTCTGCCTTTTCCTGGGCAGCTGTGAGGAATCGGGAATTTCAATCTGGTAAGTGTACATTCTACACAGAGTCTGTATACACAGTGTTCTATGTGTAATCACGGAATTGTTTAGGTTGAAAAGGGCCACTAAGGTCATCAATCCCACTGTAAATGTGTATGCTATATACTGTGTATGTGGTATGATTCTATGAGTCTATATTGCATATATATTGTAATATATATTCCTTTCACTGCAGAAGGCAGGCTCTTGCATCAAGTTTTTCAAAGAAATGAGCTCTTTTGTCCCTTGAAATTGTGACATCTTCATAGAATTATGGAATGTTTGTGTTGAAAGGGCTCTTAAAGACCATCCAGTTCTAACCCCCTGCCATGGGCAGGGACACCTTCCATGGGATCAGGTTGCTCAAAACATCACCCAATCTGGCCTTGAACACCTCCAGGGATGGGGCATCCATGACTTCTTTGGGCAACCTGTGCCAGTGCCTCACAGGAAAACAATTCTCGCTAATATCTCATCTACATTTCCCCTCTTTCAGCTTAAAACTCTTCACCCTCATCCTATTCCTACATTCCCTGATAAAGAGAACCTCACCAGCTTTCCTGTAGATCCCTTTCAGTATTGGAAGACTACTATAAGGTCTCTCCGGAGCCTTCTTTTCTCCAGCCTGAATAACCACAACTCCCTCAGCCTGCCCTCACAGGGGAGGTGCTCCAGACCTTGGATCATCTCCATAGCCTCTTCTGGATTTGCTCCAAAAGATCCATGTCCTTCCTATGCCGAAGACTCCAAAGCTGGATGCAGGGCTCCAGGTGAGGTCTTACAAGAGCAGAGGGGGAAAATTCCCTCCCTTGACCTACTGGTCACACTGCTTTTGATGCAGCCCAGGATAAGGTTAGCTTTCTGGGCTACAAATGCACATTGCTGGCTGATGTTGAGCTTTTCATCCAAGAAATCATTTCATTGTGCCCATTCTGTAAAGTACTACATGCCTTATCTTGGGAAAAGTGTTCTGCAATTCCATGTTGAAAATGCTCTGAGAGAAGAACAGAACTTCAGTCTAATTTGCCTGTGTATATCTAAGAGTTAAACTGTTCTACAGTACACACAGAAAGTCTCTTAGGGGTCCTTGTGCTTTTTGTCTCTGCTATGAACAAGAGAAAGAGTGCCAGGTAGTTCTGTTTGAATTTGTTCACTGACTAGCAGCTTTAACATCTTGAGTTGTCAGGAGTCAAAAGCCATCACGCATTACCAACCTACCTGGGAGGCGCTGGATGGGCTTTAGCACTGCCTCCTTCAAAAAGCAAAACTCCATTTGGAATAATTCAGAGGCAGTATTTCCAAATCATCACTCTCTACAGCCCCTGGAAAGAAGGTTGTAGCGAGGTGGGTGTTAGTGTCTTCTCCCAAGTAACAAGGTATAGGATGAGAGGAAATGGCCTCCAGTTGCACCAGGGGAGGTTTAGATTGGATATTAGAAAAAATATCTTTGCAGGAAGAGTAGTGAAGCACTGGCAGAGGCTGCCCAGGGAAGTGGTGGTGTCCCCATCCCTGGAAGTGTTCAAGAAATGTGTATCTGTGGCACTTCAGGACATGATTTAGTAGGCACGATTGGACTGGATGATCTTAGAGATCTTTTCCAACCTCCGTGATTCTATGATTCTATGAAAATAAAGGGACTTCATAGATTACTTTGGAGCTTGTTGGACAATGTTCTTCCAAAGCAGCAATCTGAGTTGGGAAAGCACCCTGAGCTGTTGGCTCAGCCTCTGGCTGGGGACAAAACTTCTGCTGTATCCCTGGGAGAGATTTGCTGTATAAATCTTGACTTTGTACATCTGTCTTCTATCCATCAGTGTTGGTTCAATGGACAAAACCGTGAAACTGTGTGTGAGCTGTTAGAAGAGAAGTCTGGTTTCTTTTCCTGGCCCTGAAATTGACAGAATTATTATCTCAGTTCCAAGAGTGCCTGGAAATATGTCACGGACCTTGCACGGTAACCCCTCCAAAGTTTATGGTCTATATGTGCGAGAGAGATGAAGGGAAGGTAGGGCAACAGAGACATCACTTCCTGGGGCTACACAACAGCACAAATGGTGAAGGTGGGAATTCGTGTGCATCCCTGTTATGGTGGACTGGCAATAAGCATGGGATTGGGGGTAAGAGACGTGTTGTACCTGTAGCATCTCATTGCTAAATGGACTGCAGAAATGGCTGTATATAACATTTCCCACTATTGACTGCTGAAGATCTAGGACAGGATAATAAGAAGGGTTATTTTTAACAAGCTCAGAGCATTTTGAGCTTTTTTTTGGCTCATGCACACATTGCCACAAAAAGAGAGATACATGTACGTGCTTTTGACATTTTTGCTACAGTATGGACTCTTTCACATACTTTATCTCCCTCATTTTAAAATTCTGGCTTGTATGCTTCTCAGGAATGTATTGCATATTTATAAAGGTAAAAATTAGGTTTTCTCTGTAGCCACGAATTATCTCCCTGCTGTTGTGCAGGCATGGAATAATGCCTTGCCGGCAGCCTTCTCACCTTTTACCTCCTATGGGCTGACCATACCCTCAAACTGACTTTTTGCAACTTGGTGAGAAACAAATTACAGATACTGCATTTCTAAAATTTACCTGGCACTGCAAAATAAAGCTTGAATCTCATTTAGATTTCTTATCTCCAAGACTGAGAGAGATTGCTGTCAGATACACATGAACGCACTTTATCTAAAGTGCAAGCCTCTCTTGAATACAAATTTGATTGATCAGTTAAATTCTTGATTAAAAACTAGAAAGAGTGTTAAAAATACCATAACAACAATGAAATGCACACATGTTCTACATCAAGTTCTTAGGTTTTAATTTAAGCTATTTTCAGTAGCAGTAAGGAAACAATGGTTTGAGAGGTGGGATTCTAGATACACTTGGAGATTTGCGGGTTGCTACAGAATGCAATTGAAGTTTCAAAGCGTTTCATAAGAGCTAATTTATTCCTCTAATAATTTAAAGAAACCTCTTTGTGCTGTGGCCTTGCATTTAGCAGTTTGACATTGAAGAGAATGCCAATGAAATATTCTTAAACTTACTAGAGAATGCATCTCTGACACCTAAAGAGGGGCCTTATAGCATCTATTCTTCTATGAAATTATATTTCCTCTCAGGAGGAATCTTACATCGGTGGCATTTTCAAACCACACACTTTGAGAATTCTTGGCATTGCACAGCCATGTGTCTCCTGGTTTATTGGATTGTGCAGAGACTGTGTGCTATCCGTTCACGCAGGCTCTTAATTTAAGTTCACCCTGACACAAGAGGCCAAACACGATGGGCGCTGTGAGTTTGATGGGGACCCCTTTGCACAACAAAGAGAGGGAAGAAAAACTGTTAAGTGGTGTAGAAGAGGCTAGAGCCAGCGGGATAAAAGACAGCTGTGGTGAGCTCCCTTGTGGAATGTGATACAGCAGTTTCATCTGCTGTAGGGTTCAGTCTGTTCTTCCTGGTCATGTTGCTATATAGAATGTATACATATGCATACATATATGGAGAGAGAATATCTGTAAAGTAATGTATACACAATAAAATAGATATGTTATAGATAAAGGTATGCTTTAGCTCAGTTAGAAGGTATGGATTCAGTTTGTATAACACATAAAGGGTATCAGACTAGGTCAGACCATGGGATTTGAAGCACCACAGGGATCATAGCACCAGCCTTTCACAACTGCAAGCAATTATATACTTTGTGTTTAATCCACAAGGATTCACAAAAGCCTGCTCCAGGCACAGCAATCCCAGAGCCCTTCAGTTCACCTCTAACAATTACAAGACCTAAGGTTATGGACAAAACAACATAGATGATTGTGGGCCACTATAAAACAACAGATCCTTGCAATGGGATAATGATCTTTGCCGGTCTTTAAAATCTTTATTGGTGCAGCCTGTCCAATGCAACAAAGTTCTAAGTTTTATTTTATTTTTTTGTTAATGCCACCATGCTAACTCCATATTTTCTCATACATATTACAGATGCAAGAACATGCAGAGGGTTCTTGTTTGTGGCCACATACTCAGACAGTGATGGAGCTGGGAACAGGATCCATACGTCCTGGCTGTCAGTCGCTTGCTTACTTTGTCATCTATCACTAGGCTCCCTGTGTCACACTTTACTTCCCTGACATATGCTCTCACAAAGTTATTCTTCAGCAGCGAGAGACTTCACTGTCATCCAGACAAAACCCATCTGTAGTTGTACAATTAAGACCTTGGAACTCTTTCCTGGCCTTGGCTGGTTGTAAGTGATAATAATGGGGGGGTTATATTTACACCTCTTAAAATGAAAAATGAGCATAGAGATAAACACACTTCAGTTAATAAATTCTCCTGTCCTCTCTTATAATATAAGTGTTTGCTTTGTTGTTTTCCTGCTGTCTCACCACCAATGTCCTAAGCTGTACATTAACCCTGTAGCACATGGGCATGATCCTCAGTGTCTGAATTCTTGAAGAAAAATAGGCAGAACAGTCAGCGAAGACACTATTGAACATCTGAATTTCTACTAAACAGAAATAGTGTAGAGTGAAACACAAGCATATAATATTGATTTATTTTAAACCTGATTTTTTTTGTAGACAATGGGAGATATCATAGGTTTTACAGCTGGCTTCAGCTGGAATAGGACATAGCCCACCTATACATTTTAGTCGTTCTTTTAAATAAAAAAATAATTTTCTGTAGAGTGCAAGAGTACATTTTTACATTGAGAATGATAATACTATTTTAATGTAAATCATAGGCGTCTAAATAGAAGGTTTTGAAGACAAAAAAGAGATAGGTGATCTTTTTCCTTAGAAATCAGTTTGTTATTTGAAGGAGCACAACTGACCTTCCAGCTAGTGATGTGTCCCAAGGCTGACTTGAACTCTTATTTTTGCTAGGAAATTTTACGCAGTTAAAAGATTCATTCAACAGTATGGATTCATTAAAATGATGCTGAGTGAGGTTTAAATAATGACTTGCTGCTACAAAAGTAAACGTAATGTGTTTCTGAACAATCTTTTTTATTGTACAAAATTGCAATTAGCACTTCACTTTATCAGTTCAATAGTTTCAGACTAGATATAAAGAAGAAATGTTTTATGCTGAGGGTGACGAAGCACTGGCAGAGACAGCACAGAGAAGAGGGAGATGCACCATCCCTGGAAACATCTAGGGTCAGACTGGATGGGGCTCTGAGCAACCTGGTCTGGTTGACAATGTCCCTGTCCATGAATGGGGCATGGATGCCACTAGATGGGCCTTAAAGGTCCCTTCCAAACCAAACCATTCCATGATTCTATGGCTTTAATTATTTTAGGTCATGTTCTAACATTCCTGAGCCTTCTGGGGCAGGACAAGTCAATGTGATGAAAGGACAAAACAGTGTGAGAAGCATTTAATAAGAGATGGTAAATTATACTTCATAAACATTGTATTCATTGACTCCTTTGCCAGTGTGATTTTTAAATATTTTCCTTGTGTGTGTGAAAAGGTGAATTTTAAAAACTGCTATTTTAGCATAGTGGAAAATGAGAAAATAATACCAGGTTGCACATTATGAGAATATCTGCAGAGCCAAGTGAACCTGGATATCACAAAAGAGAAAATAACATGAAGAAATCTGTGTGTCTGCATGCAAAGCATTTCTTTACCCTGCTCCCAACAGAGACAGGGTTGGACACAGTGATCCTTGTGGGTTCCTTCTAATTCAGGACTTTTTATTATTCTATGGTTCTATGATTCTACAATCAGGCAGTTGTCATCCCTTCATCCTTTGAACCTCATTCCTAGAAGACACACCTTTTTCATGTTAGGTGGAACATTTTCCAAGTACTATATCGATGTATTCAACTTTATACTCCCCTCTGTCCCAAAGGATATCTTCCTAAGCAGGAAAGTCTCCAATATGAACTGTAGGAAGAGTGAGGACTGGAAGGATTCATCTGTTGAAGATTTCTCAGGCTCTTAGAGAAACTGGTGCTGGTATGGTACAAGACCCTTTTAGAAATCCCGTGATTTCTACCCTATCCCTGTCCTATTGTTTTCTGTCCCTGCCCTAGGAGGACAGGCTGAGAGAGCTGGGGTTGTTCAGCCTGGAGAAGGAAAGGCTCCAAGGAGACCTTATAGCAGCCTTCCAAAGGCTAAAAGGGAGCCTACAGGAAAGCTGGAGGGGGCTCTTTCTCAGGGAGTGCAATGATAGGACGAGGGGAAATTGTTTTAAGCTGAAAGAGGGGAGATTTAGATGAAACAGCAGGAAGAAATTCTTTCATGCGACAATGGTGAGGCCCTGGAAGAGGTTGCCCAGAGAAGTCAGGATGAATGCCCCATCCCTGGAGGTGTTCAAGACCAGTTTGGATGGGGCTTTGAGCACCCTGATCCACTGGAAGGTGTCCCCCCCCCATGGCAGGGCGGTTGAAACTGGATCATTTTTGAGGTCACTTCCATAAGTCTATGATTCTATGAAATCCACTTTAACTCAACTGGCCTCTGTATAATTATAATATATTAGCTCTGCAATTAACTATCAGTAGCTATTAAATGAACTTGCAACCACGGCCTCCTAGTAAAATCATCTCATTAACTCTGTATTCGAAGGTGTGTTTTCTTTACAGTCTTTGACAAGAAAAAAACACCAGTACAACATTTTAGAGCAATAACCCATTCCAACAGGGCAGCAGCCCTCTGAACTTTGCTGGGAATCCAGTTACCCATGGCAGCACTCCTCAGAGATATGTGGATGAGATATGGGACAGATAAGGAAAGTAAACAACTGAAAGTGGGAAGTAGCTTGAAAGGTCAACTTCACCGTTGCATAGGTACAGAAGTAGTCAGCTGCTGGCACACTTTTGTGCCTGATGCAGACCTTTCACTCTCTCTGCTGTTTAAAAAGCCTGTGTGTAATGCCTGCATAAATGTTGTGCTGAGTGCTGCGAGCTGATAAGAGGAAAAAAAAGTGTCAGGCTTCTTAAATCCCATAGCATAAAAGCACACTGTTTACTTAAGCAAAACAGAAATGTTTGCTGATTTTATCTTTTTTTGGCAATACAGAGGTTTGCAAAAGTTTTATCTGTTCATCAAGCCTTCAGTAAATTCTATAGCCTCCAAGATAATTTTCCAAAAAGCCTATAGGTCTGATTTTAGGAGACTTTGAGGCTCTTATGGCTCTTAAAATAAGTCAGTACAAACATTTTTTAAGTCAGTGGGTCTTTTATTTTTGACTGGTATAAATCATTGTAGCTTTTTTTGACATCAGTATTCCTGTTATTTTCTCTAGCAGAGGTTTAGCAGACTTGTATCACTGACTTGACCGCTTCATTCCAAACAAACAGCATTTTTCCTGAATGCTTGTAGCTACAAATACATATTTATTACAGAGACAAGAAAATCGGAAAATAGGAAATTAAAGGCCATTTAATAGAAGTACAGGGAGGCTTGCACAGCTTAACGTCAATTAATCTGGACAGTCTGCTGATCTGTCTCAGATATTCTGCTGTGAGCATGTAACACACTTTAGGTAATATACTTTATAACATTGAGTCTGCATGCATGAGCCAACCCTAGCAAGGAATTTTAATCAATGTGTTCATTGGAACAGGCTGTCCATGGAAGTGATGGAGTCACCATCCCTGGAGGTGTTCAAAAAACGTGTCGATGTGGCACTTTGGGATGTGGTTTGGTAGGCACAGTGGTGTTGGGCTGACATTGGACTTGATGACCTTAGAGGTCTTTTCCAACCTGAATGATTCTATGAATCTATGATTCATTTTCTAATCAGAACTGCTGCCTACCATTAAAAAATTGTGGCCTGGTAAGCTCCTGCTGAAGCTGGATTTTGTACTGAAGCTGCTGGGGACTGACTGGTTCTTTTCTTCTGCTGACTGTGCTCTGAGACAGTCACCTCTGGCAAAGCACGTGGACAGGCTCTGCTGACATTGTAAACTTCTGCAGCACAAGTTGTTGAGCTTAGTGTGTCAGGAGAAGAGAGAAGTTAACAATTGTAATGTGGTACCAGACAGGCATTAATTTGGGTTTGAGGTTTTTTTTTTGCAAATAGACATTCTTTAGGTTACAGTCGGGGATTTTGACATTGCAAAGTGGATGAATTAATTAATAGGCAAAATAAGTACAGTGTCTGCTTGTAGCTGTGATGTGCAGAGGCTGCCAGCACATCCACACAGGGTATTGGGTCCATGCAGACATCTAGGAGGCTTCCAAAAGCCTTTTCAACCCATGGAAAATGTTGCATGTGAAAGTTAATGCTTTATGAATTGCTATCTGCTACTTGGGGAGAATACAGATCATTGTAATGGTGAACTGTATGAAATGGCTAATTTATGCCATAATGCATCTTAAATGATGAACTAATTTGTGTTACTTGTGGAATAGGAGGGAAGGACACAGCAAACCCGAGGTCCCTCCCTAGGCAGTGTAGACTAACTCCATTAACACCTCTTGGCATGTGGAATGCTCATGAATAAGGTCTTTCTCCAGGGCTGAGTGGAGGCTGTTCATCACTGATACAGAGAAACCTGCAAGCAGCAAAGACTGCAGTGAGCCATTCTTAAATGAGAAGACACTCCTGCAGAATTTTAAAAAGCTAATTGATATCAAAAGATCTTCATGTCCAAAACTTCTATCGAAAAATCAATGTAAAACTGTATGCCTGTATCCCAGCATCACTACAACCAGCAATAGGAGGAACAGCAGGGCAGAAAGCTAGAGACATGCTAAGGTCAAAGTGTACACACAAATTACACATTGTCCCTAGAATCTGAGTAGCTCATAGATCAAAATATTTCTGCAGGATAAATTATGCATCTAGCAGAAGTGTGTGGGTGGTGTGTTTGTTCGTGCTATGCAGCAGTGGATATTTCACTGAAATGGAGCTGTGGATGTCAAGGTGATCATGAACAGCTTTTAAGCACCCTCCTCTCCTTTGACGTTTGATTACCAGAATATACAAGGGTTTCACACAGTGAACAACCGAGTGTTGAGGGAAAAAGTCTCAAAACGGGACCCCCAAAACAAAAAAAACAAGAAAGCCATACCATTTCTTTATCATAAGACAAGCTATCACCTGCTCAAGGGTCAAATTGGACCGGATGGTCTGATGGTTGGACTCGATGATCTTAGAGGTCTTTTCCAATCTTAATGATTCTATGAAATTGCCAGTGTAATTAAACTTGGTGTAGCAGAAGAAAATAAATGAAGGACATTTTGAAGCCCAAAATTGTATAAAATGCTCCTAAGACATGAGACATCACAAAACTACTGGAAACAGGATGTCTGATCTAAGCTAGGTGAACAGAATCTAATCTTGAGCGAGGGTATTTTCTCGTGTCTTCAGATTTTAAGGAGTGGTGAATCAGTAGTTGGGAAGTGCCTGACTCCTCTCATCCTAAAGCACAAAGGTGGATATTGGAGCTGCTGTCTAATATTTCATCAGGCAAAAATGATTAGGATTAATCCTTAGAGAACGCTTGCAAAAGCCTGGTCTGTGTATCTTGTTCAACACAGTTTAGCAACTGAGTTACAGCAAAGATTATTTTCCTCTCACGGAAGGTGGCTGCCTCCTGCACTGCTTCTTCACATCAGGATTCACTGGAAAAAGCAAAGCTTTTCCTGCGGCCGGAGAAGGGTTTTAGCTGACAGCTAACTCTGGGTTAGATGTTGTATCTCTAGAAGTGCAAGGCTGGCAACTGAGGGATTAAATCTGAAGAAAAAGGAAGGTCTGTGCGTGTGCTGGAAGGAGAGTGGAACAGAAGACAAAATACAGAAGCAGAATTCCACCGAATTCCTCTGGAGTACTGAATGTGCTGGGAACCGCTGGTATGACAGCCTGCCTACCAACAGCTGCAACTAGAGTGCACAAGTACCCTCACAGTGTGCCAGGGTTCTCCCCATTTCAACACAGGCAGATACAAGAGAACTCCCCCATCCCACTCACATTTCCTAAAACCTGGATGCTCGCTGACACACGCTCAGCTGTGTTTTGGAGCCTGTGTGAGTCACAGAGAGTGTTTGTTACTCACTGCTGAGCAAGAGCTGAGGAATTAGGGCTCTGGGGCTCGTGTGTCAGCGGTCACTGCATGCACGATGTTTAATGCGGCAGGTTTGCCTGGGAACCCTCCGAGTCATCCCTCTTCTTCTTGTCTTTATTAATTTAGGTTTTGACAGAGTTCAGGGACAGGGTGTTCCTGTTTTCTGAGTTATTTTGTTACACTTGGGTGAATAAGCAGACAAACTCTGCAAGAAAATGGATTTTATTCACTGTGGGAAAGTGAGTGTAGGGGATGGGGGGGGGAGAATGTGTTCCACATTCTCTCCACATGATGAATTTAAGATTCTTAGGGAGATAAACCAAAAATACCCATGAAAGGGCTTTGGTTTTTGCATTGTTTCCACAGGAGATTCCCAGAGTTGTTTGTTTGAAATAAACAACATAAAAGGAGACCCTCTGCCCACTCTCTGATGTGAAGCAATTAATGGCTGGATCAGCATTTCCACTCTTAATTCTGCTTTTCATATGGTTTGTTTTAAAAATTTGCTCCAGACATGAACTTTGCATGTAATAATACTTTGCATTTAGAAAAGTCTTTCATCTGAGCAGAGCAAAGTGCTTTGAAAATGTCCGTCAATTAAGATTCCAAACATCACGAGAGACACAGGCATTTTTCAAAGAGAAACTGAGGCATTCAGGGTTAAAAGCCCTGAAGACATTCTGCCTAGGGATATGATGGAGCATCAGAAACCCAGATTTCTGCTTGTTAATTCTGATAATCATTTGAACCCATCGCTGTTTCTGTGTCCTCCTTAAAGATGGCTTATTTATTTTTCATACCGTGAAGAAATTTGTAACAATTATTTAACCAAAATTTTTCTGTGTACCTAGACACAGCTTTATGATAGGAGATAATAATAAATAACAGATAATAGAATCAGAGAAACATAGAATGGTTTATGTTGAAAGGGACCTTAAAAGTCATACAGTTCCAAACCTCCTGCTGTGGTCACGGATGCCTTCCGCTGGAACAGGGAGCTCAAAGCTCCATCCAGCCTGGCCTTGAACACCTCCAGAGATGGGGTATCCACAGATTCTCTGGGCAACCTGTGCCAGTGCCTCCCCACACTCACAGGAAAAAAAATCTTCCTCATCTCATCTAAACCTCCCCCCTTTCAGCTGAAACCCCTCTTGTCCTATCCCTTCACTCCCTTTTAGAGAGGGCCTCCTCAGCTTTCCTGGAGGCCCATTTTAAGTACAGGAGGGCTGCTATAAGGTCTCCCTGAACCCTTCTCCTTGTCCACGTCGAACCTTCCCACCTGATTTATGGAAGATTGCAGAAGGCGGTTGCAACAAGCAATTGGAAACAACTGAAGGAGGAAAAGAGATTTTTATAGGGAACCACAGGATTACATAGCTATAATGGGTGCACAGACAAGTGATTTCGAGTCAAATAATTACAATGGAGTCAAGGACATGAAGTAGGCATAAAATCAATGAAAGTAAGATGAGATGCCTCTCCTGACCATCTGCCCAGCTGCAAGCAGCTGGCATTTCCCTGTAAGTACAGAACAGTATGGCACAAAAAGCTGCAGCAGGTGTGGGAAAAGCTAATAGACAGGCTGGAGGAGCTGAACTTGGTTTATTTACGTCCCAATCATCTCATAACGTCAAAAAACTCACAACATTAAGCCGATGTGGACAGTAGTGCTTTGATAGACCATTTTGTTTGTGACATTCCGTTTGCCACCAATATCCCATTTGGGAACAAGAAAATCAAATACCTTAGCTGTGAAACAAAAGCCCTGGAAATACGACCATGGTAGGCTTAATTTGTGGTACTGCAGAGCATCATGGAGGGAGGGGGTAAATCCTCATTAGTTCTGCTCATCTCTATTTCTCTTTCTGAACGTGTATTTGTTGGGTTTTTTTTTTCCGGCAATCATAGAATCATTAAGGTTGGAAAGGACCTCCAAGATCATCCAATCCAACTGTCAGACCAACACCACTGTGCCTACTAAACCATGTCCTGGAGTGCCATGGCCACACAGTTTTTGAACACCCCCAGGGATGGGGAATCCACTGCTTCCCTGGGCAGACTCTTCCAATGCTTCATGACTCTTCCAGTAAAGAATTATTTTCTAATATCCAATCTAAACCTCCCCTGGTACAACTTGAGGCCGTTTCCTCTCATCCTATCCCTTGTTACTTGGGAGAAGACACCACCCCCACCTGGCTCCAACCTCCTTTCCTTGAGCTGTAGAGAGTGATATTGTCTCCCCTCAGCCTCCTCTTCTCCAGGCAGCTCAATGTCCCCCAGCTGCTCCCCATAACCCCTGTACTCTAGACCCTTCCTCATCTCTGTTGCCCTTTTTTGAACACACTCCAACCCCTACGTGTCATTCTTGAAGTGAGAAGCGCAAAACTGAATCCAGGATTTGAGATGCAGCCTCATCCGTGCTGAGTACAGGGGAGCAATTCCTTCCCTACTCCTGCTAGCCACATCATGTCTGATCCAAGCCAGGATATCCTTCTTGGCCATCTGGTCACACTGTTGGTTCATTTTCGGCCACTGTTGACCAACACTCCCAGGTCCTTTTCCACTGGGCAGCTTTCCATCCAGTCTTCCCTAAGCCTGGAGAGTTGCATGGGGATTACAATGATTGATCCAATTTTAGTAGTCAAGGACCACCATATCTGCTCTTCTCATGGTCTGATCTCCATTGCAGAGATTAATTACCAGTGTTTTACACTTAATAGTATAACTAGGAACATAAATTATTACTATTTCATTAAGTTTTCTTCCAAAGATATTCCATAAAAATTCCATGTTTTATGCTGTTCAAATCACCCAAAGATGACAATGTCAAAGTTTGGGACATTGTTTGGTGGGCACAGTGGTGCTGGGTTGAAAGGTGGACTCAATGACCTTAGCAGTCTTTTCCAACCTCAATTATTCTATGATTCTATACAAGCTGCTTCCCTGGTCTTTATCAGGAGGAAATGTATTCCTGATTTAACTCTGGAGAGTCAAGAGTAAGGAATACACGACTGCTAATAAGGTATGCAGCACACAAAAAGCTGGAAAGACTGCAGAGTCATGCAGGACTCTCATGACTTTGAGGAGGAGTGACAGCACTGTTCTACAGTACATTGATCACCAAAGCAGCTGCCAGAAACCAGCGGTGAAATATTGAAAATATCTTGAAACTGGCCATTTTTCACAGTATCTCTTTCCAGGATTAGTAATTCAGCATCTTAGGGCATGAAATAGTCCTGCTTCCATTAACTGTCTATTCCTTCTGAGGAGCCCTCTGTTACTATGGTGTCAGAACACTTCCCAACTTCAACCAGATCATTCTTGCTCCAGCCTCCTTGATTCCCATTTTTTTAATAAGGGGCTCTGCACCATAACTGAACACTGACTTTTTTTGGACCACACAGAAATAGAGGAGTTTCAACTGTCCAGTCGAGTACCCTAAGACCAAACCCATCTTCCCATCAGGATTTTCACTAGAATCCTGGGCATAATCATCTTTTCCGTTGAACTGTTACAATGCCAAGTGTAACAAGGTCTTCTGACAGAATGCAGTAGATAGGAATAGAAGTAGTCCTGCTGGCACAAGGACAAGAAGTTGGGGAAGCTGCACATAGTACCAGAAGGTGACTATGCTAAATATACGATTGCAGTTCATAAAGCAAACCATATGCTGGGCTGCATCCAGAGAAGTGTGACCAGCAGGTGGAGGGAGGGGATTCTCCCCCTCTACTCTGCTCTCTTGAGACCTCACCTGGAGCCATGTGTTCAGTTCTAGTGTCTTTAGCACAGGAATGGCATGGATATGTTGGAGCGAGTCCAAGGAGGGTCTTGAAGATGACCAGAGAGCTGGAGGGCCTCCCACATGAGGACAGGGTGAGAGAGTTGAGGTTGTTCAGCCTGGAGAAGAGAAGAATCTGGTGAGACCTTATAGCAGCCTTCCAGTACTTAAGAGACTTGAGGAAAGCTGGAGAGGGACTCTCTATCAGGGAGTGTAGGGATAGAATGAGGGCTAACAGTTTTCAGCTGAAAGAGGGGAGATTTAGATAACATGTCATGAAGAAATTTTTTCCTATGAGGATGCACCGGCAGAGGTTGCCCAGAGAAGTTGTGGATGCCCCATCCGTGGGGGTGTTCAAGACCAGCTTGAATGGGGCTTTGAGTAGCCTGATCTACTGGAAGCTGTCCCTGACCATGGCAGGAGTTTGAAACTGGATGATCTTTAAGGTCTCTTCTGACCCAAACCATTCTACAATTCTGTGGTTTTATGATTCTGAACTGATACAGAGCAGAGAAAGTGACAGCAGCAAAGGGACAGACATAGGGATTATAGGAAGAAGGCATGTCTCTGCAGCATGCAGAGTCTGCGTGGAAGCTTGTGATGTTGCACCTTTATTTTGTTTAGATTAATCTAGGTCGATTGTTGGTGGTGTAAAATCCTTTATGGAATGGCCCACCATTATCAAGGGCAGCACATTCAGTCCTTGTCATTAAATAGCACTGTCTTTAATGCCTGGAGGTGAATGATCTGTATTTTACAAGGTGGCAAAGTCATCTAGCAATGCTCAGATATGGGATATGAGAAAGCATTTTTTACAGGCACGCATGCAAACATATAAAGCTGTTCTGAGCAAGGTCAAACTAATTCACAATACATATTTTGGCTCTGCTTAATGATCCTCTGCAAAACCTACATAAAGAAAATTGCAGGCAAGACTAATAAAAAATGTAATGAGTCTTGACCAGCAGGAATAGTTTATTATGATTTGGTTTAATAGTCCTTTCAGCTACTCTTTTCTCATGCTAATAAATATCAGTCATTGCCTGCCCATGGGCCTCTCTTATCTCGCTGTGAGTCACACCTCAGAAAAGACACTGTATGGGAAGGGTGTTTGTATAGATGCTTAAAGGGTTAGAAGGACTCAAGCCAGATCTGGTATTTTATGTCCACACCCAGACCAATTACATCAGTCACCTCTCTGTGTCAAAAGTTAGTTTCAAAATACAGTCTTGTTTATAATGAACTATTCCTTTCTAAGGCTAATGCCAGAATTTAGATGCCTTTGGGTTGTTTTACCTCTTATTCAAGGTTATTTTGTTTGTTTGACAGTACTTGAGTATTTGAGATTTAGACTGGGGAGCAGAATAACAAGGTACAGTCACATCAACAACTGGCTGGGAGGTTCACTACAGTGAACTTCTAACACTTTGGTTATTTTGTGGTAATAGCCCTTTGCATGCTTCATCCCCAGTCACCAGGCAAAAAGCTCTCTGCAATCAGGCCACATTTCCCATGGAGCGTGCTCCAGCAGTTACCAGGCCGCCAGTGCTCTGTGAACCCAAGTCCCAACTAACCCCTCAACATCTTCATGGGTCTAAGCCCAAGACATTGACAGCTGCATCAGATAATAACAGGGACTCTTTAGCATCAGATAGAGGATGATTTTGTCAGACAAAAAATGTGGGATGTTAACAGAGAGTGGGAGCAACAGCTTTGCCCATGAGTGGTTTCTGAGATGAGGTTTGAAGGGAAAGAAGGGAAGATTCTTGGAGTGCAGAAAGCCTGATGTGCTATATTTTTTCCCCTCTAAATAGAAAATAAAGCTGTGACAACAGGGTCTTCCCATCCTGAGCCCCAGGGATACTGGAGTGAGATGATGAGAGGTTAGAAATAGCTGAAATATAGTTTTGAATCTCCATTAATTAATCCTGTAGCAATTCTACTGTCTTCCTAACTTCCCTTAAGAGAAAATTTTCCTTCCACTGCCTGAATTCTGAAGACAGGTTTTTTTTCTTATTATTATATGTCCAAAACTTGTTTTGAAACGAGTCTGTAAGATTGCCCAGAGTAATGCTGCACCTACCAAATTAACATCCAAATGTGAGGAGCCACCGCAAAGCATTAAACAAACCACTCCACCTATAGGAAGCAGTTTGCAGTGTATAAGCATGATCTCATCTGTGTTCCCAGTGCCAGGTATTCAACCTGGAAGGAATCCACTGTTCACCTTCTGAAAACAAGCCTGCAATGGGAGCAGGAGGCTGTCATGGGCTCTCTCCCGTCATCAGATTCAGCAGGTTTCCAAAGCTGGAGCTGCGAAGCAGCCTTTGAAGAAGTGCCAACAAGGAGAAATGTCCCATGTCCCAACTATCCTGAAGGGCAAGTCTGCACCTCTGAATGTGTGTATGGATCCTATCAGCGCTAATGTGCATGTAAGACAGTGTATAGGACACCTGGAAATCTGTGTGCTGAAACCCCAACAATTCAAATCTCTCATCTGCAAGATAAGGAGGCAGGAACTCACAGGGAACAGGTGTTAATCGTGGTGTTCTTGTTCTGCACAACACTGACTCATTCCTTCCATTTTGACAAGGCTACATGGGGGAAACAACGCTGGATGGTGTCTGTGTGTTGCCTATAATTCTGGCAGAGATACAGCAAGATGAATCACACCTCTTTTTATAGCTGTAAAAAGGCCAACGGTGAGAAACAATCAAGGTAGAAGAAGGCAATTCTCCACAAAGGTGTTTGAGAAGTTGGTACATACTGTCCTGTCCTCTGTACCCTTTTGTCTGGGTTACTTTGTCATTGGGACAGGTTCTCATCTCGCCTACTTGGAGATAAAAATATGGGATAGGCAACATGGCCTGACATCTGTGAGCTTAGCTTGCACTGATCTTACTTTGGTCCCAAGGGTATTAGATGAGTTCGTGTGTCATCCGGGAGAGCCAGAGGAGTTCTTTGAGACTCTGACACAAAATTAATGTGGGAATAATTCCTTCAAGCAGAGCAACATCCTCTTACTGGAGCTCTACACAGAGCGGGGAGGAGTGCTGGGAAGGTTTAGAAGAAGGGCTGTGGATCAGAAGCAGTAACTGACAGATGTGGCTGCTGACAGGAGAATGGAGGAAGGTCCCAAGTAGCTTTGAAGAGTGAATCTCAGCTATCAAAAGGCTGCTGTCTTGTTTTGAGGATAACCTAGCTCAAATGCCTAAGACTGGCACTGCTTTGTGCTGCAGAAATACGCTGCAAGGTCCTCTGAAAACTTTTGGGTTACAAACTAGAATTATAGAATAGAATCATGAAGTTTGGAAAAGATCTCTAAGTTCATCAAGTCCAACTGTCAGCCCAACACCACCGTGCCTACTAAACAGTGTCCCAAAGTGCCACAGCCACATGTTCTTTGAACACCTCCAGGGATGTGATTCCACCACTTCTCTGGGCAGCCTCTTCTGACGCTTCACCACCCTTTCAGTAAAGAAATTTTTCCTGATATCCAGTCTAGACCTCCCCTGGTGCAACTGGAGGCCATTTCCTCTCATCCTATCACTTGTTCCTTGGAAGCAGAGCCTGACAGCCATGTGGCTCCAACCTCCTTTCCGTAAGTGATAGAGATCAATTTGGTCTCCCCTCCGCCTCCTTTTCTCCAGCCTACACAGCCCGAGGTCCCTCAGCCACTCCCATAATCCAGACTCTTCCTCAGCTTTGTTGCCGTTGCACCTCAGTGTCTCTTCTTGTACTGCCCAAAATTGGACACAGGAAGACAGGCAGTGGGTGGGAGAAAGATGCTGTTCCTTCCCATCACACAGTGGTTCACCCGTGGAAGCTGTGGAAGAGCTGAACTTTGCAGCTGGGTTTCTGTAGCTCCAGCACCTCTCTAACCTTCATGCAGCTGTGTTTGCTGATTGCAGGTGATGCACTTTTCACAGAAATTGGACAAAGCCTGGATGTCTGGAAGTCAGGTGCACTAAACTGGTGTTATCTCACATAATGAAACAAAAAGAAGCACAAACATCTCTTGTACAACTCCACAGCAATGTGAACATTTATAAGAAAATAAGACTAATCTCCCAAACCTGAACACACTCAGCCCCAACTCCCTCTGGAGCATGCAGCAGTGTGTTTGCAGGGAAGGGATAGGAGAACAAATACCAAATGCCAGGTGTTGTATAAATTGCACAATGTATTACTGGAAAAGAGTATAGGGATGAAAGAATAGATGAACAGTGAATAATAAAAAATAAACAATAAAAAAATGTACGAACACAAAACAGAACAAGCAGCTCTCATGCAAGAAGCCCTGCGAGGCTGAGAAGCTGCTGTCTATAGGAACCTGAGGAAACTCCATCCCTTGTCAGAGGTTCAGCTAGACTGGATGGAGCACTAACATACACCCAGCAGGAATATTCCCAGAAGACTGATGGATCACGCTGTCTGGATCACTTTCCCATCTCTAGATAAATATCAGACCATAGAGAATTTTATTATAATACATTCAATTCACACACAAATGGGCTAGTTTTTGTCTTGGTAAGATAACTTGTCAGAAGCAGAGTTCCTTCTTTATTTCCTTAAAGATTTTCCTGATGTTAGATAAGAATTAAGAAAAGATCATTTTTATCTCACTGAAGAAAAAAATCTTTACTCCAACGGTGATTGCTTCACTGCTTCCAAACACTGGAACTCTTTGCAAAACAGGCCTACAATTAATCTTTTGGTTTATAGCTACACACATTTGCCTAAACCACTGTCTCCTACCAGACGGAACCTGATCACATTGCTCAAAGCCTCATCCAGCCTGGCCTTGAACACCTCCAAAGATGGGGCATCCACCACTTCTCTGGGTAATCTGTTCCAGTGCCACCCCACCCTCACAGGAAAACATTTCTTTCTAATACCTCATCTAAATCTCCTGTCTTTCAGCTTAAAACGATTCCCCTTCATCCTATCCCTGCACGCCCTGATAAAGAGCCTCTTCCCAGCTTTCCTGTAACCCCTTTAAGTACTGGAAGGTTGCTATAAAGTCTCCCCTGAGCTTTCTCTTCTCCAGGCTGTACAAACCCAGCTCTCCCAGTCTGTCAGTGCCATGATACCAACAGCTTTCAGTGACTCTCCTTTAGTTGTGTCTGCTTTCTCTGGGGCACTGAAATTTTGAGTTACTATAGTTTGCAGGCAACATCTGTTCTAGGAGGTGAACTTGAGTATAAAGGAACCAGCAGGTACTGAAATCGCATTTTAACAGATGGTTTCCTGGGTTTGGACGCCACTTGCTTATAAGGAGCAAGATCCATTGCATGGTTTAAACCCTAAGACATGATTTACACAGAGGCAAACAGCTTGGTGCAGCATATGCTATCTTTTGGCAGAATCAATGAAAGTCATGATTTGTTTTCCTTGCCTCTACTTTTCTCCATGCCTTGCTCCCTCCTAGTGTTTCCTGGCTCCAACATGACTGTCTGAATACACTATGAAACAACAAACACACTGATTCTGAGCCTATTAACTAGATAAATGCTTGTGATACCTGTTGAGAAAGGGCAGAGCAACAACAGAATGGTGACAGATGGCAGGAAGAAGGGAGAAAACAAAGGTGAATGTACGAACAGTATGTTTTTGTACATTGTCCTGATGAATCCAATAGAAACACGTGAAGAGGAGTAGGACATGGAAAGTGCTGATAGCATAAATGAGTTTAAGAAGACCAGTTGATTGAGATGTACCAAGTGGCTTCATCTAGTGCTAGGGAATGAGCAGGGAAAGGGAAGGATAGATGAAGATAATGGTATTACTGAGGGCTCTGTCATATAAGCATCCTCGCACAGAGGCCAAAGTACATAGTTTCTTCTTGTAAAGCAGAACTGAGGCTTTGAGGTCTGAGGTCCAGGGGGGAAATCACGGGGGCTGTCATTTCAGGCATCCGGCTGAGAATGTAGGAATGCAACCAACAGGTTGTGTTACTACGGCTTAATGAATCACTGCCCTTCAGCTGATCCGCTGTACAGAACAACTCCACCTATCATGTCTGCAAGACAAAATGTGTTAACTGACCCTAACAAGAAGGCGAGTCCTTTCCAAGGCACTGTGAGGGGAGTTTCAGCAAAGGCATGTTGATTAGCTATTCAAATAGCCTGACAACAAACCTCAGGTGCATCTTAGCTGACAGATAGCAAAGTTGCAGTAACCGTATTGCTTTGGTTCTGATAGTCAAACAAACCAATAGACTTTTGGTTTTGGCACCAATAGTCTATGATCATTAATTTTCCAATATATTCCATGGCCTTTCTTTATAACACACACACAGCAACTTCCCAAAGTAATTGTTTATTCCTTCTTTGGACCCTGCATTAATAAGAAATATGAATATTATAAAGCTGCCTTGGGAACAGACAAGAGGATTGAGTTTCATATCTATGGCTACACTTTTTTTGTTTAACCCACAGGGTATCCCTCATGTATTATAAAACCTGCCATGTAAATAAATCATAAGCTCCATAAGTGGAGGAGGAGTTAGGGATTGTAAACCTTTCTCTTTATGGTCTGTGCTCTGTGCTCTGAGTAAAGACCTCCCTTATATTTGTGCTCCAGGCAGATATTTGAGCTAGGCTAAGCCATTCCAGCAGATGTTTCCAAGCATTCATGTACCCTGTGTACATGTACCCTCCATCCCTATATCACTGAGCAAGCAGTCACTGGCATTGCTGCTGTACTGTAACACCACTCACCTATTTTGTTAGGAAGAGGCAGGTAAAAGTGTGGGGGCCTCCACTGAGCCAGGAAAGCCCTTTATGCAATTGTCTTGTCCAGAGTTCACAGATTTTTATAAAATCACTTCAACTCTGACTCTTTTCCTAATAAAAACCAGCGAAATGTCACTAGACTTTTGTTTTAAGATATTCATTCAGATTATGATACAGAGGTAATTCTTAAAATAATGGTTGCATTGTCCCAGAATTTAGGGATTCATAGAATCACAGAAGGGGCCTGAAAGATCATTCAGTACCAATCCTCCTGCTGTGATCAGGGACAACTTCCACTGGATCAGGTTGCTCAAAGCCTCATCCAACCTGGCCTTGAACATCTCCAGAGATGGGGCATCCATGACTTCTCCAGGCAACCTATTCCATTGCATCCCCACCCTCACAGGAAGCTCCACAGGTGCAAGATACCCAGCTCCTATTCAACTTACACTCATCCTTCCCATGGCTGAATCGAGCCTTGTGCTTACACACCATCATCTGCTCTGAAAAAGGCTCTATTCTGTTTTTCAGAAACTTGATCCTTACGTCTTCAAGAAACAGTGGGTCCCACTTCAAACTGGGCTGTTGGATACAAAAGTACACGTAGCAAATGCAATACAGGACATGTAAACTGCACACACAAACATATACCCAGATGTTTGGCGTATGTACGTGTAAATAGTCCATTTGAGGCATCTGTATGCTTAAACAGTGTTTCTGTTTGCCCTGAGTGCTGTACCCTCAAATGAACTTTCCCTCAGAGCAAAAGTGTAGCTTTTTTTATTTGTACTCTTATTTTTCTCCCATAAAAATATTTTAATGGTTTAAGTCCCATAAGCCCAAAAGCTCCAGATGCATACTTTAGTTGTTTGTCATAAGAACTATCTGACATAAAAAATGACCATCGTTTCAGCCAGAATGAGTTTGCACAATGCTTGAAGTAGAAGGGATTTTCATTACAGTGAAATAACTCCTGCTACAAGTGTCATTTGTGAAGCTTTAAAATCACCAGGATTAAATTAAGATGTTTGCCATTTGAAATGCTTTAAAAGGAACTCAGTCTCCAGAAGGTGAACTCCATTTCCTGTCAAAGGCAGCAATAATCTTTCAATTGAATTCAGTGGGGTTTTTTCACCTTTTGACTTTCTGGAGTCTTGAATTATTTCCATCCTACTGGTAAATCTTCTGGGAAGAACTACATACCTGCCAAGCATTAACCAAACTCTCCTGCAAGGGTAAGCTAATAAAACAGTCAGACATGTTTTTCTGTAGTCATCCTAACAGATTAATTCCAGGGAGACCTTATAGCAGCCTTCCAGTACTTATAGGGGCCTTCAGGGAAGCTGAAGAGGAGCTTTTTATTGGGAAGTGCAGGGATAGGATGAGGGGGAATAGTTTTAAGGTGAAGACAGGAAATTTAGATTAGATAGTAGGAAGAAATTTTTTCCTGTGAGGGTGGGGAGGCACTGGTCCAGGTTGCCCAGAGACATCATGACTGCCCCGTCCTTGGAGGTGTTCAAGGCCAGGCTGGATGAGCTTTGAGCAATTTAATCCAGTGGAATGGGGGTTAGAACTCGATGATCTGTAAGGTTCCTTCCAACTCAAACTATTCTGCAGTTTTATGATTCTATTATTCTAATGAAACTAAGTGCTGATTTTTCCCGAGGGCCACATAAGACATTGCTTACCTGCCTATGATATTGCTAGATCAAGACAAGATATGGACCTACCTGTCTGACTGCAGATCTCTTCTTCTGAGAGCATGCAGGTACTTTGTCAGGCCTGGATGTGGATGTAACAGAGGAGCCCAATGCAATTGCATATATATATGGAAATACCTGCATGTACTTCAGAACAAACTGAATTGCATTGATTTCAGGAGGTAAAATTCACTTTAATCTCCCTAGGAAAATGATTTGGATTTGTCTCTTACAAATCTTTCTTCCAAACCTACCTTTCTCTATCGCTGTGTTGAGAGCACTTGCAGAGGGATTTGCCCAAGGGAGCAGACTGTTTCAAGTCAGCCATTCTTAACAGAACATCCACTTCTCATCTCTATAAAAGACAGTGTCATCAGTTATCCCATTCTTTTTCAAACTCCTTATCTTTTGCTCTTTGTTAGTGGTTTTCCCATAAGCAACACTGTTTGCTTCACAAATTACTCGATTGATGCCCACTCAATTGCCTTTTGTCCCTTTCACCTTGAGATGAACTCAGATATGAAGAGTGATTTTACCTAAAAGGGAAAGTTTTTGCAGTGTTCAGTTAAATATTTACTTATGCCTTTTTTGGTTTGCCTTGTCCTTGGTATTCCCATGTCCTTCGAGACATCAAAATCAATTCCCACTGACTCTATGGACAATTCTCCCCTCAAGCAGAGTTACTCAATACTGTCTTGGATGCATTTTCTACTCCTTAACTTTACTGCAAATATTTTCATATTTGTGTTACAAAGGCCAACAGAGACCCTGTGAACAATTTCCTCCTGTTCTCAGAAAAGTACATGAAAGAGTGGTTAGGAGACATTTCAAACTGGGTTCAGACAGGGCTGCAGTACTCAGCTGGAAGAATTAACCTATATAAATCAGAATGATTAAGAAATTACTGAACAAAGGAACTAGATCACCCTTCACTAGAATCATAGAACATGAGAATTGTGGAATCATTAAGGTTGGAAAACACCTCCATGATCATCCAGTCCACCCGTCAGCCCAGCACCACAGTGCCTACTAAACCATATGCTGGAGTGCCACGGCCACATGCTTTTTTAACACCCTCGGGCATAGTGACTCCACCCCTTCATGTGGAGGGACTCCACCATCCCTTGTCTAGAACTGACATCAACATGGCAAACATACAATACTGAAACAAACAGAAACATTACAGAATTGTCTCTAAGGTGTTTATGAACTTCCTTCTCTGGATTAAGTATAACATCTCTACCAAATGCAGACAAGTGTGTTTTTATCTCAATATCTGATTTTGACCATAGTCATGCTAGTTTGCCTTTTTGCCTTTTACTGACTGATCAGTCAGTCCACTCACCCTTTGGTGTCTTTCTGCCCAGTCTGTTCCCACAGATTTCTGGGTTCAGTGGCCTTCAAAGGCTGAAACAAGAGGGAATAAAGAATGCTGGCAAGAAGCAGAGTCTTCAAGTCAATCCTTTCCAGCATCCAAATTTTTTACGTAAGTGGCACACAAGAGTGCTGGAACTGGATGATCTTCAAGGTCGCTGCCAACGCAAACCATTTTATGATTTTGTGATTCTAAGAGTGAAGAGATATTATTTGCCTCTGTGACAGCATCTTCATGCTGTCAATCTGAACACCTATGAATATCTAGGGTGGTGACTGGCCAAGGCAATCCATCCCCTCCCATTTCATTACTCATGTAAAAGCACTGCAGGTTAGAAATTATTTGTTTTCCTTGAAGATAATTGATCAGATTCAAGACAAGCTGTCTTGAGCAAGCCTTGAACATGCCTACAGGCATGGAAAGGTATTTGGGAGGGACAGTGCTAAGCCTTCTTTGTGCGTGTCTAATCTTAAGTTGCTGATAAAGTTTGGGAAGTGTGGCGAAAACCTTGTGACATGGTTTGTGCTGTGACACAGCACCAAGCCCTTTGTGGAAATGCATTCTTCCTCTAAAGGGGACCAAGCTGCTATCTACATAGTATGGACTTTCTTCAAAAGGTACCAAATGGTGCTTTTCACAGTTTGCTTAATTGGTCCATGGAGCTTATAATTAAAAAGTTCCACTGGCTACATCTGTACTGCTAAATGCAACAGACCAGTGACTCTTGCCTGGCATGAAGTCAAAGGGCATGTTATGATTCATATCCACATGCTTAAACTCTTTTTTTCCCCCCCTAAAAACTGTATGGCCACACCCATGCTGCCTGGTCCCAAGAATGTGCTGTTCTGTACCCTGTGCTCAGGTACTGTGTGTTAGTTGATGCTAATCCACATCAAAGGACCATGAAACGACATAGACAAGCCTGCGCAGTGTTAGAGCTGGTGTTGTGGCCCTGTTTAATTTACTAGTCTAGACATAGTCATTAATATCAAGAATTTATCGGGATTCTTGAAAGGGCCAGTGCATTTATATGGCTAATAATATCCAGAGGAACAGGAAAAATATATCAAAAGCAAAACCCCAAATCAGATAAAGTGTTTTATCACAGAATTATAGAAACATTAAAGTTGGAAAAGACCTCTAAGCTCATCCAGTTCAACTGTCAGACCAACACCACCATGCCTACTGAACCGTGTCCCAGAATGCCAAGGCTACACATTTTTTGAACACCTCCAGGGACAGTGACCCCACCAATTCCATGGACAGCTTCTTCCAGTGCTTCACCAATCTTCAAGTAAAGATAATTTTCCTAATATCCAATCTAAACCTACCCGGGCGCAACTTGAGGCCATTTACTCTCTTACTGGTTTGCTGGTATCCTACTCAGCAACATCTGGTGCTCCATGTTCTTGGAAAGAAGATACTGGACACAATAGCCCTCTGCCCACTCTGCTATGGCAGTGCAGGTGCTAACTGCCATGCAACATTACATTTTTGGTAAAAGGTATGGAAAGATTGTGAAAATACCTCTGAGGACCTCTGACATCCTTGACTTGTTCCTCGTTCGCATGAGGGCAAAACTTGGAGCTGGAAGGTGACAGCTGGCTTTTGCCCAGTGCTGCATCCAGATAAGCAGCTCTGAGTGCTGAATGAAACTGTCCTGCTTCACACCTGGGCTGGTACCTCAACAAAAGCGTGGATTTGTAAGGCAGTTTTACTGCCTGGTATCTTTATACTTGTGGGAAGTGCACTGCTGTGTTGTGTCTGTCATGATTTTTTAACTGAATTCTTCAACTGATCCCCAGTTTAAGCTTTTTCTTATGATTTCTCACTTAAATCTAAATAAATAAAGGCATTTAGGCTTTCATATGTACACATACCCTGGCTTGCCTCCTGGGACCCTTCTCTTCCTCCAGGATGCAACTCAGAGTCTTGTTCCAAACACGTTTGTAGTGTGGTAAGTTGGAGAGTTTTAACTACTTCCCCTTGAGCTTCCTTATATGGATGTCCGTGAGAAGCAACAGCTAAAGAAGAAAGGGCTGAAGCAGGTGTATAGAAAAGGCAACATGGGCAGACCCAGCCAACAGAGGCACTGATTCTTTGTAGCACACAGCCCACACGATAGCTCTGGTTGGAAATATCAATAGATTATGGGAAGTTCAGAATAGCCACAAACAACATCTGCACCCTCCTTCCTGAGGGCAGAATCTGGGACACAAACATAGTCATTATATGAAAAAAATACAGTCATGCCTGAGTGAGAAGAACCAGTCTTGGTGACCTATGTGGAGTCCCACGTGGAATCTGTAGCAGGATCCCAGAGGATTGCATGCATAGGTCTTTTTATATTATCAGGCCCACAGTTGTGTACAAACACAATGCCTCGTAGTCCGGGATTGAAGACATGGATTGTGAAATCTTTATGTAAGACCCTGAGCCAAAATGAATCATGTCAGCCTATTTCCATTCTGAGGAGTGACACTGCCTTTGGTCAGCGGAAGGTGGCCTGCAGATATTTTAATGTGCAGATTCCATTTATGTTGAAGAAATATTATCACGGATGACATATCTATCTGCCCCTTTCATTATAAAGGCAGGTTTCAGGTATAAAGTGAAATAGAATCATAGAATAACGCAATCATTAAAGTTGGAAAAGATCTCTAAGATCATCCAGTCCAACTTTCAGACCAACACCACTGTGCTTACTAAACCATATCCCGAAATGCCACATCTATATGTTTTAGAACACCTCCAGGGATGGGCTCTCCACCACTTCCCTGGGCAGCCTATTCCAATGCTTCATTACTCTTTTTGTAAAGATTTTTTCCTAATGTCCAATCTAAACCTTCCCTGGCACAAATTGAGTCCATTGCTGAAATGTGAATCCACATCCTATATCTCAGGCTGTCTCCATACTCCCATCAAAGAAAGGCTATGGAAACACCGAATCAGACTCAGGCAAAATCAAAATGCAACTTGTCCCTTTTCTTTCTTGTGACTGATACTCAATCCATCACTGAGGCTTAGCGCAAAGCCCAGCCAACGTCTCAACCCCTCAGCAGGGTGTTTAAGTGGTGTCTGGCTTTGTGCTGGGTCTCTGCACTAGTGTGGATTTTTATCAGTAAGAAGAAGGATTTCTTTGTTGATATTGAAAAATACACAGCCAGCCTTCTTTGTAGAAAGTCTCTAATTTTGTTTTGATTTAATCCTTTCCACTGAGGGGATACTGGTTGCCCTAAAGGAATAAAAGCTGCCAGTCTGAGACTGTGCCTTTCGCTTTCCATGCAATCCAAATAGTTACATTCAAATCAAATCAAAGCACTTCAAGATCCAAACCTGGAGCAGTTTTTCCTAATTGGCATGTAAAATTCAGTTCTTTTTGTTAATATTTTAAGATGAGGTAAAAGCACTGTTTTAAATGCTGAGGATTAAGCACAGTAGGCTCAGATATGTGAACACTCCCACACCTCTTACTTCATATGATTTCCCTGAGCTCTGACTAATTGTAACCACAGGCCGTTAAAGACAGCGCCCAGTTCTTACAAGCTGCGATAGTTGTGTGAGGTATGGTTCATCACAGCCATATTAATGTATTTAAATAAATGGCCACTTGCAATTCTAAATGTACCTTCACTTTGGACTGGTCTGTGTTTGTATTCTAGCAGCTGCTTTTTTGGATGCTAGGACATCAGATGCTGGGCACGTTGCCTTTGCATAGTAGGTTTTTAGAGACAGACACAAGGATTTGGGCTGTAAATAGCTGTAACGCAAAAAGAGGAGCTGAAAAGCTCTGAAAAAAGCTGTCAGCTGGAATATCAAAAATATTCCAGCAACTACTCTTCTGTCTGCAGCATTATGGGTGCAATCCTCCCTCATTTTCCGTGTCTCCTTGCAGACATGGATGTATCTGGTAGCCATTAGGGGCTGGTTACTGCAGTGGGATCCAAAGAGCTCAGACAATATTTGGGAGGCACTGTGGTCTCCTGGTTCAGGGAGGGAGCTGCGACTCAGACATCCCAACCTGCAATCCTGGATCTGTCACACTGACTCACGCTCTGGCTAAGGAGAAGTCCCTGGTGCTCAAACTCCTTTTACCTGTATATTCAGTGTACCCAGTGCTCTCCAGCTGTGCACAGAGGCTGGGAGATACTCCCATGAACAGCACTATAAATGCAAAAATGCTGGCATACAGGTGTCGAGGGAGAAGTATTTTACCAGGCAGACCTGTCCAGATCAGGAAAGAGACGGTGGAAACAACAATCGACTGGCAAGACTGGACAGAAGAGCATGATGACCAATGACCCAGTTGAGAACACAATCTCTTGCCTGGCTCTGGAAGGTCCCAAGTACAAGGTTGTGAGCACAGCAGGTGCTTAAGTACTGAGCTTAAATCCATAAATAAACAGCTGAGCACTAAAAGGGGGTTCTCTTGAGCTCCTTTGAGGTATTTAGCTTACCTAAGACTTACATTATCACCCTAGATACTGGACTGTCACTCCTTTCTGATGAGAAGCATCGTCAAATTGCTACAGGATGAAAAGAGTTAACCCTGTCTCTCACATAGTGGTATTGTCCTAGCACATCTCAGCTGACTTCAGACATTCGTCTTGTACATCTAAGGCTATGCCTCCACTAATAAATTAGGAAAGGAATGTTACAGGGCACAGGGACTCAAACTGTCGCTGTGCTGTCAGGATGTCCCCTGACATTGGTGCAATGGAGGGCACTATCGCTGTCCCAGCAGCCTCTGGTCATGACCTGGGGGTCCACCCAGATTGTGGTCCCTACAGAGACACCTTGATTTGGAGAGAAGGAAAATTTACTCACTTGGATGGTGCCATCTGGCCTCAGGGCCAGAGCTTGGATGCATTTAACTTACTAATACAGACCAAGCCTAAGATTTGGAAAGATAAAGACAATTCCAGAGTCTGAGTCAGTCCAGCTAGAATCTAAATTACTTCTGGAGGTATTTGTCTCCATGCACTGGGAGACTAGGTGGTATCTTCCTTCTTCAGCTGCAGGCGCACACTCAGGGCACAGTAATCTGGGTCTGTTCAAGTAAAGGTAGCCAAGGTGCATAGGGTTGGACTGCAGGAATTTATTTTCTCTTGTACTCCCCTGGATGAGAAATAAATTAAATGACTGATATTCTTTTTAACATTCCTACCCTGGGGCTCCAGTCACTGTAATAATAAATTTTTAGGGCTTAGTGGATTGAGAGTAGATCTGAAGAGGACTTGGGGGTGCTGGTCAATGAGAAGCTCAATATGAGTTGGCAATGTGCACTCACAGTCCAGAAAGCCAACCCTATCCTAGGCTGCATCAAAAGAAGTGGGACCACCAAGTGGAGGGAGGGGATACTGCCGTGCTATTCTGCTCTCAAGAGACTTCACCTGGAGTCTTGCGCTCAGCTCTGGAGTCCTCAGCACAGGAAGGACATGTATCTGTTAGAGTGAGCCCAGGAAGATGATCAGAGGGCTGAAACACCTCCTGTACGAGGACAGGCTGAGGCAGTTTGGCTTTTTCAGCCTGGGGAAGACTCCAGGAAGACCTTATAGCAGCCTTCCAGTACTGAAAGGGACCTACGCGATCTACTCTGTCAGAGAGTGCAGGGATAGGATAAGGGGAATGGTTTTAAGCTGAAAGAGGGGAAATTTAGGTGAGATACTAGGAATAATTTTTTTTACTGCGAGGGCGGTCAGGCATTGGCACAGGTTGTCCAGAGAAGTCATGGATGCCCCATCCCTGGAGGTGTTCAAGGACAGATTGGATGAAGCTTTGAGGAACCTGATCTAGCAGAAGGTGTCCCTGCTGATGTCAGGGGGGTTGGAACTAGATAATCTTTAAGGTCCCTTCCAAAACAAACCACTCTGTGATCCTGTGATTTGACAAGTAATCTGGATATTTTTAGAAAAAGAATTGAATACTTTGCATCCATCCAGGGTCACAGAAGGTTTTATAAATTGTAATTAATTTCCATAATGTTCTCAGGAGGGCTCTGAGTAGTAGTGTCCCTGCTTGATGACTGTGTAAACTGAGGGACAGAAGGCTGAAAAGACTTTTTGTCTTTTTTGTTCCATAGTCAGAGATGAAGCTGGAAATGCAGTCCCTGGGGCTCGGTTCCTACTCTTCCAAACCTTCCAGCCGAGAAAGTGTCTTGCTTTGTTTTAATGAAGTTCTGTTTGCCGTTTCATTTTACAGACTGTTAGCCCAGAATAATGGGAAGTGGGTGCCCTGATGGATGACAGGAAGCCTTTCTAATTTGTCAAAGTACAATTAATAGCTTGCAAGCTCACGACCAACTCTCTGTCAGCAAATACAGTTTGGGCCAGAGTCAAAGGTTTCTGTTCTTGTGCCTTGAGTTGGCAGGGTCAGCTGCAGCTCAGCCTGGAAGCTGAACACCCAAGCGCAGAAGCAATCCTGATCCTGTAGAGCCTTCTTAGAAGAGAAATTTCAGGCCTCCAAGACCATAAGTTTTTTACATCTGGTCAGAATAAATTCAGAGAACCAGTCAGCAAAGGGCAAGGTCTGATTTGTGTTTTTTAATGGAGTTTTGTTGTCCTCAAGCTCTTCTCTGAGCTGAATAGTCTTGCCAGACATTATCAGCTTCAGCAGTTTGGCTCATATTTTTTGCTCCAGATTCTTTTGTCTTGTTGACTTTTGGATCAACTCTGTGCTGGCTCTGCTTTGAAAATTGTTTTACCCATATTAATATTGAACTTAAACAAGTATTAAATCATAAGTCCATCGTGGAAATGTTTTACTCTCTGGACAGTTCCTTTCCTGCTGCTTTCAAGCTGTACACAAGTCCAGCTTCACTTGGCAGGATTTCTTCTCTTCGGTGCTGGTCTCATGACACTCTGTTATTAGTGTTGCTTTAATGCAGTGGAAAACAAACAAAAAAACCCCACTGTGGTATTGTTAGTAATGCTGTGTGCCCCTGTGTGAGTCAGAGCATCCCAAGGTGGGGGGACAGAAGTCTGGAACTCATTTATTTCGCACTCTATGCATCCAGTCTCCATGGAGAGTGTTGTAGGGCTTGGTAGTAGATCTGGAGGCTCGATGGGGAAGGAAAATGTCCCTTACATTGTCCCTTACAACATCCCCTTAAATGTCACACCTCTCTTTACAAGCCATAAGTCATTGTCTGGGTATTAGATGCCAGTTCTAACAGGAATAGGAGAGAAAAACAGGTATCAGGTGTATCAGGAGAGTTATCCTCATAAGGAGCAATCTAACTTTCCATGTTGGGATCTACTTTGTGCAGACCTTCCAGGGAACCCACTAATAGGTTTGTTGCTGTGCCCGCTGCCCTGAGTTGCTGTGAAGATCTCAAAGAGGGGCTTCTAAAGGCTTAATAACCCAAACAGGATGGGTCTACCACTTTCTTTTCCTGATGCTACTTTGTCCCCATCCTCCCTCGTCTGTACCATCCTTTGCAGAAGGTTAAGCTACAATGGAGTTAAAAGGTCCTCGGTAGCACTCCCTAACCATTGACTATCTCAAGTTGGAATGGAGAACATAAACAGTTACAGTTATCAGACAGCAGATGTTGATTAAAATTTCTGCCTGCCTCAATGACAGAAGAGCCCACACTGAGTTGTGACCATCCACTCCCTATCTTTACGGAATTCAGACCACTATTTGTACACATGGTACAACCCCTGCATGGCTTCTCTGGTCCTGGTTGATAAAGGTTGTCTGTGAGCACCTTACAGATCATGCTGGTTGTACTTTAACACGCAATCTCCACCATGAATGTTCAGTAGCCCGACTTCTTGGATTTTGGTCTTCTCTTTGTCTCCTGCTCCTTAGGCAGTTCTAGAGCCATCGCAGAACAGTGGAAATAGGAGCTAAGACCTCTCCAAATGAGTACAGTCCTCATTCCATCTATTTTTTTTTTTTGTGGAGAAGGCTTTTGAAGGAAGAATGACTTATTTAATCTTTATTTCCAGCATACCTATCAACAAACAACCCTTGGTTTGGGACAAATGACATCAAATGAGGATGGTCATGTTCTGCCCAGCAGTTTTAGGTTCCCTGTCTTTGCTCCTGCAGGTAAAGTTGCCATCAGCTTGCATTGCTTTAACTCACTCTCCTGCTCTGTCTCCACTAGGGCACATTTTGAAGGAAATGCTCTTGTTGTGCTCAGCGAGGGAAAGGTGAAGTAGCCTGGGAGTGGAGAGAATCTCTACACATTAACCTAAGAGTATTATCTTGCTTTTCAGACTCCCTCTACAGCCTCAGCAGAAAGCTCTGCCATTGCAGAAAGCCATCCCTCCTGAATGAGCTCTCTAGACCTTTCCGCTTGGCCCTGTACAGCCATGCCTTACCTGCCCATTCACATCCAGTTTTAGATATTGCACATAAAGCACATCAAGCCCTTTACGCCATAGGTAATGGAGACTGCTGACCACCTTCTGGGAAAGAAATGCAGTGCAGGTGGAAGAACAGGGGGATGATCAAAGGGCTCTGAGTTGTGCTTCCTCTCTTAGCACTCTCCAAAGCAGTATGTATGCTGCTCATGGCCTGATGATGCTGGGGCTGGCTGGGTACGCCAAGCCCTCTTCCTCACCATTCCGGTTTTTCTCAGTGAATAAGTTCATGGTTTTCAATAAGCTCTCAATGTATAATGTGACATTCTCAAGGCATTTTATAAAACTACTGCATAAAGCATGCTCTGCTCAGCACTTCAGTACTCTCACCTAGGCTGGTGCTCAGCAGAGCAATGCAAACAGCATTGGTAGAGCTGTTAAGGTCAGAGACTGACGCATAAGCATCCAACTGCTCCTGTCAAATCAGTGCAGATGAGTATATCCTATTTAGATTGGAATTTGTCTAAGTCTCAGAATTTAACATTTTCTTATTACATAAAGATTGCAGGGTCTTCAGGGAGCATGGGCAGTTTGGTCTCCAGATTTATACACCCTGCTCTTCTGGCAGTACATGTGCCATAATGTAGAATGGGATGTTTGCCTGCTGTTTCCTCCTGACCTGCCACTGCTCCTTATGGAAGAGATCTCAGCCTGAGGGTAACTCTGGCATCCCTGCCCGGTTTCATAAACTGGAGCCAGACGCCAGCAGTATGAGTAAGGCAGGATCCCATGTGACTGTGTAACCACTGCTTTCCATGGGAAGATATTTCTCACATTAGAAAGTCCAGCGAGTGGGAGGAGGGGAATCTATAGCAGTGGTTTGGCTTGGGACTGTGGAAAAGATCTGCTGCAAGCTAATCTGCTGGCCTGTCTCACCTTTACTTGGCATGGAAGAAACCATCTCCACTTTCCAGCTCAAAACTGGCAAAGACTGTACAGATGGTTATCTACTAAAAGTGTAGGCACGGGTTCCTTGTTGGTATTTGTATTTTATTAGATGCAAAATTGTAAAAGCTTTGGCTTTTTTTTCATGTCTAGAAATAAGAAGACTCAGCAGAATTGTTCCTCTAACAGAGTCCCCCAGAAAATGAAGAGGAAGTTCACTCGGTGAGGTAAGGGGGAGGAAAGTGGAGCTGTGTGCACATCATTCCTGGCTCTATCCAGCTCCCTGAGATAGCTTGCCAGTTTCGCTTGTCAACAATCATGTATTCCATTTGCCTCCCCATGACAGGGACAGAACCTCTATTGACTGGTTTTGGCTGGAAGTACATTTTTCTGATTCCCAATTAATTTTTTTTTCATGGAAATGAAGATTGTTTTGGGACACAACCATGTCTCCCTGCTTTTATGAGAATACAGCTGTATTCTACAAAACAGGTGGGAATCCCTCCTCTTAAAGTTTTAGTCTATATTAAGATAATAACGGGAATAGATATAAGGGAAACTTTCCCCCCTTTCTGTGAAACAGATGCTATTAGATCTAGCTGAAACTTCAAGTTTCCATTCCACAAGAAATGCCAACATTTTAATTCCAGTTCTTTTATGGTAAGAACAAAGAAAACTATTCTGACTTTAGCTTTTTTTGAGTAATAATATAATGTAATTTGGAGCAAAATATGTTTGGAGACAAGAAGTTGTTGAGAAATGAAAAATTAGTCAAGGGAGTCAGACCAAAATATCATCAAAGTCAGCACTGTTAGAGAGGAAGTTTTTGATGTAGATGTAACAGGAAAACATGCTGTTGGTATTTTTAGGCAGTCATAGGTGCTTTAGTTACATTATCATACATTTGAAAAAAGATTAAATAAATGGTTGGGGTTTTTTCTGCACTTACACAGTGTCAACACAATTTAGTGAGAGATGCAGCTAACTTCTACATGTTTATGTGTCTGCTTGGTACAATGCAGCAAATACACAGAATCACAGAATTGTTTAGTCAGGAAAAGACCTCTAAGACCATCGAGTACAACCATAAACCTCACACTACCAACTCCACCACTAAAACATATCCCTAAGCACCACATCCACATGGCTTTTAAATCTCTCCATGGATGGGGAGAGTACTATTTCCCTAGGAAGCATCTTCCAATAACTGACAACCCTTTCAATCGCGTAACTTTTCTTAATATCCAGTCCAAACCTCCCCTGGCACAACCTGAGGCCATTGCCTCTTGTCCTATCCCTTATTACTTGGGAGAAAAACAGGTGGATAAAAACTTTCCACAGTGATATGTTTCCAGGAATAGTGTGAGAAGACTTCCAAAAAGAAACTCTCCAGCTTTGAGGAGAAGATGATGGGAGGAATAAGCTGTCTTTTGGCAGTGAGGACTTTCTTAGAGGTGACTGTACAGGCAGCTGCTCTGTTCATAGGCACTGCCCACAACTTGTCCTCATTTCTGGATGGGACAAGCTGTCTATCTCCTTCCTTGCTTGCTATTAGTCCCATGGATACCTCCCCCTTGCTTTGTGCTGTAACAGCTCACAGGGGTGTATACATAGGGCACAGAATCAGTGGAGCTGCCAGGTTTTGAATCACCTGTTTGCACCAGAGGGATATTTTCAGGTTGCCTGACCCAGAAAAGATAACGTATCCCTGAGGCACAGAGCAAGGGAAATGCTGACATTTCAGAAGAGCTGGCATGAAACCCTGCCTGGCCACTGGCTCCTCGTCCTTGAGACACTCAAGTTCACCTGTGATTTTATTTGGTTGCTGTATCCCATCAACTCCTTTGTGCTTCCCAGAGTGCTGGCTGCACCCTGCACAGCACCGCTATAGTCTCTGTGAAATTGCATCTCTCAGCTGCTATAAGCAATGGATAGGAAGTGGGTGGTGCCTTGATTACCTGCTTTAGGTAGTTCCTGCAGCCTTCTCATTATTTGGATGCCCTGTCAGAAACAGCCTTCTGGAACTGAAGAAAAAGACTGGGTGAGAGGTAGTTACCATCTTAATTCTGCAGTCAGAGAATCATAGAATGGTTTGGGTTGGAAGGGACTTTAGAGATCAGCTAGTTCCAAACTCCCTGCCACAGGTGCCAGGGGCACCTTCCACTGGATAAGGTTGCTCAAAGCCCCATCCAACCTGACCTTAAAATTGCAGGATGGCCTCCTGATCTGTGAGGCTGAAGAATAGTCCTCTAAGACAAGCACGTCATGAAGAATTGTAGAGAAATCTACTTTGCAATGGACCTCTGGAGATATCTAGACATCCTGTACATTGAAGCTCTCCTCTATCCAAACCATTCCATGATTCTATGATTCTATCTCCTCAAGCACATTAGAGACAAATTAAAAGTTCTGTCCATCACTGAATGTCACATGGTTGTATTATGAGATCTCCGTCAGTCTCCTGAAACTACTATAGGAATATGGAATATGAAAGAATAGGAAATTCCAAGGTGATTTAAGTACCAGAGATAAGGATGTAGTTGAGAAACCTAATTAAATTAGAGGTCTGGGTTTCAGGGGACGTTGGCTTTATTCCATAGAATCACAGAAGGGTTTCGGTTGAAAGGGAGCTTAAAGCTCATCAAGTTGCAACCTCCCCTGCCATGGGCAGGGACACCTCCCACTGGATCAGGTTGCTCAAAGCCCCATCCAACCTGGCCTTGGACACCTGAAGAGATGGAGCATCCACGACTTCTCTGGGCAACCTAGGCCAGTGCCTCACCACCTTCACAGTAAAAAATTTCTGCTAATATCTCATCTAAGTCTCCCCTCTTTCAGCTTAAAACTGTTCCACTTAGTCCTTTCCCTGCACTCCCTGATAAAGAGCCCCTCTCAGCTTTCTTGTAAGCCCCCTTTACGTACTTGGATGCTGCTAAAATTTGTGCCAGTAACACAGTATCCAAGCACAGGCAGAGAGGATTTTTTTCCTCTCTCGATTGTGAAATAGGGCAGGAAATTATCTTTTGTTTTTCTTGTTTATAGTGTACAGTACATGCAGTTCCACACTGAGTTAGAACTTAACCAATCCTGGAGAAATACAATTAAAACATGTAGCAATATAATACAATTTTGTTCTTAACAGACAGAGCTCCCTTTTATTTTCATGAGACTATTGCCTGCACGATCAGGTCGTCAGGTCCTAATTAGGGCTCAGTCAGCTTCCCCTGCTGAGTTCAGTACAGGGGACTCAACTTCATCTCACTCTCCTTCTGCTGCTTGCCCACCCTTACCGCAGAAACCCCACCGTCACATTCAGAACAAGAGCATTCACTATACACTGATTTAATTCTGATCAGGCCTAGCATTCCCCTGGATTTGTTAACGTCTGTGCTTGTTTCGGTGCTGTCCTTTATTTTAAGCCTAATAAGTACATAAGGCAGACTCACAACAATGAGCTTCCAGGAGCTTGTTTGCCCAGGCAGACAGACTGGGTAAACAATCAGCTCCAGCTCAAATGTTCAGGTCCTGTGGAAGAATTGGATACTTGGCACTGGCCACTCTCCATGACATTCAAAATTTGACTTTTCTCCAACCAAATATTTAAACATTTGTGATCGTTTGTCCAGCCCCACAGGCTCTGTTCAGAATTTCTTCTGCATTCTATTTTTGTAAGCAGAGATATGCTGATTACTTACTAAGATCTTTGAAAAAATGTGCTTAGATTTACAGCAAGGGTAAAAGGAGTTTGTTTGAAAGTCACGTAATGGAGCAGGTCAGCAGCTACCATCATAATACCATAGGCAATGTACATTTAGACAAAGTATAACTTGGAGCATTGTTGTCACAGACTCTTCTGTGTTCATTGCTGGTAGCAAGCAGCTGGCTTTTAATGAAATATAATGGAGAAATTCTTAATTTAAAACTGCCTTTCCATGTACAACCATGCCTGCTGTAGTACAATGGACAATTGTATTCTTATTCCTTCATGTTGACAATGCAGGAAAGATTTAACAAGTGCTCTTTACGTATTTATTTTAAAATATGTTAATGGTGTGCCTCCAAATAAGCAAAATTAGCACTCTTGCAGTCATGCGTACAAGGGCCGTGAAGATGATCAGAGGGCTGGAGCACCTCTCTTACAAGGACAGGCTAGGAGAGTTGGGCTTGTTCAGCCTGGAGGAGGCTCTGGGGAAACCTTATAGAAGTCTTCCAGTACTTAAAGGGGGCCTATAGGAAAGCTGGGGAGCAGCTGTCTGTCAGGGAGCACAGGGATAGAATGAAGGGTAAAGCTTTTAAGATCAAAGAGAGAAGATTTAGATGACATATTAGGAAGAAATATCTTATTATAAAGGTGGGGGACACTGGCACAGGTTGCCCAGAGAACTCGTGGATGCTCCCTGGAGGTGTTCAAGACCAGGTTGGATGAGGCTTTGAGCAACCTGATCCAGTGGAAGGTGTCCCTGCCCATGGTAAGGGGGTGGACCTAGATGGGTTTTAAGGTCCCTTCCAACCCAAACCATTCTATGATTCCATGATTCTATGATACAGTATACTTAGACTTTCAAGGCCCTTGCTCATAACATATTTTGATAAACAGCTGAAGTATAAATAGAAATAATTAGACAATGATGAACCAAAGGCTGTAATGTATACCTCTACTGTGATAATGTTTAGCTCAAGTCTGACTGTTCTTTTAAAATTGTTTTTCTAGGTTGAACAAGCCTAATTTCCAGAGGCAGAGAAGCCCACTGGGTAGCACAGGATGTTGGGTTAGATCACAGTTCGTCCTTCCAGCTATAAATTTTTCTTCTTGTGGGTAACTTGACTATCAAGCAAAGACAGATCAAAGCAGTCTGCAGCACCTGAAGTACAGCAAAAGCTGGTACTTCTGGCTGAGGTCTTTCCTTATGGCACAGCTCCAACACTCCAATCAGTGGCTGTATGGAATCCTCCTACTAATGCACCAGGAGGAGGACCTTTGCTTCTTTTGTGCGTGGCTGAACCACCACTGTGTGTAGTGGACCACTGGATGAGGCTGCTTGGGGAGGTGGTGGAGCCATAATCCCTAGAGGTGTTCAAAAAGCATGTAGATATGGCACTTTGGGTGTTGGGCTGATGGTTGGACTGAATGATCTTAGAGGTCTTCTCCAACATTAATGATTATATGATTCTATGAGTCTATGTTTCTGTGTCTATTTTGAGTGCACTGCTTACTCCTTTCCTGCCCTGGGAAGTCCTCTACCAAGGTGATCATGGAATGATACCCTAGAGTTATATGTGATGCATCTCAAAACATACTGTCTTAGGCTGTTGCTAAATGTAAGCAGATGCCTATACCCTGCTTGTCTTGGTTCATATTACTGAAAAGTAAGGATGAGAAAGTTATGATAAATTCTAAATGCTATTTGCAGGTTTGATGCACCACTCATCTCCTGGTGCAGACGTGGTTTAAGACTCAGATCCCAAGTATCTGTATCTTCATCTGGTTCCGCTTGTGTGAGGCCATATACCTGTCATTAAAAGCTATTTTTTTAAATTAAATATCTCTCTGAAAGAGTGCAGACTGAGTGTGAAGATTGGACATTTTGGAAACAGACTTCTTCAGTGAGTATGTTTGAGAAAGGAAATATTTACAGACCACCAGTAAGTACCTGGTAGGTAGTACGGAGCAGCACAGGGCTATTTTTAGACATTCATCTTTGTGTTTTGAAGGGCACACTGTGTTGGAAATAAGTTAAAAGAAACCCAGGCTTGCTATAAATATTCCTTATGGGATGTGTCTCTGCAAGACACATCATCAAATGGTTTTCTTATCTTCTAGGATTTGAACTGCAGTAATTAGTGCTGAGAAGGACCTAAAGGATTATCTAAACTGCTATATGGTATTCAGGGTTGTTCCCTTTTCTAATGTTTTGCCTCACACAGTTTACATATCCTTGAGGGGGGAGGAGAAAGTCCCCTGGGATACTATTTCACAACCAGTTCACACAGGCAGAAATTTTTCTAGTGACACTAGCCCAAATATGTGTTTCCTTATCTCATTATACTCATCATTATACTCTTTAATGCCATGTGAAATAATTCCTCCTTAGGGTCATATATACTCTACACTGCAGATGTAGACTGTTAGATTCATCTTATAATAAACTATAAAAGTTCTCTTTAATTACCTTTAATCAATTTTTGGTTGTTTTTTTTTCTTAATCACCTCCAATTTGTCTATATCTCACATAGAACCAGGTAGCCAGAACTAAATACTGTACTGCAGCTGCAGTAACAGCTCAGAAGCATAAAATCACAATTATTATCTTGCAAATGAAAGATGATATCTGCCACAAGGGAAGGAAAGAGATCGCAGGTTAGTGAAATGGATTGCCTATATGGGAGAAAAATCATCCCTATTTTCACAGATGGATAGGTGTTTTCATAGATTTGGAAAACAAGTCAAGTTCATCCTGACAAGATGGGAACAAGAGCTGCTCAAGAGGAATTCTCTGATGAGGAGCACTTAACTGCGCACGGTGTATTTTCACTCAACTTTAAAAGCCAAATGTCCTCTCTACATGAGCTGATTAGGCTGCCTCTACTAACACCCAAGAGAAAATAATTCCAGACTGCAGTTCATTCCATCATAACTGCAGCATCTAATATGCGTGGGATGGATTGGTTAAGCATTGGAAGGAGCTTCCCAGGGAAGTGATGGAGTCTTTTCCTGGAGGTGTTCAAAAAACGTGTAGCCATGGCACTTCGGGACATGGTTTTGTAGGCATGATGATGTTGGGCTGACAGTTGGACTGGATGATCTTAGAGGTCTTTTCTAACTTTAATGATTCTATGACTGCCTTCTGGAGATACCTCCTCTCCTCTGACTTAAAGATGGCTTTCCTTAGGCTACTGGAATAATTTTTAGGTGGCTAAAGTTAGCTGAGGTTAATCTTGTTTACTTGTTTTCAGGCTAATCATAACTGACCTCTCCAGGTTCTAATATGAGTTCTCTTCACTTTTCAGAGTGGAGACCCCTATGAGGCAGCCCCATGTTCCAGCCATGGTGGCAAACCAGCCCTCCTGTGCACCCTGGTCACCTGTGTTCATTCCCCTCAGGTGTACAGACTCACAGTTTTTATGTGGACAAAGGTTTTATGTGGACTCATAGACATTCTACCAGCAAAAGCTTATTTGACCAAGAAATTAAGGCAGAACTGCTCATTAAAACAGTCCCAACCCCTGTTTGTTTTTCCTTTTCCTTCACCTTGCTAAGCTGGGGAGATACACCTGCTTTAGGTGTTCCCACGGGGCCTAGGTCCATTGCAGGATGATTTTGCCAAGACTGAGAAAGCCCTTCCTTTAGCCCTTCCTCTCACTGAGGGAAGTTTTAACTATGTAGGCTCTGTCTGCACTGCCAGGTGGACTGGATCTAGAACACAGTCTGAATTGTGATGTGGTCCCTCATTTACGAGTCCCGCTGCTATCTGCAGGGTGCCTTCATGCTGGGTGCAACATGACTGGGCATCACACTTAGCTGGAGCTCAAGCATCTTATTAGAGAGCCTACCAATTCCTGCTGCACAACATGACTAGGAAAGGCCCTTCCCAGCATTAACTAAGGCCAATGGGCAGACGGTGAAAAGTTTGACTTAAGGTGGTTCCCAGCTCACCTCCTCTGCAGGTGTGGGCTCTCACTGCAGCCAGACCCCTCTTCTTTGCTGTGTGCATTGATGAGAGTGGTGGTGAGACACTGGAACAGGTTGCCCAGGGAAGCTGAGGATGTACCTCCTGAAGTGTTCAAGGCCAGGTTGTGTGGTGCCTTGAGCTTCTTGGACTAGTGGGAGGTGTCTCTGCCCATGGCAGGAGACTTGAATTAGATGGTCTTTAAGGTTCCTTCCAACCCAAACCATTCTATGATACTGTGACCTTATGATTCTATGATTCTCTTTAAACAAGTAACTTCATGGTCATATATAGCTCTTATGTTATAGCCACTATTCATAGATAAATACAAGGTGGATTCAAACCAGCCAAATGGAGCACTGAATCTACAGCAGAATCTTAACCCAGCAAGAGAGGCACAGACTTTGTTTGAAAACAAAATCAGTAGTGATGAATGTGATCTAATTTTGCGCGACACTGAAGATTCCCCTTTTCAGGAAATTCCTGACATTCTCAGGGAGTGCAGTTGCAGTGGATGTTTTATTGCTAAGGTGTTATTTGGGGATTACTTCACTGTATTAATATGCAGCATCTCAAAGGACTCTCAGCCTTGCTGGAGCAAATCCAGTTGCCTGTTTTATTTCAACAGGTTTTCCCTATGATGAAATTAAAGGGGCACTGTTAGTTTAAATATCACTTTTTCAGAAATGCTTTCAGCAATATGAACAGCAGTAACTCCAAAGATCCTTATAGTTAAGAGTATATGCAATATATATAGCTGTGAATTTTGAACCCAACGGAATTCACAATATTTTTCCTCATTTTCTTCTTCCTACACATCTCATAGTTTGATCAAACCTTCCTACATCATATGCTCTATTACAAGCAGATATTTACAGGATTCCATGTCATATCTGACAGGTACAGATAACCCCAATAAGCCTTTCAACAAAGAATTTGGGGGGAAACATTCAAAATTATTCCTAAATGTACTATATTCTCCGTCCAATATTATCTCTTATGTTTCACATACAGTCATAGATTACTTTTCCAGTAATTGTAGAAACCTTCTGGAAAGCTGGAATTGTCTCAGGCACAGCTGTTTATTTGCACAGCGATGCTTGCAGGTGGAATTGTGCAGTAGAAACCTTTCCCTGTCAGCATGAGTCGCAGAGAGATGCTTAGACATCCCCATTCCCCCAGAAAGAGGATGGACATGCTGAGTGGGGTTCATTGAACATGACTGTAAGCATCTAAAAGTTAGATTTATAGAATCATAGAATGGTTTGAGTTGGACAGGACCTTAAAGACCATTTAGTTACAACCCCTGCCATGGGCAGGGACAGTTTCCACTGGATCAGGTTGCTCAAAGCCTCATCCATCCTGGCCTGGAACACCTCCATGGAAAGGGTATCCATGACTTCTCCTGGGCAACAACTGCCACTGCATCCCCACACTCACAGTAAAAAAAATTTTCCTAATCTCCCCTCTTTCAGTCGAAAAATGTTACCCCTCATCCTATCCCTGATAAAGAACCCCTCTCCAGCTTTCCTGTAGGCCCCCTTTCAGTACTGGAAGGTCTCCCCAGAGTCTTCTCTTCTCCAGGCTGAACAACCCCAACTCTCTCTGCCTGTCCTTGTATGGGAGGTGCTCCAGCCCTCGGATCATCTCTGTGGCCTCCTCTGGACTCACTCTAACATATCCATGTCCTTTCTGTGCTGAGGACCTCTCCTAATAGACAACGGAAGGAAATAAGTGCTTTTAAAGAATGATCATCTGGCCAATTTTAAAATGCAATAAAACACCCTCTGAGGTAGACCCTCAGGGCCTGAAAGAGAACCTCAAGTGGCCATGTCTAGCTTTTAGTTGTCTTTATTTGGGCAGAGGAATATTCTCCAAGGCTGGAGTTCTCCACCCTGCTCTACTGCGACACGCTTGCTGATGACAAGATTTTACCAACACAGGAAGGACATTGTATACACTCAGCTGTCGGTTTTCCCACTTGACAATCTTTTGCATAAACCAAGCAACTCAGGTTCTCAGTCCTGACATGCTTCCTTCAAGAGCTGATAGTAAAAGCGTCTTGCTTCTGGGAAATCCTGCCTCCCCCATCACTCTGGCATCCGAAGTCTTGGAAAATCTGAGAAAAACAGTTCATTTTTTCTGTCTGGTATCATGGCGCAACATAGGTGAGGATAACGTCTGGTCTTCCCCTCCGTGTCATCACTGTCCCATGCTGTGGGACAGTCCCATGCCATTTATCATCATAACACTTCACTGAGATAGAATACGCTCTCACACTCACTGCACAAATTGGGATCCAAAGCAATAGAATCTGGAATGCTGCAACAAAGTAGGGGCAGAGATTTGGCTTTGAACAACAAGATCCAGTGGAAAGTAACCCTGCCTATGGCAGGGTCGTTGGAACTGGATGATCTTTAAGGTCCCTTCCAACTCAAATGATTCTCCGATTCTATGAGGATGTCACTTGCTTCTCCAAAGTCTCAGTCTGCATCCTCCTTGCCTTCAAAGTAGACAGTTTTCAAAGGGAAAGAGAGCATCTTCATCTTTAACTTCCTCTTCCCACAGTTAGAAAGCGCTCTGGGAAACAGGGCTCCTGTGAGGACGGGGTCTCTGTCCTGTGTAAGGAAAAGGGAGCCTGCTGGATAGCTGTCATTGCAGTGGCAAACTCCAAGGCCTTTTCTGCTGCATTACATCAGCAGTGAGCAATGGGAAGACTCATTTGAGCCAATTGTGGGTTGTCATTCTTCCTTCCAGACTCAGTGGCCTCTGAAATCACTCCATTGTCTGCAGCAGAATATGGCATAGGCCCATAATACCAGGTTACTTCACTTCTCTGCAGAAGAAAAGATTTTTTTCAACCATGAGAAATTCTCTCCTGACAGTGCCATTCATTAGGGCTCCCACCTGGAGACTATTTCATTTTCAGCAGACTTGCGAGGTGCTGAAAAGTCAGTGCATGTGTTATCACTTGACAATACTGTACAGCTGATACCTCTGTACCCTTGTGCATGTTGTCTCTTATTACTCTTTGCCTCATAAATGGCTTAAAGTAACACTTGGATCTTGGCCTTCACTCTCTTTAAAAAAACTTGTGTAGCCCAGTTCCACCAGAGTTCTTGTTTCTTAACAATTATATCCATGTAGGGGAAATCTATAATTGGTATTTTTTTCTTTTTTTGAATAAGAACGTTAAAACATTAGATTTTGTCTAGAGCTGCTGGAGACAAGTGGACAGTGGTTCACTTTTTCTTAAGGCAGGCGTTAAGATAGGCCAGGCAAACTGTCTTTTCCAATCTCATGGTTCAACGTATGCCCTAAATCCAATAAAAATCTAGACATTTTATGGCACCCAAATGTCTCATAACTAAATTTCAAACTAAGCATTCTTCTCCACTGCTTTTGACATGAAGGAAGTTTTGCCCAATGTTTTCTTCAAGGTTTCATTCACAGAAGGGGGCCTGTAGGCACCAAGCCTTGTGGCTCCTGTTCATCTACCCATGTTGTATGTAGAAGCACATAATGCCTTACAATCTGTATAACTGAAATACTGCAGACTGGTAGGTATGGATCAGCTCCCTATAGGGGCAAAGGCTGTGCAAACATAACACAAAAAAAGAAGACAAACCTTTCCCCAGAAGCAGATAGAGAGCAGTCAGAGAAATACAGAGATATACCAGGAAACCACAAGAATCATAGAATGGTTTCGGTTGAAAAAGATTTTTAAGATCATCGAGTCCAACCATCAATCCAGCCCTGCTAAGTCTGCCACTAGACTATGTCCCCATGTACGACCTCTATGTCCCCATGTACGACCTCCTTGGGCGGCTGATTCCAATGTTTGACAACTCTTTCAGTAAAAGAATTCCTCCTAATATCCAACCTAAATCTCCCCTGGCACATTTTAGGCCATTTCTCCTTGTTCTGTCACTAGCTACCAGGGAGAAGAGACCAACCCTCACCTCACTACAACCTCCTTTCAGGTAGTTGTAGAGAGCGATACGGTCTCCCCTCAGTCTCCTTTCCTCCAGACTAAACAACCCCATCTCTTTCAGCTGCTCCTCATAAAGCTTGTGCTCTAACCCCTTCACCAGTTTTGTTGCCCTTCTCTGGACATGCTTCAGCACCTCAATATCCTTCTTGTAGCAAGGGTCCCAAAACTGAACACAGTATTTGAGGTGTGCCCCCATCAATGCTGAATACAGGGGAAGCATCACTTCCTCCCGCTGCTGGTCATGCTATTCCTGATGCAGGCCAGGATAGCGTTGGCCTTATTGGCTACTTGGGAACACTGCTGGCTCATATTTAGCCAACTATTAATCAACACCTGCAGGTCCTTCTCCTCCAGGCAGCTCTCCAGCCGTTCCTCTCCGAGCCTGTAGCTATGCATGGGGTTGTTGTGACCCAAGTGCAGGACCCAGCACGTGGCCTTGTTGAAGCTCATACAACTGGCTTCAGTCCGTGGATTCAGCCTGTCCAGATCCCTTTGTAGAGCCTGAAGTGTGGCGGGAGGTCTCTAACTATGGAAATATACATATATGCTTTTTTTGGATGGGTTGCCTTCATCTTTTCCAGCACTGACTTTCCAGACCAGGAAGGTCTGTAGTCCTATGTTGTACCATGGATAGCCTAGGGCATCCCAGACCCCGACATTTAAGTGAGGTGAATTCCAGCGTATGTTACCAGAGCAGTACCTTGTATCTGTGCCCTGCTGCCTACACTAAACATTTCTAGCAGTGTCATATCTTCTAGGATTGCACCTATTGGAATTTCATGAACTTCTGGGATTGTTTGTGTTGGAAGGGACCTTAAAGACCATCCGGTTCCAAAGATCCTGCCATGGGCAGGGGCAACCTCCACTGGATCGTGTTGGTTAAAGCCTCATCCTACCTGTCCTTGAACACCTCCAGCGATGTGACATTCACAATGTCTCTGGGCAACCTGACCCAGTGTCTCACCACCTTCAAAGGAAAACATTCCTTCCTAATATCTAGTCTAAATCCCTGCTCTTTCAGCTTAAAACTAGTCCCCCTCATCCTATCCCTGCACTCCCTGATAAAGAACCCCTCCCCAGCTTTCCTGTAGGCAAATTTGCATCTGGAGATCAAACAATCTTTTAGTCAGTCAGAATTTATTCACAGCCACTGTCAATAAAAAATTGGGGAAAACAAACAAAGAAGGAAACAATTATGCTTATATTTATTCCTTCTTCCCACTGAGATTCTGGAAACCAGCAGTGTGAAACAGGAAGGTTGATACAAAAGCAGGAAAGAGACATAGAAATGTTCAGTGGAGGGTCTGCAGCCATCTGGAAGTGACTGCTGTGCAATCTATACTTTGTCAGATGATTAAAAGTGATCAAGAAGCCTTATTTTGGGTGGTGACCTACTACAGCTAGCAGACCAGTGAAAGAAAAGCTGCGAAGGCCCTTGAGCACACATTGCAGTTGTGACAGAAGAGGCTGTACACCCATGGAAAGCAAGAGCCCTCCTGGACCACTGCTGCAGCCCTGACTTCACCGTGTAAACAATCTTCACAAGGCTTTCACCCTCTGTGAGAGAGGGGCCAACTCCTCCATCCACATAAAACAACAGAGGTGTACAGAAAAAAGCTTCAGCCCTTCTGGTCCTCTGCAGGGGTAGCAGTGGGGTGAAGAGGTCAGCACAAGGCAGCAAATAAATTCAGTCCTGTGAAATTTGTATTTCCTTGCTGGGGTAATGGAGATCAGCTGGAAATTTTGGCAGAACCTTTTGTGGATTTTTCTCGCGGAGTTAAAACACATGGCAGGATTTTTGCCTTCTTCTTGGCTCCGCTTTCCTCTTTTCTTGCCAGATACCATTATAAGGATTCAAGAAGGATGAGTAATTACAACCCATGCAAAGAATGTGTCTGATAATTAAATTCAAATATCTGCCTGATGAGGCAACACAGGTGACAGACAGCAGAGGTTTATGGGACCCTCTGCCACGCTGGGGACCCATGCATTGAGGACAACACGTCTGGTGCCCTTGAGGCCATGGATTTGCTACCGCTGCACCCTGAAACCTCCCACTTGCCCAGACACTGGGAATGAAAACAAGGATGAGGAAGAAAATGTGGTTCCTAGGGAATCTCCATGAAAGGACCTGCCACGCAGGGGACCCAGGCCTTGAGAACAATGCACCTGGTGCCCTTGAGACCATGGAGGTTCTACCAGTGGACCCCCAAACCTCCTACCCACAGTGCTGTGACACCAAGAATAAGACCGAGGATGAATCATAGAATCGTGGAAACATTTACTTTTTCATTAAAGATTTTTTTTCTAATATCCAGTCTAAACCTCCCCTAGCACAACTTGAGGCTGTTTCTTCTTGTCTTACCACTTGGAAGGAAAGACCAACACCCATCTGGCTACCTGGCTCCAACCTCCTTTACGGGAGTTGCAGAGAGTGATGAGGTCTCCGCTCAGTCTCCTATTCTCCAGACTAAACAGTCCCAGGGCCCTCAGCCGCTTCTGATAACCCTTGTTCTCCAGACCCTTCCCCAGCTCTATTTCCTTTCTCAAGATGTGATTCAGCCCCTCAATATTGTTCTTGGAGTGAGTGTCCCAAAACTGAACCCAGGATTCAAGGTGCAGCCTCACAAAAGCACCGGGTCTGGGGGGACGATCCTGCTGGCCATACCATGGCTGATCCAAGCCAGGATGTTGTTGGCCTTCTTGGCCACCCAGGCACACTGCTGGCTCATGTTCAGCTGCTGTCAACCAGCACTCCCAGGTCCTCTTCCACTGGGCAGCTTTCCAGCTGTGCTTCCCCAAACATGTAGCATTGCATGGAGTTATTGTGGCCGAAGTGCAGGATCTCGCACTTGGCCTTGTTGAACCTCATATTTACCTGGGCCCATGGATCCAGCATTTTCAGACCCCTCTGTAGAGCTTTCCTGCCCTCCAGCTCATTGATGCAGGCTGTTCCGATCCCTTTGCAGAACCTTTGTGACTTCCAGACCATGGATCCAGCCTGTCCCAATCCCTCTGCAATGCCTACCTGCCCTCCAGTCAATGGCTCCAGCCTGCTCAGACCCCTCTGCAGAGCTTTCCTGCCCTTCAGCCCATGGATCCCTCTTGTTCAGATCCCTTTGCAGAGCCTTCCTGCCTTCCAGGACATTCAATACTCCCCTACAACTTGTTGTGATCTGCAAACTCACTGATCAATGATCATCCGGATCATTGATAAAGATATTAAAAAGAACTGCCCCCAACTCTGATCCCTGGTCACAGCACTTGTGACCAGCTGCCAAGTGCATTTAACTCCATTCAATACAATTCTCTGGGCTTGAGTATCCAGCCATTTTTTTACCCAGCGAAGGGTACATCTGTCCAAGTCATTCTCCAGAAGAATCATAGAATGGTTTGGGTGGGAAACAACCTTACATATCATCCAGTTCCACCACCCCCACCCACCCCCCCCAGTATGGGCAGGGGCACCTCCCACCACAGCAGGCTGCTCAAGACCCCATCCAACCTGGTCGTGAACACCTACAGGGATGGAGCATTCACAACTTCCCTGGGCAACCTGTGCCAGTGCCTCACCACTGAAGAATTTCTTCCTAATGTCTAATCTAAATCTCCACTCTTTCAGTTTAAAACTGTTCGCTCTTGTCCTGTCCCTGCACTTCCCTCCCCAGCCTACATGCAGGCCCCTTTTAAGTACTGGAAGGCTTCTATAAGGTCTCCCTGGAGCCTTCTTTTCTCCAGGCTGTATAACCCCAACCCTCTCAGTCTGTCCTCATAGGAGAGGTGCTCCAGCCCTTGGATCATCTTTGTGGCTCAACTCTGGATTCATTCCAACAGTTCCATATCCTTCTTATGTTGGGGATTTCAGAACTGGACATCACTCCTAGTGAGGTGTCATGAAAGCAGAGTAGAGGGGGAGAATCACCTCCCTTGACCTGTTGGCCATAATTCTTTTGATGCAGCCCAGGATACATTTGGCCTTCTGCGCTGGAAGCACACATTCCTAGCTCATGTCGAGCTTTCTTCACTGAAAGGACTGTCAGGCATGGGAATAGGCTGCTCAGGACGGGTGGACAACCAGCCCTGGAGGTATTCAAACAACAGGTAGATGAATATAGTTTAGTAGTGGACAGGTACCGTTAGACTCAATGATCTCAAAGGTCTTTCGCAACCAGGCAATTCTATGATTCTCATTAATAAGCACCTCAAGCCTTTCTCCACAGAGCTGCTCTCAATCTCTTCATCCGCCAGTTTGTATTGAAACCTCAGATTGGTGTAGGACCTTGCACTTGGCCTTGTTGAATCTCATGAGGTTCACACAGGCCCACTTCTCCAGCTTGTCCAGGTCCCTCTGGATGGCGTCCCGTCCTTCTGAATGCTGTGGGAAACGGTGCCAGAGGCTTCACTGAAGCGTACATGAGAGAAAAAAAGTATGCAACCAGGAATCAGCAGGAAAAAAGGGGACAAACACTGAGTGACGCCCCCAGGGGCGGAGGGAGCAGGCGGGGGAGGGATCGGGAAGCGGGGAGGGGTCGGGAAGCGGGACTGGCGGGGGCATCCACCTGCGGGAGGCGCGGCGCCGCTCCGCCCCGCCCCGCTCCGATCGCGCCGCTGCAGGGAAGGCGTCCGCCAGGAGCTGCGCCCACCTCCCTTCGCATCCCCATTCCCAGCCTCGCGGAGGCGGCGGGAGGGAGGGATGGGAGCAACCCTGCCACCTGCATAACGGCTCCCGGAGACGCCGCTGCCACGGGGAGCCGGTAAGGCAGCGGGATTGGGATGGAGGGGAGGATGGCGAGGGGTGCCCTGCAGCCAGCGCAGCGCCTGCTGCCGGGAGCAGAGTGGACCCAGTTGTTACCGGTGGGACGGGACCCGGTTGTCCCTCCCGGGAGCGGGGAGGACCGGACCCGGTTGTCCCCGCGGGGAGCAGCGGGGACCGGACCCAGTTGTTCCCGGTGGGACCTCACCCTGTGGTCCTCGGGACACCGGACCCGTTTGACCCCGCAGAGCGCTGTGGAGCCGCTGTCCCGCCTCAGGGCGATCCCTCCTCTCGCCGCATTTTAAGTCCAAGCCTACAAGAAAGCTCGGGAGGGACTTTTTACAAGGGCAGGTAGTGATATGACGAGGGGGAATGGCTTTAAACTGGAAGGAGGAAGATTTGGACTAGACGTGAGGAAGAAATTCTTCACAATGAGGGTGGTGGGGCACTGGCACAGGTTGCCCAGGGAAGTTGTGGATGCTCCATCTCTGTAGGTGTTCAAGACCAGGTTGGATGAGGTCTTGAAAAACCTGGTTTGGTGGGAGGTGTCCCTGTCCATGGCAGGGGGGTTCAAACTGGATGATCTTTAAGGTCCTTCCCACCCAAACCAGTCTATGATTCAATGATGGAGGAGGTGAACAAAAGAGAAAAGGCAGGTTCTCCCCACCTCGGGTCCCCTCTGACGGGGCTGTGGTCCTGTATTTGGATACCACACTGTGACTGAGAACATTATTTCAGGTGATTTTTTTAGGACTTACATTGCACAATCCCTTCAGCAAGACAAGTATTCAACTCCTGCCCTAGACTGTGGTCCAAGGGGTTGGTAATGTCCCGCTTGTGCAGCTGCCACCCATTGCCCTGGTGGTTTCGTGTCCCTGGACATGCAAAGTCTGGCATACAATTCACTCGTTTATTCATCTTGATAGTAACTGTGTGCTTATTCGCTGTTGTACAGTGAAACCCAAGCCAGGAGAGAGAAAGAGGGAAGGAAGAAGGGTGAAAGGAGGCGGTAAAATTGTTCTGTAGGAACTGGGCTAAGTGCTAAATGCATAATATGATCCCTTTGCTCTACATGTGTCACTGACACACGTGTCAAACTACCCGCTATGCCCATTGGAAGCAGACATCCCTGGCCTGCCAGTGTCAAAGAGTGTTCCAGGTTTTCTGAGACCTCATCTTACAGCAGGGTAAGTCAGTGGACCTCCTGCATCGCCTGCAGCATCACAGGTTCATGGAGGTATTAGATTTTAGTGGCAGGAGGGCTTCTGTAATTCTTAAAGTGTGATTCGGTTTTTTTTGCTGTGTTTTAACAAAGTTCTGTGAGTAAGGAAAAGCAGCCAAGGTATTTTGGCACGGCAGTGACAGTGATCTAGTTTACCTTTATAATTTGGTTTGAGGCAAGTTTTTCATAGAATCATAGAAACTCTCTTGGTTTTCTTGTATTCTTTTGTTGTTGTTGTTGTTGTTGGGGTTTTTTTGCCATTCTGGTATCCAGCACAGTGGACAAGCTTTCCTCATTTCAAAATGTAAAGGAGACTGCTCACTTAACGGGCTTTCATACTGTATGTTCCCATATCAATTGTGATTTAACCATCTATTAAAAGAACCACCCCCAAAGTAGTGAACTCCCCCAGAAAAATTACTTGCTTACTACAAAATAATTCATGTCCGTCCTGAGCAAGACAGTTCTATTTCACCAGCATCTATCTCAAGGTATGAATGCCCTGAGCAGGCAGGGAAATGTGTCTGTAAAGTATTTCAGCAGCACTGGGAGCCTTGGGGTAGCTGTCACTGTTTCCATTCTCTAAACAATTTTAATGTCATTAGCAAGTGTGATTATGTACAAACTGCTTTCCAGGGGGTTCTTGGGCTGGATACCGGAGCTGGGCTTTGTAGCGAGTCAAAGGGTGGGTTGAGTTTATGACACAGTTTAAATGGAAACAGAAGAGTGGAGCTATGGCAAAGCAGCACATCATAATTCATTCGGTGTCTTTTTGTGACTGTCATTTGGGAAGTCCTTGCTTCTTAGCAGTTTGTTCTGTTTGAGAACATTGTTTAGGGTCACCCACAAAGAAGCAGCTGAACATAGAGAGTGTTAACTCTGGATTTTACAGCTTTTTGGTTTTCTTTTAAACAAGAAGGAAGAGGAAAGCAGAGGCTGACTGGTATGTCTCTAAATGTTGACTACTTTTAAATTACTTCATTTTTCTGCTTAACTAGTTTTCAAAGAGGAAGGGTCTATGCAGAAAGAGGTGCTATGCACTAATTAGGCATTTTGATATAAATAAGAGATATTTGTTCTGTTTATTTTATCACAGAACTGATTTAGTGCCAGTGATGTCTCCAGATAAGACATAATTACAAAGATCTCAGTAAATGCCTTGATTTGTGAGCACTGTTTAGCTTCTATGGTCAGGTATTAAGCCGCAACTGTATTTTATAGTTAGGTTTTAATAACATAGTAAATAATGGAGAACTTCTGTAACTGATGAAAAGCCATTTTTATCTGATATGTCTGCAATGTGACCATAGCACAGAGGCAGCAGAGGAGGGAAGAGGGATTTGAGAATGCTTGCTGAGAGATGTGGAGTAAGCACTGCTTTACAGAGCACAGCACAAACACGGATAGTATCTTCTAAACCCTTTCTGGGGGACCCACTTGAGTTCCCAGCTCCTGTCTTGTTCTCTTCACTGGGCGGCTGCCCTCTGCTGTCTGAAACTGTCTCTCCAGGGTCGGCAGCGGTGACGGCCGGGAGATATGGGAGGGTGGGGCGCAGAGAAAGGGAATTTCTCTGTTGATGCTGTCCGAGGAAGCAGTCAAGTTGTTGGGCATGCATTCCCTCGTCAGGTCGCTGTGCTGACAGGCACAAGGGAATCTTACTGCTCGTGCAAATAACAACTGACAAGAGGCGTGCAGTTTTCCCTGCCAGCTAAATAAAGGCCAGCACTGGCTCAGTTAGCACGAATGATTTTGAAGTCCAAGAAATGGCATGAGTGGTGCAATTTAGACAGAGAGTCCATTATTGGGAAAGATTCAAATGTGATTTGTGGGAATAACTTTGGTGTGAGGCAGTTGAGAGCAGATTGTCTCTAAATATGGGATCTGCTGCCTGATGCACACCATAATGCGATTTAGTCTGTTCTCAGCTTCTGGCTGGGAGACCAGTAAACACATCTGTGTACAGGCCTTCCTGTCACAAGTAGGACAGTTATGCTGTCTTTGTAGGGACGGAGGGGTATCATTTGTCCCTGTTACCTTCTTTGTCTGTGTTTTCCTTATCTCTGCTATACAACAAGTATATCTGATATGATAGAATAATAGAATGGTTTGGGTCAGAAGGTACCTCAAAGATCATCCAATCTCCTGTCATGGGCAGAGATGCTTTCTACTGGATCAGGTTGCTCAAAGCCTCATCTGACCTAGCCTTGAACACCTCCAGGGATGGGGCTTCCATGACTTCTCTGGGCAACCTGTGGCAGTGCCTCACCACTCTCATGGTAAAAAAAATTCTTCCTAATATATCCCTTTAAAGATGTCCTATTTGTTAATGAAAAAAAATACTGGTGGAGCACTCAGTTCTGGAAGACTTAGTACCTGCCTCTGTGGGCATCTGCAGCATCAGCTCTGTTCATCTGTTTTCTGAAATGAACATGTTTAGATATCCTGCATGAATCAACTGATATTTTGAAAACTGTGCTTTAATTACAGCCGCCATTCCAAGAGATGGCACTGGTAATGGAAGAATCCAGGCCCAGTATTGGAGTTGGACACTTTTAGCAGTCTGTAATTTCTGAGGTCCTTTTCAGTGCAGCTTAGGGACAGAGTATTCCTACAAAAAGCACCGGAGAGAACAATTTTTCTTTTTTTTATTCTTAGATAGCTGTAATGATCTCCTGTGTGATTTGCTTTGCTTTACTTGTTTGAGGTATTTCAGGAATGATCCTGCAGTTGTGATCGGCATAGCCTCAGCAGGGTTTTAAATATGTGTAAGCTCAACATAATTGTGAAGTTTTGTTTGAATAATCTTTGTGCGAGGGAGATGCTGCCTGTCTTCTTGCCCAGGGTGCAATGCCTCCTGCAGCGATTCAGCTGTATAGCTAATTTTCAAATACACTAGAGTTGCACATTTTCTTGACGCTGTGCTAGTGCACGCTGTTCCCTGCAGTCTAAGGCACTCTGCCTGTGGTTCATAAACACATCCACAGTCCCATTTGTCTCCCTGTGCTCAGAGGGTGTTGGTTTGCATTTCTAATTAATTGAGTTTATAAAGGCATAAGACAGTACATTAACTAAAAATTCCCTCAAGAACTGTAAACTTATTTCTTTAGCTGCCACCATGTAAGCCGAGGGGAGAGTGAATGCTACATCGAGCAGAAAGCTTTCTCGGGTGTGAGTTGCAAGGGAAAGCAAATCTCCCATGTGGTCATGTTCTGCAGCCCAGCTCTTGTTCAGGCCACCTTTGTCCCTCCAGTCAGCTTGATGTCTCTGTCACTTGTTGTGCCAGGGGAGGTTTAGATTGGATGTTAGGAAAAATTTCTTTACTGAAAGAGTGGTGAAGCACTGGAAAAGGCTGCCTGGGGCAGTGATGGAGTCTTCATCTCTGAAGGTGTTTGAAAAAACTGTGGAACTTAGGGATGTAGTTTAGTAGGCACGGTGATGTTGGGCTGATGGTTGGACCGGGTGATCTCAGCTTTTCCAATCTTAATGATTCCATGATTCTATGATTCTAAGACAGCACAAGGTGAGTTAGGGACTGCTCTCAGTGGATCAGAGAATAGGTGGGAACGTTTAGAGAATGCTGTCCTCCAGCTGAGGTGAGACACATTTACTCTGTGCAGCATCTGTGGTTTCTGAACACAGGAATTTACAGAGTTTGAATTTTCTTTTCATGACCAGTTGGATGGAGCTTTGGGCACCCTGATCTGGTGGAAGGTGTCCCTGCCTGTGGCAGAGGGTTGAAAGTGGATGGGCTTTAAGGTCTCTTCCAGCCTAAACCATTCTATGATTCTATGAAGACAAACTCTCTAACTTTCCACGGATGTCAGCTGGGAACCGGTGGCTCAGCATGCCTAATGGTGAAAATGGCCCATGTTTTCGTGTTACACTTGGATTAAGATAACAGGTTCAGGCATTCATTTAACACAGAGAAATCTGACGTACTTAATGGTAGGCGGCTCCTTTCCATTCGCTTGATCCCTATTACGTATACTTGGTTAGCAACCCATTGCTTAGCGCGGTAGATGAATGTTGCAATGTTTGGGTGAGTAACTACACTTCCTTTTACTTTTCACAGGCCAGCATCCAGAATGGCAGGCTTGTCCACTTTAATCCTCCTCTTGTGTGCTGCTAAAGATGTGATACCCTCCAGTTCTCACTGGAAGCCAACTTGGCCATCATACAGAGTTCCAGTTATCCTGCCACAGTCTACCCTTAACTTGGACAAGCCGCTGTTTGATGCTGAAGCCAGACTGGAAGTAGTGTCTCCCTGTGGCCCAGCATGTCACAAAAGTTCTCCACTGCCAACTTACGAAGAAGTGAAGAACTACCTGTCCTATGAAACCTTGTATGCTAACGGTAGCCTCACTGAAACTGAAGTGGGCATCTATATTCTGAACAACGGTGGTGATGGGTCTCAAGGCAAATCTCGAACTAAGAGGCAGATCTATGGCTATGACAGCAGGTTTAGCATTTTTGGGAAAGACTTCTTGTTGAATTACCCTTTCTCCACATCAGTGAAACTATCAACAGGTTGCACGGGGACACTGGTGGCTGAAAAGCATGTTCTTACTGCCGCCCATTGTATCCATGATGGCAAGAGTTATGTCAAAGGAGCTCAGAAACTGCGGGTAGGGTTCCTAAAGCCCAAACTGAAAGATGGCAGCAAAGGGGCCAATATCACCAACTTAGCAATGCCTGAGAAAATGAAATTCCAGTGGATCCGAGTGAAACGGACACATGTTCCCAAAGGATGGATCAAAGGCAATGCCAATGACATTGGCATGGATTATGACTATGCCCTGCTGGAGCTCAAGAAGCCTCATAAAAGAAAGTTTATGAAGATAGGTGTGAGCCCACCAGCAAGACACTTGCCTGGAGGAAGGATTCACTTCTCTGGCTACGACAACGATCGTCCAGGAAACCTGGTTTACCGTTTCTGTGATGTCAAAGACGAAACTTATGACCTGTTGTACCAGCAGTGTGATGCCCAGCCAGGTGCAAGTGGATCTGGGGTGTATGTGAGGATGTGGAAGAGGCAGAATCACAAATGGGAGCGTAAAATCATTGGAATATTTTCAGGCCATCAGTGGGTGGACATGAATGGCACCCCACAGGATTTCAATGTAGCTGTTCGCATCACACCTCTCAAATACGCACAGATCTGTTACTGGATCAAAGGCAACTACCTTGACTGCAGGGAAGGATAAAAACAATGAAATTCCTTGAAAGCACTTAGTGACTGGTTTTAATTACTCACCTGAGGAAAGGCTGGACTGCTGCTGCAAATGTGTGTGAGATAATCTTGTGACATCAGGATGCAATATATAGCTTTTCAGGCAAGCCACCTTGTTTGTAGGACAGGGGCTGTGTGGTGCTGTCATTACAGCTCAAAATTGGGAGAAAGGAACATGTGCCAGGTGGGGAAGCAACTGGTGGACTTGTTGAATTTACAGATGGGCAACTGAAGTTTAATAAGGGGCGGATCAGTAAACAGTATGAAATCAGAGCCGTCTCCAAAGAATCTTTCAAAAGGGACACTGTTGACTATCTCATGCCTACAATGTTTGTTTTAATAAATCCTAGGATTAGTAGAAATGCTTTGATCTGAACTTCTAAAAGAAAATATTTCTATGCTGTTGGGGGCTGTAGAGGGGCATTTAGTGATGTTTGCAACCCAAACATGACAGCTTTGTGTTCCTGCGTGAGAAAAGGAGTATGCAAAGGGCAGGGGGTGCACTGTGGGAGATGAATGCCACACAAATAGCGTGAAGGATAAATAACGGCACAACACTTCTATCTTTCAGCCTGAAGTGATCTGAGACTTTATTAGCAATGTAGTTAAGAAAATGCTTTTTGAGGAAACAGACCTTGATGTTGCAAGGAGATGACTGTGAGGATCATGTTGGTCAGACAAGCAGTGCCATTGCATCCTGCTTCGGGAAACAGAAATCATACGTGGGTTTACATCTTTACAGCAGCTGGGGCACAGCCTTACGCCAAGCAGGGTCCCTGCGAACATACCACTATAGAAAGCATATTGGGACAGAGTCTGGTTTTCTTTCACAACCTGCTTAGGCCTTGGAAAATCTGTGTTGGCAGCTTGGATTTTCAGAGGGGAAGCCTGTCTTTGGTCTTGCTGGCCATCTGAGTTGCTGCCTGGGGAGAACAGGACAAGAGTTCTACTGAGTTTTCCCCCTTTTTGTTGAAAATTCATCCTGTTCTACCTAAAAATACACCAGGCAAAGATTTTTAAGTGTCTCTATCATATCACTTTGATAGTGTAATTTGCACGGCATCTTGACTTCTGTTTCTTGTGTTGCTTGGGGTAGGGATCTTCCTTGCCGTCAAACTGTTGAGTTACAAATAATTCTTGGCACAGTTGAGGAATTCTGCAGTTGGAATAGAGTGACCTTATAGTATGCAATCTGAGTTTGCTATGAAGTGATGCTCTGCTGTCTGTTAGAGATGACAGTGACTTATATTTTTGCTCTAGCAGAACTGGAGTTTTAAACAAAAAACTGTCTTTTATAGGTAAAATATGTGCAGCCAAATACTTGTAGTTCAGCAAACAGCATGGGAAAGTCAATGTGGTCTGTACAAACAGTGTTTCTCAGGTGGATTGTGCCACTGCATTGCAGTAACATGGTTAAGCACGTTCTGCCGTGCCAATATTATGTTTTTAGATAGGAGGATAGATGCTGCCTCCAGTTCCAGTTTCTCTTCCATCCATCTCTCACTGACTCCTGAACCTTACCAAATTGCCCATGTCACTTGGTGTTGTAGGGCAAATGCAAGTCCCTGGTGTGAAACGGCAGAGCTGGGAAGGAACAAATACAAGTGGAGCTTCCCTTTGCTATACAAATACAAAGAAAATGTTAATTCAACTAAGCCTTTTGTACACTCTACTAGTTATTATGGCATTTGTAAACCTGTGCCTGATGGTGCTTTATCTTTGTGATGGCTTTGGCTCTAGTTCTGAAAAACATTTTTTGATAGAGCTGCCTATGATTATTATTTTTATAGGTGCAGCATACAAAAACATGGACCCCCCTGTGGGCTTTTGGTGCACTCAGATACAAGCAGTTACTAATGCTTTGAAATATGAATAATCACCATATCTATCTGACGGTCTCTTTCTGCCTTTTTATTTTAATTTCCTTTACTTTGTGGCTGTTATCTGGAGCACTTTTGTTTGAATGTATCACAGCGAATAAAGAAAAGTTATAGAATTTCAATGCAAACAATTCTAGTATTTGTGCTATACTTGGGTTGCCCTTTTTCATCTTGTTTCAGTAGCGTATTTGGAACGTCTTTCAGATACATTACAGATATATTAATATCCTCAGTGCTGTTTCTTTTCCTTCAGCTTTGTTTTGTCCCCATGTATTATAGTAGTATTTCTGTTTTTTCAATGGGCTTAATTACTTTGTTAGTTAATTACTTTATTACTGTCTTTGGACAGTAATAATCAATCTTGGCTTGCATGTAATTGTTGTGGTTCCAAAGCCAGTCATGAGCTCAGATTAGTTAAAGCTGAAAATAACCTGTTAGACTAAAGAGTCACATTTATTTTACTAACTTTAGGGTTGATAAACTATGGAGGAATTTGAACCAGTCAGATCATAAATCAGGTTCAGGTCCTTCTTTTAGTTAGTACAGTAAGAAAAAAGAACTTCTGAACACAACAGTGAGACCTGCAGGTTTTTGAGGAACGCTGGAGTGCAGAAGTGTTCTACCTTTTGATTTGGGAATTGTCCATACATGCTTACTGATTTCTGGTTGTGCACACTATGTCATGTGGGCTTGAAAATCGTAGAACCATGGAATACTTTGGGTTGAAATGGACCTTAAGCCCATCTATGGGCAGGAACATCTTCCACTGGATCTGGATGCTGAAAGCCTCATTAAATGCCTTGAAGGATGGGGAATCCATGACTTCTCTGTGCAAACTTTGCCAGTGCCTCATCACCCTCACAGTGAAAAATTTCTTCCTCATATCAGTTCAGTATTTTTGGAGTGATTTCCTGTCCACTGGTCCTATGTTTTCAACTGCTTTATTGAATAGTAGAGATCTTTTATTGCCTCAAGATTACTGTCAGAGTGGAGCTGTGCAGAAGGCAAAGGAGCTCAAGTAATGTAAGTGGAGAGGAGGGGGTGTAAAAATCTATGTATGCAGCATGTTTGAGCATTTGGGCTGGGAGAGCCTCCTTCTATTCTATGTCCTATGCAGACATTCCAGGTTGGTTTTGGAAAAACAAGGAAATCTCAGGTAACGTGGGCAGAATTGTGCTGAATGAAATTGCATGCTGAGTGTATTTGCTTTCATGCTGTAAAGGGGGCTTTTGTTAACACCAGATCTTTAAACTGTGAGAGGGAGAGCCATGCAGGCAATATAGCTTATCACAGAAACACAAGTAACTGAACAATATGCACGTGTGACACTAGAAGTATCATTGTGCAGCTGATGTGCAGAACCAAATCAAGTACCTTGTTATTTTTATACCTTAATGCAGAGCACCAGATGGGTATAAAGAGGCTGTTTGGGTTGTGGATTGGAAGTATTACAGTGCCTGCTCCTGTATCTTTAAGAGGCTGACATAAAAAATTCTACCTAATATGACATAACCCCCTCAGAGAACAGTGCTGGAGATGGAAACCAGTGCCTTGAGAAAACGCAGACCATGCCGAGCTCTTCCAGAGCACACAGTGAAGCCTACTGAAGACTGCCGAGTATCATCAAGTTTTTTTCTCAGAGGAAAGGTATTTTCCTTGCTCCTGTAATTGTTTTGCAGCTGAATTCCGAGGCCTGCCTGTTTAGAGGGCAGCCCTTGTCTTAAAAGTTGCGTGCTGAACTGCAGGCAAGTATAATACATGCTTGAAATTCTTTTCCGTGTTTCCACTTAATCTGCCATTTGTTAGTGGGTTTGGTAGCGTGCCAACGCAATATGCACAGCCCTTGGGAGGAGAAGCTTGCACAGCCTGGATAAAGTATGATGAATGCGTAAAAACTTTGCTTTCCTGGAGTGAAAAGGAAGTGTGGGCAGAGAAGAGCAGCAAAGAGTGGAAGGGCAATATGATTAATATCACAGGAGCAAGATTCCTAATGCATATGCACATGTATGGATGTTCATAGGGGACTTTAGGAGTAACACCATTCTTTTCCATTCCCCATTGTGTTCTGTACGGAAGAAAAACTAATGAGCTGAAGTAAATTATGAGTGTGTAAATACCAATTCTGAAGCCAGGTTGCAGCACATGTAGGAAGTTTTGCCTTTTCTGTAGGTACACAGGAAAAGCATTTTGGTGACGTTAGAATTAGGAACTTGATCTTTTCCATCCAGATGATGTTTTTTCCTGTCTCACACAGTGACTATCAGGTCTCATGTGCATTGTGCCTGCTGTTAAAGGTAGTGTGGGCTTTTATAGGTAAATGATTGAACAAGAGGAAAGAAACATCTTAACATGCCCCAAACACTTTTATCAACATTAACTATTCCCAGGATAAAATTATCAGTGATAATTTGGGTGTGGTTTGATTTTGAACTCAGGGGGAATAGGTTGAGTCATGAAGCAGATTCACCCGGGGTTTTTTTAATCTAAAGATCTCTTAGCAGTAATTAAGTGATTGTGGCTCAAGAGGACACAATGGATGTTGATCCACAAACATTTGATGGACAATTTTTATGTTTTTAAAAATAAATTCCATTTAAAAGATAAGCATGCATCAGAAGAGATCTACAAGCAGTTAAACATCTCTATTACTTCACCAAGTGAATGATCATGTTATAAAATACTCCATGTAAAAACCACATATAATGAAAATAGATAATGCGCGTTAACTGGCGTTTGCTCCTTTGTGCTCGTTTCAGTTCTGGAAATCACTGTTCATGTAGATTGGTGAGGACACAGTATTTTTCTGGCTAAGCCTGGCCAACTCCAATACAAAGACAGAGTTCATGAGCTATTGACATGCGATGGGAGTATGAAGGTTGTTAGCTGTTATTGGAGTGACTGGACTAATAAGGTGTAATACAGTTTTCCAGCTTATCCTAAACAATTTCCTGTAACTATATTGTGCCACATTATCACAGATTTGGTGGCTTTCCACAGGCTGCATAAATAAAAAAGTTAATCTAGTGATGATATAAATTTTTAATTTTTTTTCCCATCCACTTACCTGCGAAATCAGATGCAGTTACTGCTGTGGGCAGGTCGGAGGAGGACAAAAATGTTCACATCTGCAAAAGTTTATTAAAGGCTTGTCTGCAAAAGTTTATTAAAGGCTTGTCTGTAAAAGTCCCAAGTCTGAGCTGAAGTAGAACTATAGTTGCAATCATACAGAAAGGGATGGGTTTCAATAGAATCATAGAATGCTTTGGGTTCTAAGGGACCTTAAAGTTCATCCAGTTCCAACCCCCCTGCCATGGGCAGGGACACGTTCCACTGGATTAGGTTGCAATGATAGGTAGTTTAGATGAGTTTAAGCCTGAGATAGTTAGGAAACAGTTCCTTTTTGGTGTTTTCCCAGTGTCTCTTGTCCTTCTTCTGTTCCTGACCATCCTTGGAAAAGAAAACTTCTTGTGATGAGAAAGAATGGAGATCCTGAAAAACAAGGGGATAAGATGCACTTCAGAAAACCTATGCAGTTTATACATTTGTGCTTTCCTGCTTCAGAGTGAGTGCCTCCCTGATGGCTTGGCTCTTCTGATCTTTCTGGGATGGGTGGGACTTGCTTTGGCTTTGACCAAAAATTCATAGAATCACAAAATCATGAAATGGTTTGGATTGGAAGGGACATCAAAGATCATCCAGTTCCGCCCCTCTGCCATGGACAAGGACATCTTCCAGTGGATCAGGTTGCTCAAAGTAAACTCATCCAACCTGGTCTTGAACACCTCCAGGGATGGGGCATCCACAACTTCTCTGGGCAACCTCAACTCCCTCACAGAGAAAAATTTCCTCTTAATATCTCATCTAAATCCTCCCTCTTTCAGCTTAAAATCATTCCTCCTCATCCTATACCCGCACTCCCTGATATAGATCCCCTCCCAGCTTTCCTCTAGCCCCTTTTCAGTACAATAAGGCTGCTATGAGGTTTCCATGCAGCCTTCTCTTCTCCAGGCTGAACAACCCCAACACTCTCAGCCTGTCAAATTTCCACTCGGGTCAAAGAAACTTTTCTAATAAAAACTTGTTTGAAATCAGGATGCTTCAAGAAAGCTTAGGTTTCTGTGAATTTCTGTAAAAGACTATTTTTCTAATGAATTTCCAATCAGTCTTTGCTTCGTTTTACTTCTCTTGTGATGGTGTTTTTCATGTTTCAAGCAGGTACTCCATCCTCCTTCCCATGTGGACCAGAATGCCATGTCCCCATGGGAAGTAGAATGATGTTCCTGCCAGAAAGATGTTATTATGGCTTATCAACAGCATTCAACAAATTTGTGTTGTCCAGAAGTCATTTTTTACCTGAATTTATTGTGGTCTTGTTCATTCCAGATGGAGCACACAGGAACTTCTTTCATTTTTGGTAGGTAAAGAAGGGGGTTGCAAACTGCTACAGCACAGGGTCAACCAACCATGGGACTGGAGGCTTCTGAGTTGGAATGACAGGGGCTTTCTGGCCTCTGCCTTCTCACAAAAGCTTCACTGAGCAAAGAAGCGTGGGGTGGAAGAAAATGTCACCCTGGGTTTCATCCTGCACCCACCAAAGTCTGCTATTGTGTTGGGTGAGAGCAGGATCCATGTGCAAAGGGATATGCCACATGGCTTAAATGTCACCAGTTGTGTGGGAGCGCTTCTCTCCAGCCAGCCATTCTGAGAGATCATTGTGGGCCATGAAAGGGCAGGAAAGACTTTTCCAGAGTGTGTGGGTGGGGGAAAAGGAACCTTTCATGCTGGGAACACATCTGATGTGTGGATAACTCTGAAAAGCCTTTTCCTTGAAATAAAGATTTTGGCTGAATGAGGTCTGCAGGTGGAAGGAAAGGAGCTTGGCTCAGCAGGACTCCTCCCCATGCTCAGAGATGTCTCTGGTTTCAGCTGAGTGGGAGGGTGGTGGAGTATCTCCCATACAAGAATAGGCTGAGAGAATTGGGGTTGTTCAGCCTGGAGAAGAGAAGGCTCCGGGGAGACCTTATAGCAGCCTTCTATTACTGAAAGGGGGCTACAGAAAAGCTGGAGAGGGGCTCTTCATCAGGGAGAGCAGGGGCAGGATGAGGGGGGACAGTTTTAAGCTGAAAGGGGGGAGATTTAGATGAGATATTAGGAAGAAATTCTTTACTGTGAGGGTGATGAGGCACTAGCATAGGTTGCCCACAGAAGTCGTGGATGTCCCATCTCTGCCGGTGTTCAAGGCCAGGTTGGATGAAGCTTTGAGCAGCCTCATCTGGTTGAAAGTGTCCCTGCCCATGGCAAGGAGGTTGGAAATAGATGATCTTTAAGGTCACTTCCAGACAAACCCGTTCTATGATTCTGTGATTCTGTATCTGCCACCTGCGGGAAGTAATTAGTTAAGTGTAGGAAAAATTTAAAAAAATGAGAGAATAACTTGAAAGAAGCTGTGGGATGTGTTCAGTTCATGGAGAAATTAGGAGTTCATGTTTCCCAGGCTTCACTATCCAAACAGACTTTCTGTCTCCTCATTTCCACCAGACCTTGTTCAGGAAACACAATCCCCTTTTAATTACATGATCTTAAGCTTTGTATAATGAAATATCTTTAGAGTGATTCCCAGTAATCGTCTCCCTGAGTTCTTCCTGTGAGATGTTCTTCCCAGCTTTGAATCAACAGCAAATTTCATTAATGTGCTCCTTCTTGTGCAAATATTGCTAGTGAATATGTTCAGTTAAGACTGGCTAAGAGTGACGCTCTGCCCTGATGGTTCCCCTTTCAGCACCTTTTTGTGTCTGCATCAGCCAGACTCTTTTGCTAATAATTCCCTACATGGCACCATTTCAATTGCTTTCCTGAAATCCAATTAGATGAGTTCTAACAAATTAATAGAATCATAAAATCATATAATGGTTTTATTTGGAAGGTATCTTAAAGATCATCCAATTCCAAACCCTCTGCCATGGGCAGGGACACCTTCCAGTGGATCAGGGTGCTCAAAGGCCCATTCAACCTGGCCTTGAACACCTCCAGGGATGGGGCATCCATGACTTCTCTGGGAAACCAGTGCCTCCCCACCCTCACCATAAAAATTTCTTCCTAATATCTCATCTATATCTCCCCCAATCAATCCACTTATTATAAATTAAATCATTGCAGGAACAATGCTAAGAATATGCAATAAATTATGTGCTAAAAAATATGGCCCATTTCATCATGCTCACTTTAATCTTCATTTTAATGTTCTCCAGAAATAAATGCTTCACTTAAGATTACAGTTTTGAGACATAGATTTTAGTGAATATTAGCAAAATAGTTGGAGGTCTTAGGGGACAAAATCTCAACATTATCTGTGGTTCGAGCTTAAGAAGAAGTTGCAAACATTCATTTTTACTAAGTTCTAATCCAGAACATAAACAATGTATGGGATCTCTTTCTTCATATAGCTGATTGCTTAGAAGCTGATAAACCACAGAGAAAGCCTAAGGACACAACTCTGATGTTTTATTCTCTATAGCTGCCTTATTTGCACTATTATTGCTCTAGGCAGACACAAGATCTTTAGCATCATCATGGTGATAAAACAGTTTGTTCTTTTGATGTCAGATAAAACACTATTTTGATGTGATTTTGAAGCCAAGAATCATAAAAATCTCCTGTCATAACATCTTCCTCTACACTTGAAAGGCCTGTGAAACATCTGGAAATAGAAGAATCTTTTCTTTTGCTACCCATAAAAAATAGCATTGCCTTCTTTTTCTTCCCAGTTTTGACTCTTGCAGTCTGGAACGATTATAAAACCAATCTGTGAAGTCTGTTTAAGGAAGGCTTTAGGGATAATCCTCTGTTTGGGTATGAAATATTTTGTGTATTTGAACACAAGAGTTAAATCAGAAATCAAAGTTATGAATATCATTGTTACTCGGTCACACAATCCCACTATTTCAGAGCTGCCGCTGATGAGAGGGGCATGGTTCCCTGCATCACTACCTTGCCTCTGCCGCGGGCTCAGAAGGTGACCTGGCATAAGCTGGGGGCTACCAGGACACATATTTTCCTGACAAGTGCAGAAGGAGCAGCCCAGGTAGTCCTGGCTGCTTGGCACCCAGCTGGGAAGTCTCTCTTGATTGCCCTCAGACATCTTGTTGCAACTTCATCGTTGTGTACCTGAAAAAGCAATAATGGATAATAGTCCGAGAGTTGTATCAGAATAGGAAGCCTTCTCTTCACATCTTTAACCTGTGCCCCGGGGAGGCAGCAATCTTCCCTAAGAAGAGGGTCCAATCTACATATTGGTCCTTCTGTGTCCTTCAGAAGGGAGTCTCCTATGACAAGGACTCACCTTTTTTTCTTTACGAAAGCAGTTTTGATGCAGGGCATAATACGACTTAACCTCGGCAACAACTCCAAGCTAGATGAACCATTACCCGGTTCATTCCTTTTGCAGAGCCTCATACCTACTACGCAGGGGACCTGGGAAGGTGGGGTGATCACAGAGGAGATGTGTCTGCTGCACCAGGCAGGGACTTGTTGACATTGTCCCTATCCCTGCGTCAATGTTTTCAGCCAGGCAGAGAGAGGATAGGGAATCCTCCATATCACGCATTCTGTCTGCCTGTTTGGACCTGTCTCAGGGAAGGTAGGAGAGGGATAACTCCAGCCTCCAGACTGATGTGCAGGGAGAGTTTTTCTTATGTTTGTACCCAACAGTGGCACCTTTATGGTAGTCGCTTGCTTTGAAGTGCATTATTTTTTCAGAAATCCTACTGCTGAAGGGACAAGCCATAGAAAACTGTATGCTTGTATGCAATGAATACTTGCTTTTGTGAAAGATCTGTATGTTGAAGTTGAAATGGGAACAGGTTGCAGGATTTAATGAACTATTTAACATGTTCCCTATGAATTTAATACATATGGTGGTTTCAGGTCTCACAATACCTCACAGGAGACCAAAATACCATCATTGTGATACCATCCCCAGAGGTGTTTAAGGCCAGGTTGGATGGGACTTCGAGCTGCCTGATCCAGTGGAAGGTGTCCCTGCCCACAGTAGGGATGCTGGAACTTGGTGATCTTTAAGGTCCCTTCCAATCCAAACTGTTTGATGATTCTATTATATTATTTAATAAACATAGAAATTAATGCCTGCAGCTTTTGAGTTCTGCACGTATTTTTGCTGCTTAGTGCATAATGTGTGCCTGCTAAAAGTTCTTACCAAGGCAGAACATGGTCTATTGAAAGGCATGAGAGAGAGAGCATGGCTTGCTTTGATCTTGGGGATCCTTGTGCCACTGAAGGTTTACATTTTTTCTTCATACACTATGTGCAACTTATTTGGCTTTCAATAAAAATGACAGACAGAATTAATAACAGCCCTTATATCTCATCAGGAGATGCATTCCAAAAATATCTCTCTATCTACACAGTGAGTGTATGAAAACCTATATAGAATCCTTGTCAATAAAATTCTTCTGCTTCATTTAAAGAAAGACTTTTCATTAGCTTGGGAAAACATTTCTCTTATTATGATGCCTTGCTTTCATGCACCCTGAAAGTTATTGAAGGTAACTGATGGTTTCTGAAGAATAAACCTTTCACACTACTAAGGTTTGCCTTTTGTTTTTTAGAAAAAGAATTGAAACAGTGTTCTCTGGGGCAAAAGATGAGTCTAGGTTGTAATGCTCCGGGACACGTTGGTGAAAGCACACAGTAGCATTTAATTAAAGAGTTTTATGAGTGTACTTCAATCTTGAACTAAAACTGCATAGGCCAAGAGGATGCTCAAATTTCTGATCTTTGTAACAGTTTGGAGACCACAAACTTTAACTGTTCTACAGGGATCAAGCTGATGCCTACACTGGTCAGCAGCACATGTGGACCATGGTCTTACACCACAGACCCTCCATCATTTGAGCTAAATTAGAAACTGCATCACTAGGTAGTTGGATTTTTTGAGGGTGGGCCAGATATGTAGCCAAGGGTAGGAGTTATCTTCATCCTTATACTTCTCAGACACTTCCTGACAACAAAGGAATGGTTAAACTTAGGACTCTCAGATTCCAATCTCTGCCCTAACAGAAATTCCTCTGTGTATGTTCCTGTCAAGTTTTATCTTGTCTGCTGCACTCCTCTTTCTTCCTTCTCACTGCCATCTGGTGCTAGAGACATTCCACTTTGTGTTGTCTAAACTGGTTATCAGAGAGTTAATGAGTACCTGGGTAATACCAGACTGAGATGTGCTGCATCCTTCCCTCAAGCCTGTTTAGTCAGTGGGATTTCCCCCTCTCCTCGGCTTTGTTTGTGATGGAGTAAAAGTAGATCAGCAGAGTTCCATGCAGTATTGTGAGCAGAGTTTACTTTTAATCAAACTATGTGGTCTTTTTATAAAATCATTGACAAAACCACTATTAAATATCTTTGAAGTTCTTCATAGCTTCCAACCTCAAACTTCTAGCGAAATATCTTTTAAAGCTTTTAGTTAAGAGATAAAGAAGGTGAGTAATAGGAGCTGGGAAACAAAGCTGGCTCCGTTCCTTTGGAGTGTTGAATAACTCTTCAAATACCAATGGGCATGAGCAGGCCCAGCCTGGGAAGGAAAGGAAGATAAGAACATTTTTGGATGCAATCCGTTCTCAAGAAGATGCAAATAATGAGGCAACAACCTTCTCACAAACAAAACACAGTGTTGTGGGAAACACAGTGTCAAACTCAAGGACTTGTTTCACATAAAAATGAGAATATCCACCAGCTCTTGTGTGATCTGGGTACCAGCACGTTGAAAACAAGACCCTTGTCTCCTACTCTTAAACTTCGTGGGATTTATGTCTTGCAGGATCCAACTGCTAGACCTCGTCTATCCACAGGGTGATAGGTGACGTTCAGCTCTTTTTGTTGACTGATGGCTGTCCAAACACAAAGAGCTTTTTCTACTAAGGTAAAAGTCAAGAGACTGTCTGAAGAGAGCCTGTCTACCAGAGAGAGGAGCAGATCTATAAATCAGCAAAAAAGCCCATCCAGCTTCCCCTCAAAAAAGCAGTAGAAGTTAGAATCATGAGGTCATGGTACAGAGGTTTTCTGGGAATGTGCCAAACCAAAACCCTTCTCCACCCCTGCACTCCTTCCCTGCCTATGTGAAACATTAACCAAAGCTGCAAGTTGCTTGAAGAGGACAGCAAATACAAAACTTTCTTTCTCCTAGGCACACTCAGTGGGCTTCCCAGTCCAGTACTCATCTCCTTCCACAGCCAGTTACCTCCTTTTTTTCTTCCTCCTTTTAAACTCATCTCTTCATCTAGGCTGGTTCGTATCACCAGTGGTCTGAACTGGCTCCTCAGTTTCCCATAGATACAGGAAAGGAGGATATCCTGGCCATGCATTCCCTTCTTCAGCCTATATATCACATCTGCATTGACTCTAAATCTGTATCTTTGACTACCTGTCCCAAATCAAATTCCCCAAGTCACACTCTCACATGAAAATTTAGATTCTTCTCAACTTCCTAATCCAAACCTCCATCTTCCAGCTAATGCTTTTCTGTTTCCCACCCCTATCTTAAACATGTTCATGTTGAATTAAAATACTTGTTTCTTGGTGCTCCTGGGAGTCTGGGTCACCCAGAGCAGAGCAGATATTGAGTCCCAACACTAGGTTCCAGTGCCAGCCACAGCTCTTCATCATTGAGGGACTCAATGATTGCCCCCTCTGTCTTCAACCAGAGCATCTGAAGTCTGTTGAAGTCAATGTCTTTGTAGTCAGATTAGCACCAGGCCCTGGTTAGCACCACTTCCTCATGAGTGTAAATTGTTTGAGCATATGGGAACAAAAAGAAAGGTCTGACTCTTAAACAGTCTCCATTTGCACAGAGGAAGCTTCTGTACAGCAAACATAGTTGGTTTTTTACTTTTTTCTGAAAGCTTAGAGACTGATCAGGTTTGGGCAGACTTTTAGAAAATAAGAAGAGAAATACAACTGCTGCAAACACCGGTTCTGCTAATTATAACCTTTTCTTCCAAACCCAACAGCACTACAACAGATATTTTTTACCCAAAATGTTGCTTTTTTTTTTTAACCTGTACAACAATATCTTTCATCTCCTTGTTTTAACCCAGGAATGAGTAACAATTCCAAGAACGTGTCAGCAGAATGCTGACCATCAGGACCATCAGGAACATCACTACCTTACAACTTGCGTTTGCCAAGATCAAGACCCTTAACCAGGATCTTATAAATGAAAGTAGCAGGGAACCTCAATAACAAGCAGAGTTAGTGAGCTCAGACACTTGTAGTTGCGGGCTGAGAGGAGTTTGGGAGCAGAGGATATAAGAAAATTAGGTCAAGAGCTCTAGAGCCACTCAAAGTGTTTTGAGCGCAATGCCAGGAAGAGCTGCATATGGAGTTGGATGACTGGAGAAGAAGTGTTAAGGCAGCAAAAAGGACATGAAAAATAAAATGGACATCTGCTTCTCATTATGTGAACTGTGAGTGGAAACCCCCTTTCCACCTCCCCAGTGAAGGACAAAAGTTCTAGTAGAAGAGGGGAGAAAACTGGCATGGAGAAAAAGAGGGATAAATGAAGGAAAGAGAAAGGAAAGATGATTGTTTTCCCTGGGAAATACGATGTTTTAGTTGAGTTAGAAGATAAATTTACCACAAAGTTTAAAAATTGAATTCTGTAAACTATTTCCACCCTATTATACAACTTCACTAATCCACGACAGACGATGGAAACTCAAAAAGCTGTAGAGCTTTCTGACAAGGTTATATGTAAATATCTGAAGCAAAGTAATCTGGACAGGTATGATTTTAGATAGGTTTAGTGTGGTGTAAATTTGACACAATTAGAGTTAGGAGTAAGTTTTAAGTGATCAGTTTAATTCCGAGCAAGAATTCTAACGTGGAAGTAATACTGAGATTTAACGTTCTGGGGATTTTTTTTCTCTGCTTAACAGAAGAACTCAAACCATATTGGCCTGTTTGGAGAATTTAGTTGTAACTGAAACACCAGCTAAAAAAATACCCATTTCTCATTTTATACCAAACCCAGAAGGAAGATAATCCAGTGATCAGACTTCAACCTGGAATTAAGACTTGGATTTACTTCCCCTGTCTGTAACCATGCACAGATTTAGAAGACATTTAAATGTCAAACTCCAATGAAATAAAGATAATTAGCCTGGGCTTTAGCTTCTCTGGATGCAATTTGGGCTGAGTAAATGCAGATGTCTGCAATGCAATAAACAGACTTCTTCAGAGTCAATGGAGAGGAGAAGCCATTTTGTAGGTTACAACTCAAGTTCCCCTAAAGCTGACATTTAAAATAGGTCAGATGAATCACTGATTAATATTGTTTCTTTCTATTGTCTCTAAAAGGAGCTGAAGGCTCTTAGCTCAGTTACAGGAGAGCAGAACTTTCCTGTTTTGGAACAGCAGCCGACAGCTAAAACTGTTACGTTTGGAAGGTACTCAGACGCTAGTTTAGCTACATCAAAGTGCTATAAATAGATTTAAAAGGTCAGCCTGGAACACAGTTTCCTCTTAAAATTAAAAAAAAAATTTTGAGTCAGATGTGAGCTCCAAAGCACATCCTAGGGATTCTGCCCATCTCTGAGAATCGTTCAGATTGTTTGGGATCCAGTGAAAGCCACTGATGTGAGGGAGGACTGGGAAGTCCTCAAAGGAAAATGCAAGTCCTAATCACCAGGCGGACCTGGGACGGGCCCCAGTGCAGTCACTCCTTTCCTTTTGCCTTTTGACTTACTGTGCCACAAGCCAAATAAATTAAGGAAACTATAACTAAATGTGGAACTGAAAAAAGTTAACATTGAAATTGTCCCTGATTGGCCATGCCTAACTTTGCATATTTACGAGGCTTTGCATTTTTTCACTGCATTTCATAAGTTCACTTTTCATTCGCACTTTCAATACCTTCTCCCCTTCCTCTCTTTGCAAGGAGTGTTTGTTTTATGCTGGCTACGCTACTGGGGATGCATGGCCCAGAATCACATCACCTGCTCTGGGAACCACCTTGCAGTCAGTAAATTTGTGTTTCATGTCTCATTCATGCCAAATTTGGTGTTGTTCTTGTCCTCTGACCACATCAAATGCAAGCAGAAACCACCACAGTCACCAAAGGCACACCTGCTTCCACCAAATCCCTTCTGTATTGCTTCAGGAACAGGAAAATAGCTTCAACCTTTAAAGAGGCTTTCCTAGTTTGTGGTGCCATTATAGGTGCCTGCCTCTGTCCCAGATCCCTGGGACCTTTATAAGAGTGGCTACTATCTCTTTCTGTCTGCTTGTTTTCTCTCAGATGCTTTCTGCGGCATTTGGCTAGTAAGCATTTTCATAGAATCATGTAACCAGGGAATGGTTTGGGTATGAAGGGACTTTAAAGATCATCCTGTTCCAACCCCTCTGCCACAGACAGGGACATCTTTCACTGAATCAGGTTGTTCAAAGCCCCATCCAACCTAACCTTAAACACCTCCAAGGATGAAGTGTCCATGACTACTCTGGGCAACCTGTGCCAGTGCCTCCCTACCCTTGCAGTAAAAAAATTTCTTCCTAATCTAATCTACTAATCTAATTTTCTCCCTTTCTGTGTGATCTTTCCAAAGCCATGCAAGATATTGTAGCATAAATCTCAAAGCCACAGTATGTCCTCTTTGGCTGGGCAGCTCACAGTACTAGCTTTTCTCTCTGTTGCTTCTTGTCTTCTCCTTCACCTTATGAAGTTCAGGTCTGTGTTGTCACGCAGACTCCGCCAAAACTGGTGATGTTTTCATGTGCTTGAAGACCCCATGTCAAAGATGTGTTGCAGGATAGAGCTGTAGCACTGAGCAAGATCTGATGCTCTGTTTGTGGGTGGTGTCCCCACCATGACCTTCAGAAAACCCAAATCACATGGGATGACTGTTATTCCAGGAATTTGGGCAATAAGATCCTATTCACTTCCACAGCCACCAACTTCCCATCCAAGACTCACAAGCCATTTCTCTATTTTTCACTGCTTTCCATGGGTTTGCACCTCATGAGCTCTGAACACAGCTCCACTCTCTCCCTTCCTCCATTTTCTCCATATGCTTCCATGTCTCCCTTTCTTCTCTGAGAATTTTCTTCTGTTTCATTGTGCACTGTTGCTTGTAATTCACTTCTTGCCTGTGAAAAAACAAGACTTAGCCCATCATTTTGATTACCTTGCCTATCAGAAAGAAGGAAGATAACACCAGGATGCCCAAGGAAGTGATAGAGTCCCCTTCGCTGGAGGTATTTAAAAGATGTGTAAATGTGACGCTTAGGGTCATGATTTAGTGGTGGACTTGGCAGTGTGAGGCTGAGAGTTGGACTTGATGATCTTAAATGTCTTATCCGACCTAAACTATTCTGTAGTTTTATGACTCCAAGATGCTCCAGCTCATGCTGAATGGATTTTCCTAAATGATCCAGAGAGAGAACATAGGGTTTCAGAGCAGTCTCAAACTGTTTTCATATAAGCTCACCAAAAAGGCCTCAAACATCTTTTGAATGCAAGTTTTATTAGAGCATGAACACTAGGCAATGAAAAAAGGCTCCTGCATCCCTGCTGGCCCTTGCGGCATAACTTGAAGCAAGATTTCAACTAACTCAGGGACTTTCTGAGCTGCAGCAAACTGCACAAAGTTCTTGGTCATGCTTTCCTTTTCCTTCTTGCTCCTACCCCAGTCACTTCCCTCACAGTTTCCCTGTGGATCTGCAGAACCACATCTAGTGATCTAGCGAAAGTTGTCCCTGCTTATGGCAGAGGAGTTGGAATTGGATGATCTTTAAGACCCGTTCCATCCCAAACCATTCTATGATTCTATGACCACAGTTCTGATCTCAGACACTTTCCTTGCCCCCATCTCCTCCACCTGCTATCTGGAGACACCCAGCTGCAGAGCCATCCACTTGCTCTGATCACTGAAAAATCTGACAAGAAATGGAACGAGCAGGCTAGAGGTGTCCTAGCCTTCACAAGCACATTGAATGCTTTTGTCCTCTAGAAAGTTTTGTTTTCCACCACCTCATTTGCTTCTGTTTCCTACCTCAACATTCATAGAATCATGGTTTGGGTTCAAAGGGATCTTAAAGCCCATCCAGTTCCAACCCCCCTGACATGGGCATGGAAGACACCTTCCACTGCATCAGGTTGCTCAAAGCCCCACCCAACCTGGCCTTGAACACTTCCAGGGATGGGACATCGGTCACTTCTCTGGGCAACCTGTTCATCAGAGCTTTTCCTCCTTTGCAGACTGTCACTTATTTGTTCTGTCCTCTTCCCAGTGGTTTTGGGGAATTCTGAAAATTCATGGAACTGCCATGTTGCCTGAACTGTACAGTGTGGCAGCAAGGCTGGCAGTGCCTTTGGCTTTTATAGCTGCTGGGTTTTGTGCTTTTTTAGTCTTACAAGCATCTTAAAAATCTCTGCTGATACCATGTCCTTAGTAGCACCCTAATAACTTTAGAATCACAGACAGTAATGGCAGAAAATATTTATTTCATCATCTAGCTCACCACTCTGCTGTTGCACAATTATTCCCCAGGGAGCACTTCAGGCTCCCATCCAAGAAGTTTTTATGTTTATCTTCAATCTCAAAAGCAGCTCTGCAAGCACGATAGCTCAAGGCTCATTGTCTGCCTTTCAGCCATTTCAAAAATTAATTTGCCCAAAGTACAAATAATAGGTTATTCCCCCTCCCCCCCAACAGTCGAAAACATCAAAGCCAAACTTCATTTCTTCTGGCTCGAACTTCATTAGCCAGGAAGTATCTGCAACTGGAAATTAATCTGCAGCTGTGTTGATGGTTTTCGATCCAGAGTTAAAAAGCACTTCACTTTTTCATAGCTTTGTTGGCACTTTATAGCAAGCGGGGAGTGGGGGGGGAGAAAAAGAGATCATATTGTAATTAATATGGGTAATAATTTTGGAAGAGTGGTCTCTGTTGAGTAACATTTGTATGGATCAGTATTTCAAGGCTGCTTAACTCTGACAGTCACTTTGTGTAGATCTTTCGGATCAAGTTTGATTAGACATCCTGACTACATTAGCAGTAAGAGGGAGCAGGGACAGGTGATTAACACAGTTCTGTAAGGCCCAAGGCAGATTTACTCTCTTGAGTTTCCATGGGAGACCCTACTTCTTCTCTTTGCCTCTGTGACCCTCCTCTGGGGAAATACCATTTACTGACTGGTGTCTTCCACCTTATAAATGGCGCACTTGATATGAGGGAGCCACAAGGACACAGGTAACCCCTAAATCCTCATTTTATTGAATACACAGAAAATGCACAATTTAGGCACCCACCTGGTCCTTGGGGTACGATTCAAAGAAGTCATGAGCTGTTTTTATGGGATACTCGCCCACCCTCACTCCCTGGGTTAGTGCAAGGATTAGTCTGTGGTTATTGAATGTCTTTTTCAAGAGTTCCAGAAGTGTGCAATGACAAAGCTCACATGGCCAGAAATAGTAAAAATTAATGCAGACACAATGTGTTTTTCAGGCCTTTAAGACGGATTAATCTAGAGATAAATAAATGCCACGTAGAGGCTTTCCCATTTCTTTGATCAAAGAACAGGGGTTTTTTTGCTTAGTTAGAACCCACACGTCTGTTATTCCTGTCATCCACTCATCATCTCACACAATTCAGCTGAAAAGGCACCAAGCCTGGGAGTTCACCAAATATCCCACTTTCACTGTCCATCACTTGCACCCAGAGCTTGTGGCTATGGGGTTTGCTTTGCTCAAAGAGTTTTAAGCTGGGAAAGTTCCTTGTTAAGGCTCAGCATCTGGAGCTTGGCTGCCATTATGAAGGCTGACAGGACTGGGCATTTGTACCAAGGTTGGAATCATTAAGGGTGGAAAAGACCTCTAAGTTCATCCATTCCAACTGTCAATCTTAGACTTAATTTTCTTAGCTTGGTCACAGCCTCATGGTGGGATTGCACAGAGAGGTTCACAATCCTGTGGTCGTTTTTGCTGTTAGAGGTATGATGTGTTTTTTTTGGGAGGCCTGCCAGCATCCTTGGGATACTTATGCTGAATTTGTTGATGATGCCATAGGTTTTGGCAGAGGGAGGAGAGGACTCAGATGTGGCCTACAGGAAAGATGAGGAAGGGCTCTTTATGAGACTGTGCAGGGATAGGACGAGGGGGAAAGGTTTTAAGCTGAAAGTGGGGAGATTTACATTAGTTGTTAGGAAGAATTTTTTTCCTATGTGGGTGGTGCAGCACTGGCAAATTTTGCCCAGAGAAGTTGTGGTTGTCCCATCTCTGGAGGTGTTCAAGGCCAGACTGGGTGAGGCTCTGAGCACCGTGATCCAGTGGAAGGTGTCCCTGCCTGGGGCAGGGAAGTTAGAATTGGATGTGCTTTAAGGTGTCTTCCAACTTAAACCATTGTATGATTCTATGGGGTCTGGGACTAGTCCAACAAGGGCAATGTTTGAGCTGTGGGCTGCAGCCATCTCCTGCTCAGCTGAAAGCAGCTCTCAGAGCTGTTTAGGTCCTGGTGATGTAGAAGATGGGAACCTGAGACTTAAAAAACGATTTTGCTTTAAAACAGTCTGTGCCCCTTGGAATGTACTGTCTCCTCCTGGGCTGAGCATTTGCAAGATGTTACTTAATAGAGACATAATATAAAATCCCAGCTCCAGACACACTCAGCTCTTGGTCCAAAAATAATCAAAATCTGAGGCTGGAACCACATGCCAATTTTGTAACTGGCTCCTTGACAGCAGTTGAACTATAACCACAGAATCAATCATCCCAGTTCTATGGAAGGTTGAAATCCAGGCCAGATTTTGAAATCTGGGACCTCTCTTTAGTAATTCACAGCATACAAAAAGAAATTCAATCATAAGCCTGGTTTAGCTCCCATAAAACCTTTGGGTCGACAAAGAAGCAATTCCACATGTCCAGGTCTGTTGGGTCCCTCTGCTTTCTTCACAGTGAAATCCTTGCACAACTTGAAGTGAGATATTAATCATTTCCAAACTTTTTGCATGGATTTTAAGCTAATTCCCTTTCTTCTCTCTAAGGACGGATGGGTCCAGGGGATTTGCTGAGCAAGGAAGCAGCTCTGAACAGTGACTGCATGGGGTACAATGCAACAAACAACATTTCTTTGTTCATCTTGCCAATGAGCTGTTTAATTCTGGGTTTGGTTTTACTGCTGGTTTTGGATCTCTCTTCTCGCCTGGGACTTCTGGAACCTTTGTCCTGCATATATTTCAGGACTTTAAAAAGCCTTAAAATCAAGAGTGACTACAAGATATTAAATGCTTGTTGCTTTTAAATGCTATAATTTTCTTTTTCTGTCATTTTTTGATAGTTTATTTTTACTATAGCAAAGGTCTGTGAAGCAGCTGCCAGCAAATAGATGATAACTGGATAGGAACTGCACATTTGAAAGTCTTCTTAAATGATGTGCAAAGGAAGTCTCCTAGGAAATAATTGTCCAGTTTGGAAGATGTTTCATAGAATCATAGAATCGTTAAGGTTGGAATAAATCTCTAAGATCATCAAGTCCAACCACTAACACAATACCACTGTGCCTATTAGACCATGTCCTGAAGCACCACATCTACGTATTTTTGAACACCTCCAGGGATGAGGATTTCACCACTTCCCTAAGAACCTTCATCCAGTGCTTCACCACTCTTTCAGTAAAAAAAATTTTCCTAATATCCAATCTAAGCATCCCCCAGCACAAGTTGAAGCCATTTTCTATTGTCATGCAGGGAAATATTCTTCTGCAGCCTATTTGTATTAAAACATAAAATTAAATTATTGTTAAAAAGAGGACTTAAAATATTATTGCAACAAATTTTTACCAGATACCCTGAGTGATGTGGTAGTTGCGCAGTATGGCAGAGACCTGTCTGTGCTGCACATCCCAGCTTGTAAAGAACAGGCTGTTCTGAAGATGTGTCTCAGCGTGTATGTTAGTGAAATGAAGCAGCAACAAGCATTTATATCTGCCTAGAAGGAAAGTGATGAGAAGGACTAGCTTTTAGAGGTAAAAAGAGGCTTCATGTAGAAACACAAAGGATCCCATGTGGAAAATTTCATTTAAGATGTTCTCACCACTTTTCAGTGGAATGTATTTTGTTATCTGGAGGTAAGAGCTAAGAAGTCCTTCTGCAGCTCCTATGAAAGGGTATTAATCTCACTGTTGCAAATAACAGCTACTAAGAGTTTCCCATCCCTCTTCTTATTACCACTATCCCTTTATCATAATTTTTTCAGCCTTATCAAAACACTAGTTATCATTAATCATAGAATCATGGAATAGTTTGTGTTGCGGGGGACCTTAAAGATCCTCCAATTCCACCTCTTGGTCGTGGGCAGGGATATTTTTCACTGGGTCGGGTTGCTCAAAGCCTCATCCAGTGTGGCCTTGAACACCTCCAGGGTTGGGGCATCCACGACTTCTCCAGGCAACCTGTGCCAGTGCCTCTCCACCCTCACATTAAAGAATTTCTTCCTAATATCTCATCTAAATCTCCTCTCTTTCAGCCTAAAACCATTACCTCTCATCCTATCCCTGTGCTCCCTGATAAAGAGCCCCTCCCCACCTTTCCTTAGGCCCTCTTTCAGTACTGAAAAGCTGCTGTAAGCTGTCTCCAAGACCTTTTCTCCAGGCTGAACAAGCCCAGCTCTCTCAGCCTGTCCTTGTACAGGAGGTGCTCCAGTCCTCAGATCATCTTTGTGGCCTCCTCTGGACTCAGTTTAACAGTTCCATGTCCCTCCTGGGCTGAGGAATCCAGAATTGAATGCAGTACTCCAGGTGAGAATTTAATAATTCTTTGCTATTCCCATACGCTTTTCAGAAGATGATGTATCTTCATGTTACATGAAGTGAGTATCAATCTATGTTGCTCGTATTCTGTAAACAGTAATGTGCTAAGACTGAGAGAAATTCTGAGAAATGGTAAAGGCCATTGCAACCTTACATTATTGCTGGGTATATTAGACTATAAATTACTATCTGAATTTCCCAAGGCTGATTTTGAGACTGTGATGAGATCTTTTTGCCTCAGCTGAGCCAGAAGTAATGGAAATGTATGGGTGGATGTATATGAAGCTGTTTATTTTTCTTCTAGTTTGTATGCAACATACTATCTACCAACACATAACACACTATTAACCTCACCTTATCTATATGTAAACCCAAGCTCTCACTAACCCCTTTCTTCAGAACTTAAAATTGATTCGACTGTTCAGTTGGCTGGATCCTCTTTCATCTGAAGATTATCTACTAATCTTCAAGGTGTTCTTGAAGGTCAGCCGTTCTGATTTGACCTGCGCTGAGGAGACTTGTACTTGGCTGCCCTAGTGATAGGAAAGCTGCACACTTGCCAAGTTGGGAGGTCAGTGAAGCAGAGTATGGGAAGTACTTTGAGATGCCAAAAGAGCCATCATTAGCTGCTCATGGGGTCCTCACATGTAGGCCATGGATAAAATATTTAAGTGTCTGCTTGGGAGGAGTAAGAGTGGGGTTGCTTCACTAGGGAGCACAGGCTGGGAGCTGAGGATGATCCCCAACAGGGTGGAGTCACGGATGGACCAAGACCAGCTCTGTTGATCAACCAATGACCTTCAACCTCTTCATGTCTGGAGGTCCATCCAGGCAGCATGGCCAGAAGCAGGTGGAGATGGGGAAAGAGACAGGATTGGAGACAAAGCATAGGTGTTGGCAGGTCAGGTTGGTTGGGTCACTTAATTAAAGCCTCACTCTTTAGCAAGACAGAGTGGCAGGGGGCAGACTCTACTCTACAGAACTGTGCGACAGGGATTAGATGGTAGGTATTTATATGGGTGCTATTACATAAATCTCTCCCTGACCTTCACACCTGCTCTGCTTCTATGACTTCTAGCCCTGTCATCTTGGCCTGAAACCTCAAAAGCCCTGAGCCAGCGTCCTCGAAAGTAATTTGGATTCTTTCCACTGGCTTCAGTTTTGTTTGAGTCAGCCAGTTACTAGGACAGATTTTCAATCTACTGGAAAGGCATCAGTAGAGAGGTTCAGGTCGGATGACAGCCAGGGAAGTTTGCTTGAAAATGGCTGTAGGGAGCTCAATAATTAGAATTTAAAGCCACACCATGGAGAGATGAAAACAATTCTTGCTTCAAATGCAATAAGATCCGTTACCCAGAAGATACTGCTCTGCTTTTGATTAATTGCTCTTTAATTAATCCTTTCAGACTATTACCCTTCTTGGAACTTTTCTGCAATAACAAAATGACAAAGCTAGGCAATCATCTAAATATCTCATGCTCTTACAGGGCTGAACCTGGATCTGGTTGTGTTTGACTTTCCCTAGCTTCAGGGAGAGCAGGAGCAAGTCATGCCCCGAGAACTCAGTTTGCTGCCTGCACTCAAAGAACTGCCCTGGGCTACCTGTGCAGTGAGGGAAACACCATGTCCCATGGGAATAATTCACATTGTCCTCTGTGGACTTCCCAGGAGAGTAGGCTGACCTGCTGTTGAGCTTTCTTAAAGGGGGACTTTAAAGGAAAGCTAGGGAGAGACTCCTTATCAGAGAGTGTAGCGATAGAACGAGGCATAATGGTTTTAAGTTGAAAGAAGGCAGATTTAGATGAGATATTAGGAAGAAATGTTTTACTGTGAGGTTGGAGAAGCACTGGAACAGGTTGCCCTGAGAATTCATGGATGCCTCATCCCTGGGGGTGTTCAAGGTTGGGTTGGATGAGGCTTTCAGCACTCTGATCCAGTTGAAGGTGTCCCTGCCCATGGCAGGGAAATTGGGACTGGATGATATTTAACGTCCCTTCCAACCCAAACCATTCTATGATTTTCTGGTTCTATGATTCTATGGTTCATCCTGCATTTGTAAGGGAGAGGGCTTGGGTTTCTGCGATGCCAGCTCCCTTCTGCTGCTGGGGATCACTTTGTGCAGCAGCTTGACTGAGGAAACTCCCCTCTCTGTCCTTGAGCTAGATAAGAAGAAAGATTTTTTTTTTTTAAACAGGAAAATGCCACTTGGCTCTATTTGTCATTCTTCATTAACCTTATCTCAGTCCCTCTATCCTCCTTTCTCCTATGTTGCCCAGTCACTGTAGCTCTTAATACTTCCTCTCTTGATAAAGATGTCTTGTTCAAAGTTTATTTATATCATTAGTTTCAACTGCCTTACTTGGCAATGAGACCATTTGTGATACACTTTGTTGTTTTTTTCCAGTCTCAGTCCAAGGGGCAGGGTTATAATAACGTCCTGTGCATTCGATGAGGCCCACCTCTTCCCAGGAAATATTTCCAGGCTTTAATCTGTGCCTTCTAAGATCGTCATTGTGGGACGTGAGGTCAGTGTGGCTGGATTGCACTGTGGGGCACATATCACTCAGTGCTCAGCTCCTCAGCCCTGGCTCTGAATGAGCTGTGCCCCTGGGATAGCAGAGCAAAAAGCAGAGCTGAGGAGCCCTGACTGGCAGTTGTCTCCAGCAGTCCCTTCATTTTTTTTCATTTTTCAACACTTTTTCTGAGTATAGAAACATAGAATCATTGAATGATTTGGGTCAGAAGGGACCTTAAAGATCATCCAGTTCTAAAACCCCTGCCATGGGCAGGGACATCTCCCATTGGATCAGGTTGCTCAAAACCTCATCCATCCTGGCCATGAACACCTCCAGAGATGAGGCATCCATCACTTCTCTGGGCAACCTGTTTCAGTGTCTCACCACTCTCACAGTAAAAAATTTCTTCCTAATATCTCATCTAATTCTCCCCTCTTTCAGCTTAAACTATTCACTCTCGTCCTGTCCCTGCACACCCTGATAAAGAGTCTCTCTCCAGCTTTCCTGTAGGCCCCTTTAAGTGCTGGAAGACTCCTATAAGGTCTGCCTGGAGCCTTCTCTTCTCCAGGCTGAACAACCCAAACTCTCTCAGCCTGTTCTTGAACAAGAGGTGCTCCAGCCCTCGGATCATCTCCATGGCTTCCTTTGGACTTGCTCTAACAGATGGATTTCTTTCCTGTGCTGGAAATATAGTAATAATAATCCATATTATATTAAATATGGTTAGTAAATATGGATGGTGTCTATAGTAAAGTTATAGTCAGTGGTGTCTGGATATGACTCAGTGGACTATGAGATGACTCCTTCAGGGTGAACAAAATTGAAGGCCTCATGGTCTATATTAGCTGAATCTCCACTGAGTATAAAGGGAGTCTGGACACTTACACCTAATATACATGCTGTTACTTCCATCTTTTATTGCCTGAATTGCATACCAGATGTGTAATTGCAGTCAAGATATCTCAAGCTGTGTCTAAACCAGCTGTGTCTCAGGTGCACCCGCTCCATAGAGAGGCTGCTTCTTTTTACACACCATGCTCTTCTCCAAGCACATCTGTTTCTTCGCTGCAAGGAAACTGAGTTTCTTGAAGTAGCCCTGAACCAAACTCCAGAAAAGAACAACTTAGCTCAAAGCAAAATGCGTGAAGATTTCCTAGCTCTGTCTGCATGGGCAACACAATCTGTTCTCAGGTTTCAAGAACCGTATCATGCCTTGTGTTTACAGGTAACCAGCTTAAAACCTGAACTTGACGTTTTTACTCTGATCATAGGAAAACAGAGTTAGCACTGACACTGAAAACTCGGGCTATCTGTTATACTTTGCACTGTTCTGTTATGAAAGGCACTGAGATTCCTGACCAAAGCCCCTTCCTACCGTGCTATTTCCACGAAAGCCAACCTTGGAAAACAAACATACAGCAACACTGTGCTACCAGTTCTTGCAGCCTCCCCTGGCACATCACAGAACTTGCCCAATCTTCAAAGTACATTTAAGAACTATTCATGTTTTTTTTCTTTGTCTCCCCCCCCCCCCGCCCCGCCTTTTCTTTTTTTTTATTGTTCATCTATTTTCGCAACATTTTTCCATGGACAAATTGCAATAGAAGCCTGATAACTAACTCTTGTAACATGGATCTACAGAGCCCTGGAGGGTGACACTGGAAATTATAAAGATCCCTGCAACATCTAATCAATATAACAAAGAACAGGAAGAAAGGGAAAATCAGCCCAAAACTCCTCAGAGTTGTATGTCAGAAAGGGTGAGGAATGCTGAGGAAAGGGGGAGGCCTGCAGCCCAGTGAGCACTTGCAGCAATGCTGCACCTGCTCTTAAGCTAGGCTGTCCTGGCAATGAGAAACACCCAGGGCACTCAGCATCATCCTCACTGTAAAGCATATCAAAGGGTGTATATAAAAAGATGAGTGGGTTCAAGAACACATACTGGAGCATAGGAGGTAATTCTCCCCCTCTGCTCTCGTGAGACCTCACCTGGATTGTGTTCAGTTCTGGTGTACAGGCTGCCCAGAGAAGTCATGGATGCCCCATCACTGGAGGTGTTCAGTGTAAGGTTGGATGAGGCTTTGAGCAACCTGATACAAAGGAAGGTGTCCCTGCACATGGCAGGGGGAATTGGAACCGGATGGACTTTAAAGCCCCTTCCAACCCAAACCGTGACCTAGTTCACATGCAGACCTCTATGAATAGGAACATGAATCCCACCTGGTTTCCCTCACAGTGCACATCTCTCGAGCCTGTCAACCTTTTGGGAATTTTGTAGGAGTCAGAATTCCAAGCAATGATGCTATCTTTTATCAAAGTCCCCAGAAAGAAATTATCTCTTAGGCACCTGAGCATGAAAATCTTGAGAACTGTTGTTGTTATTCTCAAATTTCATCCTCTAGACAGTTTGGTTTGTCTTGTTCTGGATATGGAACAGAAACCCTATACCAAAATATTTCTCCAAGCTCTGCTGGCTTCTCCATGGATACCATCATGTCTGACTCATGCTCTTTGGCATGAATAAGTAGCTAGATTTAAAATATGGTTTTGTACTTTTGATTTCCAAATAAAGACTAATGCAAAAATATTATTTATCTATGCACCTCGTTCGTTAAAAACTACAATGATTTGGATCCAATAAAAAACCTGTTTAATTCCCTCTATTAAAAAAAAAACCCACACAATGTTTTAAACAAGCATTTTGAAGTCTGAAAAATCAGAGCAAGTTTATCATCAATGTAACATTTTCTAATTAGCCCTGGCAGGTCAATACTTCCCTGATGTCCCACTGTCTTAAAGCTTGGCTTGTGCACCTCAGAGGGGATTTGGGATGCATCTCAGTGGAGATTAGCAGGAGCAATAAATCTTCTGACATTTTAAACATGAAAGCAAAATCTGAAATCTCCACTTGTCGTTATTCACAACTTCAAATCTCAGGCTGTGTCTTTAACCTTGTCTTTAATTAGATGGCCGGGTAATATCACAGCAGGAATAGCCCAGTGTGTCAGCAACAGACGCAGAATAATGCTTTGTCTGTACAACATGTTTTCCAAACCCAGGTCAGACAATATTGGGCTGCTGGCCTTCCAGAAAAAGAGTTTTCAAAGAATGGTTTGTGTTGGAAGGGACCTAAAAGATCATCCAGTTCCAAACCCCCATGCCATGGGCAGGGACACCTTCCACTGGATCAGATTTCTCAGAGCCTCATCCAGTTTGGCCTTGAACACCTCCAGGGATGGGGCATCCACAACTTCTCTGGGCAACCTGTGCCAGTGCCTCTCCACCCTCACAGTAAAACATTTCTTCCTAATGTCTCATCTAAGTCTCTCCTCTTTCAGCTTAAAACTGTTCCACCTCACCCTATCCCTGCATTGATAAAGAGCCTCTCCCCAGCTTTCTTGTAGCCCCCTCTAAGTACTGAAAGGCTGCTGTAAGGTCTCCCCAGAGCCTTTTCTTCTCTAGGCTGAACAAGACCAACTCTCTCAGCTTGTCCTCATATGGGTGCTTCAGCCCTTGGATCATCTTCATGGCCTTCTCTGGACTCGCTCTAACAGATCCTTCCCGTGCTGAGGACTCCAGAACCAAACACAAGACTCCAAGTGAGACTTCAGCAGAATGAAGCAGAGGGGCACAGTACCCTATATTGCTGTGCTGGTCACACTCCTTTAGACGCAGCCAAAGATTTGATTGGCCTTCTGGGCTGTAAGTACACATTGGTTTGCTGCTCTTCACTAACTGCTCTTCTCTACCAAGCCCTGTTGTCATGCCAGACAGTGCTTTTGTGTGATCTTAGGTAAGTCACTTAAGCACTCCCTTCTTCACTTCTTTCTACCTACAGAACTATCCTTTCGCCCCTGCTCTTTGCTCTCTCCCCTTGGTTACATCACCCAGGAAGAGGAGCACAAACTCAGCACTGTTTCAAAGTGGTCACTCAGCCATTGGGTCAAAGCTGGCTTATGTCTCACCTGCTCTAAGCCCTGACAAGTGAGTTCCCATCTGCTTGAAGTCTCCTATGTAGATTTATCCCAAGTGACCCAGCCTGAATACTGGAAGTCATTAGTGCAGCGCATCGTGCAGGTTAATTTATCCTCCTTTGCTGAAGGCAAATGGTGTGTGAAAAGAAGGCTTATTATTTGACTTTACTGACAGACATTCAGCTACAAAACCCTTCAGCCTCTTCAACAGTAATCTCTTTGCTATTATGAGGATTGCCTCACACTATAAGGACTTTGCACAATGCTTATCTCGGGGGGTTCTTATATGAATTGCTCTGTATAAGTGCTGTTGTAAGAGTGGCAACTATAATTCAAATCTTTGGAAAGAATAATAACTTAAAGGTCATTCTTTTTCATGTTTAATTGCATTTCCCCAATTTCTTAGGGTCAAGGGAAATTAATTTTTTTCCTTGTAGCTGCTTTTGGCTTTATTTAGGTTCTCCTTTACGTATGTGACATTGTCCCAGAGGAAGGATTAGTTAAATTTGTACAAACCATGTGTGTTTGGAAGAAAAACAAAATGCCTTCATCTTTTGCCTTCAGATGACAAATATTCATCAAAAGTAAACCACAAATATTTTAATCCAGAGGTGACCTTGTAGATGAGACATAAACAATTGCTGCCTGTGACAGAGCCTGAGTCATATTTTGACAGAGATGATTCAGGCAGGAAGGGTTTACCTAATTTCCTAGAGGTGCTCTGGGACTGAATTTGTCTAATCTCTTCTAACAGGCACACTCCAGTGTGGAGGAAAATAAAAAAAAAATGCTACTTTACTTTGTCTTGAGCTTTATCTTAGCTGCTTTGTTATTCCTGAGATAATACTACTGAAAAGGGCTGGATCACTCGTACTGGTACCAAAAAGCTGCCTGGGAGCCAGTGGAGACACCTGTATTCATGGAAACCTGAAGCATGGAGAAAACAAGTGGAGCTGGAGTTGTACTGTCTTCGCATTCAGACTGAAATAGGGAATCACAGAAGGTCAAATGGGAGGTTATGAAGGCATGGGTCACTGAAGTCTCATCCAGGAGGAAACTTCTTATAGTGTTCATGAGAATTAGGGATACAGAGAGAGACTGATCTAGCCAAACAGCCAGAACTGAGCCAAACATTAGGCAAATTAAGTGAAGTTTCTCTTCCGTTGAACCCAAAATGTTAGCTAAAGCTAAGGAAGTCTTAATGGGAGCTAGACGAAGTCTAGGATCCAGGTAGGATTTTGTTCATCTGAAAGCATGCAAAATGTGGGAATTTTGTATATGGTGGCTATTAAGTGACTACGGAAACACGTAAACATGTCTGGCCCATGCTTATGCAGCAGACTGAATTCCTGTGTATATCCAGGACTTAACAACTGACATGATTGACTAAAATAAACTTGCACTGCTTCTTCTCCTTGCGAGCTCTACAGGAACAACACAGCTCACAGCACTGGAGTGGGTTTCTTATTTATGGAGTATAAACACAATTGTTTATGAAAGTTCAAACACAGATTAATAGTGATGAAAAAAGGGCAATAAAGCCAAACTTGATTTTCAGGTTCAGTTTCAGTTTATAGACTGCAGGAGGAATGCTTGGGGTGAATCCACTGCAGCTAATCAAAGCTGTACTATTGAATTCAGTAGAAGCACCCTTGATTTTCTCATAAACTTGGCTGTCTTGCTTCAAAAACAATCAAGGCACAGACAACCCTGAATTCTGTTCCCTGCCAGTAGTTGTGCATAGCACAGCTGGTTTTTCAGATGGAAATTTGTGACTTATTCAGTTTCAAAACAATCTAAATTAATCAAGCAGAAAAAAAAGATTCCCATGATCTCACCTGTACAGACAGTAGACTATAACGGAAATGTGGAGAATGTGGACAGAAAGACCCTTTACTTTTTGTTTTGTTTTGTTTTCTTATTGTGCAAGAAGCATGCGTGTGAATCGACGTGGTCCTGTCCAGAAAAACTCTCCGATCCCAGTACCTCATTCTGATAAGAGGGACGAAGAGAGGTGGTTATTTTCTTCAACGTATTAGCTTAAATTTTTTTCTGAAACTTAGTGTTCTGATGGCATCTGGAAGTAATAAAAATTACCTTTATTTACAGCAATCTCATTTTGGACTCTATTTCGACTTTGATTATATTAGAAATGACTCTCTGTCAGGACTCATGTCCGTGTGACTCCTGGCCCTGCTTCCATTGCAGTCTTCAGCATTTCTGGGATGCTTTGACTTATCCCCAGTTTGTATGGCTTTAATTGACCTTGATGGTTTTCACTGCAAAAATTCAATATGCCTTGTGTCAGTTATGGCTTCATCAGGATTTTTTTTTTCTCCTGTGCCAGTAAAAAAGGGGACAAGGGAGTGGCAGGGGGTAAAGGAGAGGGAGTGTTTACTGGCAGCTGGATGTCTTTCTGGCCTCAGCTTGAGTTCTCCTCAAAAAACACTTTGATTTTCTTAATATCGTACCTCCAAAACATGTAACTTTTTGGAAGCCGATTTGTTTGTTCAGTGCAAAACAATTCTTTGTCAGAATGACTGTGGTGCTGGGAGATATCTCATTTTTGGGATGATTGCTTCACAGTCTTCTACCATATTGTACAGAAAGGCAAAGGACCTGGGGAAGGGTCTGGAGCACAAGTGTCACAAAGAGTGACTGAGAGAAGTGGGATTGTTTACTCTGGAGAAGAGGAGGCTGAGGGGAGACCTCATCGCTCTCTGCAGCTCCTGGTAAGGAGGTTGTAGCTAGATGGGGATTGGACTCTTCTCCCAAGTGACAAGCAATAGGATGAGAAGAAATGGCCTCAAGTTGTGCCAGGGCAGGTTTAGATTGGATAGTAGGAAAAAAATCTTTACTGAAAGAGTGGTGCAGCATTGAAAAATGTTGCCCAAGTAAGTGGCTGAGTCACCGTCGCCGGAGGTTTTCGAAGAACATGTAGTCATGGCACTTTGGGACATGGCTGAGTAAGCACAGTGGTGCTGGGCTGACCATTGGACTAGATGATCTTAGAGGTCTTTTCCAACCTTAAAGATTTTGTAATAATATATGTGTAATTTAATGAATGAGGGTCAGGGTAAGTAGAATAGAAGATACTCCTATAAAAACATACATTTACTGTTGAAGTCCCATAGAATTAAATTAAAAATGCTCTAGAGCAGGTTTATTGGCATTTTCCCCAAGTCCTGTTCATACACAAGCCAATCTTTGTATTTCACTTTATGCTTTTCCAGTGTTGCAGAGGGGATGTAAACTTGTCCTAAGAGTAAGTACACACACTGGGAAAAAGAGGGAAGGGCTATAAACGCAATACCACATCACTTCAAGGCAACACAGTTCCTAATTTCAATCTGAGTGCCTTTTAACTGCAATATTTTATGCAGAAGTACAGGAAAGAAGAGAGGTGACCAAGATCCATATGCTTTCCCAACCTCTTTGTGTCCCAGCCTTCTAGTAAGCACAGCGTGATTGGGATCAGGACTTAAACCTTCACAACTACTAACAGAAAATCCAGTGTCTTATGTGAGACTGACGGAGACACAGAGAGGCAGTGCAAATATTTAGATTTCTAATAATATCAGTAGTTCTAAAGCCTTGCCTTTACCCCTAGACTAGAAGTGACAGCAAAATAAACGTGACTGGCAAACAGTGTTGAGAACCCACTTGGCATTTTCTTCTTCATTCTTAATGTTTGCCTTTCTATCAAGAAAATACTTTGAAAATAAATATGCTAGATTTGCAGAGAACGTTCTTGAAATGACCGAAACAAATCCCCTAGACCTGACCTACTTGTCTCCCATTGCAGGACTGAGATTACCTGCTGTCATCCCAGATATTTTCTCCAACCCAGCTGAACTCGCCAGCTGAACTCTGCATGGAGCAGCAGAGTGTTGTGCCTGGCAGCTGGGGTTCAGCAAGATGGCACTGAAACTGGGAGCACAGCCAGCAGAGGACATTGCACACAAGCTCATAAGCCTTGCTTATGGCAGGGCTTGTCAGATAAGAAAGTACACTGATGTGGATGCCCTACTTTACCGAGGCGGGACACTGTGCTACTCTGCACCCCATGGATGTACAGACTTGGTGGATGCTAAACCACAGTCACAGAGGCACAGAATGGTGAGGGTTGGCACAGCCCTCTGGAGCTCATCCAGTCCAACCCACTGCCACAACAGGGTCACCTACAGCCAGTTGCACAGGAATGCGTCCATGTGTGTTTGGGAATTTCCAGAGAAGGAGACTCCACACGGTCTCTGGGCAGCCCGTTTCAGGGTTCTGTCACCCTCGCAGGAAAGTTTTTCCTCATGTCCAGATAGAACTTCTCATGCTCCAGTTTGTGCCAGTTACCCCTTGTCTTGTTGCTGGGCGCCACTGAGCGGAGCCTGCCTCCCCTCCTCCTACACCCTGCCAAATATCGATCATCATTGATGGGATCCCCTCTCTGTCTGCTCTTCTCCTCCCTGGACAGACCCAGATCTCTCAGACTTTCCTCATAAAAGGGATGCTCCCATTCCCTCGTCATCTCCATGACCTCTGCTAGACTCTCTCCAATTGACCCTTGTCTTTCTGGAACTGGGGAGCCCCAGAACTGGGGAGCCCCAGAACTGGACACAGGACTCTGGATGAGGCCTTCCTAGGGCAGAGTAAAAGGGGAGGAGAACCTTCCTTACACTGCTCCCTACACTCTTTTCCATGCACACTAAGATCCCCTCGATCGCATTAGCCATGAGGTCACAGTGCTCATGCTCAGCTTGTCTTTCTGCAGTAATTCATTGTACAAAAACCTACAGCCTCAGACAGGACCCACAAGACCTCCACAATGAGGGAACCACCATTGAAAATTGCCTGTCAGCAGACACCCCTTGGATATGCTGGAAAGGAATGAACAGAGGAAAGGGATAAAACAACATTATAGAATAATAGAATGACAGAATTGTTAAGGTTGGAAAGACCTCCAAGATCCTCAAGTCCAACGATTAACACGATACCAAAATATGTACTAAACCATACCCCAAACTGCCATGTAAACACTTTTTTTGACACCTCCAGGGATGGGGACTCCACCACTCCCTTGGGCAGCCCCTTCCAGTGCTTCACTACTTTTTCAGTAAAGAAAATTTTCCTAATACCCAATCTAAACCTCCCCTGGCACGACCTGCGGCTGTTTCCTTTCCTCCTATCACTTGTTACCTGGGAGAAGAGACCATTTAGCTTAAATATGAACAGATTGGTAGCACCCAATTAAAAAAGGACTGGGGATATTTACATGCAAATCATATAGGCTTAAACCAACACTAACAACCCAAAAAGTCATGACGGGTGAAACAAACGTATGTTGAAAGTAACTGCCTTCAGCTCTGCTAAAGCAATGAACGGCTGTCTCCAGCAGTAGCTGAAGTGATTTTCAAGGATAACCAAGGCCGGGTGTTTCACGCTAATCTAATCGGCAAGCACGGGCTATCAGACACCGACACCCCTGTTTGCCAAATCCAGACTGACTAATGTTTCCTGACCTTGGCTCCTGTTACCATATGAATCTGCACAGCACAGGGGAATTGGCAGCATGACAGCAACCCAGGCACTTCATCTTCAAGGCGTTTTCTTCAGCATTCCTGTGAAAAAGAAGGGGTATTAAGATGCCTGGTTTACAGAGGGAGGAGAGGTGACAAAAGGCTGGGTTGGGGGCTGGCTGCTTTCAGGGCTGGAATTCAGGCTCAGGAATGTCTTAAGGCAAAACCCTCTCTGCTCTCCTTCTGTTCCCCTGACAGTCACAGAAAAAACAGCCTGGTCCTGTTCTAATATTGCAGCTCCTTTTGGAGGTTATATTATTAGAAAATAATCTCATTAAGGCAGGAATCACCTTCATTTAACATCTTCTCACAGCTTCTGCTAGCTTTGAGTTGTGTCAAAGTGCGTAACTGGGATTAACTCCTTGTGCTCCTTTATTCTCATATAAAGCAGAAACTGGGTTGAGGTCTCCAGCAGGGTGGAGTATGTTTTCTTGCATTTCTTTTAGGAATTATTCAAGACTCCAGGATACCCAGCAGGTACATTAAAAAAAAAAGAAATCAACAACAAAACCCTCCAAACCAACTGTTTTGACTGGGTTTTTTTTGGTAAAGGGATAGTTCCCTTCTCCTAAAAATAGTATTGATGTGGACTGGAAAAAAAACCTCAGAGGTACATTTCATGTTGAAGTAGAGATTTACCCTACAGTTTGAATGGGGATGTGTTGTTATTTAATCATATTTTCTCGTTGGGATCTGGTGAGAGCAGTGGTTTATGAGTGTCAGAGGCAGCCTCATAACAAACTCTTCTTCAGTAGAAGCAATCGGGTTTGCTTCCAAGGCTTCCTCCCTGGGCCTCCCAGAAATGGGGCTGTCCCTGGCTTAGCTTTCTTTCTAACAAGTGAAACAGTGAGGGAAAAAGAAAAGCTGAGGTGGAAACAGTCTTTTCTTTTTTTCATATGATCCTGCAAAGCGCTAAGTGTTTTGACCCCACTCTAATAAAACACTTTATGCAATGCACAGAGTGATTCCTTAGAGTTCACTGAGTATTCTCTTAAGATTATGCAGATTTGGGACAGTAAATTGCTAAACACAATCCAGGCTCCTTGGGGAGAAGCTCGCTTGTCCTAGGGAGCACACAGGGGCTCTTCCCAGCCTGTTTATAACCATTTAGAGTTCAGTCTGGCTTTGTTGCATTCATATAACTCCCTCTGGTGGATAATTTCATGGAATCCTTTTCACAGAACGGTTTGGATTGAAAGGGATCTTAAACCCCATCCAGTTCCACTCTGCCACAGGCAGGGACAAATTCCACTGGATCAGGGTGCTCAAAAGGCCCATTCAATCTGGCCTTGAACACCTCCGGGGATGGGCCATTCACGACTTCTCTGTACCAGTGTCTCATCACCCTCAGATGAAAATAATTTCTTCCTAATACCACATTGAAATCTCCTCTCTTTCAGCTCAAAATCTTTCCCTGTCGTCTTATCCCTGCACTCGCTGATAAAGAGCCCCCTCCCCAGCTTTCCTATAGGTTCCCTTTAAGCATTGGAAGGCTCCTATAAGGTCTCTCCAGAGCCTTCTCTTCTCCAGGCTGAACAAGTCCAAGTATCTCAGCCTGGGGGGGGTGGGGGTGGGTTCCAGCCCTTGGATCATCTTTGTGGCCTCCTGTGGACTTGACCCAACAGATGCTGCCTGTGTTGAGGACTCCAGAACTGAACTCAGGACACCAGATGATTTCTCACAAGAGCAGAATAGAAGGTAAGAAACCCCTTCCTTGCCCCTTTGGCCACACTACTTTGGATGCAGCCCAGGATACATTGGCTTTCTGGGCTGAATGCGCACATTGCTGGCTCAAGTCGAACTTCTTATCCACCAACACCTATCCACCAACACCCCCAAGTCCTCTCTTCAGGGCTGTTCTCAATCCACCTTCCGCCCAGCCTGTATTTGTGTTTGTATTTGTGCAGGACCTTTCCCTTGGCCTTGTTGTACTTCATGAGGTTCAAACAGACCCACCTCTCAAGTCTGTCAAGGTCCCTCTGGATGCACCCCTTCAGTCCAGCATGTCAGCAGTGCCACACAGCTTGGTGTCATCAGCAAACTTGCTGAGGGTGGGGTTTTGTGGTTTAATTAAGGTTTTAATCCTTAATGAGGATTAAGGAGTTTGATTTCCCTGCAAGTAACTGGCACTGAGATTTTTCAACTCTGATCCCCAGGTCTTTTTTTCCTAACTTCCCCCTTCTCCTTCCAGCCTTTGTGATGTTCAGCACTGCTGTAACATGCTGTATAAAAATATTAAAAATTAATCAGGCCCTTATTTTTCTAGCTGAGTGGGCAGCTGACCTAAGAGAAAAGTGATTCCTGGTCTACTCGCAGTTATGTCTTCAGTTCTAATGGTTAACGGCAAATACAGAAACAAATCCCAGGCAAAGGGAGCAGTGCCCATACCTCCTGTCACCCAGGGCAGTACCCTAACCACTAAGTTGTTTCTGTTTCTCTTTTGGTTAATTCTTATTAAATTGCTTGTCCAGTGGGGCAGGCCCCAGGGAAGGAAAGGAAGGGTACTGCATCCAGAGCTGTAGCCCGGTGGTTGTGGATTTGGTGGGAATAGTTGATGTGGCTCCCCTGCAAGCTGCAGAGATGATGAGCAGATGTGTAAAGGTCCTTGGAGGTGTTAGACTCGTTCTGAGGGTTCATATAGAAGATCTTTGGAAGAGCAAGAAATCCAGGTCTCTTAATCCAATCTAGGCTGGGAAACATCCTTCTACCCAGCCAGAAGAGCCCTGGCAGCAGGCTGACAAAACAAACCTTATCAGACCAATTCCTTTATACAAAACCAAGATATCACAGGTACCTAGAATGGAAGAAACCAACCCAAACATGTAAATGATCAAGACAAATCAGAGTGATGCATTTGGTGACTTTATTTAGAGGTATCAATCAGAAATTATTAAGATGTGAGAAAAAGTTTCAATGAAAACAAAATACAAACTATTGTGTGGTTAATACAGGTGTCAAAATATCAGCACCTACCAGCATATATTGATAGCTATCAATCAGCAGTGCTCATGGGCCTTCCTTGGGATGCTGAGACTCACTAGAGGGTTATCATTAACACCTCTTTGCTATGAAATGAAGAGTCATGGAAACTGCCAGAGCTAAAAATACAACAATCATTTTATACAAAAAAAAAAAAGAATAAAGATTTTTTTTCTTTGCAATTACACCCAGCTTTAAAATAGATTTGTCACTGGCAGTCTCTCATCTGGTAGAAATCAGCTTTTCAGTTAACTTACTAGTAACATAGATACACAAAGCTGCTGAAATACATGCTGATTTAAGAGGTAAAACTCAGCTTAAAGCTTTGACTTGGCACGATAAATGTATCAGCATTAAACATAAACACTCCTGATCAACTGCAGGTGAAATTTGAATATAAACAATGTATTTTATCTATGTAATTATATACAGGTCTGAATGCAGAACTGCACTCTTTTTTGTTGGCTCTCTCCCAGAATAACAGTGGCCCTGGCTCTTGTATTTCATTTTTGCTGTTGAGTTATGAGCACTGGATGCCCAAAGGACAGAGATGAGGTCCAGAACCTGCCTGGCATGCAGTGCTGGCAACCCACCTCTTCAAAAACATGTGAATTGGCTCATCGAGAAAGACAGATTTGAAAAAACAAGAGTTTCTCTTTCAAATTTTCCTCCTGGGCCCAATAGCAGCTTGGTTACATGGAAAATATGAAATGCTTCACCAGTAAAGAAGCACCGGCACGTGGACTTTAAAGATCTGTGAGTAACAGAAATACGGGCACTTGTTGGTGTGGAGTTAATATCAGAAGATCAGTAGAGCATCTATTTTGACCTCTGAAATGATGCAAACTGTAGTGTGTAGTTCAGATATCTGTGTATGGAGACCAAAGTCCTTCTTTGGAGCTCCAAAAGTGTGTACAGATTGTCATTACCATTTCAGAAGAGGACAAATTCAGACAGTTCCCAAGGAATCCAGTCCTGTGCTCTTTCTTTCCAAGACAGAACACTTGGTGGCAATGGGAAAATCCTGAAATCCCAAACCCGTCATCAAAGATGAAAGCAGAGAAGTGCCAAGAAAAATGCAATAAACAAGATGTAATCAGAGAAGATGAAAGATGTTGTCAAGGAGAGACAAATAGTACTGTACCTAGGAAAAATCAATTAAAAATACAAAAAGTACAGTATGGGAAATGGCTGATGTTAAGTGGAGGTCTGTTAGTTGTTATTATTTGCTGAATATCATGTCTCCCCTACTTTCTGGTATTTCCTCTTAGTAACAGATATTTCTTATCACAGCTTGATAAATAACCCGATGAGGTGAGATTAGACATGTTCTTCAGACCTGCTAGGATCGAGCCTTCTGGCTGGTACTACCTGTGCAGCTTTGCAGCATCCAGAGCAGATGTATTTCAGGAAACACAAGTAAGCACTCCCTGATATGACAACGGTGACAATGATAATGACTGTAGCACTAAAAGCTGGTGACACTGCATCCTCCAGAAGAGAGTGGTCTCCTCCTGTTGTAGAGAAGGGAGGCAGTTCTGTCTTCTCACCTAGTAATGACAGAGTAGTCAAAAAACAGAAATTGCCTCAGGAATTGAGAAAAAAAAAGTAACATTGGTGGTACTCAAAAAGAAAAAGCAAAAAAAAAAGAGACACAGGCAAAAATAGGACACTTGGGCATTTATCTCAGTTAAGTTTTGACATTTTTGGTGTCTGTGGGAACATCTGAGCTAGTGTCTCTCAGCTTGCTTGCAAGGAAAAGAAAGAAATATGCTCTTTGAGGGCAATTAAGCTGCCTAATTTTAGCTGTCTTCAACATGAGACAGATTTCTCCCCCAAAGTGCTTTTTCTCTGCAGAGAGTCTAAAGAAAGGCAGAGGGTGACTACCATGGAAACAGATGGCTGTATTTGGTCAACAAATCCTACACGTGATGTTGCAAAAAGAAAACACGAAAGAATTGTTGAACCTTGACCTCCAGAAACATTCTTATAGGTAGCGCAGGACTTAAAATTAAAAAAAATAATGCAGTGAATACAAGGATTGGCTGCTATAATACCTGAGCCAGGAGGCCCTGAAAATGCGTTTGGAGTAGTTCTGTCCCTGAGAGGTAAAATGATTTAGCTTAATCAGCTCATTTGAAATATTCTTAGAACTGGTCCCGTACCCTGGGGTGAGATACTAGCTACATGCAAAAAAACCCTCTAGAACTGTGGACACTCCAGACCTGTCACTTGGCACATCCACTGCTGACGAGTGGTATTATTTAGCTGTGTTTTCTCTTGGTGATCAATACAAGTTTTTCCCCAAAATACTGCTCACAAGCAAGGTTCTTATCCAGAAGTACAGACTGTGTCACCCTCATCCACTGAGTTGCTATTCAATATCCAGATCAATGTCAGGTACCCCCTGCTTCAGAGCTCTACAGTATTACAGAATCATAGAATCATGGAATGGTTTGGATTCAAAGAGACCTTAAAGATCATCCTGTTCCAGCCTCCCTGCCTTGGGCAGGGATACCTTCCACTGTATCAGGGAACTCAAAGGCCCTTCCATCTTGGCGGTGAACACCTCCAGGGATGGGGCACCCATAACTACTCTGGGCAACCCATGCCAGTGTTTCATCACTCTCACAGGAAATAAACTCTTTATGACATGTCATATAAATGTCCTCTCTTTCAGCTTGAAAACATTCTCTCATCCTGTCCCTGCACTCCCTGATAAAGAGACCCTCCCCAGCTTTCCAGTTGGCTCCTTTTCATTACTGGAATTCTTCTATAAGCTCTCCCTGCAGCCTTCTCTTCTCCAGGCTGAACAACCCCAACTCTCTCAGCCTGTCCTTATATGGGAGGTGCTCCAGCCCTTGGATCATCTATGGTGCCCCATCTGGACTTGCTCTAATAGGTCCACGTCCTTCCTGTGCTGAGAACTCCAGAACTGAACACAGGACTCCAGGTGAGTTCTCGCCAGAGTGGAGCAGAGGGACAGAATCCCTTCCCTCGCCCTGCTGGTACCAGTGCTTTGGATGCTGCCCAGGACAAGGGTGTCTGTCCACGCTGCCAGCGCACATTGTTGGCTCGTGTTGAGCTTCTCATCCCCAGACACCTCCAAATCCTCTTCTTCAGGGCTACTCTCAATCCATTTTACAGGACTTTATAGGGCACCATCCTGTAATCCTGTTCTCAAAGTGAGAGAAGAAACAAGACACACAGTCAGTTTCTTCTGTTCATTTTTAACCCTAGGATAGTTTCCTTTTCTGTTGATTTTTCTTTGATTATATGTGTATATAATTCTCCATACCTATATTTCTCTACTGACTCTGTTAGAAAAAAGAATACCAAGCTGGTATATTTTCTGTGTGGAACGTCATCAAAGTTCAAAAGACAGCACACTGTGTTTTCTAAAGGAGTTATCCTCATGTACATTTCCCAGGGGAATCTATCAAAATGAGGAAACAGGAGGTTTAAATAGGATTTTCCATTGAAAGCTGCACTAAAATCACCATTCTGATCAAGAGATTTTCTTTAATAGGGGCCAGATATTTCCATTCTTCATCTTGTCTGAAATATGTTGTGGCTTTTATTGGCGTTTCTCCTCTAAGACTCCAGTGCCCCTGCTACTTTAAATGAGAGGTCTTGAAGTGCAGCCACTACTCCTACTGTGCCGATATCCCACTGATTTCAAGATCATACTAATTAAAATCTCACCTCTGTTATGATGCCAGACAAAACACTCCTCAGCAGACCCAGGCTGTGAGAATGCCAGTCTTGATTCTTGTTACATTTAGTATGGTTGTGGACAACTAAATTTATGATAATTTCACTCTTACTTTGTTCTTTTCACCTGTTTTGTTAGTTCTTGCCCTTTTGTCTTGCCTTGTATACAGACTGTAAGCTCTGTTGTACAAGGACTCATGAAGTGGGTGCCCAGTGCCTCAGGATGAGGAAGGTGGGTCTGAACGGGGCTACTTGTAGCTCCTGCAAACAAGAAATATCTTGAACACCAAGACCAGCCCTTGCATTCAACTAACTGAGAAAGCAAAGTCAGTGCAAAATGTGAAGCTCTGCCAAAGAATTCAGACAGTAACACAAGGGTGAGTGACATCTGTGAATGCCAATGAGAGATCTGTGTTTCCTTTTGTGCCATTGTCAGCTGCTCCAAGTTCATTTTTCACCTAACCCATCTGTTTGCTTCTGCATCTCAGTGACTGTACAAACGTATGCATGGCAACACCTCTGAAAGAGGGAATGCAGCTGCCCTGGGATCGTGTCTGTCTGAGCTGCTGCTGGCACATAAGCCTTTTCTATCAGCACATAAATGATACGCTAATAGCATGCTAACCCTCCCTGCACAGATGCAAGCTGTGGCCAAGGCCAGTCCCTCTGCAAGGGGAGAATATGGAGGGCTGTTCAGCCTTGCTCTTTCTCAGCAGTATTGACTTCTCCTATTAAGTTACACTCCCTCCAATTCTAATAGAAGAGAAGTTGCCAGCTCGGACACCCACAGTGCTGGACGTGCTGTTCTTTGTCAGCACTGAGAAGGGGAAAAGGACAAGTCTCGCCATTACAGACAGGGATGGGGGGCAGGAGTGTGCAGGAGTGCACAGGAGAAAGAGGTTGATATCTCTGCACCTCAGGCTTCATTTCTCTATTGCATCAAGTTCCAGCTATGTGTCCTCACATCCAAGGATCCTCATGGCTCTGCTCAGTCTCTTCAGTTTTTGTCCTTTATCAAGTTTCTTCCAATAAACCAACCTTATATTTTATTTGTTTATTTTTCATGTGATCCCATTTATACTTTACACTTTACTCTGAACTCAGCCTTAAGCATGCAATCTTCCTCTATTTGAAATTCCTCTTGAAGACCTAATACTTTCCTCTTTTTTAAGAAACCAGCCAACACATCCTGAATGGAGCAGAGGGCAGTCAACTTAAAATTGAAGATTCCACAAATGTTCTGATTTACACATTTTTCCTATTGCTGAATAAAACCAACCAGCTCTCACACTTTTGAAAAAATCAGGCTGTTCACATATGTTGAATTGTGTGTGATTTGACTGTCTCCTTCTCACCTAGTCAAATTATGCTCTTTGCCTCCTCACACTGTAAAAATTTTCAAGACTGCCTTAACATATTTGATGTGTTACCAAAGCATAGATACAGACTAGGCAGAGAATAGATTGAAAGCAGCCCTGAAAAGAAGGACTTGAGCTGCTGGGGGATGAGAAGGAGAAGCTCAACATGAGCTGGCAATGTGTGCTCACAGCCCAGAAAGCCAACTGTATCCTGAGCTGCATCCAAAAAACGTGTGACCAGAAGGGCGAGGGAGAGGCTCACCCTGTACTCTGCTCTTGTGAGACCTCATCTGGAACCCTGTGTTTAGTTCTAGAGTCCTCAGCACAGGAAAAACATGGAACTTTTGGAGCAAGTCCACAGTAGGCCACAAAGATGATCCAAGGGCTGGAGTACCTCTCCTATGAGGACAGGCTGAGAGAGTTGGGCTTTTTAGCCGGGAGAAGAGAAGGCTCTGCAGAGACCTTATAGCAGCCTTCCAGTACTGAAAGGAAAGCTGGGGAGGGGCTCCTTATCAGGGAGTGCAGGGATAGGACAAGGAGGAAGCTGGAGTCCAGGAAAAGATTGTGAAAATTCATCCTGCAGCATAAAATACAGTATCTGTCCTACAACATAGAAACATCAACTGCTCCTTATTTATTAAATAGAACGAAAAGTATACTTTAACTTTGCAAGCTTGTCAAAAATTTCAGTCAGTTTCATCACTTGAGAATTTAATTTCTTTTGCAGTTTTCATATTTCTTCACATTGCTAAGATAGGAAGGGGTAAGACAAGGAAAAATGGGGCTAGAGCCTAAGAAAACATAGACAGAAAAAATCTACCAGACTCATTTTGGAGGTGTGTGTCTGATTTTCACATGGGAATAATTTCACATATTAAGTCAACTTGGGAAGAATGGCAGTTCAAATAATAGATAGGCTGAATATATATATAAGGATACTGCTATATTTGACCTATGTGCTTAGCCCAGACTGTAAATTTTACAGCATTTTTTTCTGTTTGAGGACAAATATACCATGCAAGTTGAACATCTTTTGTCTGGAAACCATTCTGCCAAAAGTTCTACTTCACTGTAGAAGCAGAAACAAAGATATTACATCAGTAATTCTTCAAATTAAAGACAATCAAATTCATTTGTTCAAAAACCAAGTACTCAGCCCATGAAAATTCTGGATTTCAGCTGCATGCTAAGGTCAAGTTCATTGCTGCTCCCTTCCTCTCTGCTTTCTTTTTCCTTTGGGACTGTAGGTCTATAAAAGCAGACCCAAAACACAAGGTGTGTTCATGCCAATCATTTCTTTGTGATGATATTCCTATGGTGCTGGAACAGCCTGGAGCTCTGGAAAGGGTGAGTACCAAGTAACACCCAAGTAGTCTACATTACCTAGTTGCATACTGTGCTAAATTTGGAGGTCATCCTTTGAGGACAGGCAGATGTGTTTAGATCTGGACTACAACCTTCTTAAGTCTTACCATAAACAATGTTCCAGTTTACATCTTAATTAAAAAGATTTGGTTTGCAGTTCTCTGCTCTTCCCCGGGCTGGGAGAGAAAGAAGAAAGGAAGCCCTTGGGAGATGGTGAATGTCTGCAGTCCTGTAGTGCAGGACTGACCCAGCAGGTTTGCATGCCCAAAGGAACAGGACGGGTGTCAATTGAGGTCTGACAATCACATTTTACTACAAATAATTTAAAATTTCATTACTAGAATGTGAGCTTCAGAAGATATTTAAGGGTACACAAGGTCCTTTAAGAATGCCTGTGTTACTAAGCCTGTGTATCTGTGAGTTTATTTACTCAGATGTGACGATGTGAAGACCAGGAATTATCTGCCCCTTGAATGCACCACAGGTATACAGCCTTGGAGACTGCACAATGAGATTTTGTGGCTCCTTGCAAGCAACCCTGTGTGCCTCCTAGACCTCTTCCCACACAGGGGGGCCTACAATTCTTCCATCTCTTCACACAAGGTGGATTTGATGCTTAGGTATTTCTAGCCAGTAATCAGACACTGTAATTCCTCCCGTCACAAAGATAAAAGCCAAGAAGGTCTCACTAGATCAGGCGATTAGCAGTAAAATCTCCAGCTGTTCTCAATGGTCTCTGTCTGCAATTTTCTCTCTCCAATCCTGCAATTCACCCTGCAGCTTGACAGAGCCAAAACCAGCCACTTGTTCATCAAATCCTGCACAGTAATATAGCATCATAGAATCACAGAATGGTTTGGGTTAGAAGGCACCTAAAAGTTCATCCAGCTCCACCCTTCCTGCGATGAGCGAAGACACTTTCCACTGGATCTGGTTGCTCGAAGCCCCATCCAGCCTGGTGTTGAACACCTCCAGGGATGGGGCATCCATGACGTCTCTGGGCAACCTGTGTCATTGAGAGGCCGGAACAAGTCCAGAGAAGGGGAATGGAGCTGAGGAAGGGTATGGAGCACAGGGGTTCTGGGATAAGCTGGGGGACCTGGGGCTGTTTAGTCTGGAGAAGGGGAGGCTGAGACGAGACCTCATGGCTCTATGCAGCTCCCAGAAAGGAGGTTGGAAGCAAGTAGCAGTTGGGCTCTTCTCTCAAGTAACAAGGGATGGGATGAGAAGAAATGTCCTCAGGTTGTGCCAGGGGAGATTTAGACTGGATGTTGGGAAAAATTTATTTACTGAAAGAGTGGTGAAGCATTGAAAGAGGCTGCGCAGGGAAGTGACGGAGTCACTATCTGCGGAGGGGTTTAAAAAGCATGTGGTTGTGGCACCTGTTGGGACATGTTTTAGTCAGCATGGTCGTGTTGGGCTGACAGTTAGAGCTGATGTTCTTGGAGGTCTTTTCCAACCTTAATGATTCCACAATTCTATGATTTTTGTTTTGCTACCAGAGTACACACAAAGTGCCTGGAGAATCTTGTTTCTCACCAGATGCCATCTGAGCAGAAAATATTGATATGTTTGTATTTTATAAAATAAGGAAATTTAAACAGCTTAAATCCTGTAGTTAAAATTGCTAAGTTCCCTAGTAATAATGTTGTTTATTTGGTCGTAACTCATTGTTTCTTTGAATCACTGTAATTCAGCACATTAAAATCAGTGCTGATTAATCAAATATATGTATTTTTCCAAAGGTTTGAACAAAGTAGTTTTAGTGTCTTCTCTATGGGAAAATTTGGAGCACAATTATTACTCAGACATACAGTTCTCTTCCAGCCTTGAAAGAAATTATTTCCTCAGGATCCTACCCTTCTCATCCCCTAAGAAAATAAATAAATAAAGTGACTTAGAAAGTCAATTGTTGCATTAGTTTTCTTTTAAAAGATGTGGAGTCACCACTCTTACTAGGAATAAAAGCAAAAAGAACACAAGCAAAGGAAATGTTGTCCTTTCTGAAAGAGGGCCTACAAAAACCTGGGGAGGGGCTCTTTATCAGGGACTGCAGGAATAGGATCGGGGGAACGGTTTTAAGCTGAAAGAGGGGAGATTTAGATGAGATATTAGGAAGAATTTCTTTTTCCTGTGAAGATAATGAGGCACTGGTACAGGTTGCCCAGAGAAGTCATGGATGCCCCATCCCTGGAGGTGTTCAAAGAGAGATTGGATGAGATTTTGACCAACCTGATCCAATGTAAACTGTCCCTGTCCATGGGCAGAGGAGTTGGAACTAAATGAGTTTTAAACTCCCTTCCAACCCAAACTATTCTATGATTTTGTAAAACTGCTCTCCCCTGAATGTGGCCCTTAGTTCACCTACTGCCTCTGCTCCAGAGCTGCTGGAAATGGGTCCTGGCTGACTCATATCTCTCATTTTAACAAGTAAAATAGATGCTACTCAGTTACTAAGCAGTGTAGACAAGCACATAATTTTTAGACAGATAGGTTCAGGTGACACAAATACCACCTTTAGGACCATATTTTAAAGATAAATCAAAGGGTTACTTAGCAATGGCATTACAGCGGCAGATGCTCTTGAGGACATTTAAGCCCCCAAGTGAGTTACGAAAACAGCCTTGCTTTTGAAATAGTGTGAAAGGGAAATCTTATTTCTCCTTGTTCAAGATGCAGGACCCTTTAAAATCAGATCAGAAATACCTTAATGAAAAATAACACAAGGTACAAACCAGAGGAGAGTCAGGATTGAGAAAACAACACTTTAAATACAGATTTTTATGGTATATAAATATGTTTCGCACTAAAAAGTTATTAGAGAAGCTGAGCAAAAGTATTCATCAGAGAAATGAGAACTGTTTCTCTTCATCTTGTTTTTTTTGGATGCGAGTACAACAATAAAGGTGGGGGGGAGGCAGGGACTGCCACAGGCTCCACTGACTCCTGATATCAAAACAGGATGGTCACAATGGTGCCCAAGAATAAGCACAGCAATGAGTTCACGTGGAGCTCAGTGTTCCTAAGAGCTTAGGCAGGTGCCATCTACCTCCAGCAGCACTCAGAATTCATTTCTTAACAGCTGAAGAAAACCCATGGTTTCAAACGTCAGTTCTACAAAAGCAGCAACAGCAACAAACGAAAGAAGCAGACATCTGAGACAGGCTTTATTCGTTCTCTTTTAGACTTCTGCAGCATCAGACACGATCTGAATGAGTCAGTAAGGTTATCCTGGTGACAAACAGAGGGAAATATGTACTTTATTGAGTGGGAGTCACTTTATCCTAAGATTAATATCTAAAAGTGTACAGACACAAACACAATAAGTTGAGTCTAAGTGACCAGCTCAGAAGTAAACAACTTCAGAATGGCTGTCATGTTCAGTGAGATATGTTTCAGCCTTATTAGTATGGAGATACAAGAGCTAAGAAGTGGTTTTACAGCAGTAAGCAAGATGAGAAATTGCAATTGGGTTAATTTCCAAGATTTACAGAACCAGACATGCTCTGTTTCAAAGCTGTAGCAGATTTGCGAAGAAGTGATGAAAGAATGGATGAAGAGTTACTTTATTTAGGGCTGCTCATGAAAAGGACAAAACAGAAGGATACTCAGACATGCTCTGAATAGATTGCATTTACCCCTTCTGTCCAGTACTTGGTCATGAGTTCCACATTGAACTGTGTATCTAAAAATAATCCACTCAACCATCTTTACAGTAAAGATATTTCAAAATCCTGTTTTATTTTTCAAGGATATCCACAGAAATTTTTGGTACCATTGAGTAAAGTCAGCCATGAATTCTCCACTAAGTATATTTAGATTATAAGTAACTGCATTGCGTTAATGTGGCAAGGTTTTGATAGCAGGAGAGCTACAGGGGTGGCTTCTGTGAGAAGCATAGAAACACAGAAAGGTTTAGGTTGGAAGGGACCTTAAAGATTATTCAGTTCCATCTTCCTTCCACCAGATCAGGTTGCTCAAAGCCTCACCCAACTTGCCCTTGAACACCTCCAGTGATGGGGCAGCCACAACTTCTCTGGGCAACCTGTTTCAGTGCCTCATCACTCTCACAGTAAAACAATTCTTCCTAGTATCTAATAAAAATTTAATCTAATTCTAGAATCTGCTAGAAACCCTGCATCTAATAGAGGCAATATCAGCCAGCTCCAAGACTGACCTGCTGCAGGCCAAGGCCATCAGTGACGGTGGTAGTTCTGGGATAACATAGTTAAGAAGGGGTGAAAAACTTCTGGGGAACAGCAGGCAAGAGAGAGGAGTGAGAATATGTGAAAGAAACAGCTCTGTAGACTCCAAGGTCAGTGAAGAATTTGGGGATGGAATTGCTCCAGGTGCCAGAGCAGAGATTCCCTGCAGCTGGGCTTCAGCCCATGGAGGTCCGTAGTTGAGCAGATATACACCTGCACCCATGGAGAACCCCACGCCAGAGCAGGTGGATGCCTGAAGAAGGCTGTGACCCAGTGGTGAGTCCGCACTGGAGTAGGCTTCTGGCAGGACCTATGACCCAGTGGAGAGTGGAGCTTGCACTGGAGCAGATTTGCTGTCAGGATGTTTAACCCCATGCTGGACCCACAGTGGAGCAGTCTGTTCCTGAAGGACTGCAGCCTGTGGGAAAGACAGACATTGGAGAAGTTCAGGGAGGACTATCTCCTGTGGGAGAGACTCCATGCTAGAGCAGGTGAAGAGTGTACAGAGGAAGGAGAGTCAGAGACAACATGTGAGGAACTGACCACAACCCCCATTCCCCGTCCCCCTGCGCTGCTTGAGGGAAGAAGATAGAGAATTCAGGGGTGAAGTTGAGCCTGGGCACAAGGAAGAGGTCAAGGGAAGATGTTTTAAGACTTGGGTTTACTTCCCATTACACTTACGCTATTTGTTTGGTAGTAAATTAAATTAATCTCCCCAAGTCAAAACCGTTTTGCCTGTGATGTTAATTGCTGGGTGATCTCCCTGTCCTTACCTCATGAGCCTTTGTCATACTTTTCTCTTCCCTGTCCATAAGACGAGGGTAATGATGGAGCAGCTTTGGTGGACACTTGAGATCCAGCCAGGGTCAACTTACTACAGTAAACTCTGGATAAAAATCTTCTGTTCACCACTTTACTGTGAGAATAGTAAAGTATCAGCTCACAGTGAGCGAAGTGCAACAGTGAAAGATGCAACAAATGTTTCTGATGCTTCTGCTACTTAAAAGAAGAGAGAAACTGAAACTCTTTTAGTCCCTTTTGGGGCTACTAAGGTTTTATTTTTGTTCTGTTTGTAATAGTTAATGATCCCTGGACAAAGCCAAAAGACGAAAACTCAGATGTTTTTCTTGGTCAACGTAGCGATTTGCCCCTCTTTCATTGAGTCCTGTGTTCTTTTACAGATTCCTTGGGAGTGTATCCTAAAGAGTTTAGGGAACTCTTCAATACGGAGATGTGTAAAGTCTCCTGAGAAACCACATTTACTGACCCTGTCCTGTTGCAGACGTATCTGCTGTGTCCTCCATTGTGGAGCAGGGCACATATTTTACTGCCTTTTGTGCAGTTTCCGTATGTTTCTGATAGGAGTTGACACTCCGTTGAAGTGACTGCCCATGCTGTTTAGCAGGACAACAAATCAGTTTCCATTTTTTAAAATCTGTGTTGTCTCAAGTTATTCTTAAATTAGAGTTCACTGGAGTATGAATACTGACTTCTCTCCTCATATTCCATAAGGACTTATTTCTGACTTCATTTTGCCTATGTTACGAAGTTTGGATCCAAAATGAGATTTTGGTTTAGGTGTTGTAGAGATCTGGGTTTGGTTCAGATTCAAAATGGTCGGAAGATTGTGTTCTGAATTTCATTTATTTGTCCCCAAACTGGTAGAAAGTATAATACTTTTTAAATATTGTCTAATTTTGCCAGATGACTGCAATTGGAAATGACTGCCTTCCCTGGTGAAATATTTTATGAGATCTCTACCACATGGATAGATTTTTTTTGCTGCACTAGGAACATCCAAAAGGCATTTGTGTCCTGAAATTTCCTTGAGTTTTAGTTATCCGAATTATTAAAGAATACAAATAAGAAAGCATATTTTAAAATTACAGCTTTTATCTTGAGGGTGTCCCTTGTAATTACGGGGGTGTGTGTGTTAAGTTTACTGTGCATATGTTTGCTGATTAAGAGCCTTTGTAACCCCCTCGAACAGAAAGCATTTGATAAAAAATATAATGGAACTTCCAGTGTTCCCAAGAGATACAATAACTCTCCTTGATTTATTGTCTCTGTTATTATCTCTTCTTGTAAAACAAGTAGCAATTCTCATTTTTCCAAGTCACTGGCAAAAAATTCATCCTGGATCACGAGGTAACGCAATAGTTGGAGGATTTAGAGTAGTGAGAACAGTCACCAGCAGTCAAAATGCCAAGAGCAACCTTGGTGCCAAGTGCACAAAGACACAGCTCTGTTTGTACTCACTTGGACAGCTACTGCAAATGTCCCAGGCACTAAGAGCTAACAGGCCTCCAGAGATCACAAAAGAGAGTCTTGCTCTTTTTACTGCATAGTTAACAAAATAAGCGGCTTAGTTGGCAAACACAGCTTTTGGCGCTTAACATAGGTTATAGTCTTGGGATTTATACAACCAAAAATCTGCAGGTCACACATCCTGGCCACATCGCTGAGCTGGGCTGTTGGGTTGCTCTTCTGCATGCTGCTGTTGGTCACTCCCAAAACTTTTTTCACCACTTTAATTTTAATTTGGGGCTCATCCTGCCCCTGCAAAAGGGCTTGGAAATGTGAATGAGAGGAGGACAACGTGCAGAAACCAAGAGATAAACATAAAGATGTAACAGTCTATGAGGTCTGACACAAAAAACTGAGACAAATACAGCCTGGGAATCCTATAGAGTAGGAGGGGAGAGACAAAAAGATGGTTATAGAACATGTTCTAACCTGTTGCAGTGAGACAAGGCTCAACTTGATTGCTTCACTCTAAGTGGGTTTATGCGTGTGTTCAGCTAGAGACATTTAGTTACCCTTGGTCAGAAAATATCAGTGTGCGAGTGTGAATAGCAAGTAATCAAAACAACATGCCAGCCCACAACTCTTTGTCTATGAAGCCGTATTTAGCTAAGAACAACACCACTGTGCTTGAGCACCCAGCCTATTCCCCAGTCCCAGCTTCCTGCAGTTTCTGCCTCTTCCCAAAAATTGAGTTGGTGCTTAAAAGAACCGATTTTTTGTTAGTGAAAAGCAAACCCAATGAAGGTCCTCAACAGCTTTTAAGAAATTGATCTGCAGAATTGCTTTCAACGTTGGCAGCATTGTATGCAGCATGTGTCACCTCAGAAGGGAACTGTTTTGAAGGTGATCGTAATTTTCTTAGTTTGTTAAATAAAAAGAGTTATAGGCACAGTCTTGGTGGTTTTCATGTTGGACCTCATGACTCTTCCAAGTACTGGCCTGCACACTGCAAGTGTGAGGCAAATGATTTGGTAGCCTTGTCCTGCAGCATGCAGTGAAACATTCATCTCTGTACCAGCTCCCACTCTAGCACATATGCTGGGATCACACTTCCACCCCAGCAAGCACAACTTGCTTCATACCAACAGCCGTTCCTGCATAAAATCTTGAAATGCACTGAAGGCAAAGTGCAGCAGTGCCTTCTGTCTCCTGACATCACAGAGATTGCCTAGAGGAAAGCTGGGAAGGGGCTCTTTCTCAGGGATTGCAGGGATAGGATGAGGGGGAATGACTTTAAGCTGAAAGAGGGGAGATTTACATTAGATATTAGGAAGAATTTCTTTCCTGTGAGGGTGGTGAGCCACTGGCACAGGTTGCCCAGAGATGTCCCATCCCCAGAGGTGTTCAAGGTCAGATCGAATGAGGCTTTGAGCAACCTGATCCAGTGAAAGATGCTCCTGACCATGGCAGGGAGTTGGAACTGTGTGGGCTTTGAGGTCCCTTCCAACCCAAACCATTCCATGATTCTATGATAGTGTATATAACCTGCTGGACAACCTACTTGGAGGTGAGAAGGTGAGGGGATATAAAATTATTTACTCTAGCTCTGTGAGTTTAAAATCTTTCAAAGAGGTCCAGAGGTACATGAATTAGTCCTGCTGGCACCAAGAGTGCCAGACATGTGCAAAATAAACTAAAATTCTTCACAAGTCAAAGGTTAACTCTACTGTTTTTCTGTCCGTCCTGTCTGCAGGATGACTCAGGATAATTTTTAACTTGATATCTCCACATGTCAGTTCTGGACCAGAACTGGAACAGGCTGCCCAGGGAGGTGGATGAGTCACCATCCCTGGAGGGAATTAAAAGCCATGTGGATGTGGTGCTTAGGGACATGGTTTTGTGGTGACTTGGCACTGTGAGATTAAGGGATGGACTTGATGATCTTAAAGGTCTTTTCCAACCTAAACAACTCTATTATTCTGTGATGTCCTCTACCCTCTTAACTGAAAAAGATACTCTATTTCTCTTTATATCCCTCAGAATCAAAACAGAGGGCTTTAAGCACTGATAGATACTTTCTGCTATTTTTTCCACTTCCTTTCAAGTGTAAAATTCTGCGAGGCCTATTCCCTCTATTTCAATGAAGACTCTCCTTCTATTTCACATTTAATATTGTTGCGAAGGAAAGAAAAGCCTTGTAAAAGGAAAGACAATGACCTTATGCTAGAAGACTTGGGCAAATGGAACCTAGGAGGAATTATAAGTTGATTTGCCTCTTTTGAACACAACATAGCTCATAAACATAATATAGACCAACTCTATTTGTTAGTTTAGAATTATGTGGATTTATTTGGCAGTTTTGTTGCAGCACTGACTAAGCAAGCAGTCCAGGTCAATACACTGTTCAGGTGGGTGGTATTGAGTAAAATTATAGAGTAAATGAGCAAATAATTACATGTTAATGTCACAACAATGATTACGATAGAAAAAAAATTTCAAAATCCAGCCAAGCGTAACATAATCTAATAACAGAGCCAGGGACACAGAAACCGGCTATGTGTGTATTACCTACCAGCATATGTAATTTTAAATTTCAGAGGAACCATGGGCTATGAGATCAGACTATGAGTAAGAGGATGAAGTTATGCAAAGGAAACTTTAGGATGAATTACAGGAAAAAATAATCAGCTCCACTGAGGTAGTTCAGACTCATAAATTCCCAAAGGAAGCAGGAAAATCCTCATATATTTGTCACCTAAACACAATGTTTTATATATTCTAGCCAACAGATGTTTTGGGACTAGTCCCTTACTAGCCTCTCAAAATTACAGTTGATATCTAATAGCATTTTAACCAACTCAACTTTCTGTAAGCCTGTTTGTCTAAAGGCTCAGGCAAGACTTTCTATTGTATCTGCCTGCCTAAAGAAACAGGAATTTGCCTGGTGGGCTTTTTAAAAGAACCTTAGAAGAAAGATTGTATGTCCTATCTGTCTTTTTAAACTCCTAAATATCTTTGGAGTGTTCTCTAGTGCAAAGGTTAAAAGTCTACGTAGGTATCACTCAGCCAAACTTCCAAAGAATAAAATCATCCTGGGGAAAACAAATCATTAAGGAAATGATAAATGACATACCATACTTCAAATACAGCTTTGGAACTTCTAGTAATATCTGACATGACAGATCATTAGTGTCCTGCACAAGAGTAAGCAGCACTTTGTGATTTTCCCAAGGGCAAAGAAGCTGATGAATGGTCTAGAAAACAAGCTTTATGAGGAGCAACTGAGGGAACTGGGGCTGTTTAGTCTGGAGAATAGGCTCAAGGAAGACCTCATCGCTCTTTGCAGAGGACTGGTGGCTGAAAGGAGGTTGTAGTGTGGTGGCTGTTGGTCTCTTTTCCTAAGTAACAAGAAATGTAATGAGAGAAAATGGCCCCAAGTTGTGCCAGGGGAGGTTTAGATTGCATATTGGGAAAAATTTCTTTACTGAAAGAGTGGTCATGCATTGGAAGAGGCTGTTCAGGAAAGTGGTGGAATCCCCATCCTTGGAGGGGTTTGAAAAATGTGTAGATGTGGCACAGGGAGACATGGTTTATTTGGCACAATGGTGTTGGGATGATGGTTGGACTGGATGATCCTAGAGGTCTTTTCCAACCTTACTATGATTCTATGAATCTATACTTCCAACACTGTGATTTTGAAGTCAAGTGGGCGTTTATGAATGTAAATTGCTTGTTACCTGGGAAAAGAGACTAACACCCACCTCACTACAACCTCCTTTCAAGGAGTTGAAGACTTGTGCTCCAGACCCTTCACTGTTGCAGCCTCTGGACACACTCCAGCACAGTCCAGTATGTCCGTGGAAATTGATGTATGGTCACACAGTCTTAACTAGTCAAGTTATGCTGCCTCCAGTTGTTCAAGTAACTGTGCTCAAGTGATTAGCCAAAAGCATGGGCACTTTCTGGGTGCAGATCAGATGTGCTAAATCACTAAGCAATGGGAGCTCTACTAGTTTCTACCTATTTTAGACTCCCAGACACTCAGCCACTTTTGAGAACATAATTCGGAAGATGAAGTCACTCAAGGGCTTTGTTAAGTTTTCTTTGTCTCTCTATATTTCATAGACAGATCTGAAAGCCTCAAAACTACTCTTGAAATTATTTGCAAGTGACAATATCACTAAGGTATGTTAGCAAACTTCAAAGGGATTTGATTTAGACAGTTATAATTATTTGTAAGTTATTTCTAACTATTTTTTTCTTCAAGACGCAGAGAAGTCTTTTTATCATAGAATCATGGAATGGTTTGTGTTGGAAGGGAATTGAAGCCTACCCAGTTCCAACTCCTTCCCATTGGCAGGGTCACCTTCCACTACATCAGGGTGCTCATAGCGTCATCCAGACTGGCCTTGAATACCTCCAGGGATGGGGCATCTATGACATCTCTGGGCAATTTGTGGCACCGCTTCACCAGTAAAGAACTTCTTCCTAATATCTCATCTACATCTCCCCTGTTTCAGCTGAAAACTGTCTCCCCTTGTCCTGTCCCTGCACTCCCTGATAAAGAGCACCTCCCCAGCTTTTCTGTAAAACCCCTTTCAGTACTGGAAGGCTGCTATAAGGTCTCCCCTTATGCTTTGCTTCTCAAGGCTGAACAAGCCAAACTCTCTCAGCCTGTCCTCATACAGGAGGTGCTCCAGCCCTCAAATCATCTTTGTGGACTACTCTGGACTCATTGTAACAGATCCATGTCCTTCCTGTGCTGAGGACTCCAGAACCGAACAGAGTACGCAAGGTGAGAGCAGAGCAGAGGAAGAGAATCCTCTCCGTTGACTTGCTGGTCCCTCTCTTTTGATGCAATCCAGGATATGGTTTTATTTCTGGGCTGCAAGAGCACATTGTTGGTTCACGTTGAACTCCTCATCCTCCAGCACCCCAAAATCTTTCTCCTCATGGCTGCTTCCAATCCATTCCCTGCCCAGCCTGGATTTGTGCTTGCGATTGCCACGACCCGATTATATTGTTCCTGTCAAACCTACTCCAACCTGAATCCTGGCTTATTTTGACAGGGAGCCATTTGAGCAGTTAGGAACTGATTTAAATTCCTGAATTACTGAGAACAAAAATTACAAAACAAGACTCTCGTGAATAATTCGTCCTCTCACACAGCTGTGTACAGTTACACACTAGATTTTAATTTAGGATATGAGGGTTATAGTATTCCACTCTACTAACAATTAAAATAATGGAATAACTCCTGAAAGAGTGCTGAACACTGCTTATGTTCTGATCTCAGCTCTTATTAGGAAAGCAAATTAAATATCAGGGTAGGTATGACATACTTAGCTGGTATAAATCAACTTAATTGCACTGAGTCCAGTGGAATTACATCACTTTACGTCAGCTGAGCATGTAACCTAATATTGCAGGATGATTAACTCCACACATACTTTGAAGTTCGTGGAAATTACATTTTATGTATAAGTCCTCCCTTCAGAACCTGCCAGGAAGGTTAACAAACAGCTTCACAGTGCTATAACCTTAATGCTTCCTTTTCCTAACATACATAAAACAACTGGTGTGCTATGTCATTCTTAGCATCTGCCGCCCATGTTTGCTAAATCCTAAACAAAGACACGCTTTTCCCCAATGATCTCGTTTTCTAAATATTTTGGTTTGCATGCTTCATCTAAACCATTCTTTCCAGGTCCAGTTCCAGATAGAAAAGTAAAATTTGCCAAACAAGATTAAAGTCGTGGCGTGTCCAGTATAAACTAAGAAGCACCCAGGACAATGAAGGATGAAAAACTGAAGCAAAAGGAACCCTTTGCTTCTACAGGGCACCAGTGGAAGTAAAATATCTGAAGAGCATTATTATCAGAGCTTACACTTGCAGCAACTTCTATTGATTTTTTTGCTCATATTGTGATCATTGTGAGTGTGATTTTCCACTGTCTGGAGTTTATATGAACTTCTGTGTTTCTCTTACTTCATCACATATGGTTGGAAGGCCTCATGGAAGGGTTCATAGGATCATAGAATCACAGAATTATTACTGCTAAGATCATCCAGACCAACAATGAGCCCAGCACCACAGTGCCTACTAAAACATGTCCCAAAGTGCCATGGCCACATGATTTTTGAAGACCTCCAGGGATAGGGACTCCACCACTGCCCTGGGCAGCCTCTTCCAATGCTTCACCACTCTTTCAGTAAAGAATTTTTTTCTAATATCCTGTCTAAACGTCCCCTGGTGCAACTTGAGGACATTTCCTGTCATCCTGTCTCTTGTTCCATGGGAGCAGAGTCTGAGCCCCACCTGGTTCCAGTCTCCTTTCCAGGATATCTAGAGACCAATGAGGTCTCCCCTCAGCCCTCTTCACCAGACTAAACAACCCCCAGATTTTGATCTCGTGCATGACATGAAATTATATGTATGAGAAGTAATTCAGATGTGCTGAGCCTGATCAAAGGAGATGATTTCTCTGCACTAGAGCAGACTTAAATCTGGATCTTAAGCTGAAGGCATGGCAAAGCAGACAGGTCCCAGGCTATGCGAGCAAGAGCCATCACAGAACCTCCACACTGTGCTCTATGGTAGTCCTATCTCTTGATGTTTCATTCCCCAGTTTGTCTAAGGCTAAATACACTCCTGTGGCATTGTGAAATCAGGCTGGAGGACTCCAGCTACTTCTTTTCCCACTATTACTTTAAAATGCCAAAAGAAGAACCAGTCTTGAGATATTTCAGTATTTCCTGCCTCATCCGGAAACCAGATAAAAACAAGTAGCTCCAAAGGCAGGAGTGATGGTGTCTGGTTTCTCACGACCTTTTATCTCCTATTTAGATGATCCTGCATGTAAGAATGTGAACTTTGTTTCGAACAATTCCCATGGAGTGGGTTCTATACTGTCTCTCCTGCCGTAGGTACCAGAGAAGGACAAGAAATTGGTGAAGGCTCTGGAGCACAAGTCTTATGGGGAGCAGCTGAGGGAATGGAGGTTGTTTAGATGAGGCTGAGGCGAGACGTCTCTATAGCTCCTGGAAAGGCGGTTGGAGCCAGGTCAGGGCTGGTTTCTTCTCCCAGGTGACAAGGGATGGGGTCAGAGAAAATGGCCTCAAGTTGTGCCATGGGAGGTTTAGACTGGATATTAGGAAAAATTTCTTTACTGAAAGAGTGGTGAAGCATTGGAAGAGGCTGCCCAGGGAAGTTATATCTATGGAGGTGTTCAAAAACCATGTGGTTGTGGCACTTGTTGGGACATGGTTTAGTCAGCACCGTGGTGCAGGGCTGAAGGTCGGACTTGTTGTTTTTGGAGGTCTTTTCTAACCTTAATGATTCCATGATTCCATGATTTTTTGTTTTGCTACAAGAGTAAACACAAAGTGCCTGAAGAATCTTCTTTCTCATCAGATGCCATCTGAGCAGAAAATATTGACATGTTTGTATTTTATGAAATAAGGTAATTTATATAGCTTAAATTCTGCAGTTAAAATTGCTGAGTTGTAGTTAGCGATTAGGTCTCCCCTCAGCCTCCTCTTCTCCAGACTAAACAACCTCCATTCCCTCAGCTGCTCCTCATAGGACTTGTGCTCCAGAGCCTTCGTCAGCTTCATTGCCTTCCTCTGTACACACTCAAGTCCCTCAATATCTTTCTTGTACTAAAGGGCCCAAAACTGAACACAGGATTCAAGGTACAGCCTTACTAACACCGTGTGTAGGGTGAAAATCACTTCCCTGATCCTGCTGGAAACACCATTTTTAGTATAAGCCAGGATGCTGTTGGCCTTCTTGGCCACCTGGGCACACTGCTGGCTCATGTTCTGCTGCTGCCAACCAGCACCCCCAGTGTCCTTTTTCCACTGGGCAACTTTCAAACCACTTTTTCCCAAGCCTGTAGCATTGCATGGGGTTGTTGGGACAAAAGTGCAAGACCTGGCCTTGTTGAATCTCATACAATTGGTCACAGCCCATTGATCTTGATTGTCTGGATCTCTCTGCAGAGCCTTCCTGTCCTCAAGCAGATCAAAACTTCTGCCCAATTTGGTGTTGTCTGCAAACTTACTGAGAGAAACTTTCTCCTTTCATTGAAAGAGGAGCTGTGGTTTCCAAATGTCACATAGTGGGCTATACATAGGAATTGAAGAGAGCTACACTCTTAGTTTCCATATCCAAGATACCACTTGGCTTATCACTACTAAGTTGCATGAGTCAGAGCAACTAACGATTGACTTAGGGTACTGTAAGTTTAAGAAAACACCTCGGAAACCCAAAATATGGTTAAAGATTAAGGAGAGATTCTTGTCTCCCAGGCAGATGACTACTGGATGGCAAAAAATTGGCCATATTTTAAGATGTCAGAACACAGCCATGACAAGTAAGAAAATCCAGTGTTTTTACAGCTCACAGAACACCATCTTCATACAGAATAAACTAACTAGAGCATAATATACATATAACATAATACATAAAGTTTTAAATTTATTTCTATAAGTTGGTGATATAAGTAAAGTAAAAAGTAAAAAGTCTTTACATACAAAGCTCTGAATAAGGAATTGAGCACACTGAACCTCTGCATGTCGTGGAGGGCGGTATAGAAGGTGCTGGCCCTGGCAACAGTCCACACAGTTTTGACACTCTGATGCGGTAACCAAGATGAGAAGCCTTGCCCCAGGAAGAAAAGCTCTTTCTATGAACAGAGCAGTGCCATTTCTGATCACTTCTTCCCTGGGTAGGGCAGAAATATCATTGAATTATGCTCTGGATTTCCAATTGTATCAGCACATCTGGAAAGAGTCAGTAAGTTAATATCAGTAAGGTGAAATCCTGACCCCAGTGAAATCACTGAATGTGTCACTGCAAATGAAGATGAGGATAAAAACCAGTATAGTCTCTATGTTCCTATCTGCTATGCTACAATGAACTTCATCCTGAACTCTAAATTTTCCCCCAAAAGAGGACTATGACAGAGTAGTTTATAATAAAGTTGGTGCCAGGAATTTTTTTCTTAAGTAGTAAGAGCCTTTAACCCGCTGTCAAATGAGCATGTGAGAACCAGGACTCCTGTTCCTTGTGCATGTGGGACTTGTACCACCTCCAGAACAAATAATTTCAGAAGATGTTTATTTCAGCGTAGCAGATCGTTTCTGTGAGTAGCACTGAATGGTGGTGCTTTCACACACAGGAGCTGCAAATTCCATCCCTCTGATCGTGTGGTACTAGGAGCACCTTCCAATATAGGTGCAAATTCCAGGTTGCTGGAACAGATCACAGTGCACCAACTCTTCAGTACCTTTACCTCAGGCAGTTTAATTATCTAAGTAGTGCGTACAGCAAACATGTCCCTGACTGTCACAGGGTCTAAAGGATTTTTCTCCATTAGCCACTCTCCAAAAGCACTTTCTAAAACCTTTTACACAGAAACATAGAATAATGGAATGGTTTGGAATTGGAAGGGGCCTTAAAGATCATCCAGTTCCAACCCCCCTGCCATGGGTAGGAACACCTTCCACTGGATCAGATTGCTCAAAGCCTCATCCAACCTGGTGTTGAACACCTCCAGGGCATTCACAACTAGGTATCCTGTTCCTGGGCAAAAGGTCAGCTGATGATTTCTTCCTACCCAAAGCTCGATGCTCTGAACAGCCCATTGATATAAAAAACCCACAAAGTACTTCTTAATATAAGCAGCAGAGAGAATAGCAAAAGGCTAAGCTGTGCTTCTCTTGCACTATGTTTATTAGGTGAACTGCACTGAGCTGTTACCATGTCCAGTGGACTTACGATAGGTTATAATATATCTTTGCATGCTGATAACTGTATATAATATACAACTTGTGAGTGTGCTTTACTTACAACAGCTGCTAATGGCACATCTATCTCTTCCAAGTTCTTTCCAGAGGAACATTAATTTAGATATGATAAACTGAGCAAATACGTCCACAAGCATACACAAGATTGGATTGTTACTTTAAAGCATGAGAGATCACCATGGCAATGCATTTCATGGGAAGTTATTTCTTCTTTTTGCAGTTTTTTTTAAAAATTCTATTTATGTTATATTCTAGTATTTCTCTGATGGTGGCTTTGTTCTTGTTTCTCATGGTGTAACCCCAGCTATTTCATTCAGTAGAAATATTTCTGATGCTCAGCCATGGTATAACAGGTAGCAGAAGAGACCAAGTGAGTTGCTAATTTTTCCTTCTTTCCATCAGCATTAACACTATAGGTAGGTTGATGAGCTTTTCTTGTAAGAGATGTTCTTTTCCAGCTAGAACAGTAGCTGTAATGTCTTGCACTATGTGACCACAATTCATAGAATCTCAGAATCATAGAATCATTAAGGCTGGAAAAGACCTCTATGATCATCAAGTCCAACTGTCAGACCAAATGTGCCAAGGAAAAGTTTCAATCTCAGGCCACAGAAATCCTAGCCATGGAAATAAGTATGTGTCTTATATCTCTCTATATGCTTCCTAAATTAAAAGTAAGAATGTCTACAACTTCCACAGCTGTATTTCACAATAATCATAATTCTACCTGTCCTTTTTTAGGCAATATAAGGAACTTAAAGACATTTCATTTGTGCTTTTCTCACCAAAGATCATGTAACTTATCCTATTTCCATAGATGAAGAAACCTAAACCAATAGGAGTGAGCTATTTGACCCTAAACTAGCACAGAAGCCTGTTTGGAAGATCTTGATGGTTTGAGAGATGTGCTTGAGGTTGTGGAGCATCAGGAGAATCCTCCTGTGGAAATCCATGACATTGTTCTCCTACCCTTGTAGTGGAACATACTGGGTTAGGGGAGAAATGCATGGTTATAGCGATGTTCCTGTCTTTTGGAAATGGCTTCTGGGGACAGAAGAGGGGATGACAAAGGAGAAGTTCATGCTGAACTTGTTGGCAAACACTTATCTGTGTTTTCTTGATCTATTTAGAATTTCCTTCTCCATCTACAAAGACTCAAACAGTGACAATATAAGAAAGAGAAGGAATAGTTACCAAGACCCAAGAGCTCCCCAGAGGTGCCCTATGTCTCCACGGCTGTTGAGCACAGCACTCACCACTGTGCCAAGGCAGGACATATGGAGAACACCATCAGAAGAGGCCTGTCCTCCAGGCAAGGTAGTGTCTGTGTGTCCAAGGTACCTGGGGGTGGACAGGAGAGTGCAGCAGCCACAGAGCTTCCCTTGTAGCTTGTGGGCACAGGTAGAAGTTAGCATACCACCCTGGTAGTGCTGGGGAGGGAGAGACACAAGAGCCTCCAGCTCCCATGCTGAGTACAAATATTTAGATAAGGCTACAACTACAGTGCTGTAATTAAAGAGTGGACAACAAGGATAATGGTGATCAGAGAGTCCCAAATCCTCAGAGTCGCTGTGGCACAATCCAGGTGCTAGGCTGTGCCAAAGATATCCCCGGATGCTGGCTCTGCAGATCGGGTCAGGTTCCCCTCATTTCGTCATCAGCTTTTCCCCAGCAGTTGCCCACAGTCTCTGTGGGAATGAACAGGCAGCAAGGGCTATTTGAGACCCTCAGCTCTCACACTCATGCATTAATGCAGCACTTAGATTCCTAGCTTAAGTATGTCAAAATGAGTAGACAGGAAAAAACAACGCGAGGCACCCAGCCTTTGCCAAAGGACACACAAGCATTTCCAAACAAAATACACAAATCACATCAGATTTGTTCCTATCCAAATTCCTATTGCAAGCTTCTCCAGCAAAACTGCATTCAATTCTGGAGTTCTGAACACACGATGGATATGGATCTGTTAGAGTGAGTCCAGAGGAGACCATGAAGATGATCCAAAGGATGGAGCACCTCTCTTACAAGGACCAGCTGAGAGAGTTGTGGTTGTTCAGCCTAGAGAAGAGAAGGCTCCAGGGAGATATTATAGCATTCTTCCAGAGCTTAAAAGGGGCCTGCAGGAAAGCTGGAGAGGTGATCTTTATCAGGGAGTACAGGGGTAGGACTAGGAGGAATGGTTTTAGGTGGGAAGAGGGCAGATTTAGATGATATGTTAGGAAGAAATCTTTTCCTGTGAGGGTGGTGAGGCACTGGAACAGGTTGCCCAGGGAAGTCGTGGATGCCCCATCCCTGGAGGTGTTCAAGGCCAGGATGGATAAGGCTCTGAGCAACCTGATCCAGTGGAATGTGTCCCTGCCCATGCCAGGGGGGTTGGAACTGGGTGAGCTTTAAAGTCTCTTCCAATTCAAACCATTCGATGATTCTATGCTTCGATGATTCTATAAAAAAGAATTGAATTGAAGCCTATGAAAAGGCTTCAATTTTTACAAAACAAAAGAAAGGGCAAGAACCCCCCCAACACACTCCATTAATTATTCTGTCCGTCATTATTTTTTAGCCTATTCTAATTGCCCCGCCGAAAACTCCCCACCCACCGGCTCCCCGCTCCCAGCCGGGACTGGGGAGCCAGGGATGATCCCCGCATCCGTTCGCCTCCCACCTCCCAGGGTGGGACGCAGTGCCCCCTCCTCCCCGCACTCACCCTCCGGCCCCAGGGTGGGACGCGGTGCCCCCTCCTCCCCGCACTCACCCTCCGGCCCCGGGCCGGGCAGCGCCAGCAGCAGCAGCAGCGGCGGGGGAAGTGGCACGGCCCCGGCTCGCCCCCCCGGCATCCCCGTTCCAGTGGGGACGGAGCCCGGCGGTGCCGGCGGCGGCGGGAGCTGCCGGGAGAGTCGCTGAGTCCCCTCGGGAGAGGTGGGAACTGCGGGGGCGGGGTGGGATGTGTCCCCCCCCGCCACGTCTTCTGGCTTCGGGGTCGTTACCACATGTAAAGGAGGCTTTAAGGGGGGGTGGCTGGGGATGTGTCCCCCAAGCAGAGAGTGATGGGTGGGATGTCACCTCCAGCAGGTCCTCACCTCAGGGAGGGATGAGAGATGGTTTCTCCACCCATTTTCCGAAGTCAGTGGTAGGGTGGGGATGGGGACTAAGAATCATTGAATCATTAAGGCTGGAAAAAACCTCTAAGCTTATCCAGTCCACCAGCCCAACACCCCTGTGCCTACCCAACCGTGTCCCAAAGTTCCACATCTCCACGTTCATTTGAACATCCCCAGGGAAGGAGGCTCCACCACTTCCCTGGGCAGCCTCTTCCAGTGCTTCACCACTCTTTCACGAAAGAAATATTTCCCAGTATCCAGTCTAAACCTCCCCTGGTACAACTTGAAACTGGTTCCTCTTGTCCTAAGTAAGGACTCCTGCTCCAGGTTCCCTGGTGCTGTGGGGTCTCTTAGAGATCCAGAGATGGAGAACTACTGTGCCAATGGAGGAAGGTGAATGCCCTTAGCAAAGACATGATGTTAAGGAAAAGTGAGATAGGCTGTAATAACACAGGAGGGACCAGAGTGTGCTGAATTCCTGGGGAGGGGGGATAAAACCTGACAGATGGATAGGTCTTTGAAAGAGAGGGACAGGTCTCCACGAGGAGGTCTGTGCAGGGAATGAAGATTGAAGACCCTATGTCAGCCTGTGGTGAGAGTGCTGATGGTTTTCAGGAAATATGAGAAACACAAATAAAACGGATGACAAGGGGCATTCCTCAGGGGTCGGTATTGGGACCGGTGTTGTTTAATATCTTTGTCATAGACATCGTTGATTGGATTGAGGGCACCCTCAGCAAGTTTGCCAATGACACCAAGCTGTGAGGTGTGGTTGACATGCTGGAGGGAAGGGATGCCATCCAGAGGAACCTTGATAGACTTGAGAGGTTGTCTCATGTGAACCTTATGATATTTAATAGGGCCAAGTGCAAGGTCAGGGCAATCCCAAGCACATATCCAGGCCAGGTGGAGAATGGATTGAGAGCAGCCCTGAGTAGAAGGACTTTGGGGTGCAGCGGGATTAGAAGCTCAACAAGAGCCAGCAATGTGCTCTTGCAGCCCAGAAAACCAACTTTATCCTGGGCTGCATCCAAAGTAGTGTGACCTGCAGGCCAAGGGAGGGGATTCTGCCCCTCTATACAGCTTTTATGAGACTTCATCTGCAGTCTTATATCTAGTTCTGGAGTCCTCAGCACAGGAAGGGCATGATTCTGTTAGAATGAGTCCACAGGAGGCCACAAAGATGATCCAAGGGCTGGAGCATCTCCTGTACAAGAACAGGCTGAGAGATTTGGGTTTGTTCAACCTGGAGAAGAAAAGGTTCTGCAGAGACCTTATAGCAGCCTTCCAGTACTAAAAGGAGTCTTACATAAAAGCTGAGGAGGGGCTTTGTATAAGGGAGTACAGAAATAGGGCAAGGGGAATGGTTTTAAGCTGAACAAGGGGAGATTCAGCTGAGATATTAGGAATTTTTTTGCTATGAGGGTGGTGAGGCACAGGCACATGTTGCCCAGAGAAGTCATGGATGCCCCACCCCTGTAGCTGTCCAAGACCAGGTTGGATGAGGCTTTGAACAACCTGATCCAGTGGAAGATGTCCTTGCTCATGGAAGGGAGGGTGGAAATGAATGATCTTTAAGGTCACTTTGAAGCCAAACATCCCATGATTTTATGATCACAGCAGGACATTCATGCTCTGGGCACAGGTGACATAAGCAGAATTTACTTGCTCTCAGAGTAGTGACCACATAAAGACAATAAGTTTAATTCCTCGGTAATTTAAATAAATGAAAGCATCTCTTGTAGGGATGAAAGGAGTCAGTGGGCAACTAGGTCACATAATCAAAAATCGCACATTGGAAAAGAAATTTAAGACTATAAAGTCTGTTCTAAGACCTGATGACCACCACCAGGTGGGAAACAACCAGAGGGGGCTGTACACCTGTGAGTTTAATAAAGTAAACCTTCAGGAATCCTAATGTCTCTAGTGTTGCAGACTTTTCCTCTTTCACCCAGTCAACAGCATGTAATGCACTGGGCAGTTGTGAATTTCTGACACGTTCTTATGATCACAGCCTAAGAAGTTCACTGCTATTCTGCTCATCAATATATTTTTCTTTTGGAAAAGCATTGCCAGTAGTAATAAGCGACTGTTAGCTGAAATGAAGAAAAAAAGAAGTATGAAATGTCATAGCAAAGTAACCTGACATGTCCTCAGAGTTTTGCAGGCACATTCAATACAAGCCAAGAAATCACTGGGGCTAGAGACTCAGAAACTGCTCTCTTCGCAGGTGGTTCTAGTCACAATGTTTAAAAAGCTCACTAACGCTTCCACCCCAGCACAAAAAGCATAGCCCAGGCCCACCAACTGACACCTCTAAATCTCTTCCACTTTTTACTTAATGGCCAGAGCTCTGCAGATTTTGTGGAAGGCTCTGAAGGTGTGTATGCCCCATGTGGAGGGGAGCTCCCTGCAGTACAGACGTGTTTCCAGCCCCTGGAAACAGCCCCTGGAAGCAGCCCCATGGTATCAGCCCCATGGTATAGCAGAGGCCCCACGGCAGCGCGGAGCCCTGGACGCCGCGGGCTCTGGCCATGGTACTGAACGGCTGCTCTCCTGGTCTGGGCTAAGGAGACCGGCGGATGCTCCTGCCCTGCCGCCAAGTTACTGACTCCTCACAAACAAGAATGAGATCGCCTTTCCTAGCATTTTCCAGATTTTTTTTGTGTCCCTTCTCTGTTCCTATGTTTTCTCTTTCAAAATTTTCATAGAATCATTAAGGTTGGAAAAGACCTGTAATATCATGAAGTCCAACTGTAAGACCAACACCACCGTGCCTACTAAACCATGTCCTGAAGTGCCACAACTACATGTTTTCTGGACACCTCCAGTGACGATGATTCCACCACGTCCTTGGGCAGCATCTTCCAGTGCTTGCCCACTCCTTCAGTAAAGAAAATGTTCCTAATGTAAAACCTCCCTCCAATCTAAACCTCCCTGGCACAATTTGAGGCCATTTCTTCTCATCCTATCACTTATTACTCAGAAGAGGAGACCAGCACTCCTTTCAGGTAGTTGTAAAGGGTGATGAGGTCTCCCCTCAGCCTCCTCTTCTCAAGACTAAACAGCCTCAATCTCTCCACATAACCCCTGCGCTTTAGACCATACACCAGCTCTGTTTCCCTCCTGTAAATGCACTCGGGCAACTCGATGTCCTTATTGTAGTGAGGGGCCCAAAACTGAACCGAGATTTTGAGGTGCAGCCTCATCAGCTCTGAACACATGGGGAGGTTCACTTCCTTACTCCTGCTGGCCACAACATGGCTGAAATAAGCCAAGATGCTGTTGGTCTTCTTGGCTGGCTTATTTCAGCCATCTGTCAACTGAAACCCCCATATCATTTCCCAATGAGCAGCTTTCCAGTCTTTCTTCCCCAAACCTGGAGAGGTGCGCAGGGCTCTTGTGCCCAAAGTCAGGACCCAGGACTTGTCCTTGTTGAATCTCATAATCTTCTGTCAACCCAGAATATGGCCAGATCATTCAGCTTCCAGTGAGAAGGTCAGAACAGAATAGTGGGGTGACTAAAAATCAAAGTGTTGCTCAATGTCTAGAGAAAACAAAAGCTTTCCCGGTCAGCAGCATATCCACATTAAGAGAGTCCTGTCCCAGTTCCCTGTTGCTCATTTCTGAGCAAATGAGCAGAGGGTTGAGCTCTTTTATATCAGATTTATAGCTGAAGCAGCAAAATCTCCTTATGGCGTAAAGGACATGAAGAGAAAAATGCTAAAGGTTCCAGGTAAAGGACAGAGAGGTAGAAATGCTAATAGCATTTCCTGTTTCTTTTCCTAAAGTTGGACACTGGTGCTTGAGAGCTAAAATTAACTACTTCTAATTGTATTATGGTGAGTTTTTCTCTTGAGACAGTATATGAGTGGTAAGAAGATATGTCAGACAACAGCAGGGTTCTCAATGTTTACATTCAATCTTACTATGCAGAGGTTTTGTTAGAAAACAACAAAAAAGTGGTATTCTCTTTTTCTCAAGAAACATAAAGGAATGTTCATCACTTTGACCCATCTTTCCACTTATGTCTTTTTATTTCAGTCCTAAAACCAAAAGGAAATTATGGATTAATATCTCAAATCACATGATATCAGGTCTACTATAAAGCAACACTGATGAGATCCAGAGATAAAAATGTTCAGCTGAAGAAACTGTAGCCTTGCTTCAGACTCTACAGAGTGGTCTCGCAAGCGAAATAAATTACCTCACTCCCACAGAAGTCTGACACTGTGTCATTTCTTCCCTTGTGTACCAAGTCCATACCAAGAAAAGAATGAACTCAACCTGTTGTAAGAGTATTTTGTTCATCTAAGTGACTCAATGCCTTCTTGGAATGAGTCAGTAGAGAAAGGTCATATATCTTATGTCTTACATGTATTTGCCTAACATAAACCTTTTTAAACTTCTAAGCCAATGCACCTATGTCTGAAGATGAAGGAATAAAGACGGATGTCATCTATCTTGACTTTAGCAAGCCTTATGACACAATCAGCCACATCTTTCTTTTCAAGTTGGGTTGACTAGGTCAATGGTATTAAGGTCACACTATGTCAATTACTACATACACCTGAAAAACTAGCTGGGCTGTCAGGTTCAAACAGTTTTGGTTAAGGGTTTGTGTTCTTCTCAGAAGCTTGTTACAAGTGAAGTCAGCCAGAAGTTTATCTGTGATGTATCTTTTTTTATACCTCTATCAATGACCTGGAGGAGAAGAGAGAATGCACCTCATCCACTTTGAAGGTTATACTAAACTCTCACAGAATAGGGGAAAAGCAGTTGGCACCATTGATGGCAGGGCTGCCATTCAAAAAGACCTAGATAGGCTGGAGGAATGGTTCAACAAGAAGCTTATCAAATTGAATGATAATATCTACAAAGTCCTGCTCCTGGGAAGGAAGAACTCATTGCAGTGGCACAGGCTGGGCACCAGCTGACTGGGAAACAGCTTTGCTGAAAAGGCCCTGGTAGACAACAACCCAAACATGAGCCAACAGTGTGCCTCGGCTGCAATTGAAACAAGCAAGATACTGTACTGTACTAACAGGAGTGTAGCTAGATATTGGAGGTAAGGGATTCTTATTCCCTTTTACCCAACACTTGTTAGACCGTATGTGGAATAAGGATCCTTTCTTGGGTCCTCAGTAAAAGAAAAATATTGATAAACTTGAGAAAGTCTGGTGGAGGGCAGAGGGAAACAAGCTTGATCGGCCTAGAGAAGAGGATTGGGGGGTAACTAACAGTAGCCTTCCCATATATATGAGGAGGTCATCAAGAAGACAAAGCCAGGCTCTTCAAAAAATTCATGGTGGGAGGCAAAGAGACAGTGGACAACAGACAAAAAAAGAGAGGGATGGTCTTTAAATAATGATCTGGAACATTATTTCTGCAATGTAAGTTTTCAAGGCAGGATATCCTGTCTTTTGGCAATTACTTTTATCTTGATATGAGACTCTTGCGGTGTTTTAAGTTGCTCAGAACATTCAAGAGGTAGCAGTGGAACATGCTCGGATCAGATGCTTTGTCTTCTCTCTTTCTTTCAAAAGTAAAAAATAAAAGGAAAATGCAATGACAGCAAGAAAATTGTTTTCATATGAGTTTTGACAATTTGAGCAAACACATAAGTCGCAAATTGCCCTTCTTTTCTGCAACAAGATAATTTGAAAAGTCTTACTTTACCATGCTGGATATTCTGTGCAAAACCAGGCACACACTCACAGAATCATAGAATCATAGAATCATAGAATCATAGAATCATAGAATCATAGAATCATGGAGTGGTTTGGGTTGGAGGGGACTTTAAAGTTCATCTAGTTTCAACACATTACATTGGATTAGGGTGCTCAAAGTCTCATTCAACCTGGTCTTCAACACCTCCAAGAATGGGGCATTCATGATTTCACTGGACAACCTTTGTTAGTGCCTCATCATCCTCAGAGTAATGCACTGGATTTCAGCCTATGGATTGGTTTCCACTCAGTGCTTGTTAATTTTCCAGGAGTATAGAAATAAAATCTCACAACACAGTTGAAACTTCTGGTGACTAACAAATGCACTGGAGATTTAACTGCATGATGTCCTCAGCATTCTGGCCCTAGTTCAGCAAAGCATATGAGTAAACTATTAACCTTAACCTAGACTCAAGTGTTCTGATGGATCAGGCACAGAGAGGATGCTGTGCTGGAAACCCATCCCAAAGTTACACTTGCTGTGTAGCTAAACAAAACCTCAACCTTTCCAGTGACTCTCCGCACCTCCCTTTTCAACTGCATTTTTTTTAATAATTCAATAAATAAATAAAATTAGCCATCCTTCTCCAGCTGTAAGGCATTGCGAGAAAGTTTCTCTGTATGGAGTAAACATGCAATTTTGCTTGGAGTGGCTAATAAAGGGGTACACAGGTATGTGAAAGTAGTGTTTCTGGAAATCATGGAATCATAGATTGTTTTGGGCTGGAAGGGACCTTGAAGATCATCCTGTTCCAACCCTCCTGCCATGGGCAGGGACACCTTCCACTGGATCAGGCTGCTTAAAGACTCATCCTGCCTGGCCTTAAACACTTCTAGGGATGGGGTGTCCATGACTTCTCCTGCCTTGACCTGTCGGTCACTCTTCTTTGGATGCAGCCCAGGAAACTGTTGGCTTTCTGGGCTGTGAGTGCATACTGATAGCTCATGTTGAGCTTCTCATCCACTAACACACTCAGTCATTTTCTTCAGGGCTGCTCCAAATCCATTCTCTGCTCAGCCTGGATTTGTGGTTGCGATTGCCCAAGCCAAGGTGCAGGACCTTGCACTTGGCCTTATTGAACTTCATGAGGTTAGCACAGGCCAACATCTTATGCCTGTCCAGGTCCCTCTGGATTGCATTCCTTCCCTCCAGCACATCGATGGCACCACAGCTTGGTGTCATTGGCAACCTTGCTGAGGATGCCCTCAATCCCACTGTCTATTTCTCTGACAAAGACGTTAAAGAACACCGGTCCAAATACCAACCCCTGAGGAGCACCACTCATTCCACACTATTTAATGAATTGTTTCATCCCAAGGGGTAACATAATTTTATGTGATGCTAGCAGATATTTAGTTTTAGTTTCATTTTTTTGTAAGCAAAAGAAACGTAAGTGATCTTTTTTACACACCTGAATAAGCTTAGTTCCTAGCTGCATTGAAAGATAAGTTTGTAGTAGACTTCCTGCTCCAAATATATATGGAAGTATATAAATTATAACTGCTCTTACAGTCTGTGTCCACAAATTCCTCATTTTTGTGCAATGCAGGGATATACTGTCGAGTTGCAAAGAATAGGGCTACAGCTGCTTCCCGAAGGCACACAGCTGCTCCTGCAGCAGTTAAAAACAACAACCTTATGTTGGGAGCCAGCATTGCCAGCAGAATAATACACAAATCCTGTTTATTCTTATAATTTACATCTAAACACCACTAGATGTCCTCTGCTGGCAACCCTGCTCCTACATATACAGCTAAAGTGTTGTTTCCATATAGTTGTACATCTTGTATTGAAAAGCACGTTACTACTGCCAGATTGTTACAGCCTGGAGAAAGAAGACTCCAGAGAGACTTTATTGCTGCCTTCCTGTACTTAAAGTGGACTCATAGCAAAGATCAGATTTTTTAATCGGGCCTGTTGAGATAGGACAAGGGGAAATGCTTTTAAACTAAAAGAGGAGAGATTCATACTAGGCATAAGAACAATTTTTTTATGTTCAGGGTGGTGAGATAATGGAACAGGTTCCCCAGAGAGGTGGGAGATGCCCTATCCCTGGAAACATTCAAGGTCCGGTTGGATGAGGCTCTGAGCAACCTGCTCTACAACTTGCCCTCTACAACTACCTGAAAGGCGAAGTGGTTTTTGGTCTCTTCTCCCAAGTAACAAGTGAGAGGATGAGAGGAAATGGACTCAAGTTGCACCACAGAAGGTTTATATTGGATATTAGGAAAAATGCCTTTATGAAAAGCGTCAAGCACTGGAAGAGGTTGTCCAGGGAAGAGATGGATTTCCCATCCCTCCAGGGGTTCAAAAACCATGTGTCAGTGGCACTTTGGGACATGGTTTAGTAGACATGGTGGTGTTGGGCTGATGGTTCGACTTGATGACCTTAGAGGGCTTTTCCAACCTTATTGATTCTATGATTCTATGTCCCTGCCCACTGCAGGGGGATTGGATTAGATGACCTTTAAAAGTACCTTCCAACCCAAAATATTTTCCACGATTCTGTAATTGTTTTTGCTTTGTTGACAAATGATGTATGACAATTGTTAGAAAAATTGTGACTGCAGTTTGTTCTGAACACTTGTAGGGAGGAACTGGAGGTTTTTAACTTTCTTTCCATTCTTGTACTTCATCTTTCTATTCACTGTAACCATACCTATTCTGGGGACATGGGAAATTAGTAGACGGAAGGTCTTAGGTTTGACTCTATGCCAGGAAAGGACTGGTCAAATTCCAGTCACTGGACAGTTCTTTATTCCTGAATATGATCTTTCCATGCTGATTCTATGTTTTGCAAAATAATTAGGTCTTCTTTGCAAGCTCGAACTTGGATCAGAGCTGAACCAAGCCAGCTAATGGGATTAAAATGGGCTTGTTGTTACATGAGCTTGCAGTCTGTATTATAATGAAATAATGAGGTGGAAATATAGTGTGAAAAAGTCTCTAAGTACATCTCAACAGAGAGGACAATGAGGAATAGCTGAGCGACCTGGGGCGGTTTGGTCTGGAGAAGAGGAGGCTCAGAGAAGACCTCATGGCCCTCTGCAGCTCTGGGAAAAGGAGGTTGTAACAAGGTGGGTGTTGATCTCTTCTCCCAGGTAACAAGTGACAGGACAAGAGGAAATGGCCTCAGGTTGTGCCAGAGGAGGTTTAGATTAGTTATTAGGAAAATTTTCTTTACTGATAGAGTGGTGAAGCACTGGAAGAGTCCCCTTATCAAGGTGTTCAAAAAACTTGTAGCCGTAGCATTTTGGTACATGGTTTTGTAGACACAGTGGTGTTGGACTTATGGTTGGACTATATGATCTTAGAGGTCTTTTCCAACCTTAATGATTCCGTGATTCTATGCTTCTATGACAAGGAAATTGTACGTGCACAGGACTAGTGTTGGTGATTTTATGGAATAATGGATCACTAATAGAAGAGAAAAGACTTTTCTCAAGTGAGAAGCAGGTTTATTATCTACAAAATTGCCTTCCTTTTTCTAGGAATGCATGTTGTGGAAGTCAGTTTGGGAAAAACTAACATCTTATGCCACTTGTCGGGAGCATTGATTGAGGCTTTTATTGAAGAATGGCATTTGCGTTTCATGATTGTTTTAATTGCTAATACTCTGGGCTCTGAGCAGCTGTACGGAAGAATTTCTCTCTATTATCACTTGCAAACCTACTGTTATTTTAGATGGGAGAAGAGAAAAGCTTTTCACAAAGGAAAACATTTCTTGCTCAGTCATTCAGGCATTGAATTGTTCTTACATGAAATGGTAAAAGAAATTTCATTTAGTAGACTTTTAAGGGAAGAGTCTATAATACAGAATTAATTACGAATCACTTAGGCTTTCAGTTTGGCAAGAATAGCCTAATTTTTCTTGATGAAGCAAATGATGTCTTATTAAATGAAATTTTTTTCCTTGTCACATATTTTCATTATCTTAGTGAAAGGGCTTAAGAATGGAAGGTCTTGCTTCATACTGCTTCGTGTCTTGAATGCTTGTTTACTCTTTACCTTATACTTACTACTTGTACTGTGCCTGAATAATCTCAATCTATTAACCCAGGCATCGCAAAATACCTGATTATAAGGTACTGTTTCCAGCCCCAATAATTTTGCCTCCTGGCCATGAATTCAGAAGCTGTTAGGGGGTGACAATTAATATGTCCCAATTCAAAACATCTCAAAATGTCTTCTACAAGCCAAAATAAAAGCAGCTTTACCCAAAATGGCAAATTTACTCCTTGACAACTCAGGGGTCATTTTTTCATGCTTTGTCACAGATCCTTAAGTGCATCTTTAGCTACCACTGCATAATATATACTAGCTTTATGCCTTAAGCTTCAGTGCTGCATGTTCATAACCACAGTTGAGAGACAGCAGTTAATTAAAGCCAACAGACTGGGAAGTTTCTGTCGACAAAGCAGCAGTTAATAGGCTACGAGATCAATCTGAATTATCATAATGGAATTTGATTGTCATTTGCTTTTGCAGAAGGTGTAAATGAGGTGCAATGATATATGGAACTGTGGAATAAAGACTGGAATTTCTTGATCCTCCTTTCCACTTAATACTTAGTGCTGGTAGATTCCAGTGATATTGTGCTGGTTTGTGTCTTATTCCAGTGTTGACTGTACGGCTTTGATGCCGACAACGGTGTCTTTGGTTTTCCCTGTGCCTCATTTTATAACCAGTTGCGGAGTATCACTTTATACCTAGCTTTTTCAAGTCAGCTTTTTCATCTTCTTCAAGAATTCATGTAATCTCACTAAAATCAGTGATTTTGCATCCCCTCTTATTTATACTACTATAATCCCAGACTCACAGAACAGTTTAAGTTGTAAAAGAATTTTCAGATCAATGAGTCCAATCTTTGTTGTTAAAGCAGGAATAGAAGAGTCTGGGTTATTTTGCATACATTCCTCCAGACACAAAATGGATGTACAAACAAATTGCAGTGTGTAGTTGTGCATTTGGGTTTGGGACCTTGTCTCAGCCACCTCACACTTAGTACTTTCCTCTATGAAGCTGCTTAACCTTTCAGACACAGTCCTGCACTTCCTAGAAAAGAGCCACTCCTCAGCCTTCATGTAGGCCCCCTTTCAATACTGGAAGGTTGCTATAAGGACTCAGGGATATGGGGATTTCTTCTGAAAGCTCATAAGGAACCAGTTCAAACCGTGACCATTGTACATCAGTGTGACAGAGCCTAATCTTCTGCAGGAATCTAAATGCAAGGTTCTCCTGAGAAAAAAAGTGCCAAAACAAGTGATCTAAACTCTTTATCATGTATCATCAGTGAGGAGCCCAAGAAGCCTTCACTTGTCATTAAATCTGGGGTCATAAATGAAATAAGTTCACACAGATCTCTGATGCAGTTTCTTCTTGGTTGAAGGCTAACTCCTCAGTCTAGGTCTCCTTTTCTCAAAACGCTCAAGAACTTTGAGTTAAGAGGCAATCCACCTCAGTAAGTCACCTGAGCGCATTCATCTCTTTACCAAGCCTGGTTAACGAATGCTGATAGGGCAGGAGATTTCAAACACTGCCAGTCTGGCACAACTGCTGACTTCAAAATTGCTCTCTGTCCTTTAATGTCTTGTAATTAAAACCACAGTTGTATAGAAAGCACTTTTAGTCCTGATCAATCTCATATCGAATTTAATTTCATTCTTTCCATAAATTTTAATGAAAGTCACTTCAGGTCCTGACAATACAAACACTCAGCCTTCCAGGCTGTTTCAAGCTCTCATGATGTTTCTTTGTGTTTTGTTTTTTTTTTTTTCTTGTTTACCACTCCTAAACCTAATCTGCTCAATCTGAAATGTGAGTGTTGCCAAGTACAAAGGAAATCACGAATGTTAGCTAGTAACTGCTGTGAGGGCGCTAGTCTGAATGAAATACAAATTAACATTATTATATTCTTCCACCATATGCCTTCTCACCCCAAGTAAACTAAGTTAGGAAACAAGTTTTCTTACAGTTCATCTAAGCTGCCACTTAATTTCCATTTTTCTCTGATCACTGATTGCATATTAACTAAAGCTTGTCACTATGCTAACCCGCTTAGAAAGGTTTTGAAAAGGAAATACAGCCAGTTAGGGACAGAAGTTAATGAGAAAGTGTTTCCAAAATTTTTCCAGCTGACAGGAAACTACAGTTACCACAAAGAGTTTCTTGACATTTTCACTCCAAAATATGGGTCAACAGTCAGACATTCAGCTCATGACTCAGGCATAAACAATGTAAAACATCTGCCCCAAATCTATGCTATGAACATGCTACAGAGAGATTCATGACCTTAACCTAAAGGCTCATCAGATTCACTTTTAAAAACAACAAAGAAGAATCATGTAGGAACATTCTGCAGCATTCTAGTTGTCAGGACTGAATCAGTGAAGTGTCTTTGATCAACAGCATGGAGGAAAGATAGAATACAGCACTACCCTGTATTATTAAAAATAGAAAATCAGTCCTTTTTTACCTATTCCATTGCATTAGGGCTCATTTTCTTAATTTTCTTGAAGTTTTGAATAAGTAATGACAATGTAATAGTAACAACGACAATTCTAGAGAAGCTGAAGCTAATGGGAGCTCTCACCACTTGCACTTTACTCACAGCCACTGTAGTAGCAACCTAGTTCACAAACACATTCCATGTGACAGATGATTTTATAAACACTGCTCAAAGTGATGAAATATTTACTTTTGTTTATCAGATAGAAGAATAAATAGTATGCCTAAAAAAAGGAAGCAATATTAACTGTGCTAGGTAATGGACCTAACTCTCTTCACAGCCAGTCCAAAATTTATATAAGAATAGATTCACAAACTGAGGACTGATCCCTCAAAACACCCTCACTCATGAAAAATCGCAAAAGTAAAAGAAAACCAGAAATTCCAGACAAATTGGTGAAAACATACAATCCCAAGTACAAATACAGACTGTGCTGAGAATGAATTGAGAGCAGGCCTGAAGAGGACTTGAGGGTGCTTGTGGATGAGAAGCTCAACATGAGCTGGCAATGTGTGCTTGAAGACCAGAAAGCCAAGTGTATCCTGGGCTGCACCCAAAGAAGTGTAACCTGCAGGTTAAGGGAGGTGATTCTGCCCCTATACTTTGCTCTTGTGAAACCTCATCTGAAGCTTTGTGTTCAGTTCTGGAGTCCTCAGCACAGGAAGGACATGGATCTGTTACAAACAGTCCAGAGGAGGCCACAGAGATGATCCAAGAGCGGGAGCACCTCCTATACAGGGACAGACTGAGAGAGTTGGGGTTGTTCAGCCTGGAGAAGAGAAGGCTCCAGGGAGAACTCATAGCAGCTTTCCAGTATTGAAAGGGAGCTACAGGAAAGCTGAGGAGGGGCTCTTTGTCAGGGAGTGCAGTGACGCAGAAGGAGGTTACTGCTATATTTCCTCATCTTTACTCCGGCACCAAGTGAAGGAATTGAATGGATCAGTTTTTATTTGCTCTCCATGTTCAAGCCTGATTCCTACCTATGGAACTGTGATTCTGAAGCATCTGGAGGAACATCTTGAAAAAGTGCCTGTGAAATCTGCCTGTTTATGGTCAGTCCTGATATCTGTATCTTTTTGTGGCCATGCAGCATAGGAAGACACAGTATAGTAGGCTCTGGAATTCAGTGGCTCTGTGATTTGAAATGGCCTCAAGCTGCATCAGGGGAGGTTTAGATAGGATATTAGAAAAAAATTCTTTACTGAAAGAGTGGTGAAGCAGTGAAAGAGGCTGCCCAGGAAAGTGGTGGAGTCCCCATCCCCAGAGATGTTCAAAAAACATGTAGGCGTGGCACTTCAGGACGTGGTTTAGTAGGCATGGTGGTGTTGGGCTGACATTCGGACTTGATGAACTTAGAGATGTTTTCCAACCTTAACGATTCCATAAGTATGATTTTTAACTACTGCTGTATTCTTTTATGCATAATCAGCCAGCTTTTTGATACTGAATTCTCAGTTACTGGAAGAAATGCTCACAAAATGCTCTAGGTAGTGCATTTTAGCCATTACTTTAGCCACGCTGTTGAACCTTTCTCTATATGGCATGGCTTTCTTTGCAATTTCATGGTCTTTAGCACGTCTCTTTAGGCAAATTATTTTATCTCCCCTTGTTTCCGCTTCACACTAAAACTCTTTCCTTAGGGAGGGTGGGAATGATTCAATGGCTCAGCACCAAGCTCTGCACTGGATAGAGGACAGCATTTAATGCAAACATAATCGTAAACAGGACAAACTCAGGGAGTGGCTTTCAATGTGGATACCATCAAGATGAAAATATTCTTATGGGAAACAGTGCATCAGCTGCTTCCAGCCTGATGGGGAAACAACTTTTAGATGGGAACAGGTGGAATTCTTCCCAGTACGTGAGTCATTTTTGCTTTGGCTCCCCTTACAGACTTCGGTCCAGATCCCAATGCAACACACGATATGCTTTTCAGTCCTTTGTTTTGTTCTACACCAAAACAAACAGGCAACATGTGGGATGATGAAGATGGTGGACAGGACTGAATTTTTTAAGGTTGTTGATTTTGGCTGAAAATGGATTATCTTGGTTTTGTCTCTTTGCTCAAACAAAATACAGATGGGTAACTTGGGCTACAGATAACATTTTTTCTTTCAGAAAAAAAAAGGATTCTTCCATACTTCTCTCCATCGTGACTACTGTTCCTACAGATTGGGAGAAGGACAAAGGAAAGATAAAACAGAAACAAATTAAATCTTTCCTTAGCAGTGAAAATTGCATAAAAACTTGAAAATCAGGTTAGAATCTGAGTTTTCTGAACTTCAGAAGTATCTGTATGTGATATGTCATTTCATGTGAATTCTAGGTCTTGGAGAGGCCAACAGCTCCTGCATGGAGAAATGTATTAAAAAAGTTAAGTGTATCCTGTCTCTTTGTTGTTTCCACCACTGTTCCCCCAGCATTGTTTCTGTGAAATCCCCATCATTACTTCACTAAAGCTGGAAATAGTAGAGATGCTATAGCACAGTACAGATGAGATTTAACCTAACACTCTGAGACAGCCTGATCATTAAAGCCAGAAGTCCTTCTTGTGTTGACTAGCTTAAGATTAGCTCTCTAAGAAGCTTGTTTCTTTACTAATTTTTCATACATGGGCTGGGTAGAGAATGGATTGAGAGTAGCCCTGACAAGAAGGACAAGGAGGTGCTGGTGAACGCGAAGCTCAACATGAGCTGGCAATGGGTGCTCGCAGCTCAGAAAGCCAGCCTTATCCTGAGCTGAATCCAAAGAACAGTGACCAGAAGGGTGAGGCAGAGGGTAGGTGTTCAAGCCCAGGTTGGATGACGCTTTGAGCAACCTAATGCATTTTCGGCCCCTCTGCCCATTGCAGGGGGGTTGGAACTGGATGGTCTTTGAGGTCCCTTCCAACCCAAACCATTCAATGATTCTATGTCCACAATGCTCCTGAGAAAGTCACACAACAGACACAAGGACCACTAAACCCAGTTCATGAAGTGTTGTCCTCAGACCAAATCCCTCTAATGACATCCTTTAAAAAATCACTGTGGTGGAGAAGAACATGCAGCACTCAGTATAGCAGGTTTTCCTGTCTTTCAGACCTTAGAAGAAGTCAACGCTGTTGGAAGAAATCTGTTAACACAGTAGAACATGGGACTAAATTTAATCCCTGTGTAATTTCAAGGGAGTTTCACAAGAGATTTATGTCTATACACTGAATCTGGAAGAAAGTTCAGAGAGAACATTTGTATCCAGAGTTGACACTCTCTGCCAAAACAGTCCTAGGTTTAGATATCAGCATCCCCGAAATGCTAATTCCAACTGTGTTCAGAAGACGACTTATGTTTATACATATAAATGCATACTTTTCACATGTATTTTTGGAAAAAAGAAGAAAGATTTCCCTTGTACACAGTACAAGCCTTTACCCAGGGAGTTCCAGGCTTTCCATGACAGTTGCTTTTACTTATCTCTATCAACACTTTTGAAGCTGTTGTTTTCATCCTGAGCATTGGTTAACCATAGAATCATGGAATAGTTTGGATTGTAAAGGACCTTAAAGACCTTAAGTTCCAGCCTCCCTGCCATGGGCAGGGACACCTTCTACTGGATCACGTTGTTCAAAGCCCCAACCAATGTGCCCTTGAACATTTTCAGAGATCGGGCATCCATGTATTCACTGGGCAACATGTTCCTGGGCAACATGTCAGCTCCAGAACTGAACACAGGACTCGAGGTGAGGTCTCATGAGAGTGGAGTACAGGGGCTTCCATCGACCTGCTGGTAACATTGCTTTGGATATAGCCCAGGCTACAGTTGGTTTTCTGGGCTGCACGCACACATTGCCAGCTTATGTTGGGCGTCTCATTCACCAGCACCCCCATGCAAATAAAGTTCATGCATGCAGTTCTTTCCAGGCCTCATATTAAAAGCCATTGGATAATTGTTGACTTGTTTGAGACCTGTCCCTAGGTTCGTCCTAAAAAAACCTTGGTTTTGCTCACTTCACATTCTTATCTTAGGAAATGGAATCTATTTTTTTTAAAACACCTCTTAAAGCAGTTAAACGTTAGCAACAGAAACATACAGTTAATTTCCAGGAAAGACACAGGCAATCATCTAATTGTATTCTCTGTGATGAATCAGAGGCTTCCTGAGCTGTAAAACAAGTGGATTTGCTTGTTCTTAGTGATATTTGGCACTGAATATTGACTGTAACAATAAAAATTCATGGGAGGACTGGCTGCCCACGCAGGAGAACAATGCCTTGCAGAAAGCTAGATCTTTATTTGTACACTGTGTTTTCTATTGTGTTTGCTTAGTGTCAGGGCCAGCTGCTTTCTAAATTTCATAATTAATTCCTGAAGATGTAAGGCTGTGCTGTTTAAGTTACATCATCATAAAATGAATAAACACGGTTCAAATGCAAAAGTCTCAAATATCTCACTGAGACTTCTTGTAAACAGGTATGTTTAGCACATCACTGGCCACACTTCTGTTTTTTGAACCTTTTCTTAAAGCTTCATCTCACATAAATAAGAAAAATAGACTGCTTCCACTCATAAAGAAGGAAAGAAATGCAAGTATATGTATGTAGCAAAGTGGAATAGATTTCAATTTTAACTGTCAGGCACTCCATACAGAAAGTAACACTATTCCAGGAGGCTTTCTGTCTGCAAGATTTAATTGTAGACATCTAGTAATTTATTTCCTAAGCAGAACACAGCAGGTTCTGTTCATTTCTCTTATCCCTTTAATGCTGACTTCCGTGCATTTCCCATGTGAAGTCATCCAAAGAGATTTGCAAACTCTCTTGATTTCACACAAAGATACTGCCCTGAATCCTACATGAGATAAACACCCACTGATGCTCCTGAGTGGAGGAGGAGTGATGCTCAGCAGTGCGGAGAGATGAAATAGCTGTCCAATGGCCACCCCTCATCAGGCGCATGAATCACCCCCAAACCTGTTCTCACTTCTCTGATAAAGGAACGAGCCCTTCTCTCACCGTCTACCGAAAGTGACAAAATGCCATCAATGAAAGAAAAAATGATAAAAGCTGAATGTATTCCGTGCTTGTACCACAAAATGACAGCTTCCACATTCCACAGTTCCTGTTCTTGTATCCCAAATTATGGTGAAACACAGCAGTGAGTCCATTTAGTGACTTCTGTACTGAAAACAGAAAACATGTTTCATTTCTCCTGAACACTAGGAAAAACTTTTTTCCTGTGAGGGTGATGGAGCCCTGGAACAGGCTGCCCAAGGAACTGGTGGAGTCCCTGTCCCTAGATTGAGAAGACGTGCAGATGTGGTGGTACATGGTACATAGAATCATAGAATCTTCCAGTTGGAAAAGACCTTGGAGATCATTGAGTCCAACTGCACCCATCATCCATTAAACCATGTCCCTCAAAACCTCATCTACCCGTTTTTTAAATACCTCCAGGGATGGTGACTCAACCACTTACTTGGGCAGCTGTGCCAGCATCTGACCACCCTTTCAGTAAAGAAACTCTTCCTAATACCAAGTCTGAACCTCCCCTGGCACAACTTATGGCCGTTTCCTCTTGTCCTATCACCTGCCACTTGAGAGAAGAGATCAACACTCGCTCTCCCACAGCCTCCTTTCAGGTAGCTGTAGACAGTGATGAGGTCTCCCCTCAGTCTCCTCCAAACTAAACAACCCCAGTTCCCTCAGCTGTTCCTCAAAGGGCTTGTTTTCCAGCCCCTTCACCAGCCTCGTTGCCCTTTTCTGGACACGCTCCAACACCTCAATATCCTTCTTCTACTGAGGGGCCCAGAACTGAACAGAGTGCTCGAGGTATGGCCTCGCCAGTGCCGAGTACAGGGGTACAATCACCTCCGTTGTCCTGCTGGTCACACTGTTTCTGATACAGGCCAAGATGCCATTGGCCCTCTTGGCCACCTGGGCACACTGCTTGCTCATATTCAGCCGGCTGTCAACCGACACCCCCAGGTCCTTCTCCTCCAGGCAGCCTTCCAGCCAGTCTTCCCCAAGCCTGTAACGCTGCATGAGGTTGTTGTGTCCCAAGTGCAGGACTCAGCATTTGGTCTTGTTAAACCTCATCCCATTGGTCTCAGCCCATCGATCCAACCTGTCCAGATCTCTTTGCAGCACTTCCCTTCCTTCAAGCAGATCAACACTGCCACCCAGCTTGGTGTCATCTGCAAACTTGCTAAGGGTGCACTCAATCCCTTCATCCAGGTAATTAATAAAGATATTGAACAGGACTGGACCCAGCACTGAACCCTGGGGAACACCACTCGTGACCGGCCTCCAACTAGATTTAACTCCATTTACTACCACTCTTTGGGCCCGGCCATCCAGCCAGTTTTTCACCCAGCAAAGGGTGTGCTCATCCAGGCCAATGGCAGCCAGTTTCTCAAACAGAATGCTGTGAGAAACGGTGTCAAAGCCTTTACAAAAGTCCAGGTACACCACATCCGCAGCCTTTCCCTTGTCCATTAACCGGGTAACCCTGTCATAGAAGGAGATCTTGTTGGTCTGGCAGGACTTGCCTTTCATAAACCCATGTTGACTGGGTCTGATCACCTGGCTGTCCTGCATGTGCTGTGTGATAGCATTAAGTATGATCTGCTCCGGGACCTTCCCCGGTACCGAGGTCAGGCTGACAGGCCTATAATTCCCTGGATCCTCCTTCTGATCCTTCTTGTAAATGGGAGTTACGTTTGCCAGTCTCCAGTCGAGCAGCACTTCCCCAGAGCCAAGACTGTTGATAGATGAGGGAAAGCAGTTTGGCAAGGACCTCTGCCAGCTCCCTTAATATTCTTGGGTGTATCCCATCTGACCCCATAGACTTGTGGATGTTTAATTGGTCAAACAGGTCTCTAACCAAGTCTTCTTGGAACATTGAGGGTTGGTCTTCACTGTCTTCTAGTTCAGGAGGCTTGAAGCCCAGAGAACATCATACCTTCCTATTAAAGACCGAAGCAAAGAAGGTGTTAAGTACCTCTGCTTTGTCCTCATCCTTTGTTACTACCATTCCCCTTGCATCCAGTAGAGGAGGGAGATTCTTCTTGGTCCTCCTATTGCTGTTAATATACTTGAAGAAACATTTCTTATTGTCTTTCACTGAACTGGCCAGAAGTTCCAGTTGGGCTTTAGTCCTTCTAATTTTTTGCCTACATGATCTCACCTGCTCCTTGTAGTCCTCCTGGGAAGCCTGTCCCCTCTTACAAAGCTTTTTCTTGAGACCAACACATAGCTCTCTGTTAAGCCAAGCTGGCCTTCTTCCCCGCTGATTCATTTTATGGCACACAGGAATGGCCTGCTCTTGCGCCACCAGAACTTCCTTCTTGAGGAGCATCCAGCCCTCTTGGGCTCCTTTATAATTTAGAACCATCTCCCACTAGACTTTATCAAGCAGCCTTCTAAACAGTTTGAAGTCTGCCCTCCAGAAGTCCAAGGTGGCGGTTCTGCTGACCCCTCTCCTTACCCCTTCAAGATCTGAGAATTCTATCATCTCATGATCACTGAGCCCCAGGTGTTGGTAGCTAGGGTCTGGCGGCCGGAAGATATCGTGTTGTACGGAAAGATAAGGGCCCCTCTCCCCAGTAGCCAATAAGGTATTAGTCCATGATGTAACCAGTAGCCAATAGGTTTAGCTCATGATGTAAGCAGGAGGAAGTGACGTTGGAAACCTCAGCTATATAAACCCGTGTTATCTATCAATAAACGGCCATTTTACCATCCACCACATTGGTGTCTGTGTGCAGATGGACCGAGTGACCAGAGTTTGGTCGCTTTGCCAAACCTGAACCAGGTCACCACGCCTTCACTGAAGGCAACACCCAGGCATCCTCCAACAGTCACCTCCCCAACAAGGCCCTCCCTGTTTACAAACAGCAGATCCAGTGGGGCACTTCCCCTAGTCGGTTCACTCACCAGTTGTGCCAGGAAGTTATCTTTCATGGTTTAGTGGTAGAGTTGGCAATGTTGGGTTTACAGTTGGACTCAAAAGTTTTCTCCATCCTAAACAATTCTGTGATTCTGTGATATGGTGTCTCCTTCTCTGGAGATATCCAAACCTACCTGGATGCGCTCATGTACAACCTGCTCAAGGGGACCCCGCTGTTGGACTGAATAAATTCCAGAGGGTCCTTCCAACCCCCACCATTCAGGGATTCTGGGATTTCATGAAGTTGTCATCAGCAATGAGGTATATGATTAGAAAAGTTAATAGCTATTAGGAAGCCCAAATGTTTATGCTGGGAGTCACCCCATTGTGCTGACTTTAATTTTCTGAATATGTGTCTGACAACCAAATGGGCTCAGGAACTCCTGAAACAATGGGAGGATGGGGACAAGTGATACCCAGACATGTCAAGCTCTGCCTAGCTAATGCTTATCTGCTATTGTCATCATTATTCCTCTGGTGCCAACTCTGTCTGATGTTAGACAATGGAGACTAAATTCACCCATGATGTAACTCTGCCATAGGCCAACAAACTCTGCCACCGGAGGGATTAGTCCCTCTGAAGTCTTTTTTCAGTGCTGGATGTGCTGCAGCTGATGTGGTAACGCCTCCCGACATGTCCAGGACCACCTTTGCATAGCAGCTCACAGAAAATCTCTCACATAGTTAAATTAATATTGATTTACATTACTGGGAGATAGTGTGCATTTCTTACATGCCAATTTGAAAACACACCCAAAAAGCTTTAATAATGAAGGAGAACACAATGGGAAGCAGCTGACCTGCACAGCCTCCCCGTGAGGGTGATCCCAGTTCTAGCAGTGGAAAAGTAAACAGAGGGTTTGGCTGGATATGAGAATGTAGATGATGCAGCAGGGTGCTCGATAACAAGGAAAATGATGCCTCAGGGACAAAGTAAATGTTTCAGCTGCCTCCTTTCTCACAGGCACAATATACTGGTATGAAATCTCCAGCACAAGCCTGACTGAATGCTTGGTGATAAACACAGTAGAAAAAAAGGATTTGACAAATCTCATATAATAATGCATTTAAGGAGCAGGAACAAAGCAGGCCATTATCTCTGAAATATCTAGTTGGAAATGACAGAGCGTAAAGTATTTGCCATTTTTCCTTTTGTGGAGAAGCAGAGCTTGAAAATGAACCAGGGAAACCCATTCTGGGAAAATACACTATAGAAAGGGAAAGAGTTTGAGACTCTTAATAACAGTTTTGTAGGACAGGTGAAACCAAATCTGATGTACTAGGTACAAGTCTAGTTAGCCACATCACAGAATCATAGAATCATTAAGGCTGGAAAATATGTCTAAGCTCTTCCAGTCCAACCGTCAGCCCAGCCACATGAAACTATGTCCCAAAGTGTCATAGCCATGCAGTTTTTGAACCCCTCCAGGGATGGGGACTCTACCACCTCCCTGCGCAGTCTCTTCCAGTGTTTCACTACTCTTTCAGTAAAGCAATTTTTCCTAATGTTCAATCTAAACCTCCTCTGGTGCAGCTTGAGGCCATTTCCTCTCATCCCACCACTTGCTACCTGGGAGAAGAGACCAACACCCACCTTGCTACAATCTCCTGTCAGGCAGTTGTAGAGAGTGATAAGGTAAGGTATAAGAAATACTAGATTTTCCTAGAGCACGTGCAGACTGTAAACTGAGACATCTAGGGACTATGGACCCGGTTTCATAAGATATTTTGTCTTACAAATACACCTTTGCCATTCAATATGTACAATCAGCCCTGCACTTCCATTTCTTCTCCTCGGTGTGCCAAGGCTCTGGTGGCACCCTGAGAGGCCCTCATCTTTGCTCCCCCTCCATGGAGTCATGCTCTGCCTCCTTCAAATGGTTTTCAGGAGGATTCCTGTCTTTAGAAGGATTCCATGGCTTCTGGCAGCCGGCAACAGAAACGGACTATCTCGCTGCTTCTAGTGGGCTGGGAAAACGTGGCTTCTGTGGTACAGCCATGACATCTAGTGGTAAGACTCGCGAGGGTACAGGCAGCCAGGAGCTGCTCCCACAGCCCTTGGAGAGGTCTTCAGACCCCATCACGGGTAGGAAAAGGGCACAAGGTTTCTGTAGGGGAACCGATGTGACACACATTTTCAAAGGATCTCCACAGATTTAAGGAAAATTTTGCTCTGCTTAGACTCTCTACGAGTCTTTTGAGGAATTCCACTTCCTGGTGTCCCCCTCCTGAGCCACACCAGTGGGTTTTGCTCCTCTCTTATTGCTGCTGCGAGCAAGCCCTGGTGGAGTTGTCATGCGGCAGCCACACAGAAACTAATTTCTCCACTTCAAAACCTGTTTAGATGATGATTATTGCAGAGTTTGGTTCTAAAATACACACTTGCCCTGTGGGCTTCATCTCATTTATAGGGGCATCAAAAAACTTCTTCTCAAGCTTGGTCTAAGCAAGTTTGGGGTGTTCTGCCTTGTTCCTGCCTCCTGTGTTCATGTGCCCTCATCTCACCTGTAGCTTTGCTGAGCAATGATTGCTGTGACAGTATTTCTGGTCAGCGGATGTGGTCAATAAACATATCAACTTTTACTGGCTAGTTTGCTTCTTTGAGTAGGCAAATGACTTATCACAGAGGATGATTTACTTTCCACAGGCTTATTCCTAATATTACACTAATATTTCCACTAACAAGAAGAGCCACTAGTCTTGATTAACCTCCGAGAATATAAATTCTAATATTCCAAACTTTTGTTTTCTTTAAATTCACTTTACTTAAATATATTTAAGATTTAAATTTAAAATGCAGTATTTAACTTCAGTTCTTAATTTGATATTTATAAAATGCACTTTAAGCATTGCTTGGACACTTCAAGAGTGTTTTGATAAGCTCGCATGGAGGAAAGGAGATAGAGCTGAGTGTCCTCAAATTATTGATGCTGCATATTATACGCAAAATACGCTGAGGTGCTAATAATGCATGCAAACACTGTGACCACATGCAGACACATAAACTTATATACATGTGAGGGTGTGTTTAAATAGGCCACATTCCAGAACTCCATGTCTGGGATCTGCACTCCTCCATCCACATGGGTTGCTACCCACTTTGCACTTAACATGCAGCACAGTTCATGTCCAGAGCCTTTCTAACATGGCAAATAACCCAGAATCACAGAACCCTGGAATCATTAAGGTTGGAAAAGACCTCCAAGATCATCCAGGCCAACCATCAGCCCAACACTCTTATGCCTACTAAACCAGGTCCTGAAGTGACATGGACGCATGGTTTTTGAACCCCTACAGGGACAAGGGACTCCACAACTGCCCTGGGCAGCCTCTCCCAGTGCTTCACCACTCTTTCAGGAAAGAAATATTTCCCAATATCCAATCTAAACCTCCCCTGGCACAACTTGAGGCCATTTCCTCTTGTCCTATCACTTGTTATATTGGAGCAGAGTCCAACCCCCACCTGGTCCAACCTCCTTTCAGGGACCTGCAGAAAGCAATAAGGTCTCCCTTCAGCCTATTTTCTCCAGGTTAAACAGCCCCATGTCCTGCGGCTGCTCCCATAACCCCTGTGCTCCACACCCTTCCCCAGCTCTGTTCCCCTTCTCCAGACATGTTCCACACCCTCAATGTCTTCCTTGGAGTGAAGGGCCCAAAACTAAACCCAGGATTCAAGATGCGGCCTCACCAGCACTGAGTCCATGGGGACGATCACTTCCTTACTCCTGCTGGCCACCATGGCTGAGCCAAGTCAGGATACTGTTGGCCTTCTCGACTCATGTTCAGCCACTGTCAACTAGCACCCCCAGGTCCTTTTCCACTGGGCAGTTTTCCACCCACTCTCCCCCAAGCCTGAAGCATGGCACGGGGCTGTTGTGGCCCAAGTGCAGGGCCCAGCATTTGGCCTTGTTAAACCTCATATAACTGGCTTCGGCCCTTGGATCCAGACTGTCCAGATGCCTCTGCAGAGCCCTCCCGCCTTCCAGCACATCGACACTGCTGTCCAGCGTGGTACCATCTCCAAACTCACTGAGGGAGCCCTCAGTCTCTGTCCGGATTATGGATAAAGAGACAGCGCTCCCCGTGCCCCGCGCGGGAGAAGGAAGCGAACGCGGAGGCGGTGACCCTGTGAGGAGCGCCTCAACGGGCACCGCCCCCGCACCTTCCGCACGGCGGGGCCGGGCGGGGCGAGGGAGAGCTGCTGTGGGGGTCGAGGGGCTGCGGGCAGAGGACTGCACCGATCCGCACCCCCACGCAGTGCTCCGCATTGCCCTGCACTGACCCGTCCCGCAATGCTCCGCCCTATCCCAAACCGCCCCGCCTCGCACTGTCCCTCTCCGCACTGTCCCGTACCATTCCACAGTGCCCCATACTCATCCGCCCCTCACTGCTCCCCATCGCATCACTGCGCACCGCACTGCGCTGCCCTGTCCCGCTACACACAGCTCCGCTCCACACTGCATCGCCCCGCACTGCTCCGCACGACTCCACAATGCCCCACACTGATTAGCACCGCACATCGCCCCGCCCGGCCGCACATTGCCCTACCCCGCACCTCACTGCACTGATCTGCACTCCTCCGCCCTGCCCCACACTGCTCCGTATTGCCCTGCGCTGTCCCGCACCACATTGCCCCACGCCGCACTGCACTGATCGGCCCTGCATCGCAATGCTCCGCACCGCTCTGCCTCGCCGCGCGCCGCCTCGCAGCGGCAGGAGTGTCCTCAGCCCCGGCTCGCCCCGGGTCTGGCAGGGACGGGCTGAGGCAAAGCTGGGAAGGAAGGGCAGGGGCTGCAGTGTGACCCCAGGCAGTGCGGGCGGCCCAGGTGCCCCAAACCCCCGACCCTGCTGGGGCTGGGCTGAGGCAGGATCGAGGACTCTTCCAACTCCATTAGAGCGAGCACCACTCAGGTGGGGTTTACTGTGCACTTGGGGGACACACCACAGGCCTGGGCTTGGTGACTCTTAAGTGTTGCTGCTTTAGCAGAGCCAGAGCCATAGATCCTGCTAATAACTTCATGCTTCGTGAACAGAAGGTGAAAAATTGGTCACAAATCCTCTTTATAGCAACTTCTTATACCTGAAGCTATTAACTTCTTATTCAAGTTTGATTGAATCCACTTCCTTCAAGTTACTTAAAGTGTGGCTTTTTCAAAGCCATTTATTATTGCCAGTGATATCTTCTAGACTCCTTCTAATGCCTCTGCAGTTTTCTTGTAGTGGAGAAGCCAAAATTTGGAGAAATACCTTGTAAGTGGACGAAATCCTCTTTGATTGCCAATATAGGTACATGATGGGGACATACTATATATTCCTTGAGCCCAGATTTGGTAGGGACAACACTGCCCAGATCTCGTAGGGACAACACTACCCAGGCTCTAGTCTATAGAGTTTACTCTACTATCATTACTGGACATATACCAGAGCTGGAACAACTCTGGCAACACTGCTGTCCCCATGCTTGCAGTACTTGCCATGGCTTGCCACAGCTTTCACCTTCCTCTTCTTCCTCCTCCTTCTGCTTCCCTGATGAAATGCTAGCACTTCGTAGCATTTAGTGCAGAGCTGTGCAGTGTCTATGTGAGACTGGCCCACCTTTCATGAGTGATAGGATATCTTGTGCTAGTGATTTCTTCATTTATGCTAAGAATATTGGATTTTAAAAGTGGACTCTGGCTTAAGTATCATATTAAATAGCTCTATTCCGTCATACACCAGACTGCCATAGTTGGGAAGCTGAGCTGTCCTATTCTTGTGGGCATGTCTGAATCAAACAAGCAGCCCCAGCTCTCTGGTACAGACAGATGATCTTTCTGTTTTGCCTTAAATTACTAACATTTTCCAAAATGCTTATTAACTATATATATGTCTTGCCTTTTATAAACAATTTGGAGTTTGTTCTAGCACTGAAAAACGTAAATGAAGACAGCTTTAAAAAAAAGAAGCCTCTGAGGAAGGTTTATTTGTTTTTGTAAATCACCAAACGTGAATGCAGTTGCGTGAGCATGGATCTGGTTTAGAAGTAACTCAGACTCAGCTAGTCTGTGGTAGTGTGGTGTAAAATGAGATCTTTTCTGAAACACATCTATGTGTATTAAACATTTTCCAAACCTAAAATATACTCTCTTTCTGTACAGTTTCTTAAAAAACATGTAGTAATACTGTGTCAATAATATACTGTAAGGGTTCTCAGTCATTAGTCTGTGATCTGCTCTGAAGATTTACCTAGAAAAGCTTCAATAGTTTTTCATTTGCTATGGAAAGGCCCATATAAAATTGCTACAGGTCCAGAAATTCTAAAATACTTCAACCGCTGCAGGACTAATGAAGATTTAAAGTTGATTTTGTCAGACTTCTTATTCTTCTCTGTTTTCAAAGGCTTATTTAAATCTCCTTTCTCATTGACAATGTAAATTTATTATTCTGTTTCATGCCTCTGGAGTTAAAAATGTGACATGCACTTGCGTTGTCCTACTCTGCAGTTGACTTTGAATATTTGTGTATAAACACTGCTATTTATGAGCATAACTAGTACCCTTGAAATAAATAGGATGCAGCACGAGTATTTAATTTCCTTCACTGGCTTCATTGTTGCCATCCCAGACATAAGACCTGTGTAAAATCTCAGTTTCTTCTGATGACAGACATCACAGAATTCCAGCGGCAAAAAAATGTATTAGGTCTAAGTCAGTCTTGCTACATCACTGCTATCAGTTCTCCAATAAATTGCAAGGCTGTTTCATTTATGCTGTATTGGAGTCTTAGTAAGCCTTCCTAGTAAAGCTGAGGTGTTTTAAAAATCCAACATTGAAAAATCTGATGCAAAAATTCAAATTAACTTTAGCTTCAGTCTCTGCAGCCAATGGAAAACTTGTTCTTACTTTTCTTTTTGAGATAAGCAAATACTTGATAAAAGATCAGCCCATCTCCTCCCAACTGAGCCCCTTTCTGTACCACATGTGCATCTAGATATCTCTGTAGTTCTTTGTAGTGTTCTGTGTTTCCCTGCTTGGCACACATACCCCAGCAACACTGACATTACATTCCAAGAAAAACTAAGTGAGAAACAACTATTCTAGGCAACCAGGTCAAATTTCTACAGAGGACCAAGTCATACCTTGTCATCAAAACTTTTTCTATGTTGATATTACTGTATCATCCATGTACTGATTTACGTATGGGATTTCCAATGAGTAGAAGTCATGAAACAGGGATAGATATTTATATGTAAAATTATAAAACACCTGAATGGTGTTTCAGATATTAAAAGACGTCCAAGTATTTTAAATCTTGATTGTACGGGGTTTTTTTTCAGTTAAAGGCATTATATTCTCCTAATAAAAATGTAATATTTTTTAAAAAATATTTTATAAGCTTCTTTTGATCAAATGTCTGTATCTACAAATTTATTGAAAGTAGAAGCAGAATATGCCTACAAATACATTAATATGTGCATTCACTAAGTATAAACTATGTTTTTTTTAACACAAACTCCTTTTGATTTCATAATTGTTGCCTGAGAGACGATTTTAGACAATGAACACAATCCCATCCTCGATCTGGCTGCAGCATGATGTGGTGAAAACACACATCTTCTGGTAGCAGTTTTTAAAGGCATGTGAGAGAAAGTCTTCATATCACTCAAGATATCAGGAACGCCTCTCAGACAGATCATGATTTTTTTTCATGGCAACATCCTAAAGTATTTGTTTTTCTTTTCCATAGAAAATTGTATAAAAAACCCCAAAACTTGAGGCTTTCTCACAAAATGCATCACCAATTAGCAGTACGCATTCAGCTGTCAGGCTTAAAAAGATGGAGCCATGCATTGTTCAAATAACTAGAAGTCAGAATAGACAGGTGATAGTTCTGTGCTGAAACTTCTATTAGGAAAAAAACATATTTTATTTGTTGTTATGAAAAGTAACACTGAGCATAATCATTTGCAACCTGTTTTGCAAAACTATTGGCTTCATTCACCCTGAAGAAGAGAAAAATTATACCACGACTTATAGTTAAACATAGTATTTTAGAGGATTGTGAAACTGTAATTAAACCATGGGACACTGACAGCCTTTGGTAAGAATGATAACGCCAGGGAGGTAGCCCCTACTGACACCACCAGAGGCCGCTGACAGAGGTGGGTCGTTTCTCTTCGCTCCTTACACCTAAGGCTGCAGCTTCCTGTGTTCTCTGACAGCAACAGTGCAAGGCACTTGGTGACCCCATTAACTCCCACAATCAGAACTACGACCAGCAGAAGATATTGTGCCCCTGCTCCATTCAGCTGGAGGCCCCTATGTTCCCCAGTCTTCCTTTTGTAACCAATGTATCACAGAATCACAGAATTGTTTAAGCTGCAAAAGACCTTTAAGACCATAGAGCCCAATTGTAAAACTCACACTGCCAAGTTCACCGCTAAATCATGTCCCTAAACACCACACCAAATGCTTCCTACTTCCTTTGACATACCTCACCAGATTCAATTCTGAATGGGCTTTGCTTTTTCTGACCTCATGCTTATGTGTTTGGGCAGTCTCTCTATTCCTCCCATTCTGTCAACAGCTAACAAAGGGGTAGGTCAGGAAATGTGTCCTGGAACTGAACAGAAGGGACCTTAGGGCTTGGGATGAGACACAGGGTATAGAAGGCAACTATGTGAGGGCCTGGTTTGGGGGAGTTCTTGATCAGTCCTCTTCTACCTCTTGGCTTACGTATATGTATAGATAGATATATATTTATGTGGGCAGGATGTATGTGTATGTATATATATATATGAAACCATAATTTACAACAGTTGAGTATGTGATTTAACTTGAGGTAATTTTTTATTCATAAGCACAATTCAGTTTTTTAAGATAGCACATGAATAGCAAGGTTACAATGAGTAACAATAGAGTGATTGTTAATAGTATGAGCATAGGATGCATCATAAGCGCCAATGTGCTGGTAGCTTTTGGTGACCAGTCCTTCAAGATATCATATCAAGGATGTTCAGTAAGAAAGGTTTTCTCTTTTCTAACCAAATCATATAATTATTATCATGTGTCATTTCTACTTCTCTTCCTTGAAAATGTTCTCCAGTTCCAGACAGCCATGACTATCTTGACCTCTGTGATGATCCCATGTCATCACAGAGCATGGTCCTGGGCATCTCCGTTGGGTTTATGTGGCAAAGTTTGGTAGGCAGTGCAGGGGTGGTTCACGTGAGAATATACCAGACTCTGCCTCTGTGTTGGACAGAGCCACTGCCAGCCAATTCCAAGACAGATCCATTGCTGGCCAAAACTGGGCCAGTCAGCCCTGTTGGTAGTGCTTCCGTGATAACATCTTTCAGAAAGGGTATAAAGGATTTTTGATATCTCTAAATCTTCTCTGAAGAAGACTCATCCCAAACGTAACAAGTTTGAATTTGGAGTATGTCACATCAGTAGAAATAACTGAATGGGGTCTGATGTTCTCTTTAAAAACATTTCTGGTAAAAGACAGCTGCCCCAAAATCCTTACAATCGCTCACGGTGACCAACATTTGTTTGAAAGATGTCAGTCAGATGAGGATGGAGGTTCCAATCCACACACACTATTTTATCTCAGGGGGCACTCAGAGCATGCACTTGCAGCTTCATCTTTTTCAGGATACACTCCTCCAGGCCAGGGAAGGAAATTTAATAACTTTTCTCCTGTAGCTTGCATGCAAAAGTGCTAGCTACTAAACGAAGATGAACTAGAGACCAATTCCAAACAAACATATATATTCAATGAAAGTTTTAACTGTCAGCAGATGACCTCCTCGTACAGAGAGGTTTATACTCCAGATGAACTACTAAAAAAAAAAAGCAATCTAAAAAGGGATCAGCTCCGTGTATGTTATTTCTATTCAGCTTAGATGCCAGACATATTTCTGTTAAATGCCACTCCACTCATTTTAGCAATATCTTTAATCCTCTTAGTATTTGTGTACACATTTTTTGGTGTGGGGCACACTTGTTGTCATGCATGCTTCTATATTAACGTCAACAGGTGTTCTAGTCATTTAAGAGGTTGCTATGTTCATCACATTAGAAGCTGCATGGTCTGCCTACAGCTTACAGCGCAGTACTCTGTTTTGAACATGATGTTGAGTATTAAAACAAGGGAGTATTGATTGTGATTATTAAATGGCAGTTGACCCTGTTTCCTCATATTGGTTCTGTCATAAATTGCCTTAAAAAGGGCATGTGTGAATTAACTTTGTTACTATACGGTTTGTAATAAGTGAAATTACTGTTTGTGTTTAGCTAAAGTACAGTAAATTAAACTCATAAAAAAGACAATATGAGACATCAAAAATTTCTCATGCTCACTTGGTATATAGGATACATTGATATGACAAGGTCTCCTTCTGGAATGGAAATATAGCTCATTGTCTGACACTCAGTCTGTCTTTGGCCTTTGACATTTTCCAGAGGCTGCCAGCTTTGGAGAGACACGTGAGGAATGGGATTGAGACAAGCAAATCCATTCCACATGAACTGCTAGGTGCTATCCACTGTTTGTCACCTCTTAGTGGGATAGAATATGAACTTGAAGCTAAGGGACACATTGGAAATGCAGGAATACGATAATTCCCACAACATACCAAGCATAAATGAGCTCTGTCTCGCTGACATAGGGTTGTAAAAATTCATAGATAGTTGAACATGTTGGTTGTAGGCCAGTCTTGGTTGCTTTACATGTCAGTTCTGAGCACACATTTTCAGTCACGGCTTACGCATGTCATTTAGCTTTATTGACTGTTGCTTGCACAGAATTGATGCCCACAGGCAAGTCAGGGCTTATCCTTTATCCATAACCATCCTCTGTCCAAATACTTGTGGAGAGAAACATGTAACTCACAGCAGATTCTAAGTTAATTGAGCCAGACTGGAGAGCGTCTAGAAAAGTGTGATAAACTTTGAAAGGTCTGAGTGTACCTGGGGTAAAATGATTGGCTAGCTCTTTGTCTGTATGTCCATGTAACTCCCAGGAAAATTACTAATGTGCAACACCTGTAGCAGCAGGGATAAACGTCTTTCCACATTTAGAAAGTGTCTCCAAAAAGAGAGACGAGTAGAACCAGAGACTGAGGGAGAGATGTTTCTCTCCATGCCTGTCTACACCAGCTCATTTTGATATCTTCCCTGTTCTTCCTTTACAATTACATGGGTCTTGTGATTCTCCACTGTTTTCTGGATGTAGCCTCAGACCCAGCAGGCACAGTACAGGGCAGCAGTTGAGTCGATGTCTCTATAGTACACTGGATATAGGAGAAATCCCAGAAACGGTAATATTTCTTCACTGTTAATGAAATCCATATAGTCATGGTATTTTCTGTTTCACAGGAAAGAGAACAACTGCAATGAACTTGTTCATCCCCCAAACTCATTCCACTCTGAATCTTTCTCAGTTTCTTACAGGCAACTGATTTTTGCTGGCTAACACAATTATTAGGAAATTTCAGACATATTGTTCCAAGGAAGACCTGCCTTATAAACTTGATGAGGTCTTTATGAATTTGAATTCATTTCTCCTTAAAGTAAATTAGTTTTTTTAGTCAAGATATATACACCATCTTATTGGGGCACATCTCTCCTCCATCTTTGTTACACTCCCCTAAAATTTTGGTGTTCTGTAAATTTCCTTGGACTAAACATCTCCCTGAATTTTAATCCACTTGAATAAATAAATTATAGGATATATATTTATTCTAATGTTGAAAGGTAAAGCAAAACATACTGGAAGTATCTTAAGACCTCACCACCCGCGCCTGAGAGAAGCTCAGTATCACCATAACAAAGTGATACACATAGGTAGGCACAGCGTAGTGGGGTTTACAGCAGTCAGCAGTAAACATCAATGTTGCCCATAGGCATTACCATAAAAATGGAAACTATCAACCAGGACTTCAGCACTTCTCTAAATCATTGACTAAGCTATTCAAGTAAGACCCATCCCACCTTCTGTCCTCATATCCACAGCTAAATTATTCCTTCAGCTGTGAGGGACTGTCTCACTCTTTCCCTGCAGAGCAGGTGTGATTAGAGAGGAGACCCAAGGTATTCATCTAATTCCCCTCTCAGGCTCGTGAGAGTGCTGAACTCCAGATGCCTTGCTTCTTCAGCAAGCGCGTTAACCACCAAGCTATTACATATAATAAGGTCAGGCCACCACATCCTCCTCTTGTGGACAGATTTCAGAGTGAAACTGTGTCATGCTCTGGGCTTTCATCAATAGGGGTGATTAGTTTACAAGTGTCGAACAGATTTAAACCTGTGATAAGTACTGAGACGATCATTTATCTGTGTTCAATATGAAGGAGCTTTACCCATGGAGATCTGAAAGCCTACAGCCTCTGCTACTGTTTAGACTGTCTAAGTAGTTACATAACTTTAAGATGAACCATGCACTGGGAGTGAAATTGCTTGTTTAATCTGAGTCAGGCTTTTCACGGATTTCTATACTTTGGCCTCATGTTCAGTTTTCATGGTGCTTGTCTTACCAAGGGTCAGTGGTTGCAGGGTGTAGCACAGGGAATGGCACAACATTGGGGCACCCACAACACTGAAGGGGAGTGCGCAAGAGGGTACCAGTCCTAGGGCAGGGGGTGATCTTGTGCCCCCATGGCTGATGGAGACTGTCACAGAGAGTGGAGTTAGAACTTATTGGCACATACATGGTATGTAAAAATTTGAAGATATGTATTAACATTTTGCAAGTGTCTGCTACTGCAGGTTGTTTACTATATGGCAAATATCGATCCAGAAAGAAAAAAAAAATTGATGGCTAGTTAATTATGGGGCTTTAATAAACCAATAGACTGTTTTGAGTCTGATTTTATTTAAAGTACCTGAATTGAGAAAGGTTTTTTCCTGTGACGTTTATTTTGGTTCTAGGGAAACCAACCTTGGAACTATGGTGGTTTTGGAAACTTGCTGTAGAGGAGGAGTATTCTACTTTCAGTGTAATTAATGTATACGCTTTAAATTTAGGAACTGTCTGTAGAACTAAATGTTAACAAGTATAAATAATTAATTATTAATAATTAATTAATTCTAAACATTAACATTCCATTTAATATCTTTATCCATGATCTGGACAAGGGGATTGAGTGCTCCCTTAGCAAGTTTGCAGATGACACTAAGCTGGGTGGAATTGTTGATCTGCTTGAAGGAAGGGAAGCTCTGTAAAGAGATCTGGACAGGCTGGATTGATGGGCTGAAACCAAAGGGATGAGGTTCAATAAGACCATGTGCCAAGTCCTGCACCTGGGACACAACAACCCCATGTGGCGTTACAGGCTTGGGGAAGATTGGCTGGAGAGCTGCCTGGCAGAGAAGGACCTGAGGATATTGGTTGACAACTGGCTGAATATGAGTCAGCAGTGGCCTAGGTGGCCAAGAGGGCCAATGGCCTCTTGGCCTGTATCAGAAAAAGCATGGCCAGCAGGACCAGGGAAGTTATTGTGCCCCTGTACTTGGCACTGGTGAGGCCACACCTTGAGCAATGTGTGCAGTTTTGGGCCCCTCACTACAAGGACATCAAGGTGTTGGAATGTGTCCAGAGGAGGGCAACAAAGCTGGTAAAAGGGCTGGAGAACAGGCCTTACGAGGAGAGGCTGACGGAGCTGGGCTTGTTTAGTCTGGAGTAAAGAAGGCTGGAGGAGATCTTATCTCTTTCTACAGCTACTTCAGAGGAGATTGTAGCAAGGTGGGTGCTGATCTCTTCTCCCAAGTGGCAGGTGACATGGCCGTATGTTGCACCAGGGGAGTTTCAGATTAGACAGCAGGAAAAATTTCTTCACTGAAAGGGTGGCCAGGCACGGGGAAAAGTTGCCCAGGGAGGTGGTTGAGTCACCATCCCTGGAGGTATTTAAAAGACAACTAGATGAAGTGCTCAGGGACAGGTTTAGTAGTGGACAGGTATGGTTGGACTCAATGATCTCAAAGGTCTTCTACAACTAAATGATTCTATGATTTCAGATTTTATATAAAAACATATATCATTGTGATCTCAGTCTCATTACACAAAGCAGATAGTAAGACAGAAGTGTTCTTTGCTGAGGTTTTTCTACACCCATTCTCTGCATTTCTTAGACTGTAGAGTCTGAAAGGCAAAAGTTTTCTCTTCAAGTGTATGTACAGAGCAGCAGAAACCCTGGCTGGCAGTGAGGCCTCTTAGTTAACATGCTCTTTATAATGGCTAAGATGATAAAAGGGGATCCTATTCTGAGAGTTCCAGTCACACAAAGTATTGCAACACAGCACTGCTGTTAGCCTAGAAGACAAGGTATGTAGCTAGGGCGATGGGTGTATGCTTTGGGGAGTAAGATATGAACATGACAGTCAGCACCTTCAGAGGTATTTTTCACTTGAGAGGATACTGCAAAAGAGGGAAAACCGACAGGACTTGAAATAGTTTGTTGAAAGCATGACTGTGGTCTTGAACTAAAGTAGTGTGTTCCATGTGATAGCATAAAAATAACATAAATTATGTGATATCATAAAGACCATCGTCTTTAAGGAGAGACCTGAAAGCTACACCCAGTGGCCCTCAGAAGGATGTTGCAACTGGTTGCTTGAATTGGGTTCTGAGACCAGAGATAAGACAGGGGGATGCTGGAAGACTGTAGGTACTCTGTAAAACTGCATTGCTTTTCCTGTATAAGCCTTAGGTTTCCATATGCCTCTTCACCCTCTTAATAAATACATGTAAGGGCTTTGATTGTTTTTAAAACAGAATCTACATGTTTTCTCACTGCATTCTTTAAATATCAGTATATGTGTGCATATACATATGTGTTTCTGTGTGTGTATGTGTATATGTATGTAAAATATAAAAATCTGTGACTTTTCTCCAACTTTCTGTTCACTAACAACATGCTGGATTAGAGACAACGTATAAATACACTTAAATTCTTAACAGAACTATTGATATATTCCAATTCAATGTATTCAATTTCCACTTAGAATTTCTACTTTGCTTACCCAGTTGAAGAGCAAATATTGCCCAATAAACCTCTTCTGAAGTAGTCTTACTATTACAGAAGGGATTACCTTTAAATATTTGCCTTAAGGCCAAGTTACAAATGATGCTGTAAATAGTACCCTTCTTCATGTGTAAGCACACTCTTCATGTGATTTTATATGCCTTTGTTGCTCATTTTGCAGACTGTTGTTACTTCTCCTTCTTGCAAATCTTGTCTCAACCCATTTAATCTCCAAGTCAGTAGTTTGATTTAACCCATTAATACAAATAAAATCACACTTCTCCCTCCACGCATGAGCACAATACAGTAAATTTACTATACATAAGCCTGACATTGGTGTATAACAAAATAGTCTTTCTTTTTCCTTTTTTAACCTTCACATTTCTTGCTGCCACAAGTAAAACTTTCAGCAATGATTCCGCTTCTTTCCTGTATGGGAAGCAGTGTAACTAAAAAGCATGCTCCCTTTTGTGATCCCTGCCTGCTACAGTAATCAAGAGTAAAATTAGGAACTAAATTTGGATAGATACATGGTATGAGGTGGTCACTTGAGAGCCTTGCATTCACAGAGAGAGAAAAAGAAAAGTAGCTGCAGTATGATTCAGTCAACCCATGAATCATTTTCTTTAGGAAGAGACAAGCTAACAGAGATGTGCCTGCTTCTCCCCATGGACTGCGGTGGGGTTCCAGATGGCTGCTTCAAAATGTGAAAACATCCTAGTTGCAGATGTCTTTGTTAAGTCAGAAGAACCTTGTCCTGGGTGTTTAAAGAAAGTCATCGCAATCTGCTACATCCATAACCACCAGGTTAAGAAAATGGAGAAATAAGCCAGTGGTTAGCACAATGGTGTATAATTTTGTCATTCTACTTGGCTCTTCTTCATGGACCAGTAGCTTGTGCATCCCAAGGGTTCAATTTTAGTAGAATTCTTTATGGAGAGAATTAATGAATCTAAAGAACTAAAGGAATCATCATCTCCAAAGAAAAGCAAATATTTGAGGAGACTTAAACAACACATCAGCTCCAGAAGCTATGAATTTGAGAGAAATATTGAAGGGATAGAATTTACGTTTTTCCTGTTTTTCCAGAAAAGAGGTTTGCAGCTAATATGAAATGTGTACTAGAAACCAGTGAAAATGTAAGGAAACTTAGGAACACAAGTAATGCCTTCAAAAAGGTAAGATACTTCTCGCAAAACGAGTACTGATTATTCTTCTCATTGCTATGCTGTTAAGTTAAAGTGAGGAATAGATTTTTTGAAAACATCTTAAAACATTGGCTTCTAAATGACAGAAAAAATACTCTTCTTTCCAACCCAGTTTTTCAATTTGGTTAACAAGCTGTCAGGTCCCGCTTCTGTCACTGAGTCCCTGCACAGTCAGGAAGGGCAGGGTCTTCTGGTATCTGCATGGCAAATTGGAGACCAACAAATCTCCATAGCCAAAATATATAAACAGTGCTTATTTTGGGCATAGACAAAATAACAAATCAGTATTTTGGGCACAGACAAAATATCAACTCGAATGCTTGGGTGTGCTCCGAGTTGCAAAACTGGATCCCAATCTGTTCAGACTACAATCTGATACCCTCAAGGCAGCTGCACAAAACAACACAACTCAGATATGATCTGATGCACTGTAGTGCCATGGAAAAGAGAATGAAAAGAAGAGAGAGAGGGGGGAATAAAAGTCGCAGTGGAGAGGGGAAGAGAAAAATAGTCATCACTCCATGGGCCTCTGGGAAACATGGTATTCAGGGGCACGTGGTCCTATAGTTCTTCTGCAGCACATCCTCAGGCAGGTTCCATGGGGTAGCAAGCGCGGGCACCTGCCTTCTTGGTGGGCTTCTATTTATAGGGCGAGTCCATGCCCCCCTCTATTAGCATGAAGGGTGGTCTTGCTGCGAAATTTCTCAAATCAGTGCATGCTGAGAGTCTCCTTTGGGGAGGTTCTGGAATTGGGGTTGGGGGCTCCAGGGTCACTGGCAGTTCAACAGACCCTTGCCAGAATAGCCTCTACCTGAACCCTCTGGGTTCACATGCGCAGTCAGGTGTGTGGGGGGGACAGCACCTGCTGCTGCACCTCCTCCCCTTCCTCTGCAGCAGCACAGTCAGCCCATCAGGAGACACAGCACTCAAGAAGATGTTAAAGACAACGACGCAAGGAGAATCAGTTGATGTTTAAGGCAACAATACAAGTAGAGTCAGTCTTCACACAAGCAAAAAAACCCAAAACATTCAACTGTTTAAAGTTTGCAGAAAGATCACTTAATGCTAGGAAAATATAGGTGAATAAAGGTATAAATCAGAATTTCTCATACTAGGGGGAGCTTACTGTCAAACATACACATTGAGACTGTATGCTTAGGTATGCAGAAGGAAGTGAGAGTTAATGATAAAGTGAACCCAAACTATATGATAATAGTGAAAAAATTCTGAAAATATGAGACCCGGTATTGTTTCTGACATTTGACCTAGGATAAAAAGACCCAGTTCTGTGCTATTCAAGGTTACTAGTTTTGTCCAAGCTTTGTATGTCAACTGTGCAGACTTGCAAACTTTTTCTTTCAGCTAACTATTGCATGTTGAACCCAAAATAAACCCAAAATATTTCTTTTCCCTTAGACAAAGCAAAGGAAGTTAAAGGAAGCAGGAGTTGGTGGGTTTATTTGTGGTGTTTTTTGATTGTTTTTTTAGGGAGAGGCTGTTGTTGTTTTGTTGTTTTGTTTTCTCAAATGCAAATACAATACTTAAGAAACAGCTTTGCCTCTCGGTTGATTTGTAGGCATAGAAGTCTTCTTCATTGGCATCAGTGCTCCAGAAGCTTTTTCGTTCTTTTTTTTCTCTTTTCCTTTTTTTTTATTTATCTTTTTTATTTTTCTCTTTTCCACTTGCAGTGACACAAGCGATACACTGAATTGAAGGGGAGAGCATTGTTTCATCTCAGCTTGTTTCGTGATGAGATGAAAATACAAAAGAAAAGCGCCTTAGTGCGTGCACTACTGCCCTCCGGTGGCGAAAGGGCGGCTGCACCATTAAGCTGCGTGAGAGTTTAGCTGTCTAAACCCGGTGATGATTGTGTGAGGTTACCCATAGAAAACAAAAAAAAAAGGGAGGAAATCTAAATTAGATACTTTTCTGCTTTAAAAACTCTAAGTTATTCTGGTCTTTTAAAAAAAGTGTTCTGAGTACAGTGGTTATGAATGTGAGAGAGAATAAAGCAAAGAAGGCAGGTAAAAGTGATTCTGAATAGAACAAGTAAAGGAAGGAAATAAGTGATGGGAAAAGTAACAGATAACGTGCTTCTTTAGTTTCCACTGCTCACTGCTTGCACTGATGATGGAAGATATGTTTATGGCAACCTAAGAGGCATGAAAGTATACTGTCGTCATTTTACAGATAAAGAATGCCAGACAACCTCATTTCTCAGCAGCCTGCTCAGCTTTTTTGCATCAGCCCTGACTCACGCTTCCAGTGTACCATTTCAATAAAACATCATCAGTGTAATTCCACAGGTAATTTTGGCTGGTAATTGCAACTGATAACTGAATAGAAACATGAGTATGACCCATCATGAACTTGCTCTCAAAAATGTTACCAGTTGTGATTAAACACCAGGCTAGCACAGGACTGAAAGGTTGCATTGAGCAACTGAGACAGGAGCAGAAGACAGACAGCAGCAGTATAGCAGTCTTCTTGCTGTTCCCTTGCTACCACACAGCTACCTTCCACACAGCTACCTGTCACCTACCTCTCCTACCTACCACAGCATATGACATGTTGCTTCAACCCATCCACTCACTTTTCTCTTACTGTCCCCTTCTTGAGGTGTGGGGAGGTGACAAATCTCCTCTTTAAGAAAAAAAAAAGATCAATAATGTGATTATTGTGAAACAGGGTTGTATAGCTTTTCAGATCTCTGTCATCCTTGTGACCTTCTCATCCAGAGGACAAGAAACCTTGAACCAACAGTCTGCTACCAGACGCTGCTTGTCTGCTGTCCTCTAGCAAAACTTTCCCCTTACTCTTTGTGCTTTAGAAGTGCTAGGTTTGCTCTTCAGTGGTGCTAGGAACTATGAAGTGGTTGCTTTCTAGTTCCCTTAATGGGGAAGCAAACACTGTCTAACCACACATAGAACAGTCAACATCTCTTCCATAGTTACATATAGTGGTTTCTATGAGGTTTGCGGGGAGTGGAACTTCTCTTTTTACTGAAGCAAATAGAAACACACTCCTGGAGGTCTTCTGTCTCCAAAGCCCCACAAAATCTTCCAAAGCAAAGTTAAATTCTCACAGTGAAGACTGGCCAAAATTGTCTTCGTAATCTCAGTTCTACTTCCTTGCACCTGTTACAGAATCTGTTAGTTTTTATAACCTCACATTGCCCTTCCCACTAAGATCTTTATCCCATTGAATGCACATAATATCAAGCACCAAAAAGTCTTTGTCTCACTTCTTCCACAGCATAACTCTTGGCTGACTGCACAATCCTAACTAAGTTTGCCTCCAGATCAGAATCTATTTGCCTTGGGACTTTTCCAGGATATTTGTTGCTGAAGTATTTCTAAGCAGAATTATATGACTCTCCATATATTCAAAGCACAGCTCCTGCTAATTTCAGTTTTAGCTGTGAGTTTCAGCACTTCTGCAAATAAGACCACAAGGACATCAGTCAGTCAGCCAGAAAATGAGGAACATTGAATCAGTGACCACCTGTGAAAAATCTGATTTACGGAACTCTGTGGTAAAGACCAGGGCAGTGTGGAAATTTTCAGACAAAATAGAGCTTTGCCAAAAATGCCAGTTTGTGCAGCCATGCATGTTCCATTTAAAATATTTCAGACTAAAGGAACTGTTACTGAACTGAAAGTGATGTCTGAATGGAACTCAGCTTAGGCTTTTGAAAGGGATGTTGGGTACCAAGCCAGGGAAACTGAAAGTGACAGTCTTCAGATTCAAAGGAGCTCATCAAGACTCTTTCCTAGGCAAAGAAGCTCTGGAAGACAAGTACTCTGAGCTCAGTATGGAAGAAGAACTCACGTAAAAGGTCAGATATAGGACTTCTTGGAGCCGTTGGAATAACTAACATTTACTAGGATTAAAGAGAGGATCTGAAGAACTTAAATTTGCCAAAAAGTTTTAGGAAAATAGTTTTAAGCCAGAATTGAAAAACCTTAGATTTAAAGAAAGGAAAAAAACCCGAATCTGGGGAAAGTAAACATGGCTTTTCAGCGAGTTCTGCCAGATAGAAAGGGATTACAATTCTGTTTTAAATAGGACATAATAATTTCTCTTCTTGCGTATTCTGTCTCATTTACTAGTTCCTTCCAATATTTCTGAGAATTAGTCTGGGCCCCGGCTTAAAACACTTTCCATCGATATCTCATTTTCCACAGGATAAGTGTCTCCTATGCGAATGGGGGGAAGGGCAAAATAAAAAAAGTCAAAGGAAACTTGCAAGTGAGTGAATCAACTTTATTACATGGCCACATGGTTTGATTCAGTTTACACTCTTGAGTTTCAGGTCATGCAGTACACAGTGATTGCTGGCAGATTGCTATACTTAACTGGAACCTGCCCTGTGCATTGCATAAATGTTTGCTAATACTCCTGAAGCACTTCCTGAGGAAGCCATGTTCAATTTGCACTCAGGAAATGAACACCCTTCCTTCCCCAGCAGGATCCTTTCTGACCTGTTCCCACCATCTCAGTCCTTTCTCTGTTCTCCATCTCCTAGTTTCTTACCATAGAATCAGCCAGGGGAAGGGGTCTTTTGAGAGGTCTGTAGTCCTGCTTTCTCAGAGCAGGATCAACGCTGAATTCCGGCTATGTTTCTCAGGTGTTGGAAATCTGTAGGAACAGATTTTTCACAGCCCCTCTAGAAAACTTGCTTCAGTGGCTGACTGTCCCCATCGTGTGACTCCACTCAATTCCTGCTCAGATTTTGGCTAACACATAGCTCATGCTAAGGCCTGGTGCTTGCTGGGTTGAGCACCATTAGGTCAAAGTGAAGGCAACCTGTAGGCAGGACACTGCGGCCAGAAAGGGCTAAAGGTCATTATTCAGCCATTATCACCTGCAGCTTGCTGTCTCCTGCAACCATCATCCTTGCGTATTTGTTGTCTGGCACTTTCTTCATAATCTGCTAACTTATTTAAATGGTCTAGACCAAACTTCCAATCTGGAAGGTATAAATATGTCCACTTACCAAATGTTTTTGACGCAGATCAAATGGCAACCGGCCTGCTGAGGCTTTCATACTTCCCAGTGTTATACAGAGGACACCCACACTGTGACAGAAGAAGAAGGATCCGCCCATCAGCTAGGTAACTCTTTTGCCCATAGGTGCCTGAATTACTAGTTATGAGTTGCAAGTTATGAATTAGAAAGTTTGTGAGTTAGAAACCTCATGACCTAAGTGATGAATTAGTGAATTTGCACTAGATTTGTCCATATGAAGGGGATTGAACTCTTGTTTGTCATGTTCATTTTCTTTCCTAATGATCTCATAAAATGAAGTTTAATTTACAGAGTACGTTAACCTGTAAATCTGAAAGATCAAATGGACAGTGACACCACAGTAACTTGTTTTTTCCTTTATCAAGTACAAACTTCCCAGTTTGATTTATGCCCATTGTCTCTTCTTAAACCACCATGGACCTCTCAAAGGATATGATTCTGTTTTCTTGACAACCTCCTAACTGGTAGTAGAAGGCTGCTGTTAGGCCCCCCTCCAGGTCTCTTCTCCAGGCTGGACAAACCCATTTCCCTCAGCCCCTTCTCACAGGGCAGTTATGTGTTCCACCTTGACCACACCTTTGCATTGCAAATGGAATTCCTTGAGTTTCTCACTGTCCTTCAAGTATTTGGGTTGTATTGTCCCGCAGGATCCCAAATAACACACTCTGAAACAGGCCAAGAAAAAATGGAATAACCTCTTCCCTTACTCTACTGGTGACACTCCTGTTAATACAAAGCAGCATGCTGTCATCTCTGACATGGCTCACTGTACAGTTGTGTTTAGCTTTCTTTCCCCCAGGAACCCCTAGACCTTTTCGACAAAGCTTCTGTCTTTGCTTAACCTCACTTCGTTCTTAGACTTTTCACAGCTCGTCCATGTCATGCCCTTCCGTTTCTCCCCACCTCACAAGCAATAAAATCCTAATTAGGGTCTCTCAATTTTCTGCAGTGCAACTCCAAAATCTGGTTTGTTTCTCCCATCGCCCTTAAACTCCATGTAACCTACAAAGATAATGAAATCTTTTCTACATCAAATATTTAGCTTCTCTCTTCCCTGTGTTTGCATCAACTTCCTTTTCACTTCTGCTTAGACTAACTTTGAAAAACAACCTTAGATCTTACCGATGGTGGTAATTTATGGACTTAGACAAGAGACAAAACTGCTGAGAATATTTTCCTCCCCTTTTTTAAAGCTCTATAGAGATAGAATATCCTTAACACGAGAAAGGATAAAATATTCTTCAAAAGCAAACGCCTTGTCAAAGTATGAGTACACAATAAAGAAAGGAAGAAAGAGAATTCCAATTAAAACAAAGAAAAATTGACATTACACACGTTTCTCTTTTTCAAAACATAGTCTCTAGGCCTTTCTAAAGAAAAAGTAGCCAAATCACTAAAATAAAATCCAATCAATGCATTTTCCCTACCCTTACTTTAGAAGAGTAGAACATTGAGAGCTGAAGTTACTCAAGACAATTCAGCCACAGACATAAACTGGAGATACAGAAAATCTCAAATCCAGCTATGTAAGCTTGGCAAAGCTATAGGAAAACTGAAATTAAGGTCTTTTGATGGAAAGTGTTGAGCAGTTTGAGAAACAATCAGAGGTGTAAGAGCCATGTAATGAGTATACTCTATGTTTGGAAGGTGTGTGACTGTATGTTATAAACCACACATATTTTCATTTTTAAGATAAAATATAGAAATTTTGAAGCAGTTATAGATCTCCCAATTGCACATTATTAAAAATGAAAGAATAATACAAGCTCAGAATTTCTGTGGAAATATACTGGAAAGAAAACTTCCAAGTCCCTTATATTTGCTATGATGTTGTGCCAGGGGAGGTTTAAACTAGATATTATGAAATATTAATTCACCAAAAGTGTTGTCAAACATTGAAATAGGTTGCCCAGGGAAGTGATTGAGCCACCATCCCTGAAGGTATTTAAAAGTCATGTAGATGTGGTGCTTAGGGACGTGTTTTAGTGGTGGACTTGACAGTGCCAAGTTGAAGGTTGAACTCTATGATCTTAACAGTCTTTCTAACCTAAATGATTCTGCGGTTCTGTGAAGAGCACATGAAAAGAACCAGAGTATCGCACAGTTTGTTGCATTTGCAGAAACCCATCTTAAATGGTACATGTCCCTGATAAGAATGTAAAATATGGTATGATTCAAACGGATACTACTTATTACCTATCACACTTATTTATATATCAAAAGCAGAAAGTTTCAGTGACTCCCAGACACTGAAGCATAAGCACGATTGCAGTGTGGGTACGCTTTGCTTCTGTTAGCAGAACCATTAGGAATGAGGTATTCTCCCTTTCTTCCTTCTTTGTTTGTAAAAAGCTTGTCTGTTAAAACTCAGCTTTGTGCAGAAGCAGATTAATTTTGAGAACACAATTTTTTTAATGAAGCCAGTAGAAAACTAGCCCAACAATTAAATTGCCAGCTTTGGCAGTAGAAGTATCTGAACAATCTGTCTACTTGCATTCCCTCTACACATGTGGGAGTCCTCAAGGATCACACTTGCTGTGAAGAAACTTGAGGTTCAGTTTCATCCTACTAAAGGAAGGGAAGGCTTTTGAAGTGTTTTCACTCAGAAAAGTAAAGTTTTCCTTCAAGCTGCACCACGCCCTGACCATTTTCTAAAGTTCTGTGCCTTCCATGTTCACCAGCAGCAGAAGGGAGAAATCCAGCAAGGAAAAGGGGCAGTGATTACAACTGATTTAACTTCTCAGAATGTTTGCTGTATGTTTAAAATATTTCACTGAGTCTGCTTATATCAAAGCTACACTTGCTGAGGTGCCAAACACTTCAGAATTGGCTTGAACTAAGCATACACAAGCCCACTGAAGCCACTGGGGAAACTTACATATCAAAAGTTAAATTTGCAAGTTTAGCCAGCAGTTCTCTGGGAAAGTGACAATCAGAAGATTTTTTTTCTCTGCTCAGACAATGCCAAGATCTACAAGCTTCTGATTAGAGATTCTAGGCCTCTCTTTAATGTATGTTTGTAATAACAGACAATTCACACCATGCCAATAACTGTTTTATCTACATGCAGCTTCACACAACATTTGGCTAAATTGAGGGTTCCTGTAAAGGATTTTTTTTCCCCAAACTTAGCACATCAATGTTAAAGAATAATAATAATTATCAGCAGCAGCATCTGCTTCATCTCCAGGACACAAAAATAAATAAATTTGTATAAGGAGGATTTCCAGACATTTTGAAACTGTAGTTAAACCTCGTATAAATCCCAGTGTGGTAATCCAATACACATATGTTTATTGCTGAAATGTTTTCTTGAAGTCCAGAGAAGTTGAATTAATTGTTTCATTAGTTTACCATAGTTTCTAATTCCTAGCTGCAAGTTTATTTTATTTATCGTCATCACCATGAGAATGCAATCAAATAAAAATGGTTTATAAAAAACAGACCAGGAGACCGCAATATACAAAGCATCTTTTCTTTACTAAGTAAGCTTTATGACACAATTCTCAACCCCTTAAAAAATATTTCTGAATGATGTACAATTCGTTATTGTGGGGTTTATTGTTTTATCTATTCCAGTAATCACTTCAATACTTCTTTGAAGATCAGTGGAATAAGTAATCAATGTTTATATTACAATAGCTCCTAGAAGCCTTGACCACACTATTACCATGCTATTACTTTGACCATGCAATACATATGGATTCTTGGGGCAAAAAAGACGTAAATCTTGTCTACTGAACAAAGCTGACAGACATAAGAAAACAAAAAAATACATCTGGTCTGATTTTTTTTGTAAAATAGAGGTGAGCAATATATTCAAAATTGAAAAAGCCTATAGTTAACCTAGGGATTGAATCCTGATTTCTGGGATACAAATGTATTTTCTTAGTTGTATGGCTGGTTCCATGTTTATTGGATTTTTCTTTTTACTATATTGAATATAATGGTTCATAGCAAAAAGCAAGAAAAATTAAAAAAATAAATCCAGGCTGCATTATTTCCATTGGATAATCTATTCAAAAGAAGATAACATTTTATGCCCAAAGGTCAAAGGTTTATATATGTGCACATACATACTTTCTATATATACTATATATACATACATATATTGTACGTGTATATATACACACACAACATCTTTATATGACTGCAGAAATTACGAAGCGAGAAATCCAATTCCACCTAATGCATTGTGTCTAATCTCTTCATGTTTCTTTCTATCCCTGTCTCGCTTACATGGAAGTATATGCACGTTTCTTGATGAGTAGCAATGCTTTGAAGATCAATCTGTTGAAACAACTTCCATGTCCTTTTCCCAGTAAAATTAGTTCTAATTAGTAAATATTAATAGTTTTTAGTAAGGTATACACCTTTTCTTCACAGGGGAGAACAAGCCAGTGGCTTCAATCTGTGCATTTCTGAGGAGTTTGTTTTCATTATTCCATATATTTACTTTCCGTTGTCCCATAGATTTTTCCTTCCCCAAAATCTTGGTCTCAAAGAAAAAAAAACCCAAAACCCAGAATCCCCTTGACACATACATTGATGATGACAAAACTACTGTTTGATGTTTCCTTCCCATACTTTATACTTCAAAGATTTTATTGATGAAACAAAGCAAATCTGAGATGTTCTTGTGGTTTTGTTTTCCTTTCCGGTTATGGATAATAGTTTGATAGCCAATGGTCCTGTTTCTGCTATACATTATGGCGAACTTCTTCTTTGATTTGCCTTATGAATAAGAAAGAGTTTCAAAGCAAAAAATCCCATTGTTTTACAGTCGTTATTTAGAGCCTCCCATTGTCTAAAACAAATTTGCTGTCTGGTAATCACATGATGGTTGTATCTCACAAGTATGTCTGGTGTGTTTCCTGTTTTAGGTTCACTTATTACACTGAAGAAACTGGTGGTGGATGAGGAGAGACTGAATTGGCAGCTTTATTACAATTCAATATTTTTTTCTGACAAAGGCATAGGAAAATAACAAAATTGCATTAAGCATAACTACAGAAATTAAGAGCTTCAGAGGAGTCTAACTGCACCAAAAAAAGTACCATCTCCATCCAAGGATATTTTGGCCCTTCTCCGTGGTATTGTAAGTTGGAGTTCATCTCCTTCTTCTAATTTTGCAATGCCTGGTAAAAGATTTGGAATATTTTTAAGTTAATATTTCAAATACATTATTTCCTTCAATGGTATTCAAAAAGACATTACACGTCATCTTACAAATTTAAGCATGGCTTGTTTCTTGTGATGAGTGTTTTTTTATCTCTAGGCGCACTCTTACAAATTGCAGCCTACCCAAAGCCGACAAAGTCCTCTGTGGAGATGGACCTGCTTTCCACTCAGCACATCACAGTTCACTTAAGCAAATGCTGCAAAAATTCTTCATAGATTACCAGATACCCAGATTGTGCATATGTTATAGTGAAGTGACAATTAAGGTCAGCATTGGGTTTTGCTGGTCCTAAACCACTCTCTTCCCACACTTCTGGAGGAGGACTCATGAGATTTATCAACCAAATGAAGTTACACGACATCAACTGATCCACTGCAACTGCAGAGCACAAAAGTCTGCTTCCTGCCAGCCGCGTATCAGCTGATGTGATAACCAAAAGCACTTCGCCTACCAGTTGCAATTACTGAGCTTAGAGCACATCTAACATCTGCCACTATACATGCTCAACAGCATGAAATATTGCAGTGACTTTTGGTTTCCCAGGTGAAAGAAGAAGTATGGGAATTTGGGAAGCAGAAACTGTAAAGTGGTGGAATGGGGCAGAGATCCTAGTTAAGAAATCGGTGGAGTGAAACAAGGATGAAATAAGAAGACAGATAAAATTGAAGGTGGTTATGATGCCAGAATGAGCGGGTGAAGGGGCAGACAGTTAAAGGAAATGTTTGGACACCCTCAATTGCCAGGACGATGTAGCTAATTTATTTTTATTTGGAAAAAAAAATCTTCCTTCCCCATCCCATTTGTTTAATGCCATTACTTGCCCACAGTCAACTCTGTCATTCAATGTCACCCACCTTTTTATAAGGCATTGAAAAGCTAAACAAAAAGTAAAACTGCAGTAACCATTATAAGGAGCAGAGAATTAAGCTGATAAGAAATATATTTGGAAATCCTACAGTAAGGTATGCAAAAATTGGTGGCCAAAATTCGTATATGATGTTTTGAAAGTACAGATTCTATCTGAACCAGTTTATTTGCAAACAAAGACAAGGAAGACTTAGATGTTTACCAGCAGTATAGCAAGAATTATTTGGATAAGACTGTGGCATATTTTGGATGCAACGAAACAATGTCACCAAGCTGAGATCATCACCAAACACGTGGGCCTTCTTCCTCTGTATTAGGTGTCCCATAGCAAATGTTGTATCTGTATATAAAACCTACAGAATGAAGAGGTGTACACTTCAAACATATTGTATGGAGACATTAAAAATCCTTTAAAAATTCAGATGCTGAAATGAATTGAGCTTTCTCACCTGGCCATATATGAAAAAATATCCTGTTTCTTTGATTACTATTTTATTTCCTTGTTCTTCCAGAGCTGTTCCACGTTTAAAGCTCAGAAGCCACGGGACAATACTTGAATCATCTAAAAGAAACAATAATTTGGGGATAATCAGAAAAAATTTTACTTTCTTAATCTTTATCTGCCAAAAACTAACAATGCTGACTTCTAGTCAAGACTTCCAGTCTCACTAGCTGGATTGACCCACTGAGAAGAGAATATTTGCAAGAGCTGTCCAGATTCAAGGGTATCTCTACTTAGCAAAAGCCCTGGATAGGTCAGAAGCTGAACAGGGCAGCTTTAAAACCAAATTTTCTCCCACAGGGATAGGAAAATGGAAATGAAAGAGAGACTTATGGATTGGAAACTAACACTAAAACAACTTTAATGCAACAACAATAATAAAAGGAAGATAATAATATTGACAAGAAAAATAATATAAACACAAGTGTACAAAAAAACCAATTCAGACTCCCTGGATTACTAATATGTTACCACTGGCGTGTGGGGAAAGTCCCAGACTGGACTCAGCAGCAGGCAGGAGCTGGACTCAGGAACTGGATCCAGTAATGGGACTGAGGAACATCTGGATGGTTTCAGGGGCAGACAGACAGGCAAGGTCCTCCCTTTAAGAAGAAGGCTAACCCTAGTGATCCCTAAGCCTTTATACTGAGTATGACACATATGGCATGGAATTTGGGTTACCCGTTCTGTCCCAGCACATGCCACTCCATTCATACTATCTCCAGGATGGCCTTAATTTACATAGGGATAGGGGTGAGCCTCTCTGCACACCAATGCCCCATTACCTTGGTGATATCTATCAGGCTTATCACCTCGAGAGGCAGCCATTGTCTGAAAAAAATGGTGGTGGTAAGCTTCAGCAGCTGAAGTTTTGAATGTGGTTTAGTTGAAAAGTTAGAGAATATGTTCTGCTTTAGGCCGATACACAAAAAGGGATTTCATTTTTTTTAATTCAGTGACATAACTGCTTTGAAGTTAGAAAAAATTAGATGGGAAAGTTAATACATAGATGTTAATACATAGATTAATTAGCCATAAATCATGTAACATATTCTTACCTATCTGCTGGATATCACTTCTGCTGTCAGCGATCAGTTGCAAGCAGGCCTGCAGCACTGCAAAGTGAAAGCATTTTGGAATCAAAGAAATATAAAACAGTAGTAGAAGAGATGACGCTTTTGAAATTACTTTAAAGAAAAAAGAAAAAAGAACATGAAAAAAAGTCTTCTCCCTATCTCACCACTTATTTGAAAACATAATCTATTGATTTTAACAGAGCTCTTATTCAAACATATCAAAACAAAATTCATACCAAAACACGTATGAGACAGCTTTCAGAGATCATGCAGCTAAGCAGGAGGTGTCAGATAGAAGCACAAGTAATACTTGCTTATTTTAATATCTGGTCTTAATATAACTGAAAAATGTAGCGGTAAGTCAAAGGAGCTAGGAATCATCAGATCAATTAGTTCAAAAAAACTCCAGCTCTGACAGATATCAGATTTTCTAATGATGTTTACTATATTATTTAAAGAAATTAGTTACCAGACATAGTTGCTGTAAAACATTAGTCATATATACTGGTTACATGATACTTTCGAAATAATGTCTCAAAATCCATATATATGTACTTTCAATATGTTTTCAGATACCCACACTTAACCAACCTGTACTGAGACTAAGAGAGAAGATACAGAGATGACTGTTAGTAAATTAATGCACACATAACAACTTAGTATCTGCCAAAACTGATGCGTTACTCAAAACTGTAGACACTGATGACACTAATGAAAAACTAGGAGCTTGACCACAGAAAAATACTGCGGTATGTTAAAAACTAGACTTGCAAGTGAGACAAAGATCTTGTAAAAGAGTCTGCTAGGCATAAATGTCAGGGAACAGGATAAAAAAAGAAAAGGGTAGTTGCATTTGCTTAGAGTAGATTTTAATGAAAACAATCAATTGGTTCTAGTGCTACTTTGAAGGTTGGAAAAGAGAGTAGTAACACTTACCGTATTTAACAAAAACTGAACAAATTTACTAAGAGACAAGAGAAGAATAGGCTGCCGTGGATTGCTCCATTTTTGTTTACATCTTTTCAGGTAAGAAGGCTGTGGGTCAGAGTTGGTCACTTTTGCTATAAGTGCCCTACTCCCACGAGACCCTGTTTCTACATCTGTCAGTGGTACCCACCTGTGCCACCAATGTCTTGCTGCACAGCAGACAGTGAAAGGAATTGAACACTAAGTAGCCTCTCTCTATATTTAAGCCACAGTTTCAAGAGATTACCAGAACATGGCTGGATGCTCACCAGCACTCAGTGGTGCCAAGTGGCAACAAAGATTCAAGTGCACACCTGGAACACTCCAATGTCAAAACTATCACACAACCTGTAAGCCCTCCTTACATTAATGGGAATGCTATCCTGCAAGCTTCCATCTTTTACACTGGAACATGTCCTTGAGTTCTAGCAATAGTCATCAATAATGTGCCAAAATCTATAGATTTTTCAAACCAAGAATTTAAAGGCTTCTGAATTCCCTGCCTTCTAAAACCAGGCTGACAAAAAAATCAAAAAATATTTTGTATTTCAGTAATTTTTCTATCACACTTGTGAGTGACAGAATTTTCTGAGAAAGAACCTTCAAAATCAAAATGTGATTTTCTGGAGTTGCACAATAAAGCACATCAGGCAATTTACTTCACAAGGTGTTAAGTCACTCTTCTTTGCACCAAAGTGCCTTCCTAGTGAACAGAATTTGCTGATTCCCTAGTAAACTAAATCAAAATGTTTATTCCTATTTTTAAAAGAACTCACTAGTGTGGCCACTGGATTTTCCCCTAACAAAGCAAGAGAGGATTATTTGTCATCCACGCTAACCAGCTGCTATTCAGCTGGATACCAAAGAGTAGTGTCCACAAGCAGTTAAAGTTATGGCTACTTTGGCAAGCTCCTTCTTGTAGCAGGCCACTTCTTGTTAAATCTGCTCTGCAAACTTTATTGACATTCATGAAACTATGCTTATTTACAGTTTGCAAGCCTGGATTTTTGTTTCAGTTGTTTGCAGCATCGAAATACTAGTCCTCAGTGCTGAGAACTATTACACAGTAATTAAAAGCAGCAAGTCCAGTCTGAGATCATTTCCATCATTTTAAAACATAAACCAACTCATCTTTATTCTGCAGATATCAGCTCTACATAAATTCTCTTAAAACCCCTCACTTTTTTAGTGTATGCAAGTAGAAATAAGGCTCCACAGAATATAGTAAGCTTGTTCTTCACAGAGAAATGCATATAATGGCCTCAAGTTGCACTAAGGGAGGTTTAGATTAGATATTAGGAAAAAATTCTTTACTGAAAGAATGGTGAAGCATTAGAAGAGGCTGCTTAGGAAGTGGTGGATTCACCATCCCTGGAGGTGTTAAAAAAATGTGTAGATATAGCACTTCAGGATATAGTTTAGTAAGCATGATGGTGTTGGGCTGACAGTTGGACTTGATGGTCTTACAGGTCTCTTCCAACCTTAGTGATTCTATGAAGGTATGATTCTATGAAATATGGGTACAGTAGTGTCATTCAGGACAATAAAGAGGATAGAAATTAGCACAATGTCCATTTATCTAAAGCTGCAAAGGTACGTGTTTGAGGGATTGAACAACAACATGCTTCAAAACACATTCAGAAGCTGAGACCGACATTACTATTTCCAGTACACACAAGCACTTCACTTTCGCCTCAAAGGAACTACATACATGCTTAAATTTAAGTAATTCATTGAAACAAATACAAAGTAAACAACACTACTATTAAACGTGAAGATACAGATATACACAGGATATTTTATGAGTAAATTAACAGGGTTTTTTTAGTAAAAAGTTAACATTGTTAAGAAATGTTAGCAAATCTATGCCCAGAAGGACACAAATATTACCTGAAGTACAATATCAAGAATACATGCACTACAAAATATGGGTTGAATTGTTACTATTAGTACCGAGTAGAATAAATTAAAAATCTCTACCTGAATGCCCTTCAAGCCCAGTGTAAGTCACACCTGAGCATCAAGTCTGTAGTTTAAACTCTTTCTGAATAATTAATAATGCAAGCAGTGTAAAGGATTCATAAAATATGTCTTGAAAATGCGCACAAATATCTATACTGAGTGTCACCATGAGGTCTGGCTGTATAAAACAGTGTATCTAGGGCAATAAAGTAAGTCCTGTGCTCTTGTGAATTCATGTAATAGCTTTGCTTTGAGAAGCAATTTTTTTTTTCCGATTTTAAGCACTCTGCGGTGTATGCATGGGGAGAAGAACATTTCAGAACGTCTCTTCTTCCTTGAACAGAACAGCCAATTCTGAAGAAATTAGTGACTCCAGATGCCTTTATAGACCACAGCCAGCACATGAAGAGACGTTCTCTACCAGTTGAGCAATGTAACCACAACTGCTAAAAAAGCGTGAGTTTTGCAGTGGGATAGGAACGCAGCCTTCTGTGTATCTTCATGATTTCAGACGTGATATTGGTAAAATCAAATTTCACCTCCCATGCAAGTTTTTATATTAACTTGTATAATAATTTTACTATTTTCTAATCTAATGTCATAGTCTATCCAAATAAAAATTCAAGTTTGTTGTCTGTGAACTCACAAATACATTTTTAACTTTCAATACCTGAGGCCCAAGATGTCTTTTTCAATTTTTACTGAAATAAAAACAAGCAACCCCCCAAATTTTTAAAAACAGGTCTACTTGTTTAGCTTCTTAGGTCTAGATCTGTTGTCTTTAGAATTCCTGAAGTGTACTTAAATGCTAGATAATTCAGTTTATAAATTATATGCATGTTCCTGAACAATTTGCAGTTCTTCCTTTAACTTTTTAATTTCTCATCAGTAGAGATCTTCTCTTGCTTTTTGTTTGTGCATTTTTATACACTGGTTAATTTGGTGCTTTTTTATTAAGAAGTCTTTATATGGCATTAATAATGGATTAAATAAGTTCCTGCATTAAAATGTCTTGGTCATAGTTACAGATATGACTCAGATCTAAGAAATATCTTCAAAGTATTGGTAGCATTGTTTTGATGTTAACAGAATTACTAGGAGCATATTACAATCAGAATAACAGTGAAATCATTTACTAAGAATTAAGAATACTTTGTGTAGACTTCTATTATATATTATATTTTTTTAAAAATTAAAGCCTATTTTGTGTATTTTTGATTGCAGTGTTCTGCAATAATACACAACACTGATTCATTCATTAAGTGGAATTCCTCAAATAGAACTGGGAGCATTGTATCAAATAATTTTTTTATCCTTTCACGTAGAAGGGCCTACTTCCTTTTGAATTAGCCTGTTGTCAGCAGAAAAAAACCCCATATCTTTTCAAGAAGTGGGCCTTTCTCTTTTCTTTTATTAAGAGAACTCTTAAATTTCCCCTCTTCAAATAATACAGTAGGAAGTATCTTGAATGTTTATTTGGTGAGGGAATTTTACATGTGACATTTGTTTAGACTGGTAACAAGTATTAGGTTTCTTGATTCAAAGATCACTAAAGTTAAGTTCTATGTTTAAAAGTTCTTGCTATCCCTCTATCTCAGAGATCTAAACCAACTACAAACAGAGTCAAAACACTTCTAACCAACAAATATACTAAATTGTCAGTAAGGCAGTTATACCAAGAACAATGGTAAAATTCTCACAGCTTATATCCCACGCTTGCATGGCAATAGTTATATTCCGTAGGCACAACTGATATTGAGTTAGAATCTGGGAATCACTTGTAAAAAAATTGCCAGGTCACCTGGCAGGTTAGCCTGTTTCACTGCTTTGTGGAATTACTTAGAATTTATCCTCATTTCCTTCCATACCTGCAATCAGACTGGTTGAGATGGACAACCTCACTACACCAATGTAAAAGTAGCCCATGAGTGCTCCAGTCCGATCACAGCAGAATGCTGCCTGAAATTGAGTTTACGGAAGGGTTCATGCTCACCTCACTAGTTGGCTATTGGAATCAGAATGCCACAATAATTATCAGAACCAGGCAGAGAGAGAGCATGTAAATGTGACTTGACATTTGTACATTGAACTGGCTTAGGTAGTAGAAACTATTTCTTGTTCCTGGACTGAAATCCACGTACATCTTAGAAAAACTCGCAGGCAAGACAATCAATAATTGTGATCAGAATATAAAATTCAGGAGAGGTCTTTGTTGTGTAGTAATTTTCATCTACAAGCAAATTTTATAAGAAGAAAGAAAAATTATATCTGTTCTTATGTGTTCTGATATGACATTTGCCAGAAGTGGTCAGATAATCTATCTGCCTACACATTAATATGTACTTTTCAAAATCACCTATTAACTCCTACTTATTGTATCAAGAACTCTGATTTTGACTGCTAATTATACAATTCTATTTGGAACTGATGCTTGAGCCCATCTCTTCAACCTACTTGAGTTGGAAATTTTCTCGAGACAGAAAATGTACATACAATTGATGATGACTAACAGTTTTATGCATGAACACAGACAAATAACCCATAAAAATATGAAAAAACTTTGTGTTAGGTCAATTTTCATTTAGTTGTCATTTAAAGTAAAATTCTAATTTCTGGCAAGTTTTACGCGCACAACATCAAGTAAATAGGAAAAATAAGACAGGGTTTCCACATGTTCAAGAAGGGCTGTGCTGGGCCTAAAAAGAATCATGGGGTACCCAGTTCTGGAAATTAATAATTAGAGTTTTCTTTTAAAATAGAACCCAACCACAACTTTATTTATAAACAAAATAATGGTTCTATATTTTGCTTCAGCTTGCTGATGAGAAGCAATTGTCTATCAGTGACATTTTCAGATATTCACTTTCTAAGAAATTGGTCCACTTTAAAGTGAAATTACAGGTCAATAATAATTATGAGACTAGACTCCTCTTTGAGACCCTGTTGAAACAAACAGCAATGGGACAAGGCACTTCACTCAATACCCTAATCTATCTGCCATGGTACTGGAATGAGTGTAATGCATCTGCAAGACGATATGGAGGCTGCCAATATTTTGGTACATGAAGAAATGGACATGAGAAGATCCAAATGCAGTATTAGTAATAGTGTGGGTATGGCCAAGTAGCAGATGGGATTCAGCACCATGAACAACACCACATTCTCTTCTTTCACTCATTCTGCTAAAACAAAATTTAACATTGACTAGTAGGTTCATGGTCATCAGTGAAGTCTGATCCAAGAAAATATAACATTTTACTGAACTCTGTCAAGGGTAATTTGTTATAATTAGAGCAGCAAGAAAGGAAACCCTGTCTAGCAGATAACTTTTTATATAAGTGCAAGAATTGTAATTTATTTTGGAAGATACTTGTACTTTAGGTATAAAAGGTCATTACTTTTCATTCAGGATATGCTAGGGTGGGGAAAGCAGGAAAGTTCTATGGCATCCTTGATCAGAAACAGGCTACAAGAAATACAATTTAAACAACCTTGTCCTCAGTCCTGTATGTGAAGTCACTATTAGCCAAAACCTTTAACCGAAGATTACGAATGAAACAGAACAAATCCCATTTAAACCTATGGATTTTGAGTGATGTCCTAAATGAATATTCTCCTTCGAGAGACTTGGAGGTAAGTAGAATGATTATATAGTAGAACTAAAATTTCATTTAGCTTGCTGAAGCTTAAGTGAAATATATTTCACATTAATTAGTCAATCAAAAGCACATTTTAAGCAGAGTCTGATTTAGTCTTTACCTACAAATTACTCCATTTTAACTTCCTCTATTAATAATTTAACGTATCAACTTTCATCAGTTAAAACCATCTAAAAGTATCAGTAAGAGGATTTAACTGATTTAGCAACTAAGGAACAATTTTTTAGCTACTCAGTGCAATTAGAAAATGTATGCAAACTGTTATAACAAAATTCTGTATTTTACCCCCTCAAGCATCATTGTGTTTGGAAAGAGAAAAAGAAAAACATGTAGGGTTTTTATCCCCAAAGGAATAAAAAAATATATTCCATTAGTATTCCAACATTATAGTACACATTAGACGTCTTTTATGAAGCATAGCCTTCATTGTCCTCTACATGACCTTTTAAAAAGACCATGATAAAAAAAATCTTACTGGATAGTGATGCCTTTAATAATTTTGTTAATTATATTAATAGATTGTTTTCATGCAGAAATGTTGTTAAACTTTTGAATTCCTTGTAGTCTGCCTCTTTTGACAGGTACAAGCCAGTCTTTCTGTTTGAAAGCTCCTACTTCCCTGAAGTTAAGGAGCTTTCTCATTACTTCTCTATTTTACGACACATATGTTTTCCCAGAAAAATTACTTTTAATAATAGCTTTCCCTCCTTCATATTGATCAGTTCAACCTGCAGATAGGATGAAATCTGGTACTTGAAACAGAATGGTAACTATTAAGAGAATATTCCTACAGTTAACACCATTCATTCAACAATAGCTGTAAAAACCTTTACAGGCTCTTGGGAGCACAAATCGGCTGATGGAGAAGATAAGAGTCAAGCCCTACTGTTTTCTCAAGACAGTATCCAACTGCAGGAATCCCAACCCACTCCATCAGGTGCTATTTACCTGTTTCGTCTGTGTGGACGAGAGACCTTCTCCATCTGTTTCTGCTCCCATTCCAGATTTCATTTTGGAAGCTTTCAGCTGGGCCAGGATCAGGAAGCCCGTTCTCCTAACAGGGAGAAGCGGCGGTCTGTGAAAACAGCCTCACATTTGCTCATCGCTTGCAAGCCAAAAACCACCCCTCCAGCTTACCTGCCTGGTGCCAGCTGCAGACACTTGCAGGATGGAAGAAACAGGGGTACTTGCTTTATTTTCATCAGGGGACATGAGTGGTCGGTCTATTGGAGACCTTGCCTGAACCCTGTAGTTCAGCTCGCTGCGCAGAGCTTCTAGCTCTGTTTTCAGGGTGATAACATGGTAAAACGACACTGCTGCAAGACAAGAGGACAGGAGCATTGCAAGCCACAGGAATGTGACAGAAAAAAGTCCCGTGGTGCCTGAAGCAGCAGCAGGGGGGGCAGAGGGAGAGGAGGCGGTATTCTTCTGTGGGATGACGTGCACACAGTCCACGGATTTCATCGCTGCTCTTTCCTTACTAAAGCCAGAGGGAGAGTTCAGCTGTCTCCTTCCGAGGTGCAATCCATGTTACCAGTTGCTCTCTGAAACTAAGGGCATCCAGAATAAGTGAACAAAACGCCCAGATCATTTCCTGTCATATGAAGCCGTTGATAGAACCATTAAACTTAATGTACAGATTGAAGGTCTAAGATTCACTCTCCTTTTAGTTTTCATTTTTCTGTGCTGCATTTTGGAAATTAATACTTTCTCATGAGTTTCTTGCTCAATCTACCTTCCTCCTTTCACTTTCCACTATTTATTCGTGTGGCAGCTTGCTATTACCGTTTCTCATTATCTTTAAATTTAAGCACAGCTGGTACCACTGGTAATTTAGAGCCTTATCTGGAAGTGCAGAAACAATGCAAGGTTTCCTGGCAGCAAGTCAACTAGTGCTGCTTAAAAGACGTACACATATGACAATGTCTGTGCCTCTGTGTGTGTAGGTATGGATGTACTATGCATATACATTACATCATCTATATTAACAAATATATATTCAAATCCAAAGTACCTATATGATTACAGAAGGGATAACTTATTCAGATAAAAATTTTGCAGCTTCCTAAACGCTGTAGTGAAAAATATTCCTAGGTATAAGTAACAAATTACTGGTGTCTCAACAGTACAAAGTTGCAGACTCTGCAGTTCAGTTCATTGTATTAACTTGAAAAGGGATGACTTTTTATTAAACTTATCTAATAAATATGGTTTCTCTGCACAATTCAAGGACCTGCATTAATGCAAAAGGGGACACAGAGAAGTGGGGAGAGGAAATTTGGGAGTGGAGGGGGGCAGAATTAGAAGGTATGAAAACCAGAGAATGGGAAAGAAAAAGTGGGGGAAGTAAGAATGAGGGGGAAAGGTCAGAGGGATATAAAAGGAAACTAACATTTAGAGAATTAAAACAACAACAACAAAACTTTAAACATGCATACTTAAATTTTTCAGCAGAAACCTAAGTGTCTGACTTAAGCTGATCTTTTCAAGATTTTGCTACTCCTTTCACCTTAAAACTCTGCATTAGGAATTCCTTTCTTCTCTGCAGGAGCAAGGCTACCTAATTATCCCAAGCATTTTTGCATGCTTTTTGTATTGTCTTCTCACATAAAATTCAAGTTTTACTCCTTTGTTAATAGTTTCAGTGGCCTGGGACAGGAAAAAAGCTCAAAAATCACCACAATTAGGGCTAAAATCTATGTCAATATTTCCCCCCCCCCCCCCCCAGAAGGTAAAATTCTTACCATGTAAGTAATCTTTATCTTTGCAAGAAAGAGAAAACTTTTACAGATATGTCTGAATATTGTGTAATTAATCCTGATTGCAACACTTGTCAGAGTAGGTCAGATCAAGTCGATGTTGTTAGGAAGGAGAAGGAAGCAGGAGCAACACTAGACTAACAACATCCGTAGCTTCTCCCACTTCTATTTCTTAAGACTATGAGAAATTGAGGGTTATTATAAGCTTTATCATATTCTGTTGTGATGAAAGGTACTCTTTTCCTTTCTTCAGTGATAAACCTCTAGGGACCACCCAATATTCTGCACAGGCAAGTAATTATTTTCCTAACTGCAGAGGAAAAAAAAAATTATACTTTCTATTTTAACATGGCCCTAGAAGGCACGTACATACTGCGAGAAATGATACAGAAACCAGTGCAGGGTGGAATAAGAGCAAAATACCATATTGTTTCTGTAGCTATTTTGAAGGCTAAGTTAAGGTGCAAATGGAGCTGCATTTTGGAGGAAATTTAAGATGAACTAAGGCAGGGTTTTTGAAACACAGTAAGCAATTATTAGAACTAAGCTGACATGTCTTGAAGTATAACTAGACATCAGAACATTAGCAGCCTAGTACTGACTATGTTCCAAAAATAAAATGACAGTTGGGAAAAAAGTTTTATTTAAGAAAACGAAACTAAGTGAGAGAATGGAAGTTATAACTAGCTATCCAGGAATACTGAAAAACAATTGGCCAGTGAGGTCTCTGTGTCATTAACATATATGAAAATAACAGACAGGTATATAATTAGCATCACTCTAATGGCTTCTGGAGAAAATGGGCTGTTCCCAGCCTCCACATCTTCTTTAAACACGGTCATTTATTTGGGCTGACAAAATAATTATGGTGACACAGAGGACTTCTGTAAAATATCTGGCTTTGTCTTGCTTATCATTCTGATAAACACGAATTTCAAAGGGGAGATGATGAAAATATGAACAGCCCACATGCAGCAAATTGTTAAATTCAACAGGTATTTCAAGATGAACATCAAAAAGATCGCTCTGTTTGCAACTTTGTATTCTATAGCTTCATAAGCAGTTAGGTGATTAAAAAGAAAATATAATTTTAGACAACTTTCGTGATGGCAAAAACATAGTGGGAAAATAAACAATGACAATGAGAGATTAATCATGAAAAACATGAACTGCCTAGAAATATACTTAGTTGAGCAACTTCCATTTCAACACAAGTGAAGCTTCAGTAAATTGTAGACTAATTGCATTAAAGTAAAAACCCAGAAAACTTAAAACCCAAACAAATAAACAAAACCCCCATGCTAGCTGCAGAGCCTAGAGTGTGTAGTCAGTGCCTTCATACTTGCCGCTGCATTTTGTCATAACATACTGTCCTTTTGATACCTCTGGTTGGCAGAGCTGTGAAGGAGTCCTTAAACCCAAGTCAGCAAGATTAATACACATGCAGTTTCTTGCATGTTTTAAACTAAGGTGTGACCAAAGAGGAGTAAAGAGTGCTCAGATTAGCTTTCCATTAGCAGATCTGGGAGGATGTTGACTCCAGCCAAACACAAGCTCTCAGTGAAACTTCCTTTTTGAAACTAAAGTGTAATATTTGAATATATACGCTAGAAGAAAACAGTAAGCAAAAAGAAGAGATAACAGTAACCAGGCTTTTATATTGACAAAACTGATAGCATTTAGTTATGAATGCCAAAACCAAACTGTGGAAAGCATTCAGAACAAAAATCCAGAATGACTATGAGGCCTAAAGAACTCATCCTGGAATGATGAGTTAGCAGCCTGCTCCCCCCAGTCAGCTTCCCTGAAAACCCTTTTGCAATAGCTTGTACCATATTAACTGGTTTTTGTTCAGGACACTTGCTATGCTACACATGCATGCAATAAAACCTCAGCAACAAGTGACCACCTCAAGACCAGGTCAAAGCCGTGTTTTCCAAGCTATTTCTAGAAAGGAAAATGCCACTGTTTTACACTGCAGAAACCCAGTCCTGGCCATCTAACTCTGGATGAAAATAGGAATAAACCCTTATAAAATAGATATTCTGAAAATATGGTCTTATTTTGCATGCACAGTACAGTTGATCCATGCACACACAGTGAATCCAGCCATTTAGTGCCTACTTAACCCAAAGAATGAGTTTCGTTGAACATTCAGGTTGACTAAGGGATCTCTTCATTTAGCCAGGAAATGCCTTGGTTAAATAAAATTCTTAGAGTAGCCAAGTCTTTCACTTTTGGGAAAAAGAGCAAACTTTTAGGTAAAACTCAATACGAAAAAAAAACCCAAACAAACCCAGAACATTACCAGTGAAGACTCCTATTTGTGAAAATGTTTCACTAAGGGAAATAGATTCTTGAACAAAATCAAGGGTGGTTAAACCTTCCAAAATGTTGCAGCAGAAACAAACCTTGCAATTTCTGCAGGCAATTTTTGTTTTCATTCCTGTTATACAGAGTATCAGATTAAGTGATCAAGATGGCCCCTGCTAACCTGCAGATTTATAAAATGTCATCACTACGTCTGCAGGGAACCAAGGCAGAAGCAGCAAGCAATCACACAGGAAATCTGTGGTTGAACCAGAAACTGCACTCTTGATTTCCTGAAATCTAGTACTGTACTTCAACCACAAAAGCATTTTCTTTGAGGGGGAGGAAAATCCCATAATGAAGTTTAATACACAAAAGAGAAGTAGGTGATTTGAATATGAAGACTTAGATAAAACCCCAGTTTACTAAAGAAATGTCAAAGTTTACTTAAAAACAATTGTCTGTTTTTAAAAGGGATGTTGTGTAGATGCTGCAACCCGGAGATCCAGGCAAATGTTGATGGCCATACTAAAAGTACACTTTCAGTGGCAAAGGTCCAACTTCACATACTTCTGAAGTAGCCACAAAATGGAACGGGCCCTTGTGATTATCACAAAAAGAGGCCCCAATAGCTTGCCTTACTACACAGGACATTGCAGAACAGATAAGAGGAGCAAAGAACAAGCAAAAGTTCCATTTTAAACACATTTAATTTCAAGCCCTTTCTGAGTTTAGACAAAATTGATCGAGTATCTAAGAAGATCAGAAAAATCCTCTATGACAGTTTTCTGCTATTACAGACATCCATATGTTACCCTCTGTAACAGTACACATTTCCTTCAAGAACACTTAATTAGTTCTTTAAGCCATTAACTGTGATGTACACAGTAGTAAAACCAGGTAAGTTCCCGTCTCATATATGGATCCAAAAATCACTTTATTTGTGGATATTGTGCTTGTGTGGCTGTGTACGTTACATGCAATTACTTTAAATTTTAGAAAGCCATTGAATACCTTGAAGGTATTACAGGTAAACGGATGTAAAGGATATGTTATACAAACAGTGAAGCCTTATTTGATGTATTACCTTATTAAAAGGAAAAAAAAATCCTATGAGATTCTTCTGAAGCAAAAAGGGTATTGTTTTCTCTTTGTCTTCTAATTTTAAAATTGCCTAGGATAACAGGAGTGTCTCTGTACATTTTAGATATGCCATGCTTAATTTATTCCTCGTCTAACACTGTTTCTCTAGACATCTAGACCTTTTTGGTCCAAATCTGGCATGCATAGTATACAAAGTAAACATACAGCTGACTTGCAGCCATAATTATTTTTTACACGGTTATTACAGCGCTTTCAAAGAGAATAGGAAATGGCGTAAGAAGGAAAAGCAACTATTAGAGATGTCTCTCTAAATATGCAGCAGAACCACCAAGAAATATAAAATAATTTTTAAAATATAGAAAATATAAAAAGAAAACACAAGATTCATATACTACAGCAGGTTAATGCCAGCCTCCTTCCCCCCTCCCGCATCCCCATGGTGTTACAGCAATTCTTTCTTACTGCACAGGGAAAAAGGAGCTCTGTCACACAGCTGTAGCTCAATTCTCTTATAGTTTCACTGGCTTGGCTATCCAGCAACACGCAGTATTGCATTTCTCCATATCTTCAACACTATGCAACTTGACAGATTTTGCACAGATGGACTAAAAATGCATTTATATGGTAGCAAAATAAACAAGGAGCTATGGCCCTTCAGGTGGGAGTGGCCACTGCTGCTGCTACAGTCAAGTGGATCTTTAGTAGAGGGAACAGGACAGGGATCCAAGTATTTTCAAATCCGAGCTTTATTTCTTCATAGCCGTGTCTAATTGCTACACTGTCCCTGAGACCTCAGGGACAGAAAGGAAAGGGTTCTCTTCCTGACCTTTGCCTTTGAATTTTTGTAAATAGTTAGCCCACACCAGACATAAGCATAATGAAAAACAGCTGTAGAACTTCCTTTCTTTCTGTCTTCAAGCAGCAAAATCAAAACCTTAGTTGCTCATCAAAACTAGAAGAAATATCTCTCTGAACTTGGTCTGCACACACGCCTAGATTTTAAGTCAGCAGCCTTGCAGTTTTGCATTATTCAGCTCATAGCTTAAGATTATTGAAGATGTATTTCCACTTATGAGTGAAAACACATTCTGTAATACATAAAACCAAGTCTGCTGTGAAACTGTATTGCCTTTCAGAGAAAGAAAAATTGCTGTTTTTTCCAAGGCATAGGACACTTATTCTGCCTCCACCCAAGCTGAAGCATAACAAATTAATTACATTAAGGTTTTCAAAACATTTCCAGAAAATATTCAGTATTTCTTCCTTATCTACTTACAGAGACAGACCTCTGTAAAAAGTCTAAAACAAAGAACACTAACAGGGTCCAACAAAGGTTTTAAAGCTCAGGCATGTTCAGTATTTTCAAAGCTAGTAATTATGGTTTAGCTGATGGTTCAGTGTTTTCTCAAAACCTTATGTTCCCATATTTGGTCTTTTTATTGGACAGCAAGTCCCCTGCCTTAGGTTTCATTTCTAGCATTTAAGTTTAGATATTCATATACAGTTATGAATGTTTACAATGATTTAAGAGTAGTTGCAAATTCTGTGACAAATTCAAAGCCTGTATTTTACCCTTGTCTACCTAATATCAAGGTCTGTACATATCTACTAAGCAAATGAACATCATGAGACATTCCAGGACACAGGTTATGTTGCACTTTGTAGCCCAGCTGCTTATCAGTTCTCTCATAATAAAAAGCAAACGCAAGACTTTCAGTCTTCAGAGAAGCACTGCGCAAGTAAGGTTTACTGACATAATTCACAAGACAAACTGCTTTTCTTTTTGAAGAAGAGCAGTATTCACACAAAGCACCTAAACCTAATCTGCTCCTTTACTTTCATTGCCTCCTTTTCAAGAATTAAGATACCTATTTTTTCCATTGAAAATTAATAGGTATCTTGAATAAAATGTCAAAACGTCCCACCCACCTCTCTACCTCTGTTTCCTAGTTATTGGGTTAAAACTGAACCACAAGCCCCACAGCAATCCAGGAGAGGACACACATTCTGCAGCTTTAACAAGACAGCAGTAAATCCTTGTTTTCTGGGTATTTGACATTAACCATGCAGGATGAGAGCAGAGGGGATATAAGCTTAGTTATACATTTCTCTGTAAGAAAACAGAAATTGCTTCAGCCCGAGTATCCCACTGCAGAAACATGAGTTAACTATAAACCTGCTAGAGTGGCATTACAGCATTTAAAATTGACATTTGAAATATTACCAGTAGCAGGTGGTAAAACTAGTCAGAAACACTAAAAAGTATTTCCTAAGTGACATAATATTTAAATCATCTCTCAGTCCCACAGATAACGCATTCTTCATTTCAGAACTTCGGTTATAGAGTGATGGAGGAGCAATGCCTATCAGTTTTACTTATTAACACTTTCTGAAAGTGAGGAGATCTGATAAAGCTAAGAAATAGATATTTGTAACATAGGTTTTCCCTGCTATAATAGCTTTCCACAAACATCACATCTAACAATGCACACATCTATTCCATGTGCTGATTTTAGTAACTAACTGAAAATCAGAGAATGGTTTGGATTGGAAAGGATCAAAGATCATCCAGTTCCAACTCCCACGCCATGGGCAGGGACACCTTCCACCAGGTTAGGTGGCTCAAAGCTTCATCCAACTTCGCCCTGAACACTTCCAGGGACGAGGCATCCAGAACTTCTCTGGGCAACCTGTGCCAGTGCTTCGCTACTCTATATAGCAAGTGATACCTTGACATTGAACCATGAATACAAAATACCCCTGTACACATACTGAAGACACGCCACAAACTAGCGCAAGACATTAAAAGAACTTTTAATGTATCAATTTATTGCATATGTCAGTACATAAAAATAGAAAAGTGTTTTTTGTAAAATTAATTTTATTGTAAAAACCAGACTAGAATGAGAATGTAAAACTCTGGCACAATTAGCACATACACGGTAACATTTACGCTTTGTCTACAAAACTTAATACTTCAAAAGACATTTCTGCTTTTACTATATATTAAAGAAAAAACAAATGAAAAGTTTGCATCATATATTCAATGACCGAATTCAAAACACAGGTGTTTAGAGTTTCAATATACTATCTCTATTTACACTTCTGTGGGGTTCTACTATAAATTATACAAGCAGGATGGCATTGTAAATTATTCTTAATGGGATACGTCAGGCTGATCCCACTACATGCAAGAGGCACTGACATTATATTTGGCAGAAGTGCCCCTAGCAAAATCACTTGTCATTAACAAAAATAAAAAGTACTTCTGAAGAACTGAATTACGAAATACAAATAGAGGTATGTCTGCATCTCTTTGCTAATAGAAGAGACCATACCTTAGACTCTCAATTCAGCCTTGCATTTTTCACTGTGAACATCCAATATGATGTAAATGATTAGCTTAGAGATGATAATATGCGTATTTTGCATAAATAGTTAATCCATCTGCCCTTCAACTGAGAGATTGCCTGTAGCCTACCAATTGTATTTGTGCTCTATTTCTAATTTTACCTGAGAAATGGACATAAGGGCAGCTACATCAGTTAATATTTTTTCAGATGAAAGCATAGCTTATCTCTCTGCATTTTACAGTTCAGAAACAAACACTGGGAATGTAAACTTGGCTTAGCAGAAAGCCTCAAGTATTTCCACTAATTAAAACCACTCACACGTGTACACACACAAGATCGTATACTGGATGCTTCCTTACAAGGACTCTACTGCTACAGCTTTTCCTGTTCAACTCCTGACTCCCTATTCTTGTCTTTTGTCTTTTTTTTTTTTAAAACTTAAAATTTCCTCTTATAAAAGAAACAGTTCCTTTAATGAACCTATTTAAACCAAGAGACTTTCTTACAAACCTGTGAAAAAAAACTCAGCTCCCTCTTCCCAAACTAGAAATTTAAATTTACAGGACAAATACTTCGGAAACATCTATACACAAATGGAGAACTGTTCAGGAAAGACACAGAATGGTATTAAGTGGAATAAACACAACAGTATCATAATATACCTTTTGGCAACTCAAAGTTATCATTACTATGTTGATCGCAGTTTACTGCCTGAAAATAGCTTTTAGCAGCAGGTAACTGTGAGTCTCCATCACACAGACTGTAAAATAAAAACAAGTCTCAACGTGTCAAAACAAATTTCTTCCCCCTTCTCTCTTCCTTTTATGTTCATGTGAACAGTAGTGGAATATTTGCACTAGAAAATAATTGCCTTCCTATTTTTTTCAGTGGATTTCATAGCCAATTCAATGAAAAATATCATGACAACAGACACTCATTCGTAATTGGACACACCCACCAGAGAGAAGTAAAAATGTCTGTATGTGGAAGGGGGAAGAAACCACATTGATTGTACAGGATGCATATATAACAGTTGTGTCTTTTCATATACTTTCAAAATCAGGCAAACGTTCATCTTTACATCCTAGACAATGTAGTGGAAAGATATGGCTTGATAATTAAGAGCAATGTTTAGATACAGTCCAGTTTCAACAGCTCCAGATTGCCACAATCTAATGCTACATATTTGACTTTCACTTAACAACTGTGCCCGCGTAAGAATACTTCATTTGTATGCAAATACCACATAATACCGGGGGTGTTTTGGGTTGAGATTTTTGTTTGTCTTCGATCGTTGGGGAGCGGGGTAACAAGGTCATGTTATTTTAGAAATTGATATTTTATGAAAAAACAATATTTAATGGCAAGTTATGACAACTTCTGAAACAACTATTTACTTCTTCATTCTGTCCCCAACAAGTAATCTAGTCTTTTGGCTTTATCAACTTGTTTTTAGAAAAGCAGGATTTGCCCACTTATTTTCCTTCTCTCCTCCCCCCCCCCGCCCTTAATTCTAAAGCAAAGTGAAGTAGCTGAAAATATATGCAAACAGCTCACACTGTCATTTTAGAATACATCATAGAAATGGAATGCTGTCTATTAACTCCCTTCTGCTATGTAAACAAAGCTTCACCAATATACCTTCCCCACCTGCCTCTCTCTCAAAAATACGTCAGCACTGAGGAAATAAGTTTTGGGTTAACTCAGATTTAAAACTATGCTCTGACTACAATGATTTCAGATCCAAAAAGGTCTACAGCTTTTTCAATCAACCCTAAGAAAATCTTAATAACAGTACAACAAAAGATACTTACCAGAGAAAGCAGCAGTGTCTGGTATGTACGAGTTTATTAAAAAAAAAAAAAAATCACATTTAAATAAAGTAAAACTGTACTTATCAATTGTTGTCAACTATTACCACGTGTTCATAAGACCTGTAACTCCATATAATAAATTTTAGGCGGCATAACCATTAAGGCACCAGTTCAGGAAAGCAGTTTTATTCAACCAGAGAACTTAAGCACAAGCTTAAAATACCACTGTCCATCAGGAAACATATTTTAAGCGCTGTGATGTTCTTCTGAATCAGGACAACATTGCAGAAAAGTTTATTTTAAAAAATGAATCCGAAGGGCATCTGTACAGATTGTGTGGAAGATTTTCCACATTTCATTCTTCCCATTAAAAAAAAAAATCAAACTATTAACTGCAGTAAATGAGAAATTAAACCTATAGAAGGGATTTAAACAGCTCCACACTCTAATATGCTCAAATAACACCACATAACTGTGATGGCCCTAACTAAAACAAAACCAACAGAAAAACAACCCTAACGTTCAGTCAGAATCAGTTTAAGTATTGCTGCCTCTGAAAAGGTAAGATACTAGCTTCAAAAATTGCAGCAGAGCTAAAGAAAACTCACTTCTGCTAATACTTTGGCTACGTTCACATGGTACAGCAGAACTGTAGAAGACTTTCTGCAAGCAAATGGGTAAAAGTGTTAAAACAGACGTCATCTCTTTCAGACTAGGTTTGGGTCTACTAAATTTAATGCACTGCTTATTTTTATTATCGTGACAGTAACAACTTTGTACATGAATGTCTAATCACGTGATCATGGTAATTATTTGGATTTGTTCCTTTTTGAGGTATAAACAAATGGCAGACATTCAACAAGACCAGCCTAAAAGAAAAGTTGAACACAAATACATACTTTTACCTTGTGATAGAAAGGAGTGTCATACACCACTCACTCTTCCTTGAGAAATCCCACCTCAAATGCACAAATGGACCAAGATCAACAAATAGTTTGCCTGTATGTTACTGAGAAGAGCTTGGGGCAGAAAGGAGCTTAGATCGTACTGCTCTCTTCTTGAAGATTACTTCTATTTTGTATGAAGAAATTGCCTGGACAAGATCTCGAAGCCATGATATTTAGGCACATACAACTTTCTGTGCACTACTATAATACAAATAGTAAAATGAAAACAGGGAAAGTGTCTTTTCTTTGACAACTGCAGTTTGAAATATGTATGTATGCATAACCATAAAAAACAGTAATAACCCAAGATAGTATACCTGCAAGTATACTCTACTGTTAATGTTATTTTATACTATTTTGCACGTTAAAAAATTCCCACCTTGCATAATATAAAATTTCAAGGAATAAACACTAATCTCATGCATGTACATTTTAAATAAACTCTAAGAGAAACAAGAAATCATTGTGCTAACCATGACTGTCCAAAAAGCTCACACATACAACAGTGAATACTGAAGAGCCTCCCGTTGTTCTAAACTAATAGATTCTGTACTACTTCTGTAGCAAGTTCCTTTAATAGCATCCATTGCACATATCAAACAAATGGAATATATGAACAGAGATACCAAAAAAGTATGAGAAAGACATAGAATGGTTCATTTACAATGCTGCAAATGAAAAAGTTATCTGTAACATACTAATAAAGCATCAGACCTTTCCAAGTTCAATTTCACTCTTTAGGCAAGTACAGACATGACATACATTTAAAAACGGACATTCTTTTACCACTTTTCACAAATCAAGGTACAGTGCAGGTACACCCCCACCCCAAAGAAGAATATCAATCATATTATTGTTACGTTAGATGATGTTTTCGCCATTTCTTCAGGGGAGTGACTCTTTATTACTTCTTTGATGAACTGTTCAAGTGCAGTGAAATAACCCTGGCACTGCCAAGTGTCATTATGAGTTCCATCAGGAAATATCGCCAATCTCTTAGTCCGAGCTGGGGATAATTCATAAAGTTGCTTCATCATAACTGGTGGAATTAACTGGTCAGACAACCCAGAGATGAAGAGAGAAGGCATTCTGCACTGAGAGATTTTTCTGTAGGACAGAAATTTGTTTTTGTAGCACCATAAAGGAAGATATCTCATTGGAAAGAAAGAAAACAAAGTACTGGCCATGTATGGGATGCTAAGAAAGGTGTTCTCCACCACAATGGCAGAAATCCTATGGGAATTTTCAGAAGCTAAGTGAATAGCTACTGCTCCCCCCAAGGAACGGCCAAAAAGAAAAATTTTTGTTTTATCAAGATCAGACCGAGTCATCACATAGTCTAACACAGCCTCAGAATCTAAGTACAAACCTTCTTCACTTGCTTCTCCTTCACTTTTTCCATACCCTCTATAATCGACAAGAATTAAGTTTACTTTCAGGTTTACCAGCATTAACAAAGCATTTGGCAACCTGTGGCCAATGTTGCCTGCGTTCCCATGAAAGTAAATGATGGTTGGAGAATATGCTGCATTGTCCCCTGTGTATCTCAGCAGAATAAGATTGAGAAGAACTCCATCTTTGGTTTTGATGAAGATATTTTCATGTGGTATACCAGTAGGCATAGGAACGTAAAGGCGTGACGAAGAGGGCTGTTCAGGAAAGTAAAGCAGTACATCCTGGAATTTATATAATATACCCGCTATCGATACAAATATTAACATAAGTAGTATAATGCCTCCGTACAGGTGAAAAGTTACTATCAAGGGTAAAAGACAAATACGGCAGAGACTCCAAGACCAGGAAGCCAAAGCTAGCAGCCATCTTTTAACGAAGTTCCAAAGCATCCATGACTTTTCCATTGTAGAAGTCAGTGATCTTTTACTCCAAGTAGATCCTGTAAAAAAATCCCAAACATATATGTATAAATACAGGGGAAAGAAAAAGGAAGTAATTTAAGTATTCATACTTGCAGAAGACAAGTCAAGTCAATATATTAAAGTATAAAGATCAAACTTGGTGGCAAACTCCCTTTGAATTTTTGAAAACTATTCAATTCTGTAAATCAAGCAGAAAAGCAATCATAAGGAAAAGGCTTTAGAACTCTTCGAAATCCCATTGATATTTCAGCAAGCAAGGTCCATCAGCAGCACTAGAAAAATGGTTGACTAACACCATACATAATAACTTCTGCTTTCCCTCACTCATCACTACCAACCAACAGAACCACCATACAGACCATATCACCAAAACCATATCAGCCAAAGCTCGTCATAGAAGTAATTCTAGAATCAAGACAGCACACACAAAAATAGACCTTATTTCTAAATTCCTACTGAATAAGGCCAAGAAAAGCAACCGGTAAGCCCATGTACTTCACTCTGCAACCAGTGGAGTCTAAAAATGTATACTGGGATCTGCTATCTTTTAGCAACTGTGGTTCAGAATCTTGATCAACTGTGATTACAGAGCAACACATAAACTGGTCATGAGAAAGACACTTCTCTATACTAAGATACCACATTGTAGTTACACTTATTAATGCTGGTTTGCTATATTTGGATTGGTTCTGTTTTATAACGATAGCTTTCTATTATCAGATCACTAATCCATATTAAATCTTTAGCTAAATGAAAGAGTGTATCATCATACAAGAACACTGAAAATGGTCAGCTAACTACATTTATTCTCTAATCAATGAAAAGCACAACTGCTAGAAGCCCACAGATATACTGCCTGAAAGTTGGCAAGTCCACTTGTTTGAGAATACTCTAAGTTATATAGCAAGTAATAAAGTTTAGACACAAAGCTGTAACCTCCTAAAATGACGCAGTGCAGCACTAAGTTGCATTAACTCCAAAGGATTCTGACGTGCACCAGCCATGTTGGTAGGATCGAGTGATAAAAGGTGACCTCTGCAGTCACAGTCTTTGCACTCCACAAATATGAGAAGCGTGCAATATGACCAGGAAAAACTGCCATCTCTGGTTTATGCAGATAATTATATATTAATCAGAAATAAAAATAAATCTTTGACATTGTAAGACTCTCATATTAAACAAAGGCAATGTGAAATTAAGCTTTTATACCACGTATCTACTCCAAATATGTAGAACTGATAAAATACAGAGTAGTCTAGAGAGCAACTACCCTAACTTTGTTCTCTTACATTATTCATTAAGTTATGTTCAATATCCACATACAAGTATGCACAAATATTATCTATATGAGAATTTAATTCTTGTGATCCATTTCTCCAGTAAAAAAGTCACCATAATTCTGACACACATAAAGTAGGTACTTTGATTTGTAAGAGAACTTCCTAATGAAGTTGACAAACATTTCCTTCGTTGCATTTCAAGACAATAAGTATACTCGTAACAACACAGTAAAAACACTCTTTGTTCACGCGATTCACAATTTTGCAGACTTTGCAAAATTAAAGATTTCAAGATGCTTTCTCAATAGAACATTCACAAAAGATGCCCATCATTAAAAACAACTACTAAAAACTGAAGTAGTCATAAAAAAACCTTACTTAAGGTGATGAAGCTTTGCAGATGGCTATCCCATATACACTAAGAGTTGCTATTCGAAGACCGATATCAACAGCCGATTTTATAAGCTGTGTTAGTTTCATTTGTGCACTGCTTCTACTTTCATTTCAGCAGGATAATATTACCAAAATGCTGTGCTACTGAGATACTACTGCTGTGTGCAGTATAAAAAAATGTATTTATAAAAATAGGCATATATAAAACATTTGCTGCTGGAGTTGCAAAACCAATGTACCCTACAACTAGAACTCAACATAATAGTAGTTAGCAGGAAGGGTAAACTACACAGTCACAAATGTTTAATACTCACATGCATATTTAAGTAAAACTGAGTACTCTGCACTGGCGAACAAATACATGATTATTAGTTTTCTTCCCAGCTATGTGAAACTTCACTAGTTCCATCCATTTCCAGGTTTGAGACAGACCACGTCTCTTCCTTCACACCTTACTGTAAGATTTGTTAACTCGAGGACTAACACACAGGTTTCTTCTAGGTTCTTCCTCACCTCATTCCAATAGCAAATGAAAGATCACTAGAAAGGAAAATGATGGTTTCTCAAACAAGTATATAGGCCTCGAAGAGACTCTAAATCAAGTCAACACAAGCTCATCCTCGATAAAGCTACAAATGATGCTTTCTGTGGAGTCTGAAGTAGCAGGCCTTCCAAACATTATCTTTCTTGACTTGAACAGTAGAAGATGATACAACCAGAAACAAATTTCCACTTAAAGGACATAAATAAAAAGAGTAAGCTGATACAGTAATTTTCAGTGCGTGATAAGGTGTTCTTCAACACTTTTTGTACTGTATGAGATTTGAGACTGTTCAGCAGGGAAAAGGGTGAAATAGGGTAGGGAAGGGAGGACAATATATTTAGACTTTCATGTCTGATTTGGTCAACCTAAGAAACAAGAGTGGACCCTGGAATAGCCTGTATCTTTTTCTAGACAAGACTACTTCTGATCTTAGACTACAAGAACCACTTATTGACTTGCTCTATAACTGCCTGATGCCCCACTTAAAGCAAGAAGCATCCACCCCTTTATGTCTTCTAAAAGAGGACTTTTTATTCAATTTTGGTCACCTATAAATACAACTAGCTATTTTTTCTTTTTTAATGGCTGACTGTTTCACAGGATTATCTTAGTTATATTGCCTTCTGCTGTTAAAAAGTATCATAGCTCTAAAAAGAGGTGGCATGAAACACCATCCATGAGACACTGGAAGCAAGTGAAGTCAGCAAGTTGGCTAGTGGAAGGTCTTCTGTTTTAGCCAAGAATATAAGGTTTCTTTACAGATTTCCACTTTGAATCTCCTGGATAAAACATTAATCCTTAGAAAAATAATTCTTAATTAATTTTTTTCTAAGGAACATAATATTGCAGCACTATATTTAATGTAATTCTCATAACTTCTCCAATTACAAGGTTCTCCTATAACAAGTCACATCCCATTTTACAGCATACAGTATTTTATAAACACTGATTATTTAAACTAACTTAGAGGCTACAGAAACAAGCTTTAGGGAAATTTTTCATTCTTTAAACTTGTCATGGAAGTCAAGAACTGTGACAAGTATACAGTCATCAAGAGAAGACCCCCAAAGTTTTATCTGGTAGATGTTTTCCTAGGTATTAATGGAAATTCCTACACAAGCTGTTCTTGTTCTTACCTAGTCTCACTATTGTAAAATAATTCCTAACACTTAAGAGGAAGAGAGACTGAGTAGCTTAAATTCTTTACTGCTAGTTCAATGTTAATTAACCTCCAAATGTGTAACCTACCTTCAATTTCTCCGGACTATATAAACTGAGTTCCTGATCTCTCTCCTCACAGATGATGCTTTCTCAATCACAGATATGATCAGAGGTCTATCCTCTAGCCCCTATCTGCTTCACATTTCCTCCTGTCCCCCCCCAATAACACTGCTTTAGAAAAGCTAGCCTTTTTCAATACTGGTGGTTCCTACAAGTTCGGAGGGGGGGGTCAAGTTAAAAGACATGACACTGACATACAAACCATTAACACAGAAGGACAGCAATGAGGTCCAATTCAGCCATGCTTTTGGCTTAAAGGCTCTTAAAGACCAGTTCAGTTTATACAGCCAAGGAAGTGTATTGCCTCTCAAAACGTAAATTAGATTTCGAAGTGATGAGTTTCATTCTACACCACAAGGATATACACATATGTAGATATGCAAACACATATTTGTATCTACAAATCTCCCTCCACTGCTGAATGCACAGTCTATGGATTATTGCAGACCTCTACATTTTATCAGATGAGCTACAAATCCAATAATTAAGTAATTAGTGAAAATATAAATCACTCATAGCAATAAAAATTCTAAGGAAAAAATCTTTAAGATGAAGCTATTTTAACAATATTCTGCTATGCACTAATGCTGTTGATAAAATAATGTCATTATTAACTGAATATCATAAAAAACTCAAATGCATACTTACAAAGTAATTGGCAACAATTTTTCATTCATTCTGAATGTCAATTGAAATTATTCTTGTATGTACCACAAATTCTGTTGTATTTTTTGTCTTTGTTTATGTGTCAATATCAAAAAAGTGCTGTTTTCCCAAACTAATCACATTATAAAACATTTACCTTTGGATGTGATGATTTCCCAGGCTTCATCTCTGCCTGAAAGACAATTCCATTTATGAACTTTGAGTAAAATTACTGTTAAATTATACACATAATTATCACTTTCAGCCATTAGAAAGAAAACTAAGAGGTGCTAACAGCCAGTACTCTTAGACATTATCTCTGCTTTACTGGTAAAACTGTGCATATCCTGTTCGTGCTTCTAGCAAGCTTAGTGCATTTGAAACATCTGATAAACTTGAAAACATCTTATAGTGCAGTTCGAGAATCACATCAAAACATCCTATGTTTTATACTCACAACACAGAGCAGAAACCACACAAAATGCACAAGAACAAAGTTATCATGGATTTACATTGCCTCTATAAAACCAACTTTTAATAGGTGATCAGCCTTAAAATTAGCACTAAGAGTAGTAACTGCTTAGCAGCCATTCTCTCATGAAAGAGATTTTTTTAAAAAGTTCTAGTACTCCCTGCAATCCACTAGGTTTCAGTTTCAAAACAAAAAAAAATAAATGAAATATTTCTTAAGAACACTGAGAAATATGTGAAGACATCTTTTTTTAACTGCACTTCTTTCTCCTACACTCCACCTCCTCCAGACACAGACAAGATTTACACAAGTTTTACATTTATACATATTTATTCAAAGACTTCTGTAAGCAGAAATATTAAGTCCTTGATTGTCAAAAAAAATAGTTTCAGAGAGCAGACTAATCTGGAAGAAAACCTAGGAGTTTAGTAGAGACAGAAAAAGTACACTTTCTTAGTACTAAAAAGATTCATTAAAAAAAAAGTTAAAACAGTAAAGTAGCTACTCTAAACTAAGGAAAAACAGACTACGAATGTCTGATGTCAGACCTTTAAGGGCTCAGACTTTTAAAATCAGCAAGTCACCTCTCCTAATTATTTCAAACAAACTTCTACAGCTCTGCATCAACTGGAATACATTCATAACTTAAAGTGTTTTTCCCTTAACTGTTATATACTTCCTCTCCCAGCTGACAAATCTTAGTGAACCTAGAATCATGGCAATACTGTACAAAAAAAACCCCAGAACAACAACAGCAGCAAACCAGATTTGGTTATCATATCAGACTGTCAGCTTTCTGATTTTCCAAGCATGTTAAACCATTGCATTTTTTACCTAAAAGACACATCCTGCTCAGTCTTTTCAATGTATTCACTTGGCACATTAAATAATACTGAAGTTCGCATCCCCCGCCCTGTCTCCTACAAGCATCCTCATTTGGATAAGTTGTTCCATACCCCAGCGGAGACAAACAAAGCAGCAGAGTCAGACCTAACTGTGAAGATGCAAAAGCTTTTCCAGGGTTGTGCAAGGTGGGCACCTGAAGGAACTTTTATGGGCACTGCCAAGGCAACATTCCCTGGGGAAGGGCATCCCAAAAGACGTGGGGGGCAGCAATGGGAGAGCCACTCTTATTTGCAAAAAGACCCCAAACACAACATCAAAGCCTTATCTGGGGAGGGACTTTTTACAAGGGCAAGCAGTGACAAGACGAGGGGGAATGGCTTTAAATTGGAAGGAAGAGGATTTAGATTAGACATCAGGAAGAAATTCTTCACAATGAGGGTGGTTAGACACTGGCACAGGTTGACCAGAGAAGCTGTGGATGCCCCATCCCTGGAAGTGTTCATGGCCAGGCTGGATGGGGCCTTAAGAAGCCCGGTCTGGCGGGCTTTGAGGGCCCTTCTAACCCAAACCGTTCTATAATTCTATGACGATCTATCCCATGCTCGCGCCCTCTGCCCCCAATCCCCAGCCTTCGGCCCCGCAGGCGCGAACCGGCTCCCAGCCCTCGCCGGCTCCCACCCCGCTGGGGACAGGACCATCCAGGCACGGGCGAGGCAAGACCCACCCGCCGCATCCTCCGCCTCAGGACAGCGCAGCCCGCGATGCGCAACTTCAACTGCAGCTCCTTCCGACACAGGAACTCACGCAACCTCAATCGCGGCTTCCGCTGCCGGGTCACAGCCCTCCCGCTCGCCTCTTCTCTTTTTTTTTATTTTCTTTAACCCTGCCCACCTTCTCCAGCGGCGGTAACTGCGCAGGTGCGGGATCACCGCGATCGCCTGCGTCGCGCCCGGCGGAGGAGTGGGTGTTGCGGCGTCACCGCGGCGCTGCTGCCCTTCCGGAGTGGCCGGGTTCTCCCGGGATCCGCGTAAGTCTGCGCTGGGACAGCGACTGCTCTGCCGTCTCGACCCGGTACAGACACTGCCCGCGGGAGGGGCACCGGGAGCCGCGCCGGGAACGGCGTCGGGAACCGCACCGGGAGCGGCACCGGCCGCTACGCCTGCACCCGGAGCAGCAGCCGAGGTCGAGGAGGTGCCGGGACCGGGATGTGCTATGAGGAGGGGAGCGTTGGACGGAATGTTGTTCCTTGAAGGAGTGGGAGGGGTGCGCGGTGCCTTCTCCTGTTGGTACCCGAAATACCGGCTGATAAACTCTTTAAGACTTGTTTTGGAGATTCAGGAAGCTAAGCATTCCTTATTTCAGCACTGGGCGCATGAGGGAATGTTTTCCATCAATCGTGTAACGAGACAAGTGCTGGGGACAGAATATATTTCCCACTTACAAGCATATGTATAAATTTTCCCAGAAATCTTATGTATATTCTGTTACTTTTCAAGGACTGATTTTGATTTTATTATGAGCTTCACAACAGCCAAATCTTTGCTGATTGGAGCTGTGGGGCCAGCTCTCTGTCCAATGTTGTTTTAGATAGGGAAAGACTGCAGACAGAGATGATGATAGAAGAAGGCACATGTGATCAGCACATATCATACTTAACACAGGACCTTATCATTTCTCTTTGAACAGTGTCTGAAAAAATGCTATTTGAAGAAAACATACTGTAAAGAAAAGGTGCTGTCAGAGGGGCGTTCTGCCTAACTTACAAAGAAATACAGTTACTTAGATGACTTAACCCTACTTTAGCTTAAATCAAAATACTCCACTTTTTGTAATAGTAACTGCTTCTTGTATCAGAAGCATCATAGCGGCTGGCTGAGCTTACCCATAACCAAGGTCAGGGCTACCAACAGGTGACCTGTAAAGATGACAGTTAAATCCTAATTAGAAAAATCAGTAAATCCTGATTAGAGAATTTTTTTTTTTTTAAAGACAGAATAACATGCTGGCATTTTCTTTCTCTACAAACACATACTTTTCTTTTTCTTAGTGAAAACCGGACTCTGATGGCTTCTGTGCCTGTTTCGCAGGCTTCTCCGAAAAATACGGTGGCCTCTCGCGTGCCCTTTGCAGATCTGTGTTCTACTCTGGAGCGGATACAGACGTGTAAATCTCGTCCAGAGAAAATCAAGTTTTTCAAGGATTTTCTGGATTCCTGGAGAAAATTCCATGATGCTCTTCATCAAAAAGAGAAAGACGTCACAGATTCTTTTTATCCAGCCATGCGTCTTATTCTTCCGCAGTTGGAAAGGGAAAGGATGGCATATGGAATTAAAGAAACTATGCTTGCAAAGCTGTATATTGAACTGCTTAATTTACCAAAAGATGGAAAAGATGCTTCCAAACTTTTAAATTACAGGACACCTGCTGGCTCACGTGGAGATACTGGAGACTTTGCAATGGTTGCATACTTTGTGTTAAAACCTAGGAGCCCAAAGCAAGGCAGACTGACGATAGAACAAGTCAATGAACACTTAGATGCGATAGCTAATAACAATGCTGCTAAAAACAAGGGTCTGTTAAAGAAAAGTCTTCTTCAGTTAATTACCCAGAGCACAGCACTGGAACAAAAATGGCTTATCCGGATGATTATAAAGGATCTAAAGCTTGGTGTTAGTGAACGCACTATATTTTCCATTTTTCATCGTGATGCTGCTGAATTGCACAATGTCACAACAGATTTGGAAAAAGTTTGCAGACAACTGCACGATCCCTCTGTCTCACTTAGTGATGTTTCTATCACGTTGTTTTCTGCTTTTAAACCGATGCTTGCTGCTATTGCTGATGTCCAGCAAGTTGAGAAACAAATGAATAATCAGGTATTTTACATAGAAACTAAACTGGATGGTGAACGTATGCAGATGCATAAAGATGGAGATGTGTATAAATATTTTTCCAGAAATGGGTTTGACTATACTCAGCAGTTTGGCGCTTCCCCCCTTGATGGCTCATTGACGCCATTTATTCATAATGTGTTTAAGAGCAATATACAAAATTGCATTCTTGATGGTGAAATGATGGCTTACAATCCTGAGACGCAAACCTTCATGCAGAAGGGAAACAAATTTGACATAAAAAGATTGGTGGAGGACTCTGATCTGCAGACCTGCTTTTGTGTTTTCGATGTTTTGATGGTTAACAATCAGAAGTTGGGTCACGAAATACTAAGCAAAAGGTATGAAATCCTAAGTAGCATATTTACCCCAGTAACAGGCAGGATACATGTTGTGCAGAAAAAAAATGCCAGAACAAGAAAAGAAGTAATTGATGCTTTAAATGAAGCAATAGATAACAGAGAAGAAGGAATTATGGTGAAAGATCCCATGTCCACTTACAAGCCTGACAAACGTGGGGAAGGCTGGTTGAAAATCAAGCCAGAATACGTCAATGGGCTGATGGATGAACTAGACCTTTTAATTGTTGGTGGCTACTGGGGAAAGGGCTCACGTGGTGGAATGATGTCTCATTTTCTGTGCGCTGTTGCAGAGACACCCCCTCCAAATGAAAAACCTACCGTTTTCCACTCTATTTGTCGGATTGGCTCTGGCTATACTATGAAGGAATTGTATGATCTGGGTTTGAAACTGTCTAAACACTGGAAACCCTACCATAGGAAGGACCCACCCTGTAGCATTTTGTGTGGAACCGAAAAACCCGAAATGTACATTGAACCTTGCAACTCTGTCATAGTTCAGGTCAAGGCAGCAGAGATTGTTAACAGTGACATGTACAAAACTGACTGTACTTTGAGATTCCCCCGAATTGAGAAGATCAGAGAAGACAAGGAATGGTATGAGTGCATGACCATAGATATGTTACAAGACCTCAGAGGCAAAGCAGAAGGGAAGCTGGCATCGAAGCACCTTCATATATATGAGTGTGATGAGCCCCAAGAGAAAAAAAGGAAAACTGTATCAAAGGTAAAGAAGGTAATTGGAATAGCTGAGCAATTTAAAGCTCCTGATCTTTCTAACATAAGCAGGGTTTCAAATATATTTGAAGATGTAGAGTTTTGTGTTATGACAGGAATGGGAAAATTTTCAAAATCTGAACTAGAAAGCAGAATAGCCGAATATGGTGGCAGTGTGGTACAGAACCCAGGGCCGGAGACATACTGTGTCATTGTAGGAGCTGAGAATGTCAGAGTGAAAAACATCATTGCTTCCAACAAATATGATGTGGTCAGGGCAGAGTGGCTGCTTCAGTGTTTTCAGACCAAAATGCTGGTGCCCTGGAAGCCAGCCTTTATGATTCACATGTCTCCTGACACCAAAGAACATTTTGCTCGTGAGTACGATTGTTATGGAGACAGCTACACAGCAGACACGGATGTTGCACAACTCAAGGAAGTGTTCTCAAGAATGAAAGACAATAAGGTGATGCCTTTGGACATGATCGCATTGTTAGAAGAACGTTATTCATGGAACAGTTGTCTGCTCAGTATATTCAGAGGAAACACTGTTTATGTGGACTGTTATGCTATTGTTAATGACCCCAGAACCAAAATACATGAAACAACACTCTCAGTTAGAGCTTTGGAACTGCGTTTTTATGGTGCAAAAGTAGTCTCTTGCCTCGAAGAGGGTGTCACTCATGTTGTTATAGGAGAAGATCGTTCCCGAGTAAAAGACATGAAAGCACTGAGGAGAACATTTAGGAAAAAATTTAAAATCGTGTCTGTGTTGTGGGTAACAGCATCAGTGGAGGAAGGAGTCCCAAAGAATGAAAATCAGTACTTAGTTTAAAGTAGTTTTTAAGCTTGGAGCAAAATTATTATTGTTGGAATTGTTGGACTTGGGTATTATGAGCTTGCCTTCAATTTTTTGAGTGTTTTCGTGTCCATTTAAAGCTGGCTGTGGCTAAAGAATAACACTGTATTGTTGAAATTAGAAGAAGGCTTTTAATTACACTGTTGTAGAAGCACAAGGATGCTAAGTTGTGCTGGAAGAGGAAAAAAATCCACCGCCAGATAAATAATATAAGCTTTTTACTTCATAAACAGATCTCAGGAGTGATCTAGTATTTTACATGAGAATTCATAGCTATTAATTGTGCTTTCCCCCATTGTTCAAAATAGAGGCAATTTCCTATTTTATGGAGATTTTACTATTAAATATGTTGTTTGTTTAGAAATTTACAGTCACATTCATGTTTTTGTAGAATTGTTTTGTGTTTATACCATATACTACCAATATTAAGTAATTTATAAACCCTGTCTGTACTGTTTTAATTTGTTTACATTGTTTTTAGCAGAGCCACACACAGCCTGAGTAGCACTTTGGTTTTAGGATATTGCATCAACCCTATGTCTGTTTGTATAAATAGCCATTGTAAAATAAAACCTGAATTTCTGATTGAGGTGCTAAAGAATTAATAATGACCTATATATCTATAAAATGCAAATCAATTATTTAAAAGCTGTGATAATGACCTCTTGTGCTCCTTACAGTTAAACTGTGTGAAGCATGACAGAGCTAGACTTTTAACTATCAGTTTTATCTTTCAACAAATGTTTCATAAGCTATTTCAGTAACATAAAATTGTTCCAAATATCCAGTTCAATGTGTATATTTTTCCATTACTAAATAAAATATATTTTTAAGTCTTCATGGTATATTTTTTAAGTTGTTCTGGTCTGAGCTAAAGCAGAAACAATTTTATAATTTTTCAGCTAAATCTCTTCAAAGTAACTTCATGTCTGAAAGTTAATGACATGTCTCTCAGACAGTGTCCCTCTCCAGAAGTGGTAATGTTTAATATTTATAGTTATCACCAAAGTTAATAGGGCACTGGTATGCAGAAAGGTCATTGCTTATACTTATTCCTATAGAAATCAAGGACATCTTCACGTTGCTGGAATGCTGTTAAGTGAAAGGGGCAAAAAAGGGTCGTATTTCAGGGAAGAGCAGACAGGGCAGGTGACCTAAAACTGACCAACAGAGTATTCCATTCCATATACATCATACTTGGTACAAAACTGAGGGATCATGAGGGTCAAGCTCTCTTCTTTGATGGCTGACACCCAGTGAGAACCTCATCAGTCTTTTTGCCCCGATCCTGGATCCATGCATTTTTGAATCCAGTTCCTGAATCCAGCCCCCATGTGCCTCGGAGTCCAGGCTGGGACTTTCCCTGTGTCTACCCTGCAGTGTCAATGATGACATAGCATCATCCAGGAAGTCTGAATTGGTTTTGTGTACTTGTATACACTTCATTATTTCCATATTAATGTTATTATCTTCCTTTTATTATTATTGTTTCATTAAGGCTGTTTTAGTGTTACCTTCCAATCTGCAAGTCTGTCTTTCTCTCATTTCCCTTTTTCCTTTTTGTAGCAGGGGACTGGGACTATAAGCAGCTTTAGCTGCTGACCTGGCTGGGGTTGGGATGTGCTAGGCTGGGACACTCGTTTCGTTTTTCCCCTCACCTTGTGTGTGGGGAAACTGGAACTACAATTGCCCCATGTTTAGCTGCTGATGAGACTAGAGTTAGGGACTAAAAACCTGGACACTAATTAAAAAAAAAGTTTTGACATCTGAAACTAGCCTTTATTATTATGTTATCATCATCCATTAAAAATAGTGTTCAAGAAGGAGGAAAAGCTGGAGTCAAAATGCTGAAACATTAATCTGACGTTTGAATTTCTAGAGGAACTCCTCTGTTTACAAAACATCAGCCCATTGTATTTTTTACTGCAATAAATACTCCCATTTTCTTAATTACATTTAGATCTTTGAAAATACGGGTTTTGTAGGTAAAGATTTCTTAGCTCACATTTTGTGTAAAGATGATTTTTACTTTTGTTTTAAATAGGTTCTTGGCTTGAGAGCAAGACTTCCAATTTGCACTGTAGTATAAAGTTTTAAGTTTATTTTAAGATGCTGTTCTGAAGAAATGGAGAAAGAAGGAAAAGAAAAAGGGACTGTAGACTTTGCAGTTTGGGAGAAGTAGAGAAAAGTTTGGTATCATTTCTATTCAGTGACTTTTATCTCACACCTTTCAAAAACGTCGGCAATGGAGAAAGAAGAATGCAATTTTCAGGGCCTGCTGTAGCAGAACATCTGGTAGGTACCATCTTGTCTGCAACTGTGTGTTGGTGAATGATGGCCTGATTTCTTGGTGAGTTACAAAGGCAGTTTTGTTCAAGCAATAAACTTCACAGTGCCTGGCAGAAGGTTTGTAGTGGATTGACTTTTGGATTTTTCAGATCTTCCTTAAAAAAAAAAGGCCTTTACAGGTCTTCCTTAACAACGGAGGTCAGGATCCACGGAAGTATTCCGTATCTTCCTTTAACATAACAGAACATATAAATAAGGTGTAGATAAGAGAGTACTCTCTCTTCCTCTTCCGGCAAACTGGTGAGCAGGAGGTTTCTTGCTGCTGGTCCTCTCTGAAGCTGAGACTTGTGGTAGCTGCTGTTGTCTGCCCACGCGTTGGGAGAGAGTCCTGGGTTGGATTTAGCTGTTCTGCTTTCCTCAAGGGAAGTGGTGAGACTTCATTAGTTCTTTACTTTGTTAGTTACTGGGTGTTATAGTTGTATACTGGGTGTTATATAGTTCCTTTTTGTCCTTTTTCCCATTTTTCCTTTCCCCTTTTCCCTTTCTTGGGAGTTTTGCATGATATCCTTGTGGTATAGTTCTTTGTATTTAGAAAAATATAGAAATATATATCTATAGTGTGATTTCGTTTTTTCTATAGTTTTTTCTTTTCCTTTGAAAGGGGGGGAAGTTTTGGGAGGAAGGCAGACTGAGCGGTTGGAGAGCTTGGGAAACCAGCTCAAGATTCTACTGTTCTCTTTGTTTATTGAAGTTTTAATAAAATAGGGTCACATCTAACTTTTTTTCTACTCTGAAAGGCATATGCTCCAACTAATGTAGTGCAGTTTTGGAACTAAAAGCCTGTGGGCAGCTTGCACAAAGTATGACAAATCTTGCCAGGAAACAATATATTTTTTTTAGTTCTTGTGAAATCCCTTTTGCAACAACTTAGTTGTAGTGTTGTAGTAGGTTTGGGTCTCCTTATGCAACCCTATTGTAAATATAGTGAATATCAGAACCGAATTCCTTTATTTCCTTCCTGCTTTTAGGAAGATAAATTGCTAGAGAAAGAAAAGGCAGGAAGCTGCAGTGAGTCAATATGAGACACTACCTATTTATTTATCAAAGATGCTATCTTTATACATACTGCATGAAATGATCACTAAGTAAAAGTTAAATGAATGCTTCAGGCAGGAGACTGTAAATAATGTTATGAATATAATGGTATGAAAAATCATTATTATTTAAACAATGAAACCTATGCCCCCTTATTTAATTTATATTTTCTTTGTTTTTGAAAAACAAGGATGATTCAAGTATGTAACCTGTCTAGCTAAATTATATTGTCAATTGATTTTGATAGTGAGCATACAACAACAATGCCAACTTCCAAGAGAAACTATTTCAACCATACACATGAGCAGGACTTCTAGTGTACCAGAACTTCATAGATGGGAAGGAGCTGTCAGAGCCCTCAGCACACTCGCCTCCTCCTGGGGTGTGACTATCTATGCTCAAGGCCAGCATTTTGGTGGTGTAGCTGTGTTGCCTTGCTCAGACAGTTGTGAAAATTGCTGTGTGCAAGAAGAGTTGTGACAAGCGTGGCTAGGGACCTCCTTCAATCAGTTTGGAAGCTGCATTTAAGTTCAGGCCCCCGGTCTTAATCCTCACCATAGCTATCTTGCAGATGCGCTTGGCCATGTACCTAGACGATCTCAGTCTTTACCCACTGACTTGATTTCCTAGCTTGATGTTGGACCTTCTTCATCTGTATGGGCTTACTTAGTCATCACTAGCTGACCAAGTTTGCAAACACCAGGCCTGCTTTGCTTATTTTCTTGGGTGGGACTTGTATGGTGGGACTGTGCTGTTTGTTGGTGAGGACAATGCCTTGTGCCCGCTTGCTGACCCCTCAGCTCCCAGCATTCTTCTCTTTGTGGAGTAGCTCAGTTACACCTCTTGGTTCTACAGGGAACTGAACAAAGGAAACTCAGCTTCTTTGAGGAAATCCTCACCCCTCACAGAACCCCCTCCTTGTCCTCCTGATATTTAGTTTGGATGTGAATTTCTTTCCAGGACTGAATGAAAAACTGGTAGAATTCTTACTAATTTTTACCATAGTACGTCTGTTTGGTGAAACACTTAAAATCTGTGTGGTCCCTATTGCTCAATTTTTAGTTACTCCTTCCTGAAATGGTACATCTGTGTGTTTTGAAAGAGTCGGCACAAACATCTGTGAAAAGCAGAAGGTCTGTTTATTCAGGTGAAATCAGTCAAAGTCTCCATCAGCTATGGTAAATGCCCAATAAAGTGTATTATTCTGTTTATAGTACTTCAATTTAGTAATCTGGTGGGAGATTTTAAAAAGCTCTATATTTTGCCAGTGAGGTTGATGCACAGCTTTTTATAACATACAATTTCAGTCTTTTAAAAGAATAAGCCATTTAATCTTTCCAATCCATATGTAATTACAGTTTGAATTCTTTCAAAAGAGGGACTTGAATTTGTATCTTATGAAATTTCTTGAAAAGGAGAAAAAAATGTTCATTTGAAGGTGGCTGGGGAAATGCCTTTTAACCTAGTCAGTTCAACTGAGCTTAAAGCGTCTTCAGCTGGTAACAGCTGTTGTACCACAAAACAGTAGATGGGCCCATAAAATTTTACTATACCACTTTTTGATGTGAAGGGATAGGAATGAGAGAACAGTCTATAAGTTTGAATTATTACACAAACCTAACAGTGAAGGTGGAGCCTGTAGGTATAATTAAAATATTTATCCATGTTATTTTTTAGAAGTAAGGAAATTAAAAGGCATTCATCTTGAAATTATTTTCTTTTAGATAAAATATTCTTTCGTTTATTGAGATGTTTTCAACAGATGTAGCTTTTCCTTTCTTTCTAGTTTTTGGGAAGATTATTTTGAAAGAACATAGAGAATTTAAAGTTCAAACTTCAAGCATTAGTGCTTTTCATTTTTTTTCTTATGAAGAATGCAGAATGCCTAAGCATGTGATTGTATTGGAAAACTGACTTACCAAGAATGTTTCAACACATAAATTTGTCACTGTGTTAGTGACAAAATATGTCTAAATTAATTCTGTGAGTAGAGGCCCTATGTAGAAGTGTGCAACCAGAGTTCAGTTTGCTCCTGTATAATGTACCACACACGAAGTAAAATACAGTATTCATGACTGAAGTTGCCAGAAATAAGATACCAGGGAAAAAAGAAGGATTGTTGCACAAGAAGTCAGCGTGTATAGTGTAAGGGGTTGTGCATTCCATGCTCTTATCCTCAGTCTTTCTTGGAACAGAATAAAATTACATAGTTTGGTTCTATGCAGAGTTCTACTAGTGAGTTAGAGAAGGTTAATTACGATATTGCTGGCACTTCTTATAAAGTTGAAATTAGCCTTTTAAGGTAGATTCAGGTATAAATTTTCTTATTGAAGGAAATGCTTGTGATTCCGATGTGATTTTTTTTAATGCAGTTTATTGTAGTATAAGGCTAGCTTAGTGGACAAGGAGAGAGCACTATGTGTTATTTTCCTCAGCTAGAAAGGCTTTTGATATGGTCTTCTCTAATGTTGTCATAGACAACTCATGAAATACGGGCTAGATAAATGGACAGGGAGGTGGACTGAAAAATAGTTGAACTGCCAGGATCAAAGAGTTGTCATCAGTGGCCCAGGTAAAAGACAAGAGGCTACGGGAACAAAATTTAATAGGGGAAATTTTGTTTAAAACTTGGAGAACATTATCTTACTATGAGGGTGGTCAAACACAGGAGCGGGTTGCCCGGAGAGGTTGTGGAGTCTCCATCCTTGGCGACATTCAAAACCCAGCTGGATATAGTCCTGAGCGATCTGCTCTATCTGAACTTGCAAGAGCAGAGGACTTGAACTATATGATCTCCAGAGGTGCTGTCTAGCATTGATTGCCCTATGATTCTGTGAGGCAGATCTGAACGGAAGTTGGCAGTCTAATTCCTGATGTCTTGTGAATGGGCAAACTGTCAAATGGTGGCATATTATACATAGCAAACTTAATGGTTTTTCTTTTCATTTGCAGTACAATAGGTATTACTATAACTAAAATTCTATAATTTTGATAGCTACACATTAAGATGAAGGAAAACCGTGTACTGTAAAGTCAATAATAAACTAATGAGTCCCTAGGCCAAAAAAAACCCCTAAAACATATCAACCACCCCAAAAAACAAACCCAAAAATCCAAAGCATAAAACAAGTCAAACTATACTGAACATGAATGCCAAGGTTGTTCAAAGTCTCATAATCAGTGGAAAGAACTCTCTAAGTACTGTGTATAGGTTTTTGAATAACAGCCAGATCTGGGAAAGCAGAAGAGCTTGCTTTCAGTTTGAGGTGATACACAACTGTATCAGTTTTGGAAGTGAACACAGGTTCCAGTAACTTAACCACTTTTGTCTGATTGCCCACCCTTGATCCCAGAGCGCTTAACTAACAGCTTCTTTCTTGCAATGGTAAACTTTACATACTTAAAAAACCACTCCCAACCACAGTTTGAGTCCCTGGGGGCAAATGAGAATCAAGGAAGGAGGTAGAATTTCTCTGCGTTCTTGCGCATGGCAGCTTGCTTCTGAAGCCAATACTCTACAGCCTGCCTTTCCTAAGCAGGTTTTGCAACAGCAGCAACTAGAGGCAGCATGTTTTTTCAAATCCATGTTTTCAGTCTCCACATCTTAACACCTGCAGTTAATGAACTAACGGTCTGGTCAAAGGCAGGTGGATAAATGGGGCATGTGTGCCTTATCTGTGGATAGATATATGTATTAAAGTAAAAGGCAGCAACAGCCATGTCACGTAGCTTGTATCAGTTTAGGTTTTGTGGTTGCTTTTTTCCTTCTTGTTTTCTCACAGCTTCTCCCCAGGCTTAGCCTCTTTTGACTAGCTTATTAGAGATTTTAAATACCAGACCTGTGTCCTGCCTAAGCCAAATGATGTTATCCATCCAGTTTAAACTAATTTGCATAATTCTGTGTTATTCTTCAGTCTGTCCTGCTTATATATGCTTATACCAGACATAATTAAATGTCTTGGCTTTATTTTATTTTATTTTATTTTATTTTATTTTATTTTATTTTATTTTATTTTATTTTATTTTATTTTATTTTATTTTATTTTATATCTTTGAGTGCTATTGGAGTAAGAAGAAATTAAGAATTATCCAAGGTTAAAAAAAATTGAAGATAACAGGTATCACATTGTTCATATCTGTGAATGTCGTTGTATGAACAAAATAGAAATAAACAGGATTGCTTTTTTTTTGTTTATTCTATCTAGTTGTGACTGAAACACAGCAGGTGCTGTGAGCAGGCTGCCTGACATTGCAGCAGCATGTAACAGCAACCAGGGCACAGCAGTGGGATCTCAAGCAGTAAAGATGTTAACAAAGTCAGTAAATAAAAGTTGAGAGAAAGCAAAACATAATTTTACTCTTTTCTGTATGATAACTCCGGAAGTCTTTTTTTTCTATATTGACATATCTAAATTCTTATGCTTAATGAAGAGCTTTATAAAGACACCAACTGCTGTATACAGATCTCACACAGATTCCTGGCAGAAACTCCGTAAATGGCATCTGAGGTGCAGTACAGGTAACATTTAAAAATTTTAGAGTGAAATATTTAATTTTTTTAGTGACTTGGGGATCTAAAGGGACAACTTACATCCTAGGAAGAGGCTTTGCTCTTAATAAATAATAGGACAGGGAAAGTATTCTGTTGTATGTGTTTGGGATAACCTGCCTTCCCGACCTCTATTTTTGGCATATATGGGCAATTCAGCCTTTCAAAAATTGTGCTTACAATTTCTCTCATAGTGCATTATCTTTTAGTGTAGAATACATTTACAATTACACAGTATTTATAATTTTACATTAATTTATTTTGATGGGTCTTCTTTGTTTATGAATTCTTGTCTGACTTACACAATTCTATGGTTTTTTTGGGGTGGTGAGCTCTTGACTAAAGTTTTGGCTGCTACCCAAATGGATAGACCACAGGGATGGTCTGTGGCTTGGTTATGGCCCTGCCCTGAATTTCTGTTGGCCTTCTTGGCCACCTGGGCACACTACCAGCTCATATTCATCTGACTGTTGAACAACACCCCAAGTTCTTTTCCAGGATAGCTTTCCAGCCACTCTTCCCCAAGCCTGTAGCATGGTATGGCGTTATTGTGACCCAAATGCAGGACTCGGCACTTGGCCTTGTTGAATCTCATACAATTGGCCTTGGCCAATTGATCCAGCCTGTCCCTCTGCAGAGCCTTCTTATTGTAAGTTTACCCTGTAAATGTAGAACTCTGAAAACTTCATACGATAAAGTAGGTTTTTTTCAGGACTTCTTCCTAGCAAAATGGTCTACACATTCTCATAACACAGCAAGCCAGAAGTAGAAACTCATTTGATCTCTCTCAAAGAAGTCAATAAAAGTGAAAACTTATTCCCTTTAGCTCCTCGCATCTCTTACCCTATGACTTTTATAATCCTGCATGGATCCAGGCTTTGGGACAACAGTTAATAGAGCTTTCATCCTTCTACATATTTTGCCTACTTTATTTATAGTCAGTTATTTGAATGTTCCTCAGGAATGGGAGAACCATACTAGTGTTGTATTGTAACTGAACCCAAAACATCTAACTGGTTCGATAGTTACTCTGATAAATGAACTATTGTATCAAAAGGAGCCTCTCTCTAGAAACTCCACAAACTGAGTGGAACGCTATTATAAGGGCAATAAAAAAATCTCATTAACCAGAAGAAATTTACTTCTTTTATTTTTTTTTTTCCAAATCTAGATACCTAAGGCAAGACTGGCACAGAACTTGGATTCTTCCTAAAGTTGTGTGAACATAAACCATTATTTGAAAAGAACTGGTTAATGTCTAGATTTTAGAATTGGTTTATAACCTGAATTCATGGAAGAAGTACCAGCCAGAGGAAATTTCAGTCTTTGCTCTATAACCTGTTTATTTGTTTTACATCGTAGATTCCATATAAAAGGAGTAATCATGATAGGAACTGACAGTAATCCAGAAAAATGCTCTAGCATCTGACCCACAAGATCTAGTGAGAGGTCTGGAGCTGAGGGAAACTGTATTTCCAGAGAAGTTTTCAGATAGAAGAAACTTCATATATCACAGTTCTTCTGCTGTTTGAAGACGTGTAAGTTTCTCAGTTTAAGCTCAGAGTTTCATTTTGAAATGATGGCTTACCTGTCAGCTACCACATAACTTCTGACTGACCAGGAAATGTTAGAAGGTGAAGTGGTCCCACCTGACTGAAAAGGGGACATCCACAGTATTGGGGAATTTTTATAGTACTCTTCAAGGCCAATTAAACACACGTTTGTAGTTAAATATAAAGAAAAAAAGCACTGGGGAGAGTCTTACCACATTTCTACATGGAGTGTGCAAAGCCATGTCACAAGCAGATTCCTTATATATCTTCCATCAGCACCAATCCCAAGAGTGGATGCATGTGGCACCTCAGCCTACCTGTGGATTCATTCCCAGCCCCCTTTGCTGTCTAAAGTTGTAATCTGAGCTTGGACCTTTAAGTGCTCCCATTCCTGGATGGTCTACAAGACAATGCTGAGGCTATTTGTTATCTCATCACCTAGGGAAACTTTGTTCCCTTGCAAGGAGATGTTCTGTCTGTGGCATTCCTGCTTCCAGCCAGTTTAACCCTTCTTGCCCTCCATTCCAGATCATTCCTTTGTCACAAATTAGAATTTTCCCTTCAACAACCCAATTTCAAAGGCTGGGTCATGCAATGCATAGAACAGATCCTTTAACACCTCTTCTCTTGGAAACTATATCTCAAAAGTCTCTCTCCTTTCAAGTTCTGCAACCAATTGCTTTTGGCCTGTTTTATTTTTTGCGGCATTCACAGAAACTCAGCTCAGGTAATGACTCTTACCTGTTTGATGTAACCAACTGATGCAACTGTCTGGATCACTTTAAACACCTTTAGCTATATGCAAAGAAACTATAACAGCGTAACACATGTAGCTTTAAAGTAGATTGCAATTAGTCATTGCTTGGCACATGCAGAAGATAGCTACCTAATAAAGAACTAGGCTGAAGGTTAGTGTGTTCAATCTTTATTTCTTCTCATGCGAAACTCAGAGCCTCATTACTAGTCAGGCAAGAGTCAGTAATGAGGTGAACTCAGGAGAACTCTGAGTCAGAAAGGTTGGCCTCTGCTACTCTCTGGATCTCAGCTCTTCCTGAGATCATAGAATCATAGAAACATAGAATTATCTGGGTTGGAAAAGACCTCCAAGATCATCAAGTCCAACCCTTAGTCCAACACTATCATGTTTACTAGATCATGGCACTAAGTGCCACATCCAGGCTTTTTTTAAAAACCTCCAAGGATGGTGAATTCACCACCTCTCTGGGCAGGCCATTCCAATGCCTGATTACTCGCTCTGTGAAGAACTTTTTTCTAATATCCTGCCTAAACCTTCCCTGGCAGAGGTCTAAGCTCGTGCCCTCTTGTTCTGTTGCTGGTTGCCAGGGAGAAGAGTCCGACCCCCACCTGTCTACAACCTTCTTTCAGATAGTTGTAGAGAGTGATGAGGTCACCCCTGAGCCTCCTCTTCTCCAGGCTAAACAACCCCAGCTCCCTCAGCCTCTCTTCATAGGACTTGTGCTCAAGTCCCTTCACCAGTTTTGTTGCTCTTCTCTGGACCCGCTCCAGCACCTCAATATCTTTCTTGAACTGAGGGGCCCAGAACTGAACACAATACTCAAGGTGTGGCCTCACCAACGCTGAGTACAGGGGAAGGATCACTTCCCTCGTCCTGCTGACCACATTATTCCTGATACAGGCCAGGATGCCATTGGCCTTCTTGGACACCTGGGCACACTGCTGGCTCATGTTTAGCCTCCTGTCAATCAGTACCCCCAGGTCCCTTTCCACCTGACTGCTCTCCAGCCACTCTGTCCCCAGCCTGTAGCGCTGCATGGGGTTGTTGTGGCCAATTGCAGGACCTGGCACTTGACCTTGTTGAACTTCATCCCGTTGGACTCAGCCCATATCTGCACCCTATCAAGGTCCCTCTGCAGAGCCCTCCTGCCTTCCGGCAGGTCGACACTCCCTCCCAACTTGGTGTCATCCACAAATTTACTTATGATGGACTCAATCCCCTCATCTAAATCATCGATGAAGACGTTAAACAGAACTGGACCGATGAAGATGTTAAACAGAAAGATCCCTGAGGGACACCACTGGTGACCGGCCACAAGCTGGATGCAGCCCCATTCACCAGCACTCTCTGGGCCTGGCCATCCAGCCAGTTCTTAACCCAGCTGAGAGTGCACCTCTCCAAGCCATGGGCTACCAGTTTATCCAGGAGTATGCCATGGGAGACAGTGTCAAAGGCTTTGCTGAAGTCCAGATAGATTACATCCACAGGCTTCCCTTCATCCACCAGGCAGGTTACCTGATCATAAAATCAGGTTGGTCAGACAGGACCTGCCCCTCACAAAGCCGTGCTGGCTGGGTCAGATCACATGTCCATCCTGAAGGTGCTGTGTGATTGCACTCAGGATGATCTGTTCCAAAACCTTGCCAGGCACTGAGGTCAGGCTGACAGGCCTATAGTTGCCTGGGTCCTCCTTGCAGCCCTTTTTGTGGATTAGCGTGAAATTTGCCAACTTCCAATCATCTGGGACCTCCCCAGAAAGCCAGGACTGTTGGTAGATGATGGAGAGTGGCTCAGCAAGCTCTTCCGCCAACTCCCTCATCACCCTAGGATGGAATCCATCAGGTCCCATTGATTTGTGTGGAGCCAGGTGGTTCAGTAATTCATAGACTGTTTCCTCCTGGAACACAGGGGAGCCATTTGGTTTCCTGTCTCTATCTGTGAGCTCTGGAGGCCAGTTATCCTGAGTGGTACCTCTCCTACTATTGAAGACTGTGGCAAAGTAGATGTTGAGTACCTCAGCCTTCTCCTCATCCCTGGTAACTATGTTTCCCCCCCCAGGTCCAACAAAGAATGGAGGGTTTTTTTGCCCCTCCTTTTGTTATTAATGTATTTATAGAAGTGCGTTTTGTTATCCTTAACAGAAGCAGCCAAATTAATTTCAAATTGTGCTTTTGTTTCTCTGATTTTCCTCTTGCATGTTCTAACTATAGTCCTATACTCTTCCTGAGTAGTCAGCCCTGCCTTCCACAGTTGGTAGGCTTTCTTTTTATCTCTTATTTCCTTCAGTATCTCCCTATTCAAACAAGGTGGTCGTCTTCCCCGCCGACTTGCCTTTTGGCTAATTGGTATAGCCTGTTCTTGTGCACTCAAGACTTTTTCCTTGAAGCACGTCCATCCCTCCTGTAATCCCCTGTTTTTGAGGAGTGTGTTCCAGGGTGTGCTTCGGACCAGTCTTCTGAACAGGTCAAAATCTGTCTTCCGGAAGTCCAGCATAGAGGTTTGATTGGTGGTCCTCCTTACATCCCTGAATATTGAAAACTGTATTATTTCCGACCACCACGTCTCCCACCAGTCCCTCTCTGTTTGTAAACAGCAGATCTAGTGGGACCCCACTCCTGGTAGGTTCATTTACCTGCTGAAGCAGGAAATTATCCTCCATACACTCTAAGAATCTCCTAGACTGCCTCTTCTCTGCTGTGTTAAGCTCCCAGCAGATATCTGGCAGGTCGAAGTCACCCACAAGAACAAGGGCTGGCGATTTTGAGACATCTGCCAGCTGCTTGTAGAATAACTCATCCCCTTCATCGTCCTGGTTGGGTGGTCTATAACAGACTCCTACCAGGATGTCAGTCTTGTTATCCTTCCCCCCTGATTCGGGTACACAAGCACTCAACCCTATTGTTGGTGACCTCAGGTTCTACAGACTCAAGAGACTCTCTAACATACAGAGCCACCCCTCCACCTCTCCTACCCTGCCTGTCCTTTCTGAAGAGCTTGTAGCCACTTATGACATCACTCCAGTCATGAGAGTCGTCCCACCACGGTTCTGTAATGGCAACCACGTCATAGCTTTCCTGCTGCATGATGGCTTCCAGCTCCTCCTGTTTATTGCCCAAACTGCGTGCATTAGTGTACATGCACTTCAGCTGGGCTGCTGATTTTACTTTTAGTTCAGACTTATCACCCCTGGGCTGAACTTTGGAGAGCCTGAAATCAATCCCCTCCCCCTTCAGACCTAGTTTAAAGCTCTCCTGATGAGCCCCGCTAACTTATGGGCAACAACGCTTTTGCCCTGCCTAGACAGATGAAGCCCATCTGATTTAAGAAGACCAGGTAGCATGGAGTTTGCCCCATGATCAATGTTCACTTCCACCTCTCTCTTCTTCCTTAAGGGTTTTTTCTTTATTTTTCCTCCTAAATCCTTGAGTTACTAATAGTCTCCCCTACCTCCACCAGCAGTCTTACTTGTCTTTTCTCACATGACTCCACTCTACAGATGTTCTCCCAGCATTTTCCTCAGAAGTCTGAGCCAGGTTTCTCTACTAGAGCTAAGCCTTGGATTCTTGAAACACAGATGGCGGAAATCGTACAAAGAGGGAAGGAAAAGTTGTAAGACAAAGATAAAAAGGGGCTACATTCATAAACCATACATATACATATATTTAAAGGAACTTGAAAGTCAAATACATTTTTTGGGTAAATTTAGAGAAAAGCTACATGCATTAAATGTGCAGTCAAATCAGCTTTCCAGCAACTTTTTTTTTTTCTTCCCTTACTAGGAGAATTTTATGTTACCCATAAAGTGAGGAATCAGAGGCAAATTGAAGGGAGCTGCAATTTGTTAAGAGTCAGACCTCTTCATACAGAAAGTGGATGATTTACTTTTTCCTTCTGCTTCCCTTCACATTTTTAATCAAGTTTCCTTGAAACAGTGGACACTGAGCAATTGAAGTGTGAATGCCTGTGTCTTTGTCTATTCATATCTATCAACTTCTGAACCAACTAGTCAGTTGTAACCAAATTTCATAAAGGCATAGTGTTATCCCTCTCTCTACCCAAGCTCCAGTATACTAGGTGCTTGAGGAGAAGAGATGACATGAATGTTCTCTATGAGAGAAAGGTTCTTTGAACCTGTCCTGGAAAGAAGAAATTATAAAAGTATTTCAGATACTGCAAGAACTCCACCAAATTTTCTCATCTTCTCATAAAGTGAGTCCACTCAAGTTGCAGCAATATGGCAACAAGTTTGTTTGTGACACTGCTTCCCCTTCTCCTTTCTCCTGCTTAGTGCTCATGTGAAGAGTGAACTACAATTGGTCAGCCCTAGCAAAATCTCATACTTCATTAGGCGTCAAAGTATCTAATCAATAAGCCACAAAATTCTTTGAAACCATTTTCATCTGGTTCTGTTGCTTAGAGAACTACATGTACTCGGCATTGCTGCAGTGCAGTGCCTGGCTGTGTGATGTACCCTGATGTTCACCACTCCTGCGAATGCTGTCATTTGTATTTGCTGTGTTTATGCAGACTCTAAGAACCTTGCAGCCTTCAGCTACGTTATGGTCTACTGTAACCTAGTGCTGTTTGTCATTCTTATTTAGTAAATAAAGATACTGAAAATGCAATGCTGTCACATCCTTTTTATGAATATTAAGCAAATGGATATCTTCTGGAAATAAAAGAATACTCATATCAGAAAGGAATTGCTACCTGGACAGAGAGAGCCAAAGCTGAGGAAAACAGGATAATAGACTTAAAACTGCTCCACAAATTGTTCGTTTTAGTTCACTTAACCAAATAATTGCCAAACTCACAGCATGCGAAGGGTGATTTGATCATTAACAGACATTCCCGTTAAAATCATATGATTCAATTATGGTTTGGTTTAAGTGGTGTTCCAGTGCTTCACAGGAGTTGGTGAAGAAATCAAGGCCAAAAATACAATTAGTAATGAGGTAGCAGGAACTTGGCAAATGAAAAGTGGGTTTGTAACATTGTGCAGATACTTGGCAAACAAAAAGAGGATCTGAAGAAAGCAGGGATAGTCTAACATTTCAATAAAGAAAGCAGTTAATCTTATGTAAGCTTCGACAAATAGATTGGGATAAAGTCAAGAAAACTTACTCTACTTAGAGCATTTAAATACTAAAAGGCATACATATAGGAGGAAAATGTAAATGTAAATAAGGCACTTCCTGCTTATTGTATATTTAAGTGGAAGATAGGCATGCACATAAGGATCTTTAATATGAAATCATAATTAACCAATAAGAGAACTGATTGTATCTTTGGTCTTAATTCAAATGTCTACAAATATCCTATAATCAGACTGACAAGGTGTTCTGGCTGTGTGCCTGGCATCCAATTCTGCAGAATTGAAATAGAAACAAATATCTTGACTCAGTGTGTTAACTGGGTTTATGACATCGGCTGAAGAACCCTTCTTTTGGGACAACAGAATTACTGGTTATTGTGCAGGATGAAGGGATACTGCGCTGTCCAGCCCTATAGGATAACTATTAATTTTATATTTTTGTTGGTGATACAGTTTCAGAGTATTCATTTTTCTCAGAACAATGCAGTGTCTTCCTTAGAAACTTTAGGGCTTTTGTTCATCTCAAGTCTTTGGCAATGCTGTGCTTTTCCTGAAATTGTAGCAATAATATGTCTCTGAAAAGCATTTTTTTAAAAAAAATGTTCTTCTGAATCCATAATTAAGGTAACAGTAGGTATGATGATATCTTTACCGTGTTTCTGCATGATTTGGTAATGTCATAGTGTCATATTGTCGGGTTTAATGGTCCTGTGCTGAAGAAGTACATTTGTTCTCTCTGTGGTTCAGTGTACTATTATTTACACTAATTATAGCAGCTTTCATTTAAGGAATAGTTAAAAGAGCTATAGGTCATAGATTTAAGAATGTAAAAAGTAAAAATGAAAATATTTATTCTTGTGGATAGAGAGGGGTTCTAAAAACACTTCTCCTGATTGAAAAATGCCACCTTCAATGCGCACAACTTAGTGTTTATCCAAAGGATAAACTAAAATCCATGGATGGTATTCAAAACAGATGAAGTACCTAATATAAAAATTAATTGCGCCAGGAAAAGCAAACTCAAGAATCAAAGAAAAATCCTTGTACTGTGAATGATTTAGACATTAATGAGCCCATGTTCATCAACAGTGATGATTGTTAGCACTTAAGACAGCATAAAATATCAATATCTCTTTTTAAGGACACTCACAAAGCAGACAAATTCTACAGCAATCAGAGCTGAATGAAAGTACTTAAAAATGAATAACAATCAGATCAAGCAACGACTTTGGAAGGGTTTTTTGTCTATCTGTTCTTGTGTTCTGTAACCCAATATCACTGACAGCTGGGTCTTAATGCAGACAAAAGATTCCTTGTGAATACTGAGTTGACATTTAAAGTTTTCTGATAAATCAACTTAGGGAATACATTTGTACATGAAAATTCAGCTGACATATAGCTACACAAAATCCCCCAAAACAACATAACTTTAACTTCCTGAGCACAAAAAATAAAGCAAAGCTACTACTCTTTATGTATTTGAAATTATAATGTTACCTAAGATCTTTCAAAATTGAATAGATTAAAAGTATTGAATCCATGATTCTTGAGTCATCAGTTCATATTCCCAAGTGCAGCAGTGAACAAGACCAGGGTTTGAACTACAACATTACAGAAGGGAAACATTTAATAAGAAAATCCATGTTTGAAAGACATCCATCAGCTTGTACAGGTTGGACTTTAACTCCTATTTTTAGCAGTTCTAATGATGTGGGAATTTGCACCTGATATCATTCATGCTTTCTAGATCCTTTGACAAATGAGCATATTGTTATCTACATTTTGTTAAAGTTGCAAAATAGGGGTTAGCTGTTATAAGATCACTTTAAGCAGAGTTTAGGGACTTCTAATTAGCACTACAATTGTGGAAGACCTATTTAACTGCTGCCAAAAGCTACAAAAGATTTGTAAGTTCCTTGCTACCTTATCTTAAAAAAGCATTTTGTCTATTGCTACTCAATGTGGAGAGTAGCATCTCAGTTTTCACAGCCCTGAGCATTTCTGGTTATAAAGGCTGGTAATAATCTACAACTACTTCATCCATCTCTCTGCAAGGACTAAATCCAGTTAGCACTTCATAGCAAGCCTGCTGGTGTGGATCCAGCCTAAGGTGCAATGAAATCCGCTGTATCTTTAAGATGAAGCTGGTCGTCGTTATAATGAAGATTATCATGCAGGATATAGGTGACCTATGATGAATATCCTGTGGTTAAGAGGCTACAGGCTTACTTGTGCTGGCTTTCCAAGGATATTCTGGTTTGACCTAAAGTAGAATCAGTTTTCTCACTTAGTCTCATCTAAGTTACTTCATTTGCTAAAGTTAACTGCATGTTTTTCAGACAGTGTTTCTTTATGGAAGTGATAACATGGGGTACTGGTATGCAAAAAGACCATTGCTTATAGTTATTCCTATAGAAACCAAGGTCATCCTCAATTTGGTGGAATGCTCTAAGTGAAAGGAGTGAAAAAGAGTTGTGGACGTGACAGGTAACCCAAAACTGACCAACAAAGTATTCCATCCCATGTAAGTCATATTCGGTGTAAAACTGAGGGGTTATGAGGGTCAAGCTCTCTCATCCTACAGAAGAGTTCCCGTCTTTGCCTCTAAAGTCCTTATGTAAGCCCCGGAGATAGGTTACCTCTCAGGTACACCCCATGGCCTTGCTTACAGGGTCCTGCCTCCTTAGTAGTCAAAATGGAAAAAGCAATCTTTTTTTCTACGTGCACTTGGGTATAATTTCGTTTCCTTATGTCTATAAGAGAAGAATTGGAAATGCTTAGAATTTCCAAGATATATTCAGAGATAAGACACATCTGACTACTGCTAATGTATAGAAAGAATTACAGAATATTTATGATATAAATCAAGAATTAAAATTTAAATTGATCTTACTGTCATACAGAAAACCAAATGATTATGCTTAGAGAAATCACATTTTAATAAAAGGAAAATAAAAAAAGTAAGATCAAATATCTAGATACTCATTTTTATGGTTTTGTACATCTGTATAAGTGTTTCTTTTAAATTAGAAGGGCATTGGTTTGCGTTAAAATGCTTGTCTTTTGAGAAGAGCATCACTTTTATTCCTATGGTATCATCAGTGAAAAAGCAGCACCTCTGCAGTAATAATTGACCTTTTCTGTTTACGGAATTTCAAAGAGTCTGAAGATATATTGTTCTTTCATTGCTGAAAATGCATTTGCTGTTTATACTAAGTCAAATCAACATGGGCAAAACCCCTCATGTTGGTTAGTGCATTGAGAGAAAACAATTTCATCCATATGTCATCCTTGTAGTAGATGAAAGATCAGAGGCTATCAAAAATAGGCAAAGGAATTCAGTGCTTTGGCTTGCTTCATTTGTATTGCTCTCATCCTGCCAACTGCTTAAGCATGAGGTTAATTTTAAGTGTGGAAGCAGTTCTACTGATTCATGGATGTTTAAATTCATTTTTTATAAGGCATGTGTTTAAGCATGTGTAGGATTTTATTAAAATTTAAAATTTACTTTTTTGACCTCATATGCACAGATTATTCTGGACATCTTTATACACACGCAACAGTTTGAGCCAAGCCTTCAACTTATGAAAGTAAACCTGGTACAGTCATTGACTTTGATTGAATTGTACTCACCCACACTAGCTGTGATCAAACGACTTTATTTAGTTTAAAGCACAGTCAGGCTTGGGTGGATTTGGTTGACAGATTCTTTCAGGTGAAAACACAAAACTGTACGGAAACAATTTACTTGTCAGACAGTATTTTTGGAGACAACCTGCAGAGTTGTCAGCAGCAGCAATAAACAGCAGCAGTAAAACTGAAATGAAGGTAATCTATTCTCTACTTTGCTTTGGCTAAACCAAAGCAAAAGGAAAGTGAAAATAAAAATATTTGGACAGAAAGAATATTACTGAGAGGTTCTCTTGACTAATCTTGCATGTGTATTTTTCTGACAACAAAAGAATACGTGTTTGCTTTAAAAGATCTACAGCCACTGAGATGTTATCAAACTCATGTGCCCATAAATATTAAAATACTTAATTTATGAGGCACCTACATAAATATGACTCATAAATTATAAGACACAAAAAGACTAGAAAGGAAAATGTTTCAAGATGAGACATGTCTCAATAAACATTATAGTTAAGTGACAACTCCCTTCCCTCCCCTCCCCGCCCCTTCCCTTCCCTCGTCACTGTTCTCCTGAAAAAGAGGGATCTTACACCAAAATAAGCTGGTCTTCCTTTTTCATGCTTAAAGAATGTGAATATTTAGTGTCCTATTTGTTTCTCTTTCTTGCATCTTTCCTTACTTCAGTTTCTTAAGCTAATTCTGACTCAAGGGTGACTCACAGTGTGACACTGAAAGAATCCTGATAATGAAGATATGCAAGTAAGGACAAATGAAATAGCCTTTCCTTCCCCCATTCACCAACAGATGGAAGGAAAGAGATCTGGTTTCCTGCTGCAGTGGCTCCCAGGCATCACATACAGTTTTCTGCAATGTTCAGGATGGACAAGCCACACGTGAGGTGTTTTGCACCATTTTTCCAGGGTCAACACCTGCTTACACTACTGCTGCTGGTGGTAGTGATCAGACAAAAAGGCTTGGAAAGCTATGCTTTAAGAAAGAATGCAATGGGGCTTTTGAAAGCGATGCACGAACATATGGCAAAATGTTTTGATATTGTAGCAGATAGAAAAGGGGGGCTTTGAAAGTTACTAAAGTGTGAGGAAATCAATCAAGTCTAGCAAAATAGTGGTTATGAGTGAAAGATGTTATGTCTATAAATATAGTAGAGGAGAAAAGAAGAAAAAAACCCAGAGATATTAGGAGGAATAAAAGGGAAGATATTCAGTTTTGGAGAGGCTGTGCTCGAAGCCGTAGAATGATATAATAGTTTGGGCTGGAAAGGACTTTAAATATTATCTAGGTTGAACCACCGTGCCATGGGCAATGACATCTTCCGCTAGATCAAGTTTCTTAAAGCCCCATCCAACCTGGCCTTGAACACTTCCAGAGATGGAGCATGCACAACTTCTCTGGGCAACCTGTTCCAGTGCCTCACCACCCTCACAGTGTAGAATTTTCAGTTTAAGGCCTTTACTCCTTGACCTACCACTACATGCCCTTGTAAAAAGTCCCTCCTTGGCTTTCTTGGAGACCCTCTTTAAGTACTGGAAGGATGCTGTCCCTGGAGTCTTCTTTTCTCCAGGCAAAACAATGCCAATTCTCTCAGCCTGTCCTGATATGGGAGGGGATCTAGCTCTCTGGTCACCTTTGTGGCCCTTCTCTGGACTCGCTCTAACAAGTCCATGTTCTTATGCCGGGGAACCCAGAGCTGAATGCAATACTCCAGGTGGGGTCTCACGAGAGTGGAGCAGAGGGGGAAACTCACCTCCCTTGACCTGCTGGACACAGTTTTTTTGATGCAGCCCAGGATGCACTTGGCTTTCTGGATTGCAAGTGCACATTGTCAGCTCATATTGATCTTCTCATCAACCAACACCCCCAAGTCCTTCTCTTCAGGGCTCCTCTCAGTTCATTCTCTGTCCAGCCTGTAATTGTGCTTGGGATTGCTCTGATGCAGGTGCAGGACCTTGAACTTGGCCTTGCTGAACATTATTTTATTTGCACAGGCCCACCTCTCAAGGCTGTCACTGTCCCTCTGGATGGCATCCCTTCCTTCCAGCATGTCTACTGCATCACACGGCTTGGTGTTGTTGGAAAACTTGCAGGGTGCATTCGATCCCACCGTCCATGTCTCTGGCAAAGATGTTTAACAACAATCCCAATACTGACCCATGTGGAATGCTATTCATCACCAGTCTCCGCCTGGCTATTGAGCCTTTGACCATTACTCTTTGAGTGCAACTATCCAGACAATTCCTTATCCACTGAGCGGTCCATCCATCAAATTCACGTCTTTCCAAGTTAGAGACAAGAATGTCGTGTGGGACAGCGCCAAATGCTTTGCACAACTCTAGGTAGATGATGCCAGTTACTCTTCCCTTTTCCAGCAACACTATAACCCTTTTGCAGAAGAACACCAAGTTCACCAGGCACGATTTGCCCTTAAAGAAGCCATGTCGGCTATCACTGTTCACCTCTTTATTTTCCATGTGCCTTAGCATAGTTTTCAGAGGATCTACTTCATTATCTTGCTGAGTACAGAAGTGAAACTGACCTGCCTGGACTTCTCTCGGTCTTTCTTTTTTAACCTTTACGAAAACGAGTGTTATATTTCTCCTTTTCCAGTTAGTAGAATGTTCACCAGACTGCCATGACTTCTCAAATATGATAGGAAGTGGCTTAGCAGATTCATGCACGAGTTCTCTCAGGACCCACAGATGCATCTCATCAGGTCACATGGACCTGTACATTTTCAGGTTTCTTAGGTGGTCTCACATCTGATCTTTTTTTTACAGTGGCTGGTTCTTCCTTCTCCCAGTCTCCACCTTTGCCTTCTGCAACTTGGGCAGTATGGCTGGAGAACTTCCCGGTGGAGACAGAGGCAAAAAGGCCTGGCACCAGAAATCTCCAAGCAAACCGTGTCCACACAATGCCTTAAGTGCTGACCTGGACAAAAAGAGAAAGAGTGAGAGGAGTAATTTTGGTGATACTAGTCAGTAAAACAGTGGGAGCAAATGAAGTTGGTAAGGAAAAGAAAAGATAAAGTGACAAAACAGGGGATCATAAAAACTGAATAAATAACAAGGAAAATGAATACTTTGTTACTTTTATTGTTGTTGGTATTAGTAATAGCATTTAGAACTAAACAAAAGGTTCTTGTCATTAGCATGAGTAGCTAGTGGAAAAACCCACAATGGCTACAGGACAATGTGCTTGGCTTTTCTTATTAGCTTCTTTTGTACTTGTACTTTCTAATGCAGAGGTAAGTACTACATACAAACGTGCATATTTATTGATACAGCATAAACCTCTTTCTGTCTTCTTTCTCTTCTCCCCCAGACTTAATCCTAGACTTAATTCCCTCCCTTTTTTGTTTTTTTTTCTCCGAAATCTTAAGTAGACATAAGAAACCATTTTCCAGACTGTGACAAACAGCCTAAACTACACACTTTATAGCACTTACATGGATTTATGCCTGCCGAGGATTTGGCAAAGGAGTTGTTTACACATAAGTCAGCTTCTTAATTGGAGGCAGACAGACATAGTAGGAAGGAATCAATCAGAGAGGCACACGTTAAAATAGCCATATATAATGTGCCTCTTGCCCCTATTCTTATTCTAAGAAGTCACAAAGAGATATTTTGATCTCCTGAATATTTCTTAGCTTTTCTTTGGGTCAAATGGGCAACTGAGCAAAACAATAAATATTGTAATAATTTATGTTCTGAATTTTTGATCTCTCATTGCTTCATTTATTAAAAAACTTCTCATCTTGGAGCTGTTGTTACTTTCTTAGCTGAATTTTCTGTATTTGGAAATGGTTAATCATAATTATTGAAATCATATACTATCAATTTCATATCTACAAGAGCATTGTTTTATAAATTTCCTTGCATCTTAAAGACAGTCAAGTTCCAGCTATTACAAATCCTATATAATTAAGAAACTTCTGTGGCCTGAAAATACGTGGATGAATTTAATCAGCATCAGAGAGATGTCAGCAATCTAGCTGTATTTTAAATTTCAGTCTGACTGCCTTATGCAGCTTTAAAAGCTCTAAAATTGCAAAGACAATTTCAGTTGCTTACAGCAGGTGGTAGTATGTGCTATTAAAATAAAATATTTACTTCCAAGAAAGACTGCTGCTCAGTCAATATGAGTAGAATGGGCAAGAAAATGAGTGCTATAAATGTGCTGAAAGATAGTAGATTAGAAAATTGAGTATTTATTACTTCTTCATTTTTAAAGCTTCCTGTTTCTACACCGTATGACTGCAGCACTAACATCTTGGGGAACAGTTGTGGACAAGACACAGACACTACCAAAAATAACTCAAATATAGCCGAATTCTGACAGAGTCCACAGTCCATTAATCCCACAGCCTTTTCTAAAAGACAGACCTGAAGCACTTTAGAATAAGATATAAATGAAATTTAGGTAGGTAAAAACAAACTGGTAATTCTGATAAACCTCTTTCAGTTGCTATCTGAGACTGGGATGAGCTGAATCTCCAGAGCCTTTACTGCAGAGTCCACCAGAGGCCTGAAAATGCTCTTTCTGCACATGCGGAACTATTCCTCAACTTTGCTCAAAGCTCAGTTGGGCCTAATCCAGAAATTACTGGATCTAGCGGCCAGATACTCCTGCAGCAATATAGGTACACATAACAGTCGCATAAATAGGTACGGCTATGATACATGGCTGAGGGGTCCCCTACCCTTGAGCCACAAGGTTCAGAATGGACCCCCTTGCTTTCTAAGCTTCTCCACACAAAAGAATCCCGGGTGCAGCTGGATTAATCTCTAGTCAAATACTTGGACAATGCTTCATGACTAAAGGATTATGTGGATGAGTAGCCACCAATCAGTTACTGTTACCTGTAAGGGTATTCTTAGAGGCTGTCACCCATAGGGTTAACACTTGCTATCAGAGAGCCAAATGGGTTATGCCTGAGGCAGTTTAGATGGCTCTGAAGTATTGTTTTGAAATGCCTGTAGGAGCCCCTCAGAGGACTCTCGCTGAGATAATTTTACAGTGCTGAAAGAGTAGGTAATTTATTTAAAGCAAGAGATAAACACAAGTTTGAAATTGCCTTTGATAAATTCACTTCCTGTGTTAGCACTATATGATTACAATCATTACAACCATTTAAGAATGATCGTATATGTATATGTATGTGTAAAGGAGTACTCGAGTTAGTAGTTATCTTCCCAGCGCAACTTTCTACAAAGCTGGAGGTGTGTGACTCTTACCAAAAAGTCATTCTTTCTTGGAGGGGAAGAGAGATAGAGATCCATTGGCGCATCCATCAGATAAAGTGGTCATTGACTCCTCCTCAACCACACAATTTTCAGATGCCAATTTTATACTTTTTGAAAACATTTTGGCTCCTCTTGGCAAGATGGGATTAAGTCAATTATTATGTGTTGATTGACTCTTGGCAAGACCTGTTGTGTTGTCAGAAGTGGGATTCAGTGGTTCCTCACTTCCAGGGGGCAGAGAGTGCGTGCTTTCAGGGTGTTTCTATTCTTAACTGAAGCAACATCAGGCTCACCCCGGTGTCACTCAGCTGATTTGAGAGACCACCACTCAATCCAGCTGAAGTTGTTCAAGTCAAATCACTCCCTTTTGCAAAGTCATAGTGACCTCGGTGTTTACCATCTGCAAGGCCTAGCAAGTCCATCACGATAGCATATATACAGCCTACAAGATGAGGCTGTGTACATGGATCCTGAGTAGAAAAGGTAGCTTCTTGCTGTATTTGGGGATGGACTCACTTTAATGGATGATGGATTTTCACTTTAAATATATTCTGCTTCCAGGATATGCCAACCTCAGACAGATTCAGATTTTTCTCTCCTTGTGTCCTCCTTACCAGCACAGGACTATGAATTCCTGTTGCGGGGATTGCATGGGAAAAACAGGGACTGAGTACCTACTTCTGTTGTAAGATGTAGTTTTGTATGGATATTAACATGGGTTTCCCACATGCCGTATGATACATTGTGAACGACAGCAGCACTCCCTGCACAGCTACTCAGTATTTTCCATTGGGTAGGTGAATTCTGACAGCATCTTCCAGACTGAATTCCAGAGCTGAGATGAGGAGCAGTATGATTAATGAGCAACTAGAATCAGTGAGATGTCTACCAGCTTCCAGGTTGCAGTTGATTCAGGGTGAAGTTATCAGCAGATATTTAGGTTAAATTTACCCATAAAATTATAGTTATCGTGGCATTTCAGGTGCCTACAAGAGTCATAAAGCAGTAAAAAAAGTTATCAAGTGGCTCAAAGACACAGCTGTGAACCTGAATCCTTTTATGAATTTTTGTTTCAGTCTCCAAAGGCCTTTTGCTCTCATTTACTGCATTAGTACAATTTGTCTAAAGGTTGTTCCCCTTGTGATATTACTTTAGCACAGCATGTTCTTTAACTGAGCCATCTTGTTGAAGTCCATATAGACACCTGCCAGTACACAAAAACAGCAGTTAATTTAATGAAGTGACTTTTCTTCTCACAGAAACATCTAATTAAAATTTTGATAATTCTCAAAATATTTGTCTACCAGTTTTTCTCAAACATCGCAAAGGTAGGACTGATAGGGCCTTTGATTGTGTTAATTATAGGCTACTAAATAATAAAAGCTTCAAGGGTACCTGACAGCAAAGGTTCTTTAAAAGACAGCTCCATCCTTACACGCCATTGGTTTTGTACAACTGAAACATTTCTTGTCAGACAATGTGATTCCATTGCAAAACAGAGAAACACTTTCGACTTTTTCCACCTTGGAGGCTTATTTTTAAAAACAAATAAATTCAAACCAAACTAAACCTTCACAAATCGCAGTCCCCAAAAGAGCAAGATTTCACTAAACAGCATCTTAAGAATTTGAGTGTCAGCTTTAGCTGAAGATGGACTGTTACTCTCACATCCTTTCATTTTACACTGACCTACAACAACCCCATGATTCCCATGCTGCCTTCAGCAGAAGTTAACATTTGCATCAAGCCATGTTGTGCTATCTTGATTGCAAATACCCACTAGAAATTTAGCTGAAAGACTTTTGGCTTCTGCATTACATAAAATTTCAATCCCAGAGCACACTAAGATAAAAGAAACTATAATCAACTGTGAATTATCTGTGGGTGGTTTATCCGGTTGCTGATTAATCAGTCCATTATTCGTTGCAAAGACAGCGAGCCAACTCAGCGCAGAGCCAATTTCTGTGAGCTGGGCTTCTAAACTCAAGAGCATTGCCATATGAATCTTGATATATGTGTCCAGATGTAGCCACTTTTGCACGGTTTAGATCCTGAGTCAGTAAATGTAATGCCGTTCAGGAGCTCCTGAACTGCTGTAGGCAAACCAGCCCAGACTTCTCCACAGTCCTTCCCATTACTTACAGGTCTGGGAAGAGTGACACAGAACCACCGGAGTGATGCTGCGTAAAGCCAGTGCAGACACAGCACGGTCAGGGCGGGGAGAGGGTGAATAAGGTCGCAGATATCTGAGAGAAATTCTGCAGAATCACTTTCCAGCAGTCTTGGTAAAACAATTTTACATTTCTGGTGCAGAATGAGGAAAATAGATGGCACCAACACAGATGCAGTGCTGTATCTGAGCTAGAAATTGGAAGCCTGAAGCAAGAAAGACACTGTGAGAGTAATTTCTGGTCCAGTCAGTGATTCAGTGACTGTTGTGAACTGAATCTACACAGACTTATTTGGAAGCCTCCGTACAGTGTTGCCTAGCACCCTCATGATGTGGAGTGGTTCACCTACTTGCTTATTTATCTATGCCAATCCACTCCACTACCCTGCATGGAAGAGAGCTAGACGTTCTCAGATGCATCATCTATTTGTCCAAATGCAATGTGGGTTTCACCTACATCAGTATCATAACAAATCTTCTAAAGAGCTACCGAGATTGCAAACTGCAACTAGGAAAACTCATGCAAAAGTATTACAAAAAGTCAAGAGTAAAGCTTATACTTCCTTTATACTCCTTTATACTTTAACATCAAGATAGATGACTTTTTGTAAGATGTGTCCAGTTCCAATTGGAGGTATAGGCCTGAAGGAGACAGTAGAAGCCAAACGATAAATTAAATTATTATATTTGTTCTTTTCAGTTTAAAAAGTCAACATGGTGATACCAGCAATAGAGATAAAGCATGGGGTAGGTTCTGCAAGTCAGATCTATTGATTTACAGGATTGATGAATCTCAGGTTTAAGGTTTAAACTTCTGATTTTTCTGTCTAGCTTCTACATAGCTATTTATTATGAAGAAATAATTCTGAAAAAAAAAAAAAGAGGGAAAAGGCTTTCCAAACTCTCCATTTCCAGCCAAAGAACTCTGGTATAACAAAGGCAGGTAGGTGGCAGTAACAAGTTACTGATACCCTGCTGGATAATTACATCTGCTACACGCTTATCTCTTAGCACCAAGTGCCTCAAAATTAAAAGCAGGGAGTATAAGACAAACTATAAAGAGACTAAATTAGGCAGAATTACAAAAAAATAGCCTGTGGAGAATGAAGGAAACTGTAGGAGTTAGATGGGTAATGAAGATTGTAACACTGTCAGAGACAGAAACTTCAGTGCAGAAGCTGAGTGAAAATGTAAAGAATCTGCAGACATATTTTGGACCCCTAAAATAGGTGTGGCAATGTACTGAAGGTAAGATCTATACCATAACCAGCTAAGTCAAGGCAAGGTGCCTAGGCTTTCAAAGCTGGGAGAGAGGTAAATGCTTTCAGATGTAACACAGTATCACAAGGTTGGAAAGGACCTCTGAGATCATCAAGTCCAACCTATAACCCAACACTAACACCAACACCAACACTAACACCAACCATCATCTAAACCATGGCACTCAGTGCCTCATCCAGTCTCCAAGGCACTTGTTCTCTGAATGTGTAAAGGATTTCTGTAAAATGGTTCAATACTTCCTATGCAAAACTCCACCTCCTTGGTTCAGAATTTCACTGAAGTTTACCCATTTCATAAAGCTGACTCTTTGTCTGAATGTAGACAAAACGGAGAGGAAATCTTTTTTTTGGCACTATTTGTGTACTCATAGCATATCGATATGCCAGTGCATCATTTGAGATACAGACTCTTCATAGCTTGATAGATTTTGAAGTATCTCCTGTCATTTTTTTTAGAGTGTTTCAAACCTCAAGGCTGTGGTATTCCAGGAGGTTCAGTGCACTTCTCTCCTGTTGAAGGGAGACCATTTGGCTGTGATGAATGCAAAATTCAGGACTGGCTTTTGTAACCATGACTATTCACTCAAAATAGATACCCACTTTCAAAAGGGCATTCCCCACAGTAGATATCAAGTGGGTGAAGATATAGCACTGTAGCCAAAGAAAAACATGTTGGGGGTGGGACTGATCTCTAAAAGTTTTAGCACATTTTTTTTATTTTTGTCCTTTAACCATGAATAACAAATGCATGTTTTAATAAATGCAATAGAAGCTTTCCCACACCCTGGGAAGAAAAAAAAGGAAGAATACATCAATTTCCCCACCAAACTCCGAAATGCCTATCCTTATCAATCCTTTCTACCTCAGCAGTTATCGTTAATAAGTGCAAAGTACAGCTGGTCCTGGAGACCATGGATTTAAAAATGTTTCTAAATAAAAATATCCTGGGAAGTTCTAAAAATGAAGGAAAATAACTTACTGAAGTCTGAATATATTATTTTTTAAATAGAAGTCTTTAACTTACACATCTTTTCTGACCACAGCCGTAGCGATAAGGTATAGAGAAAATCATTGCCTTGGGACAGGTACTCCCAATATGGTTGTGTCTTAATAAATCAAACTTAAATCTTAAACTCTATTTGGGAAGTGATAAGGAACAAATCTTGTGGAATTGGCTTCACTTGCTTCTTTGGGATTCAGTACTCAATATTCCACATCAGCGCTAACAGGGTTGATTTAAGAAGCCAGTTTTCCATCTCAGCTGGACCTGTTTGGCATATTAAGAAGGCTTCCTCTTCTGATGAGGATTTAAACCCATACAACTAGTAAAGACAAACAGACATATCTGGGATCTCCAGCTGCACTTGTACATTCAGGTTTCCTGGTAAAATGTTTGTTTTCTATGTTAAGACCTGTCTTGTAAAACAAGCAAACAACACTGGTGGCTTCAGCACCATTTGAAACATTAACTAGGATAAAGTGGCTGATGAACTGTGGCTGGATGCAATCTGGCACAGAACATACTTCAGCTGTAGCAAGTAACTTTACAGACAATGAGCCACAGAAATACCACAATTTATGGAGGAATTTCAGCTATGGCCTTAAACTGAGTAGGCTTTCAGAGTCAGAAGTTGATGGAGAAGGAGAGCAAACTTGAGTGATGGTAATGGTGTTAACAACAGGTGTCTCGCAGGCTTCTCTGCTGTACCAGAGTGGCATATATGTGTATATGATCCCTGAGGAAAAGGTGTTTGTGCATGCTTACCTCCAAACTCTATCCCAGACTCTTGAGATTCAGTACTGGAACAGTGTTGTCTGTTTGTGCTATTCATATACACACAAAACCCCCCAATGATGCTGTTTATCTGCCTTTGAAAAGTTGTGGACACTATAAAAGTAAAGAAGCAATAAATATAGCTGAAAATAATAATACATGGAGTGACCACAGCTGCTGTAAAGAAAGGTGAACTTACCTTAATACAAAGGGGAATGGAGAGTGGCCTTTGATTTTGATAAAAGTTTTTGTCAGTTGAGTCATCAACTGTTGTTTAAATTACCTTCCCCAAGTTAATCAAAATGTGTGAATTCCTTCATTAGCCAGCCAAACCAGCAGTGCCTGCATTTTGATTCAAACACATAAGGAGTGGTGTAAAGAAACATAGTTTTCACAAGGCTATTTCATTCATGCTTGCATCTAATACTTTTCTTTCCGATTCATGTTGAAATTGTCAGAAGTTTTCATCTGTTGTTCAGCCATCAGTCTATTTTTTCCCCTTCTCCCCAGCCTGCTAAGAAGGTTTATTGTATGTATGCTGTAATGTGTGGGATGTAGATTAGACATGGGTCATACCTAGTAAGATTGTGTTCTTGCCACAAAATAAACAAGAGATACTGATCACAATTTAACAGTCCACAGTTATACGAATACTGAAATGTCTGTAGTTATTATTCTGTCAGTATTGTCCTATTGCAGTCACAGAATACCCATCCATAATAATCAACACAAGAAGCCAGTTTGAATCAGCCAATCTCTCAATCATTTTCAATCAAGTAAAGAACGTTCATAACATCATTTCAAAAATCTTGCCACCATTCCTGCCCTGGCAGAAATAATAATTCATCTTTCACCTTTGGGTGCAATGGCAGTTGTGAAGAAGAATTGTTTGTAGGTTATCAAGGATACTTGAAATACTAATCTGGTTCTAAGCTGGTATAACAGTGAGGGAGGCTGATCTGTTGTCCTTGTGCTGTGCCTTAATACTTATGTAAAACTAGTAGGTAGCACTCAAGGCAAATAAAGACGCCAAATTTAGTTTAAATTGTATATATATATGCTGCATTGCTAGCTTAGAATCAGTGGTAGCTAACCAAATATATTGATTTAGCATTATTTAAACAACTACCTTATCATAGTAGGGATCTTATTTGTATGAATAACAGTCAATAATTTTGAACAAATATTGAAGCCTAGGAACCAGGAGCACATATATTTTTTTATGAATTTCTGACCTTGTTTCATTTCCTTTAAAGCAAAAGCTGTTTGTCAGCTTAATATAATAAACTGCTTTCAAGATTAACATGCCCTTCAGGTGAGCACTGAAGATAAAAGAAATGTCTCTCTCAGTAGAAAATGTAACTTGATATATATATGACAGAATTGCTTACACAGCCAGCTATTATAACAGATAGTGGTTTAGTATTAGTAATATCTGTATCTATGTAATATAAATAAAAAGAATAAGAACAATTATTATTAAATCAAATCCACCTCTTTCCTAGGTTAGTATTATGTGAATATTAATCATTGTTAAATCTGCCCTAGTTAATTGTCTGAAAAATTAATAGGCTACACTAAATCAAGTAAGCATATCCTTTAAAAATTATAAAATAGCAATTACTTTTAAAAGTAGACAGATTCTTACTTTAGTGATGTTATAATTTCTAAAATAATGTATCGTTCAGTCTTGTGAAATTCTTTTCCCGCCTTTTATTTCTTTATAATAGAATTTTTTAAACACTCTCATGGAGAAATTTTAAAGGCATGAAATCTGCTACAGAGAAGTGAATATGGCTTATATTCATCTTCTTCTTGCAGGAATATTTATATTTCTGTATTCTTTATAGCATGGCATATTTTAAAGTAGTGCTCAAAGATATAACTAAACTTGTCCAGGACAAAGGTAACAAATGTTCTTGAGATGCTAATTCAGACTCTATAATTCATAGCCCTGGTGCCCACAGTGGGAAGTGGACAAATTGGAACAACAGCTGGAGTCTGGCAATTGAAGTTAATTGGTTAAATTTATAAAGGTTTGACTACCAAATGTGGGAATAAATTGGCAGAATACAACGCTAATCTTTCATGAAACTTCAAGTAAACAGACCTTGGGATTTCATGTCCAAGTGGAAAAAAAAATTGGACTGGGGTGGCCAAACCTGACTGTGGTCATCTCAGCGGCCCGAAAGATTTCACACAAAAAGATTACGTTTGATAAAACTTGCCTAACAATTTTGAAAAGCATGTGTCTTTTAAAAAATATTAACTGTAAAACACTTTTCAAACAAAATACCTGCAATAATAATAGTTTTATTTTATGTGGCTCTAAACAACAATTGCAGTGATTTACTTGTTACTTTCCCTTTTCCCTTTCAATACATACTTAAAGGAAATTTCAGTAATTTATTTTTTAATTCCTGTATTGAGAGAGTTTTGCTTTGTGTTCTGTGTGGGTTTTTTTTTAATGCTGCCTCTTCTGTCCTATAGAATATTATATTTCAGAAGGGCATTACCATATTTTTGTTTATTCCATTAATAAATGTAATGGATTTGAACCCATCTTCATCTGCATTGGGTTATTTTATCTAAGATAAATACAAGTGTCTTAAACGTGCTACATTTAGTAGTTTTCTTCTATCTTAATTTCTAGATCATTTAATTATTTTAGTGACTGTATATGTATGAGTTAAAATAACAAGTCTAAGTTTATGTTGGACCGTATTGTTTCTAAGATTTGAGAAGGTAGAGTCACTTTCCTCTTCTTTCTGGGTTTCAAAATGGCCTTAATGAACTCACAATATTTTTTCTCTTTCATACTTGCCTACTGTTGCTGAGTTTTACTGCTGCAGGAGGGTAACCAGACATCTTTTTCCCTTTAGCCTTTCGCTTTAGTACAATGGATGGCAAAACGTTGATTCTCCTCTCTGGGTTTAGGGTTCTTTTGTGAAATGTTTGAAATCCTACAGCTAATTACTGCTGATTTATTGCTTCAACATTTGTGATGCTTTCTAGAGCTTTTACAGTTCCTTGCAGTTGTTCTGAAATCTTACTATTGAAGAAATTCCTCTTTTGTTAGGAGTCCACAAATAAACAACTTGGCAAGGAAGAGTGGAAGGGGAGAGGCCTTAACTCATTCTCACCTACATTGTGAAGTGTCAACCCAGAGTGCCCTTACATTTTTAAATGAGATTTTTAGTTCCTTTTGGACCTATTTCTGGCAACCAAAGACCTCCTTCCTAAGTAATTTTTCAAGACAACAGCTAAGATCAAGATAATATTCCTGAATTCTAAATGGTAATTAGAGGAAAATGTATATCATTCACATGTTGAGTATGAAATGTAGATGACATATAATATTTGTCCAGCTGGTTACATTCGGGCTTTCCAAAATATCATGACAGTGTCCAAATTTCATTGTGATTGAAAGTTTTGGTGAACTGTAATTCACATGCTATATTGATTTTGGTCTCAAGAGCTCTGTTCAGGTGGATCTTGTCGGAAGTTTTGTTTCAAAAAGGCTATATCAGACAATGAACATTCCTCAAAAACAAAACATGTTTTTCTGGAATGTTTTATTTTTTCAGAAGAAAAATAAAATCCAGAGGCAAAAATGCATTTACTAATCAAGAAGTTAATGACTTTATGGTCATGGAGCACATCTAGGGGATGGTTAAACAGTCATAAGTCTCTTTTTCCACAGTATTGGACCAATAGCTCTTGATGTCAGAGTAACATTTTCTTGTTTCTTTTATACCGTAGGATCATCTTGAAATCTGGGGGTTTAGGAGTTGTAGAACAGGAAAATTTTTTTTGAAAGATGTGTCAAAATGTATCAGAGGGGAGAAAAACATTTTCTGCTTTGTTCTTTTCTCTCATGATTCAAATAGCAAGTAATTGGTACTCTCCTTGGCATGCATGGCACTATAGATGTAAGCCTGAGTTCTAGGACAAATAACGCTGATATAAATAAAAAATGTATTTGCTGACAAAGTCTTTATTAACTTTATTGGCTTTTAAAGAGGTGCAATGGGGTCTGTGATGGTCTTTCTCTTCATGATCCAATGATCATTTCTCTGTTCATACATATGGAGGAGGCTGCAGATTGTTGCTCAGCTTAGCTGTGTGATGTAGTGCCAAGAGTTTTGGACAAGACACTTCTCGTAGAAAGTTTAAAAAGTCATTTATTTTATTATCGTAGGATGTCGATTTCTCACATTTGAGAAAAACAGATGTTCTAGTTATAGAGGGCAGCATGAAAGTCAGCATTTTGGTCACTTTTTGCTATATCAAATCCTATGAGGGCTTAGAAGCAGAAAATTTATGTACATTAGTAGATACAGCTCTCAAAGGTTCCTCTCAGCCTTATGCCAGAAAGAGGAAATGTGCACTTATTTACATGACACTGTTTGGTAGGGGAACAAGCTTTGATCAATGGGCAGAACCTCTGAGGATCTGTGTTTGCAAGAGATTATTTAGAAACCACACTAAATCATAAATTTTTCTGATAAGTAGCTCTTTCTTATTCTGGGCAGTGTACTTCAGGCCCTCTGGCCAAATGAAGAAAGCAATAATGTAGTGGCACAGTATGGATGCAGGTCTCTACCTGACATTTGCTGGCATAATACTCCGAGGAATGGGCCACACGTTACACAACTCCACACCAGCCTGCCAGCTCTGCGGGGTGAGATGAACTTTTGTGAGGAGTGTAGCCATAGATACTGCTTTGCTTTTCTGTTAAGGTATGATGTGAATGCATGCCACTTATTGTCTTTCACCTATTATTTCTCTGAAACTGAGTGCTACTGCTACCAATAAAATTTCACAGGCTTACTTTAGCAGAATATTAATGAAAATCTTCTCAATCTTCGCACATACACATGCAAGGCAGCAGCTGCTTTAGGTACTCAGAGATTTCAAACATTTACTTACTGTTGAGCTTTATATATATACGTGCATGTGAAAGGTCAGAGATGGTCGTTCTATAATTTGGGATAAACACAGCTGAATTGAAATGTCACAGCAGTTGTACCTAGCAATTTTAAAGCTTTGGAGTGTTGAATTCCTGTGGATTCTCCTGCCAAGCAAATAAAAATCGACTCTCTGACTGTACAAATTTACATGATTACAGATTATATATTTTACTTCATACTTGCAGAGTTTCTGAGCACCGCTAAAGCATGGGCAGCCTTTGGAGTTGATTGCAGTTGAGAAGCTTGCTGTGCAACCTGGAGCAGGGAAGCAGGCTGTTCATATTGTACTTATGGAAAATATCAGTCAGACTGATGTGTGGATGATAGGCCTTTTTAGACCTCTCAGATATTACAAAGGAACTCTGCAGAAGAAGTCAGGGGATGTCATACCATAATAAAAGAGCATTAATTTTAATTAATTTAAAATTATTAATTGAAGAAAAGACAGCATCTCTGTAAGAAGGACCATACTAAAAACTGTTCATAATCCATTTGTCAAGTGTTTATACCTGGTTGTTTCAGCACTTTCCTTCTTGTGAATGAGTGCTGTGTAAACAGAGTGCAGAAACTTGCTGATATGGGAAAGGAGACTGCGGGAGCATGTGTAGGTGCTCCTTCTCTCAGGATGCCCTTTGTTGAAGAATATGGAGACTAGTTTAAATGGGGATGGGAAGGTGGAGGTGGACACCTTATCAATGAAAATGGGAAAGTGCCGGTTAAAAAAAAAAATCCAAGTATATGAACATTCCATAAGATGAAGTGTATTGTAATTTTGTGAATGTGTAATGTGTAATGCCTATACTGGTGACTGGGATAATGCCTATAAGTTTTTAAATGCAGCTACAGATTTACAAGGCAGAAAATATTATTTGTTTAGTTTAATATAATGAAGATGAAATATCTTATGATTGAGTAATTAAATTCTACAAATAATTTTTAAAAGTTCATATATTTTGCTTCTCTAGTGCAGTCAGATATTATTTGATTAGGGAAGAAAAACTATTATTCAAAAATAGTCTGTTGTCCACCTGCCCACTCTTAGCATACATTCTGCTTAGCAAGTATAAAATTAGGTTATATTTTGTACATCATCCACTAAGTGGGTGCTTCACAGCATCAGTGAATCTCGACATATGTTGTTTAATGACCCGTAGCTGTCCTGATTTCCAGCGTAACTGTCTTTTATATTTATACTTGAAAACAGTATCTACTTGAGAACAAGCAAAAAATATCCATAAAAACTCAAAAGAAGGGATGGTCAGACTCTAATAGATCTAGTAGTCCTTTCCTCTACCATTCCTCTATCTTATTTGTTTGTGTAATTATTTAAGACAAGAACTAGTTCTTCCTTTTACTTCACACAGTGAACCTCTGACTTCAGCTGAAGATACTGCAGCGATTATTTTGTTATTTCTAGTAAATAAACAATGCTTTTGGAAAGAAGATAGTTTCTTTTCACCAAGACTGCTTTCAGAGGCAGAGGAAAATCTCCCAGCACAGATTAAAAGTCCTGTAAGGAAACAGATATTGAGAAATTCACCCATGATGAGCAACGCTCTGAAGCAGAGAAAGGTCCTTTCAGAGCTCTCAGCCATTGCCAAAATCCCAGGAAGCTGGCTGATTCTCTATCATTACTGCTCACCAAAGCTTCAGAGAAGATAGGAAGGATTCTGAAGTTGCTAATTTTATAAGGGAATAAAGGAATAAACATATATCATTTGGAAAGACTGAATAAAGACGGTTGGCAAGGGAAAGTTGGGAATGAATATGCGAAATTTCCTATGGTGTTTGTCCTTTGATAGTAGTCAGGAAATAACAGGAAAAAAGTCTTGTTTTTAAAGCCCACTTAAAAACCAGAGTCACCCTGAGGAATGGATTTGGAAAATCTAAGAAAAGCCCCTCTTGCCTGAAGAACTCTGGCTTCAGCTTTTGCATTTCTGTGGCAGCAGATAACAGCAGAAGGGGGAAAACACAAAGAAAAGCTTTTGCAAGGTAGCCCATTAAATGCAGTCTTGTTTGCAGACAGGGAGGGATGGAGTATGACATGGCCCATCTCTGCCAGTCAGTCTGCTTTTGGTGTGTTTGACACTGCTGATGGCACCAGTACCCATGTTACAGTTAATGCCTGTATTCATGAGGGAATGGAGGTAAAGTAAACACTTCAGTATTTAGCCCATTATTGTTATATTTATGCACGACTTTACCCTACCAAAAAACCCCCCCCAGATGCGCAATTTTTTACCTGCCCCAGCAAACCACAGGAGAGTGAGGAAATCACAAGCCAGTTCTTTTGGTCACTTGTGGGTTAGAAACATAGGAGCAGAAAGGTAAGCAATATGTGAGGACAGCAGACCTCACTCTTACAGGGAAGCGAGAAGCTTAGATGCTCTTGGGTTGAAAAGGAGCCATGTACATACAATCTATAAGACACTTTTATATCTATGTTTAATTGTAAGGAAAAGAGGGATAAGGGAAGAATTGCTCTTTAGATTTGGTAAAGCAAAGTAAGAGGATTTTAACTACTCTGACTTCTCCTTTGAGAACACAGTGTATGACATTAGCTTTGGATGTATTTTTTTCAAAATCTGCTGTAGATACCAGGGTTAAACAGGACAATTTGTTGGCCTATTAAGCTTTAGCAAGCAGGAAGACACCGGGCTGCTGACAGGCAGTCAGACAGGCACCTACTGTGTAGTGTGGGGGAAGAGAACCAATGGGTGCTTTCTTCTCCCCTTCACTTTGAATGTACTGTGACAGATGGCATTTAGCATTGATTGGCATATCTTATAGGATCTATGCCAATTTAAATTATCTTCCAGATTTATCGTATCAAACACTGAGGCGAATTATGTGACTCAGTGAATCAGCTCACTGAGAAAGAAAGAAAGAAGAAAACGCACTTCGAAAAAGTCCCCAAATCTGGCAGCACAGAGTCTAAATGATGGGCAGAAAAGAGATAATCGTCATCTGAAGACAAGTGCTCTACAGCTTGTGGATGAGTTGCATAGCGTTGTCAGTTTTTAGTCTCACAAACTGACTGCATCAAAAACCCTTCAGGTTGCTATCAAAGACAAATGGTATATTTAAGTAGAACTATGCTTCTTCAGAAAAGCTGCCTTAAAATGGAGGATGGTATACAGTATACGAAGCTGTTTCTTTGTGATAAAAATTTGCTTTATGCATGAAATAAATTGACTTAAATAAACCACTTATAGAATCATAAAATGGTTTGGGTTGGAAGGGACCTTAAATGTCATCCAGTTCCAACCTCCCTGTCCTGGGGAGGGACATCTTCTACTGGATCAGGATGTTTCAAGCCTTAGCCAACCTGGCTGTGAACACCTCCGCAGATGAAAGGTCCCTGACTTTTCTGGGCAATCTGTTCCAGTGCCTGCCCACCCTCACAGGATAAAAATTCTTCCTAATATCTCATCTAAATCTCCCCTCTCTCAGCTTAAAACTATACCTCCTCATCCTATCGTTGCACTCCCTGATAAAAAGCCCCTTCCCAGCTTTCTTGTAGGCTCCCTTTAAGTACTGGAAGGCCAATATGAGGTCTCCCCGAAGCTTTCTCTAATATGGGCTGAGAAGCCCAACTCTCTCAACCTGTACAGGAGGTGCTCCAGCTCTCCGAACATCTCCGTGGCCTCCTCTGGACTTGATCCAACAGATTTATGTCTTTCCTGTGTTGAGGACACAGGTAAGGTCTCACAAGAATAGAGTATGGGGTAGAATCACCTCCCTTGACCTGCTAGTTGCACTTCTTCTGATGAAAGTCTCATTTGTGAAGGAGAGGACTGGGTAGAAATCCCATCACCTATTTGTAATAAGATTTGAATTTTCTGGAATGAATATTTTGCATAACATTCTGCACTTCTATTTTACTATGTTCTTGTTCAAACAAGCACGATAGCTTTTGTCTTGCTTCTGGCTTCTGGGGAAGAATAGGCCACTAACTCAGGAGGCCACAAGACCATTTTAAAAGTCAGGGAGGAGTAATCAGGAGGAGCCTTATTAAAGCTGGCAATTAGAAGCAGTGACAGCAGCACAAACCTGCTTTATTCTGTCAGCTCCTAAACTCCGTCAAGAGCAACACTTGAGAGAATGAAATGTAAGGGCTTGTCAGTGATATCACTGAAGTTGCCCCATTCCTGCAGAGGTCTCAAAATGCAGAGCCAGAGCCATCCCAGCAAGGTTCCTGGCACCATCCCAGCCCTGCCTCTGGCACCCCTCTCCTGCTGTCAGTGCTGCAAGGCAGGTCATTGCCTCCTCTCCTCACGCTCTCAGCTGCCAGCAGCAAAGGGACAGTATTGCTAGGCCTGGTGCCCGTTGCCTGGTGTGATGGTGTTGGATCAGCTCCTCACCTGACATAAACCAGGCAGAAGGAGAGTAGACAATGTTCTGAAAGGTGAGAAGAAGCAAGAAGAAGGTGACAGCATCCTGGCGAAGTGTTCAGGAAGAGAAAAAAAAAGAGAGAGAAAAATCCAGGAGGGTCACCTTGAGGCAAAGCACCCACTTATTGTAGAGCCGTGAGAGGTAATCATTTGTCTTTTGTGAGGACTGTACCTGGTCCAGAGAAAGGAAGATAGAGATTGGTTTTTAAAATATATAATTTTCTGGTGATTAAACATTGCATAGAGTAAATATTGCTTCTTTAAAGTAGATTCTACATTCACAAGCAAACAAGGTATGTGATTTTATCAGCGTTCTGCTACAATATCTATTTTGCAAATATATTCCTAAAGCCAGGGAGATAATCCTGAACTGAACTTTCTATTCAGCACTTTCATCTTTTAGATCTTCTTGACAGACAGACTGCCAGTTGTCAGAGTGTCTGTCAACTGTGAAAGCTAGCGGCATATGCTGAGACAAGCTGGGAAGGGCAGGGTAAGAGAGACGACTTCTCTGTTTGTATAACAGGAGCTCAGCAGAGCGACTACAGCAACCCTCGGGAGGAGCAAATTCATCTGAAGGTATGAAAAACAGGCAGTCTGAAGTACTGCAGGGACTTTCGTTCAATGCATGAAATAAATTGTCCTAATTAATCTCTAGAACTAACTAGTGCTGTGTTTTCTTTCTGATGATTCACTGTTATTATGTGTGTTATTTTTTATTGCTAATGATTACTTAGCACAGCGTACTGTCAGATCTCTGCTGTGCAGGTCATATTATCAATGCTTAGTGGGTGTTACTGTTCATAAAGGGGATTTACCCTTTAAGTATTTTCAGCCTGGTATGTTAGAAGCTGCCTCAATATTACTGAGGAGACCTGTTCATCTAACAAGGCACCTAATGCTCTCTGGAAGAAAAATTTCAAGATTTGAAACTTCCTGTCTGAACTCCCAAAGTCTTTCTCTGTGGTCAATTCTGCACACTCCATCCCACTGAGCTTTTCAACAGATGCTTTATCTAAGTTGCCTTAAAAGTGGGGAAGATCAAAAGAATTAAGACCTGTCACCTGCTCTCTTCATCAGCCACCTTTGGCAAGCAGGTTATCTACATCCTTAGCAATATTTGGACACTATCTTGTGATCCAGGATTAATACAGGCCACATCCAGACTGACCCATAGCCTTGTGCCACTTAGGACACAAAGTCCTGCTGGCCCCTACTCGCAGTCAGTCACCAGGTTTTTTGGCCATGGGCTGACAACTTTCAGATCTGTCTCTGAAAAATGGAAAATGTAGGAGTGGCCTTAGCTATAACATAAAGGCAAAGGTCATGTGCAGCCAACCGGAGACAACATCTGCACTCATTGCAGACCATTGATGGCTGCTGCTAAGAACATTAATACCTTGACCTAGTGAGTAAGTGCATGCCAGGTGTCTCCTTTATTTGTAAATTCAGGTTAGAAGAGTAAGCTTACCATACAACACTTGAAATACAGTACCAAAGTGGTCTGTAGGGCAGCATGTAAATTTTGGTAGTCAAGCTAACATGGTGACTTTGAAACACTGGTATGAAGCAATGCTTGCTAAGGGCAGCAAAATTCCCGCAAGAAAAGGAAAATCCTGCCTCCATTCCTCAATTCCTGCTCTAGAAGTCCAATAATTATTATTACTCCTTGTTAACCGACAGCATTTAACCAGTGAAGGGTTACAGGTCTAATGACGTCAAAACTATAAATTTAAGTAGTCTCATCAATACACTTTTAGTAAGAATTTTTCAAATCTACTGTGTTTTGGAATTTATCATTCGACAGCAGTGTCAAATTTTAACAAGTTAAATTCATTAATACATGTATAATGCTTTGAAGGTATTAAATACTATTTCAATTGTGGGAAGTCAAATCAATATAAGGAATACAGGCTGAGAAAGGAAGGAAGAAATATTTTTATGTAATGATACAGTGGCTTCATGTGCAATGAAATACTGTGTACTTCTTTATCAGAGGAGAGTCGTCTATCACCTTTCAGCTAGGAATCTTCTCATTTTTCAATTGTTACCTTGGACTGAAAACTGAAGTATTAGCATTTTTTGATTGCATCATTTCTTCTCCATCTTATCAAAAGAAAAACCTCCCTTTTCTTTTTTAATGCATATTTCACTAAAGGAACTTTGGCGAAATGGTGTGACATTATAAAAAAGACAAGTAGACTTTGGGGTGTCTATTGTATCTGCTGCAACACTGATTTTGCAAAATTTTTTTATTAATCAGTTTAAGGAAACAAGTATTTGGGGATTAAATGATGCTTGGAATAAAGCTGAATTACCATTAAAGATAACCGATAAATCTTAAGAAGAAAATTAATTAAAAAATATTATTTTTTTAATTAAAAAGTTTAACAAGAGAACTTTTGGTTGAATTTTCATTTTTTAAGACATTTGACAAAACAATAATGTGGTAAAAAATCTGGAAAAAAGTCTTACTAAAATTTTTCAAAACATATTTGCACAAATGACTTAAGCATTTTAAAAAATGCTTTTTAGGAAAGCAAACGTGTTCTACTGAAATGAAACTGATGTATTCATTAAGCTTGTTTTCTGGTATTTATAATGAAAATTCTTATTCATCGCAACTGACCTGGTGAGGTTGTTCATGATAATCCTGCTTCAAATGGGAGGATGAATTTCCAGGACTTCCAGAGCTCCCTTCTAGTCAACATTTCTATGATTTTAATGTACTTAGCCTTTGACATTAAAACACAAATAAATACAAATCTGTGCCAGATATCATGCAAAGTATCTGCACAGATGTAGCCTAAGAATACACTTTAATGCTACAGATAAGATTTTCTATCTGTTGATCTCGTTAAAAGTAGCAATACATTAATTCCCTCAAAGATAGTGATAAATTAGTGCTCTGCCTCATGGAAAAATCACGTATGTGTATTTTGGTGATATATTTAGACTTTTTTCTTTTCTAATTCTCAAACACTTTCCTGTAGAGAGAGAGAGATGAGCTCCAGTAAGGGAAATGGATGCCTTCTGACAATCACTTGCTTATTCTTCAGTTATCTTTCTTTGACTCTTTAGTGACTCTAGGTTTTCAAGCCAAAGGAAGTTACAGGTGCTTAGTCCTGCTACTATTATCTAAAAAAAAGAGAGTGCATTGTGTGCTAACAGTAATATCTCTAATGTATATTCATTCTTAGTTTGTAAACCTTTCAGCAATATGCTTGTATTGTGTTAATGGAAATTTCTGCTAATCTAATAGACTGAAAACTACAAATATGGACAAATTATTAAGAAGCCATGTGGGCCATAACTGTGCTAGAGAGGGTATTGAAACAGCAGAGAATAAAACTCATAAAGCTAAGCCCAAAGAGACTAGTAGGTGTTGCTGTGCTGTGACTTACACTTTGTAATTTACAGAAGCTCAGATCCTGGAGGGCAATCAGAGTCCTGCACAGGGCACCTGCAGAGAACGGAGAGTTAGATAGTGAGAAATGCTCACTTCTTGATGCCATCCAGAGTTGCATGGAAATGGCTCTTTTCTTTTTGGTTCCACCCTTTTAATTGTACCTTGATAACTGGGCAAAAATCACCTCTTGCTTTTTATGGCATTAGTGCTGGAGAGCCTCTAGTTGCCCCTTTTTTATAGTAACCTAAGAGGTAAATCTCTCACCCAGCAGGCTGCTCCTTTGTTACTTTGAAATCCTCTTTTCCTATAAATTTACCAAGTCCCCAGGCTGGACGGGAAAAGATGAGGGATACTTCCTACTCAATTGGTTGAAGCTATTCCACTTGACTCTAATACTGGGCTGCAGAAAAGTAGCCAGTATGAGCCTATGGACTGACAGCCAATGCAGCCACCTCCTGCCTGGAGGGAGAGGAAAGAAGCTCCAGAAGTTCTTGTTATCAGGATTTATACTACAGTTTACCATAAACCCCATATTAAATACAATGCATAGACAGTTCATGCTGAAGATGCTGAATGCATGAACAGCTCATGCTGAAGATGCTGAGGTCAGAATAGAGCTTGTTACAGGATTTGAAAGATATTGGCAAAGCTGTCAAGGGAAGCCAGAGTAATGCCTGTCTGCAGTACATCTGCTTCCCCTGTGCACAAAAGCAGCAACCATTACCTTTTTCTTACATGAGCACCACAACCATCCTTTTCAAAATAGAGATATTCATCCTACCTCTGCGAGTGGCTGGGCAAGCACATTAAGGGAGCAGTATTGCTTAAAAAAACTGATAACTTGTCTCTTAGGCTCATGCTGTAAAATGATGTGAGGTAAAGCCTAGTGTAATAGAAGCTTGCAAATAAGAAGGTGACAGAAGCAGCAATATTTCCTGTCTGATTTTTCATGTCAAAGGGCAGAAAAGCTGAAATCTAACAGAATGAGGCATATGTGAGCAAAATCTACACTGCAACATCTGAACAACACTAGGACCCACTGAATATTACAAAATATTAAGATGCTCTTTTAACAAGTGACAATGCCTGCTTCTTTCTAAACTGTCTCAGTTATTGCACATATTTTCCACTCTGTGCCTTGCATTGTATGTATGGGCAGACAGCTGGCCTGGATGAGTAAGGAACTTCTGAAGGAGCTAAGCGAGAAAAAGAGGGAAGAAGGTCTGGTGAATCAGGTTATGTTCAAAGATGTCATTAAGTCGTGTGGAAGAAAATTAGGGAGGCAAAAGCCCAGCTGGAGCTCAAATTGGCCACTTCTGTTAAGGACAACAAAAAGTGTTTTTACAAATATATTAACGGCAGAAAAAAGGGCAGCAACGACCTCCACTCCTTATTGGATGTCAAGGGAAATATAGTAACTAAAGATGAGGAAAAGGCTGAGGTTCTTAATGCCTTTTTTTATCTCTGTTTTCAACACTAAGACAGATTGTTCACTGGACAACTGGCCTTCTGAAGTGGTGGATAGGGTCAGGATGGAATATAGCTCCCCTGTTATCTAGGAGGAAGAAGTTAGAGACCTGCTGAGCTACTTGGATCCTCATAACTCTATGGGGCCGGATGGGGTCCATCCTAGGGTGATGAGAGAGCTGACAGACGAGCTTGCTAAGCTGCTTTCTATCATTTATCAACAGTCCTGCCTCACTGGAGAGGTCCCAGATGACTGGAAATTGGCCAATGTGACGCCCGTCCACAAGAAGGGCCATAGGGATGATCCAGGTAATTACAGACCTGTCAGTCTGACCTTGGTTCCAGGTAAAATTATGGAGCAGATAATCCTGGGTACAATCATGTGGCACCTGCAGAGTGACTGAGAGATCAGGCCCAGCCAGCATGGATTTAGGAGGGGTAGGTCCTGCCTGATCAACCTGATCTCCTTTTATGTCCACGTGACTCGGCTGGCGTACAAGAGGAAGGCTGTGGATGTGGAATACCTGGACTTCAGCAAGGCCTTTGACACCATCTCCCATAGTAGATTCCTGGAGAAACTGGCAGCCCATGGCTTGGACAGGAGTGCTCTGTGCTGGGTAAGGAATTGGTTGGTTGGTCGAGCCCAGAGAGTGATAGTGAACAGTGTCTCATCCAGTTGGCGGCCGGTCACCAGTGGTGTCCCCCAGGGGTCGGTGTTGGGCCCGGTCCTGTTTAACATCTTTGTTGATGATCTGGATGAGGGGATTGAGTCCATCATCAGCAAATTTGCAGACGATACCAAGCTGGGAGGAAGTGTCGATCTGCTGGAGGCTAGGAGGGCCCTACAGAGGGACCTTGACAGGCTGTAGAGATGGGCTGATTCCAATGGGATGAAGTTTACCAAGTCCAAGTGCCGGGTTCTACACTTTGGACACAACAACTGCATGCAGAGCTATAGGCTGGGGACAGAGTGGCTGGAGAGTAGTCAAGTGGAGAGGGACTTGGGAGTGATGGTGGACAAGAAACTGAACATGAGCCAGCAGTGTGCCCAAGTGGCCAAGAAGGCCAATGGTGTCCTAACCTGCATCAGGAATGGTGTGGCCAGCAGGACTAGAGAAATTGTCATCCCCTTATACTCAGCACTGGTCAGGGCGCACCTTGAGTACTGTGTCCAGTTCCGGGCCCCTCAGTTCAAGAGAGATGTTGAGATGCTGGAGTGTGTCCAGAGGAGAGCAATGAAGATGGTGAAGGGGCTGGAGCACAAGCCCTATGAAGAGCGACTGAGGGAGCTGGGGTTGTTTAGCCTGGAGAAGAGGAGGCTCAGGGGAGACCTTATTGCTCTCTATAACAACCTAAAAAGGAGGTTGTAGGCAGGCAAGGGTTGGTCTCTTCTCTCAGGCGACCAGTGACAGAAAAAGAGGACATGGTCTCAGGCTTTGTCAGGGGAGGTTTAGGCTTGATATTAGGAAAAAATTTTTCACTGAAAGGGTGATTGGTCATTGGAATGCGCTGCCCAGGGAGGTGGTGGTGTCATCATCCCTGGAGGTGTTTAAAAACATATTGGATGAGGCGCTTAGGAACATGGTTTAAACGACGAGTAGGTGTTGGTGTTGTCTCATAGGTTGGACTAGATGATCTCAGAGGTCTTTTCCAACCTTGTGATACTGTGATACTGTGTGATTTTGAGAAGGGTGGAGAAAAGAAATCTAGTGTGAACCTAATTCCTTTCTCCAGCTCTTTTCTTACATAGGTGATGTCAGTAAGTGGTTTTGGTTATTGAATTAATTGAATGTTCTGGCTGGAAAAAAAAGGCAAAATAAAACAAAAATCCCCAAACAACAAAAACAAAACCCTGCAAAACAAAACAAAAAAACAAACAAGCAAACAAAAAGAAGTAAAAAAAGTGGTTAGATATTCAGTTTGCAGATGTAAGTAAAATCTACTATTGCATCTATCATCCAGGTTAGCAAGGTGTGGAACAGAACATCAGGGCTAGAGTTCAGCTAAGAATTGTCTTCCAATGCCTCTAGCAAACGTGTGCCAGCAGCTCCATTCACTGAAATGCAGAAGATCCAGATCCTCATGTGTGCTGACCTGAAGAAGTCCGTTTGGAAAGGAGATGATGAGCAGGAAAGCTCTGAGTGAGGTGGCAGGAGAGAAAGTTCATTATCACTGAGCACTATGAATAACCTGGACCTCATGAAGAACACTTGTTTAGCTAAGAAAAGTTAAGCTAAGAAAACATGCAAACTGGTTACAAACCTTACAGAAAGAAAACAAACTCCATTAAAGCCGCAGATGTTGAACTATAGGCAGAGAAATCTCTTTCCTGTTATAGCCAGCTTGAAATGTGTTCAACCCAGAGTCACTAGCTTTAATCCTGCATTTTATTAGCAGTGACGAGAAGAGTTTTGCTCACTCTCAAAAGCAGTTAGGGTGGGGAGCCACTATCAATAGTTGCTGCCTTAGGCTGGATCGGACCAGACAGTTTACTGTAAATTTAATTTGGACCCGAGGTTTATGACAAAGATTTGGTTCAAACCTATTCTGCTCTCCTGACCCTTCCCTGATATAATCCATTATGCAGATCACATCTGAAAAATATACAAAATTTGTTTTAAAGCCTGGTTTTAGGTCAGTTAGTAATACTGGTAAGTTAAGTATCCTCATTAAAGACTTGAATAAATGATTCATGTAATTAACAGCCTATTCAAATGCACATATTAACTTCTACAGAATGGAAGAAGAGAGGGAAAATGAGTTTATACTAATATTAATTAATTAGCCAAGCAATGTTAATTAGGTGACTATATAATTAGATTTGGGAAAATGAGGTTTCGTTTGCTGTATTTGTTAATATTTGCTTTCTTCAGATCCAGGTCTGTGTTAAGTAGATGATCTCGTCTTACTTGCTGTGTGATTTTCAAGGAACCTGATAAGAAGTGTCAGATTTTCCAGTATAACAGAAAAGGATATTCTCTGAGGTACTTACGTAAATACCATAATAAAATTTTATTTGACCTATTGGCTTTTCCTAGAAATGTTTCTCTAGAGGACTACAGGGTATCTGAACGAACAGAGGAGCACTTGAATAATTCATTGTATGTTTGATATAAAACATGAGGATGATTTCTTTCAATTTTAAATGTACAGTAATGTAAGATTTTGTCAATTATATTTTGAAACTACAAGGACTTTCCAAAGAATGAACAGTAATAATCAAATGAAGTTGGTGATTATTCCTTAACTGTTATAGTATGTCCCTGTTCACATTAAATTAGTTTTATTACATAACTGCATGAAGATATCCAGAAATGTCAACAAGCTAGTGATTCAGATTGTTGAAATTAGTTTGCATTATTAAGATGATAACCTTCGTCTGTCTTGCTTTCATTCTATTGTTACCTTCGTACTTCATAATTTCCTTTTCTCTTCTCTTGCATTCACCATCATTCTTTAGTGCCTAAATCTAACTGTAGAGAATAACATGGGCTTATATTCAAAGCTAATAGTAGTATTGCTATAAAACACCAGGAAAAGACAGCAAGGAATGCAACAATTAGTTCACTTATCTCCTTAGGAGGGCAGCATCCTTTTCCTGTTCTCATTTTGTCACCTATTCGTCTCTACATATATTAAGCTTTTTCATGCTGTTGTCATTTCCTGGACAGCTGGCAGCAACCATTTTGCTGGCCTGCCTGTTTTCTCACTTAGGTTACACTCCAAAATCAATGCATTTCTACTCTTTGCAGAGTTTTACTTCCACTGTATTTTCTTGCTCCTGTCTAGGAGCCAGGAAGCATATTACTATTTCATGACTCAGGAAACAAATGGCTGTATTTCAACATTCTTCCTCAAAACTCGTTTTGTTTTCCAAACTATTCCTTCTTTATGGTATTTGGAAAGTTAAAACTTCTCATTGTGTTTGATGAGCATTTAAGTGAAATCCTCTGAAGCAACCCAGGGTTCTTATCGTCAATATAACCAGAGAATCCAAGAACAAGAGCAAGGAGGAGTCTCTTGCATTTGTCTGTGATCACTTCTTTCATAGGTGCTTCCTACTTAAGCAAAGGACCGAAGGCAGAAAGTGGAAATCTGGATGTATTACCAGTATTTAGAGTTCATTTCCTGGTGGTCTGATGACCTGTTAGGGAGGATCAAGGATTTTGGTCTTCTCCTTCCATTCAGCGAAGTGTTTTAGCTAAATATACATAAGGGTCTTACTTGTCTTAGGTAATACATAGTATATAGAAACCAATGAAGGCTGTTTCTTAAAATAGAAACAGAACAACATTTTTTAAAAGTGAAAAACTGAATTAATGATCCATAATGTGGAAAGATCATCAAGTTTTGAGAAGAAGTGGTTTCTTAGTTTGTAATTTCGCTCATGGCAAGCTGACCGATGAATAACAGGGGAGATGAAGCAGTAGAACTCTTCAGAGTTACAAGAGCCTGTCGTGAAAGGAGATAGAATGATGCACTTTGTTCTCAAGAGAAAAGTAGCAATATGTTTATTCATGTAAAGCAGAGATTTAATGAAGTTTGGTAATAAATGTGCAGGTGATTTACAAGGCTTTATGGTAAGGTACACTTGATTATTTACTGCACAGAGGACAGGATCGGATGAAACTATCATCAGGGAGACCCTCTTGTGGAGTCACAAGGTTCAGGAAGGACCTCCTTGCTTTCTAAACTCCTCAGAGAAGAGTTTAAGTAAGGCTGGATCCAGACTTAGACCCAGGCTTGGTTAGTGGTTTATGTCTAAAGGATTATATATGTGCAATCAATTCCTTTATAACTTTTAGCTAGTATCCCAACATTTCCATGTGCTTATTTGCAATTCACTTACTGAGGGTCTGTTGTGGCAAGGATTCTTTCAGCCTCAAGGAATAACCTTGAGAGGCATCCCCTCTCCATTGGGGAGATCCTAATGTGCAGCCCACTATCGTTTCAGGAGAGGTCGAAGGGCTCTTGGAATGCTAACTATTTATGGAGTAAGATAGTTGACTCATAGTCATATTTACACATGAACGCAAGTACCGGTTTCTTCCAAGCCTGGCTTGAGTCAGACACTGACCAGCACTGTGGCCAGGTGGGTTCATTACCATAGATTGGCCCTTGGCTATTATGTTGTTTTCTGTCTTCCACAAAAAAATGTGAGGCAGATGCAGATGCACTGATGGTCGCAACCATCAGTGACCATCACGATCATTTATGGGAATTATGGGATTTACGGGAAAAGGTCAGACTCGGAATGGGAGTGAGATTACACCACCACAGAGCCTCATGAGTTAGCATCTGTTGTTGGTGGGTGCCCCCTTCTGTCACACCAGGACACCTCAGTTTCTACCTTGTCTGCAGTCCACACTACTTCTATGCTAATTTTCACTTCAGCTCTATTATGAAGAAGGCCAACTTAAGAACAGATATGGGGTAGAACAAACTCTTCCTCCTAGACATAGTGTCTCATGATTATAGGTACAAGACAGCATCAAACCACCTAGCTCTCTAGCTTTTGTCTTTCAGAATTATCCACAATACTTACTTGCCTTACAGGTGATCATCACAAACACCTCCGCCGAGCTCCAAAGCAGCAGTCTCAGTTTTGTGCATAACTGTACAAAACGACACATTTTCAGAGGAAAGCGAATTGTTTGTCCAGAAGAGAACGGGTCCCTTGTCAATACATGCCAGACAACTCTGCAGCTGGAGAATTGCCTGGAAGCAATATGATGAAAAACACTGATGCTGGCTCAGTCAATTAAACTAGCAAACAGCACTTAGTCTTAAACCAGCATGCTTTCAAATAAGATGAGCTGCTGTGTGTAGCTCAGCATAGTTGACTTCTCTTTTGCAGAGCTGCACAAGACGTTTGAGTAGCAGGCTGCCAGGGTGCTAACGAGCCTTTTGGCCCACGCCCAGACTCCCCTGGGGCCTCCCAGCTTCTCCTGCCCATGTGTCTCAGAGACCCATTCCGACTCATCCTGAATTCCTTTCTAGGCTGTGTTGTAAATATTCCCATCTCTGCTTCTACCTCCTTGGATGGCCTGCAGACCAGTCCTGTAGATAGCCTGTCTGCTGAATGGGATGGGCCCCTTGTTTCACATGGCTCTGTCTCCCTGGAAGGTTTTTGGCTCACATTGCTGCCTTCTCTTCATTCCTGTTTCTGGCTCAGTGTCCTTTTGCTCTGGATGGGATTGCCTGGATGGACCCTGAACCTTATTCACTCCTTATCATTTCAGGGACTGCTGATGCACCCTGTGACCAGCAGCTGGTCCTGCCTTCAACAAAAGAAAGAACTGCTTTGGAACATGGTTAGTTTTTAGCACAGAAGAGGCTCGGCTCCTCTGATCCAGCATTTGAAGGAGAAAGTGAACTCTTTGATCAACCTCTTTAAAGGATCACTCAGTTCTCTGTCCAGTAGGTGTGGGTCCAGTCTAAGTATACGTTGAGGGCACAGCCTTAGAGCAGATCTGAACTTACTAGTCACTTTCCAAAATGGAGGTGACAATGCAGTCCTACATATTGCGCTGATATCTTTTAAAAAAATCTTTCCCTTTATCTGCCGATTGACCATACAAGATTCTTACCTGGGTGGAGGTTCACAGAAGCAAAAGAACAACCCCTTCAGAGAGATGAAATCCCAAGCTAAGCACAAGGCAAAGAGAAATGGAATTGTCTGTGTCATATGCTGCAGTGCATGGGGGAGATGATGAGAACTGGGCAAGCTATGCAGACTTAGATCATACTCCTTTGTTGGATACTGAGTGTTGCTGGCTAGTTCCTACCAAAGTACACTACAAATACAACCTGTCTCTCACTGAAGTTTCTCATACTTTGACAGAATGTTTAAAAGCTTACATGTGACCCATAAGCTATAGGGAACTACTACTTAGGAAAATGCAACCGCACATGAGACTTTTCCTCCTCATGAGTTAACTTCCTGCAGAAGTATGTACTTTGAAATGTATGGATTTTCATATGATTGTCAAAAGTATGAGTAGTCATTTGACAGAGAAAAGTAATTTTGTACAATCAGAAGTATATAATGAAATGCTTGATTTTATCCACTTATATAAAAATACAAAAATCTTAGGTTTCAGGCAGTTCGATCTTTGCAGGTATAGCAGTTAATTACCAAATTACTCAGCTATGACTATACATGTAAGTTGAAAGAAAAATTACCCTAGCCTTTGACATTTCCATAACTTGATTTGTACTTCATATGTAAAGTAATCATATCCACCAAATTTTATATTGTAAAATACTTCTGTTGCAAGGGTTTATTTATATCCTAATGAAGGACTAAAAAATTCAAATGTTAGAGTGATGTATGGGTGTAACCGAAAGATTCATTCTAGCCCTGGAAGATTTTAGTCTCTAAATACTTGAATATAGAATAATATATATTATAATATTGTGAGTCTTAAGGAAAATTTCCTAATACACCTTATCTTTAGTATGTTTAGTGGAATATACACTGTTTGGCTAGTCAAAACACGTGTGTTGATGAGGCAGTCAACATGCATTTAAATTCAAACTGAGACATTCAGTGTTCTCTCTTTCTCTGCAGGTGTTAGGGAGCTGTGCTTATTGTGGCAAGAAAGGAAGCGGGACAAAAGCCATAAATCAGTAGGGAATTGTCACTAATGTCTGTAAAAATTTGTGTTTATTAACATTGGACAATATTGAACAAAAAAAGGATCTACCATATATATTCCACAAAGCGTGTTCCTTGTAATTGTTAGTTTGCTGTAACAAAGTCTTGGAAAGATTTTGACTTGCAATAAATAGAGACTGTGTCCTATTAAGTCAGTTAGTATTTGCTATCAATGAATTTCACCTTACCCACATAGCTCATATTTTTCTCACATAAGACTGCAAAACCTTCAAGGTAGATTTTGTATAGTTTAAACTCTGCCTGTCAATTCTTGCTCCTATGCAACTGAGGCTAAAAGATGCTTGAAACAAGGGAGAATAAGATGATGAGAGCCTGACCTGCTGAAGAAACTAAAATATTTTGGGGAACCTAACCTTTTAATTTTAACTACATTTTTTATTTTTTTTTCTCTCAGATTCTGGGGAAATAAGTATATAAACCCTAATGGGGGTATTTCTGTTTGTTAAGGAGAGAACTGACTGGGGAATTCCCCTTTCAAGAGATGAAAAAGATACTAAGAATGATAATGCAAAAGGTCTATGGCTTTATCACAAGAGGTATCACAAAGAGTCCTACAAAATCATCTCTACAGTTTGAGGTAAGATGAGACGTTGTGACTTGATTTTTTAACTTTGTTTTCTACTTCCTTCTTTTTAATGGATTGTCAAATTAAGATTAGAATGGACAACAGAAATGCACTAGGTAGCAGAAGCCGTTTCTAACCTTTAAAAAGCATTAGACTAAGACTGGTTATATTTTAGCAATCATTTTTATAGTTGACTGTTATTCAAACATGAAACAGCTCTTGTCTTCTGTAACTGATTTACATTAGGAATCGAGTTCTCTTCTAATATTTAAATTTCATATTAAATAAACAGAAACTAGCACTAAAATTCATTATTCTTAATATTGTCCCGAACAGACTGGTTTTAGAAATGAAGAATTGCTTAGCTTATTGTAAACCTTGTTACCTATGGTAACAATAACTTTGTAAGTAAAGCCATGTTACTAAAAGAAGATGAGCAATCCATACCACATAATTTTTTACATCCTTAGAATAGCATTTATTAACATTTTAATACCATACCAAAAACCAATATAGCACATTCAACAGAAATCAGAAGCATTTAAAAATACACGATTTTTTAAACTTACAAAGGTCAGACTATGGTACCGTTATTCAGCAGAACTTCATTCATGTTTCACAGCAGTTATTTTGAAAGTTGAAATATGCCAAATCTGTCATTAAAGAAGCTTTGAGATGAATACTAAAGTAACATTTAGAATTACTTATCAATACTCTATACTGACCACAACCTTAAATAGATCGATATATGCCTGATAATCAGCACAAAACAGCACAAAAGTTGTAACTTATTAATAAGAAATTTCATTGATTCTCAACATAATAACCATTTCCTTTTGAATTTAAGGTCTTATGCCTGTATACAGTGACTGTTTACTGTAAAATAATCGTTTACTCTCTGTCCAGAGAGCACTTAGTAAAACTACAAACTGAGGTAAGTACCTAACTGCTTTATTTAGCTCTTTCTTGTACACACACTATTTTTCTTGTCTTACAAAATGCTTTCATTCATAGTAATCCAGTAGTTCTTTTACTAGAAGAAGTTAGAAACATTTTCTCCCCATTCTGCATTTAAATTGGAGGATTATGAGACTCTCCTGGAATTTTAGAGATGTGGCATTGGACCCTCCTCAGATGACGAAGAGTTTCAAAGTTCTGTTTCCCATGTCAAAGTACTCCAAGTTTTAGAATCCTAGACAAAAGACAAACAACTATTCGTGGGGGTTTTATTATTATTTGTTTTGTTTTGTTTTTAAATATAACTACTTTTTTATTAGAACTGTCCTTAAGAAACCCCTTCATCCTAGATCATAATGCAGCTGTTGAACCTAAACTCCCTAAGGAAGAGATTCAAGTGAATTTTTTTTTATTTATTTCTTGCTGTGTCCTTACCCTAAATTTTATTTAGTTGTGAGAGTTGCTTTATTCTCTCTTTTGGTAGTAGAAATGTCTAACCATGGCACTTGCAGTCATCATAATAGAGTCAGTTATATGAATTTTGAGTGTTCATCCAACAAATTTGGAGGCATGTATTTAAGAAATTGGTCAATATACTGCAGTGAAGGACTGCTGTTCAGAGAGATTTCAACAGGGTGGAGAAATGGACTAACAGGACTTATCAGGTTCAGAAAAAGCAAATGCAAAAAGTCCTGCACCTGGGGAGGAATAAGCCCATACACGTGTACAGGCTGAGGATGGACAGACCAGAAAGAAGCTTTGCAGAAAACACACTTTAGGATCCTAGTGGAAATCAAGATGAATGTGAGTAGAACAGTGTGCCTTTGGACCAAAGAAAACCCACTGCATACTGTGCTGTATGAGAAGGAGTGTAGGCAGCTGGTTGGTGGAAGTGATTGTTCCCTTCTGTCTCATACTTGTCAGCTTCATCTAGAGTGCTGTATTCAGTTTTGTGTTCCCCAGTGGAGGACCACTGAGGTAATTATGATATTTGAAAGTATGTGACATGGAAGAAGAGGTGTGAGAGAAATGGATTTATACAGTCTTAGGAAAAGTAAGCAAAGGAGAGATGTTTCTGTCTTTGTATACTTAACTGGAAGGTGTAGAGAAGACAGAGCCTGACTCCTCTTACATTTTCTCAAAGACAAAAGTTGCTACCTGGGAAATTTTCAATAGATATGAGTGGAAAAATATCACAACAGGGTAGTGAAACTCTGAAAGGGACTGTCAAGAGGACTCTTCATCCTTGGGATGCTTAAAACTCCACAGGGCCCCGAGCAACATGGTTTAAGCTGAACTATGGGCTGGATCAGCAGATGATCTCCAGATGTCCCTTCCAATCTGAATTACTCTATGTCTCTATGACTCTGTAATCTCTGTTTGCAGATTTAGGCCTGAACAGTTCACATACTAAAACATGGCTCATTTGTTCTTTAGGCTTCTAAGTAGGTTTAAAGTGCATTTCCAACTCTTTTCCCCATCAAACTAACGTAACACATGGCTTTTATCCTTCCTTTCTTGAAACAGTTTCTAGAACGAACTCTAATCCTTTCTGTGTAAACACAGAGTAGCCAAAACTAAGGGGGTCCTGTCTGCAAGTGTTACAGGGAGCAAACCATTGTTTCACAGTAAATACCCAGATGACAAGTGATAATTCATATTTGTATGTTTTTGTATATTCATCTTCAAGCAATGTATTGAATTATCATACACAGAAAAATTACTGTTTCTGGTTTCACTGAGCAGGCTCCAGTGATGCAAGAAATCCAGAAAAAAGAAAGAATGGATATTGAAGGGCTGATGCCGTTTTGCTCACATATAATTAAAGAAAAGCAAAAGAAGTGAGTGATTCTCCTTTGTATACTACACTGAAGAATCTCCAGTCCCATTCCCTCTATTGTCTTAAACATATGCCAGATTACTGATCAGAATTTTAATGAATTCTTAATGCTAGTCTAGTTTACTGGAGTTAACATATTTTTAATTTTATTTCTGGACATCGTAAGTTTTATTTGACCTCTAATAGAATTATTGAGAAGGCTAAGATAGTATGGGATGTCTGAAAACGAAGAATCTGGTTCTCCCAAGAGGGTTTAGATCGCTTGTTTGCTGTTCAAGCATATGGAGAATCCTGAATATGATATGGAGATTAAATTACTATAGTATATTTTTAAATTTGAAGGCATTTCCTCACAAATCACTTCTCATAAAACCTGTTTGCTAAATTAAATTAAGATCTGTAGAGAGTGTTTTAAAGAACAGTTCAGTTGTTTTATAGATTGTCCCTCTTCCATAAATAAATTTACTTGCTTTCCATAGTTATAGTACAGGAGACCTAGAAGATAAGAATCTGATACCTAAACAAAATCTCAATCTGGGAATGTTTCAAAGAGATAGCTCTCTGAATCTAAAGGCTATAAATATGCAATTTTGTCATGTCCCTGGAATATTGCCAAGCCCCTCAAGAGAGAAAAGATGTGCAATTCATCTGACTAACCGCAACCATGTACAGTATAAATGTGCATATCTTAGCTAGTCACCCTTAGGTCCTCTTTACAATTAATGAAGAGAAACAAGCACTTATAGGTCACCATTCTTATCTTAGAGACAACATCTAAAACAGGAGATATGTCTGTGTTGTTACCATCAAATTTAGGAGACACAAATAATTCTGAAGGTGGCAACTCTCATGTTTAGAAACCTTGTTTAATCATATCTCGCCAAAGCTAAGCATGAGTATAGAAATGTAAGTGCTAACCCAGGAGTAAGCTTTCCTTTTGTACTCAGAATATATTCAAGGGAATAAAAAGGCTTTCATGACAACTAATTTGCTCTGCAAAAGCTGCTTATTTTAGGACACAGAAAAAGACAAAATGTTTTTTTCCAAGTCATTCTGATTTGACCCAAATACATCAACTGGTGCCACAGAGCACTATTTTTCTGTTCAACTTGATTGATTTATAATTTACTTGGCTAGGACAGAAGCTAGGTACTAGTTCAAAGGCAAACATGTTCGGCTGTAATAGAGTATGTAGGCCACTTGATGGAGCCATTAGAAGTAAGGTAGCTACCCTGCCTCTTGCTGAGTCTGTTCCATTAAAAAATGAGCTTGTGTAGTAGCACATAAAACATAAGAAATATAACAATGCCCTTAAAGAGCAGAAACAAAGCTCCCATTACCTCTTCAGTACCATTTCAGTTCCAGCCTCTACCAGCCTCACTGAACCTTGTTATAGTGAAGTGACTGTCTATGCCTAATTGTCAAGCACGGACATTGTCCAAACTTCCCCCAAATCCAAAAGACACTTATGCAAGTGTTCACCAATAGTAAACATTAAGAAGAATGAAACATTAAGAGGATGAAACATCCTCTTGAAGTTTGCACGGTTCTGTATATGTACATTCTTACACACTTGACAAAATCTTGACAGCAATATACAGCTCATTTACACACAGATATTTTTTAATTCAGTGGAACGGACATGGGCTGAAACAAAGCATATGGAATAACTATTGCAAATGGTATTCAAAACATCTATTCACACCATATATTTTAAAACAAAAACACGTTGGTAATGTTTACTGCAATATTGGTTTACTTTTGAAACATTACAATTGGAGGCAGACTAGATATAATTTCTGACTGATTTCCTGGTTTGTGTTTGAGGCTTAATTTGGATTTAAGTAGTCATATTACACTAAGACACACTAGTGAATTACAAGAACTGATGACTGATCTGGCTTCTGTGTTACCAAAGTATCTAACCCAATAAAACCTCCTATTTCTCTATGACTACAATGAGATACTCTAATAACTGCCATTTCTGCTTTATAGTGAAGATTTTTATATTGAAAAATTAGTGCTGATCCCTAGTGTTGGCTCATTCTGTAATAATTATCTCTCAGTACTGCACTACATTTAATAATCATCACAAAATATTTACAATCATCATAAACTCAACATGGTAATGCATACAATGTAATTGTTTCATAGTTTATGTACAATTGTTTGACAATTCATGCTGAAAGCAAAGATTCAGCTATTGAGACAAAATGTAAGCAAAAACATAGGCAAAATATAGCCTAAATTACAATATTCCGTACTGAGAAATGAAACCTCCTTTTTCTGAAAGGTTTTCTTATGCCTCACAGTCAAGAGAAACATAATAAAATTAAGTATACATATGTATGAAGGAATATATTAAGAGAAAAATCTTTGTGTACATGCAGAATTCCCAGTGAAATGAATTGAAAGGACCAGTGCCATTATCGTCATGTTCTATCTTCTTTTCATCTGGGTTTTTTTGGTGGTGCTTTTTTCCTCACCATTCGTAATCCTGCCAAGAAGCATATTATTTTTGGAGATTATTAGACAAATATGCTGTCTACTGAGTTCTTTGCAAAACTTCTTGCCTTAACCTGATTTGTGAGTGCATGTTTGCTTGAGAGGCATCTCTATATTCTTGATTAGGAATATTCTGTGACTTTCCATACAACTAAGGTAGGGGATTACAGCTGTGATTTACCATATGTTTAAAAAGCATGAAGGAAAATCCCATAAAAAGATGTTTCATCATGATTTGAATTCATAACATCAGTATTTCTAATTATTCCATGGCTACAAAATCAAATTGATACATGGTAATATTAAGCAGCTATACCAATTAAATACATATGTGACAGAATTGCTTAGATGGGAGGATCAACTTTTTTTAAAGCTTAAAATCATAATGAATAGAAAATATTCTTAATCCTACACTTAAGAACATTGAAAAAGTAACGCAGCTGTAGCTGTGAAAATTGTTTAAATGTAGTCTGTGCCGTCAATATGGTGTTCTGACCTGATGGAAGGTAGGAGGGCTCTGCGAAGGGACCTTGATAGGCTGGTGAGATGGGCTGAGTCCAACAGGATGAAGTTCAACAAGGCCAAGTGCAGGGTCCTGCCCTTTGGCCACAACAACCCCATGCAGCGCTACAGCCTGGGGACAGAGTGGCTGGAGCTTAGACTCTGCCAGGGAAGGTTTAGGCTGAATATCAGAAAAGAGTTCTTCACAGAACGAGTAATCAGGTATTGGAGTGGCCTGCCCAGAGAGATGGTGGATTCACCATCCCTGGAGATTTTTAAAATCAGACTGGATGTGGCACTTAGTGCCATGATCTAGTAAACATGATAGTGTTGGATTAAGGGATGGACTTGATGATCTTGGAGGTCTCTTCCAACCCAGATAATTCTATGATTCTACGATTCATTTTTGTGTTTTTTAAAAAAGCTCATTACAATAATTTTCTTTTAATTTCCTGGTTTTATGATCTTTTCTTGCCATTTCCTGATAACAAGAAAACATTCAGTTCACCCAGTTTCCTTTTTCACTTGAAAGACACTTACTCTCTCCTTTATGTTTATAGAATCAATATTAGCTGAAGACTGTTTTAACTTTGTTGTCCTTAAGCTCCTACTATGTGCAAAACAGTCATCCAATAAAGCCTCATGTGAAATCTGTTTTAATTCTAAAGAGAAATGTGCAGAAGATACCTTCAATCCCATGTGCTATGTGCAAAGGACACTGACTGCACAGAGGATTTTCAGTATTCTGGGCACAGTAATAAAGCCATTTAGGCTAAATAAGCAGATGTAGAAAATTGTTTACATTACAATCAAAGTTTTATTTGTATCAGATGACTCACAGTATGTGGTGCACTTGTTTGCATGGTAACAACCAGAATGAACTTCCAGCTCAAAAGCTCTTCAAAGCTCCTTCACAGAAGTACTGGGGTCTATCTGGAAGCTCGTTAGAGCTCCACTACTGTCCTTAAATTTCTGCAGGTAAAGAATAGTAAATATTTTTAATAACAAAAATTTTCTCTCTATATATAATTTCATAAAGATTTATTCAATGCTTAGATAGCAGAGGGCATTGTTGAGCTAAAGGTATCATTTTTTTCCTATCACTAGTACATTTTATAGGACACAAAAAAAAATCCCTTTCTACTGCTTTTGCTGACACTAGGTCAAGAAATTATCCCTCTCACAAGTACTAAGAATACACAATTTTTTTCCAGGTACTTATGAATAATCTCAGAATTCCTCATGCTGCGAATACTGATCAGTTGTATATTTCCTGTTTTGAAAAAGCCACTTTGTCCTTCAGAAGAAGTTAACTTTTGAAGTCCATTTGTTGAAGCTGCTGTTGCTGAGCATCCTCCTTTTTGAGACTGAGATTACTCTCCCTTGTCTTTCTTCACCATCCACCATCCTGTCAACAGCTCCCATTTTTACTCTTGCCTCTACCTACTCTGAAGGTTCCATTTTCCTGATATTCAGACTACAGCATGCATAATACAGTACATGTTTGCTTTTCTTAGATGCAAAACCACAAGAACTTTGTATATTTATCCCAATAGTTCTAATCACTGCTTTTTCTTTCAAAGTTCAATCCTGAATGTCATTTCAGAAAGGATTGGTGGTTCCAGTCTGTGTAGCCTGTCCTGTCTTTTGTGCCATGCTGTCCCCTAGACTGTGTGAAACAACAATTTCTTTAATACGGTAAGTGGTACAGAAGAAGACATCTAATTTCTCAGACCTTTCAGTGTAATTTCTGAGTATGAACATAGCAGCTATTTCCTTCTCCTGGCTTATTACTTTTAAAATAAAATACTTGAAAAACATCAGAAAATTATTTTCAAAGATCACAGTGATTTTCCTTTAAGTAAAAATCCTGATGAAGATTAGATTGCTTGAAAAGCATGCTTTTTTTGAGGCATAGCAAGGTAAGAAAAACAGCCAGTAAAAGATTCCTTCTTAAAACGGCATTCCTCTACTAGTGCCAATCCTTAGTGCATGTTTTGGTGGAATTCTGAAAAACCTCTTAGATGTGAAGACGGAGACTAAAATGTACAATGTTCCAGTTTGATTGACTTGTATTAGCTTTCCCCCAACAAAAAAAAAAAACAAACCCAAAGAAACAAACAAAAAAACCAGACTGGTGAAGCTTACTTCCCCCTTCCCTGTTCAAGCAATTTGTTCAAGATATCAAATAGTCAATGGTCAGTATTCAAGACAATGAATAGTTGTCTCTCTTCAGCCTGATATAGTTCACCACTGTTCAATAGAATTTCAGCGTACATAAATGCCAGCTCTAAGTTACTGGTGGGAACTAAGGGAATTTAAAAGGGAACTGGAAGCAAAGAGCTGGGAGGAGAGTTGGGTAACAAACTAAATAAAGGTAGACAAGTGAGCAACTTCAGTGAGAAAACATGTATTTATTACTTCTTTAATAAGAAGATTGACTTCAACTAATGTATACGACTCTATCACGTCTGTTGCCTTTTAAAAAAGCAATGAGGTTTCAATCTTTTTCAGTTTGTAGTTTATACAGCACAAACAGAGGTTTGTGACAGCTTGACAAACACGTAAATGATCTGGTTATTTGCCTGACCATATGGCACAATGGATTTCGGAAGATGTCCCAGTTCACTGAGAGTCTGGGACAAATAAACTTAAATTATGCAATATTAATTGCAATTGTCATTAGTGTTTTGCAACACTATATTTGAACTAAAAGAAAATACTTGGGAAACATATTGAAGGGTCTATTTCTTTCTAGTTTCTTAGGATATTTCCTGTTGCCTTGCCAGATACAGTGAACCTTCTAACATATCCTCCTAAAAACAGATGCTCAGAAATTGTGTGTAAGTACCTAGAATGATCAGTCAGTGCTTTTATTTATTTCCCTCAAGGTAATGTATGCCTAAAATGGCAATTTAGTGATTCTTCTAAGCAAAGCAATCAAATGTTCTTTCTTTATTCCATCACTTCCTTTCATTTTTCTTGCAGCAAAATTGTTATCATTATTTTGTTAAAATCCAAAAGACAAAACTGGCATTGACTGTAATGAGACAATATGACAGGAAACTATGGACGTAAGGGTAGTTTAAAATATATGCATATCATAAAACTGAGTATAAAGAACTAGAACTTTAACGAAAATTATTTAAAACATGCTTTACAAGAGTGAGTCTTAAGGAAGGCATTGGTAAGAATAAGTACTGTGTTGTGAACACAACTTTCTCTTTAATATTCAGCTGATCCTCTCAAAATATGATTAGTTAATTACATTTTCAGGTAATTTTCTTTAAAATACAGACATGAGGCAAACTGTAGTATGCAAATGTTGATTTCTCTATGATTTTGCAGAGACAATCTGTACAGCTCACTTTAACAATTCACACTTACTAATTTAATTCTTTATTAGAAGTGAAATGCTTAATTAGAGAATCAATACCTAACACACTGATATCAAGGAAATAAAATGGCATCCTTTGTTATAACTAAACTGCAGGTTTCAGAACACAAGATAAATAATTCCCAAAACACAGTATAACTGGATGCTGCTGCTTCTCTTGCTTCACAATATTAACCCATGCTTCAGGATATGAAGGATTTTCCTTCTATTTTATGCATTATTTTGGAAAGGAAATTAATGAACACCCATTAGTTTTGAACTCCTCCCAGTTTTTTTTACCATCTGGGAAATCGCTGTGCTCAGCTTCTTGTCACTACTACAAAGTTGTAATAATGAAAATTTTCAGATTACTTAATTCCTGTTTAGAGATTCATGGTCGCTGAGTAGGTATCTATCAGTCTAGAGTCAATTGTTAACAAATGGAGTCTACTGACTGCCTAGTCACAAGGCAGAATCATGGATTAAGATGACAGAATAAACCTTCCTATGCGAAGTTATTAGAAAGAAATAAAAAGAGTAGATACTTATGATAGCAATGAAACAAGAAGGTGTCTGATAAACTAAGAACAAGGAAAGAACTGAATAAGTAAGATATATTAATGAGAGGAAAAGGTAGGGGTGTTTTAACAATTAAGATTTGAGTTGTGCCTTGAAGTCCAAAAGAAAGAAAGAGGAAATCACTCCAGTTGAAGAGAAATCTTATCACAACATTTATTTTATTTTTTTTCATTAGGAATTATCTTTTATGCAAAAGGTAGAAAACTTGTGCAGGCCCCTCTATTTCAGTACGGCAGATTGGAGGGTTGTGCAGTCACTAACAGGATGAAATTTAACAAGGGCAAGTGAAGGGTTCTGCACCTGGGACACAGCAACCCTGGATGCACATGCCGACTAGGGTATGGGAGGCTGGAGAGCAGCCCTGTGGAAAGGGCCCTGGGGATTCTGGTTGTTGGCAAGTTGAACATGAGCCAACATTGTGCCCTGGCAGCCAAGAGGGCCAACTGTGCCCTGGGATGGATCAAGCACAGCATTGCCAGCCGGGCAAGGGAGGGGACTGTCGTGCTCTGCTCTGCACTGGTGCGGCCCCACCTTGAATACTGGGTGCAGGTTTGGGTGCCACAGTATAAAAAGGACATCAAACTACTGGAGAGTGTCCAGAGGAGGCCACAAGGCTGGTGAAGGGTCTAGAGGGGATATCATATGAGGAATGGCTGAAGTCACTTGTTCTGTTCAGCCTGGAGAAAAGGAGACTGAGAGGGATCTCATAGCTGTTTACTGCCTTCTCACAGGGGAGGGAGGTGAAACAGGTGCTGATCTCTTCTCTCTTTTGATCTATGACAGGACTTGAGGGAATGGCAGCAAGACATGCCAGGGGAGTGTTGGATTATATATAAGGAAGAGGTTCTTCATCCAGCGGGCAGTGGAGCACTGGAACAGAGTCCCCAGGGAAGCAGTCATGGCATGGAGTCTGCCAGCATTCTAGAAGCATTTGGACAATGTCCTCAGTCACATGGTGTGAACGTTGAGAGTGTCCTATGTAGGGATAGGAGTTGGACTTGATGATCCTTTTGGGTCCCTTCCAGATTGGGTGATTCTATGATTTTATGCTTAGAATTGCTTTGAAGCGCCTGGCTTCATGTCTTTGGCAAGATTTAGTGAAGCAATGCTTAAAAACTTTGAGGGTTTTAGGGGTGTTTCAAGAGATGCATGGTATTCAGGCAAAGAGATAGAAATTGAGGAGTTCAGACTGGGGACTGATAGTTGAAATAATCATTCCAGCATGTAAGACAGGGCATATGAGGGAGAAGTTTCACATTTTAGATGTGTTTGCGTACTCCAAATAAAGTCAGAATATGGATCTGGTCAGAGAACAAAAACTTGAAAGGTTTTGGGAATTCAGTAGGTGCAGTTCCTTATAGCAATCTGTGCAATGGCCATTAAGGAGCAATGAACAAAATAAAATCACGTGGGGAAAATACTTGATGATATAATATAGGAGGAAGCCAAAATGCATTCCCATATGCATTGGGAATACAGTAAAAGCAAGATGTAAAATTATGTCTTATGAAATTAAGAATATTGGCAATTTGTGACAGAAAACAACGCAAAAGTGCAAAAATTTAAATGCAGAAAGAGTTTGAAACAGTACAGAGCACCAAATTAGGGCAATTAGAGACCTCAGATATATATTCAATCTTCTGAACAATCATAAGTGAAAACAGTGTTAAAATTGCAGGACTGCTACAAAGCTTTTGACAATATCCTAACACACCCATTACACACACACCTGCCACCCGATAAACAAGAGGGAATTTGTGTACTGAAGATCAGAAATAATAATGCAGATTTTGAGGGAGTAGTTTTGCTTCTGTTTCAGCTATTTCTTGATAAAAGGACCTGTAGGCATTGTAAGGATACATGAAAAAAGAATTCTATGGATTGTATTATAAGAGTTGTAAAATGCCACCTCAGTTTTTGTTGTGTACAATGTTTATGTGCTTCTCTGAATGATGATGGGCTGTTACCCGTGCTGTGGTGCTAACCTTTCATAATGAGCAATGTCAGCCCTTTAAAGATTCTCTGACTTGAGTAGCTTGAGCATCAAAACACAATGTTTTCATTAATGTCATATTTGTGCCTGCATACCACACAGTTATATACATGTTTTGTAACTAAAAGAACCCCTACTCAAACAATTTCTGAAAAGAAAAACACTTTTTTAAAGAAAATTTTTTGCCTATTTGCCACTGAATTATTACACAATTTAAGTGAAAAACAAAAAGCAAACACAGTTATTCAAGAGGATTAGGAAACCGAAGAAACCAAGAAAATAAGGCTCCCAAGACTGTAACTACTAGAAGGCATTACTGGTAATTCTCTAAATAGATCAACTTGGCATTTTTGCTGGTGTTTTATATACATCTCAAGAAAGAAAAACCTGTAGTTGTTGTTTAGTTACACTAAGGTAAAATTAACAAGGGGCTGTCAAAGACCTGAACATCTAAGTTTACATAATTTCACTGATTATATGCATTCATGTGTATTTTTAAAAACAATGAGCATAATGTCACATTTTAGCCCCAGCCCAGTCAAATCTGGCAGCTAAAACTAAGCAGTTGGACTCCCAATTCCCTTCCCCCCTGCTACCCAGGGAAAGAGGAAAGAGAAATGGGAGGAACAGACTTGCAGGCTGAAAACTATAGATTTAGTGAAATACTAACAATGAAAATAATAAGAAAATAGTAAAATACATACAAATATATGAAATCGCACCCCCACCCCTTAATGATTTTACTTTACCACAAATGCTGATTAGCAGACACAAGGGAAAGGGTCTGAGGCTAGGAGGGAGTTGAGCTCAGGAACTGGATTCACGAATGCACAAATCTGGGATCAGGGGCAAACAGACAGACGAGATCCTCACTGGACCTCGGAAAGCAAAGAAAAGAGCAAGACCCTCATGATCTCTCAGTTTTATACCGAGTATTGATATATATGGGATGGAATACTATGCTGGTTGGTTTAGGTTCACCTGTCTTGTCTGCCTCTCCCTGCAGGTGCAAACTTTTTTTACCTCTTGGGCTTACTGCAGTCTACCTGCTCAAGGATGGCCTTGGGTACTAAAGGAATAAGCGTAAGCAGTGGCCTGTCTGCATACCAGTGTCCTGTGTTATCACTGCTACAGAGAAACATTGTCTGAAAAACATACAGTTAACTTGCAGAAAATGAAGTTACTTAGACAAGACTTAGCTAAATTTAGAAAACTGATTCTGCTTTAGCTCAAACCACAATGCACAGGGATTTAGTTTTAAACATATTAAGGTCACACGTTATTTAATGAGTCCTGTGAATACTGAATATACACTTGTGTTATGCTTCTGTAACAGCTGAAGAAAGCCAATACTGTGATGGCTGAACATTTGAAGTTCACATAGAATAAACTGAGTGAAAAAAATTGCAGCCTTATACTAATGATAATTATCTATATTTGAGAAGTCTTGTTTCTGACAACGAACTGGAGATAAGGTGGAAAATTCCTTTCTTTCAATTTCACATCAAATAAGTAGATTTATTTCTCTTGTTGTTCCAAATCAACAATATTTTGAGCATAGCCAATTGGAGAAAGCATGTTAATATTGGACTACCTTAGTAAGAATTTAATCATTGGACAGAATATAATAGAGATAATCCAGAGGAAAACAGCTAAGAGTGAAGAGATGGTGAACTTCAGGACTGCCCCTGAAATTTTGGGAAATGATTCTCCTATTGTGTTCTGACACTGCACTGCTGGTTTGTAACTTAGGAAGAATCATATATTTATATATGCTCATCAATTTCCCCTGAGTTATGGAATGAAGAAAAGCTGTAATAAAAAAAAAAAGACAGATGTTCATGCAACATTTATGCTTTTGCAAATTTACTTCTACCAGTAAATGTAATAGAGTATTAGCTGTGTAGTGGTAAATTCTGGGTTTTTTTTCTCCTTGCTTTAAAAAAGAAAAAAATGATAAGGCCAGAAAGGTCAATATAGAAAGAGCTACAATGGGTTCTCAATACAAGAGGGTCATTCAAAAGATCTAAGCCAAAAACTATAAAGGACTGGAAATATTACAAAATGAAGTTAAGCCACTGTGAAATAAAGGAGAGGGAAGCAAAGGCAGAGAATGACAGGAAGATTGCATCAGAGGTTAAGATAAATGATAAGAAATGTTTCAAGTAAATAGAGAACAAAAGGTCAACAAAGGAGACGACAAGAACTGTAACAGATAAGGAGAATATATTGACATAAGGGTAGACAATGCTGAGAAGAAATAGATGAATCCTTGTTGCAGCGTTCACTGAGGAGGCCAGGGAGCAGAATCTAGCAGAGATAATAGGCATGCTTCCACCTATTACTTGTTGGGAAAAAAGAAATATGTGCAGAAATCAGGATTCCTTCAGAACAGGTCACCAAATTACAGCTACCTCCTCCCTGGCCACTCTCTCTCCAGCGTTTGTGTAAGGGTCTTCTCCTGCCATGCTATAGATTCTCCCAGTGTTTTTCCTGTCTCTCTGGTGGCATAAGTCAGCTATAGTGCATATTAAGAATTTGCCACAGAGGCTCAAATTCCTTTAATTTGTAACTGCATTTGCTTTCCTATCTGCCTGTGTCTTACCTATTGTTTTGGCTAGGGTAGAGTCAATTTTCTTCTCAGTAACTGCTGTGTATTGGATATAATGTGAGAATAATATTGATAACATATATTGTTTTAGTTATTGCTAGGTAATGTTTTTGGCTCAGCTGGTATACAGTTATTTTTCTTCCCAATTTCCTTGATTTTAGTATGAGAAGAATGCTGGAAGATACACTGATGATTTTGACTGATGCTAGGAAGTCAAGTCAGTTTCCCATATCTTATAACTAAACAGGTAAATAAAGTTGGGAAGAGCGAAGCCAGGACAGCTCACCCATACTGGCCATCAGAAGTATTCCATAGTCATGCTCTGCTTATAAGTGGGAAATTTGCCGAGGACATCCTCCCCCTTTTGTGTTTGGGATTCCAGCTCTTGGTGTCCAGTTTCCAGCATTCTGCATTGGGTGTTCCATATTGAGTGATCTCTGCTCTGACTGTCACATCTGTACCCACTAGAATTGTTCCAATTGCTGTGTTCATCATTTGACCTTCACTGCTTGGAGTGTGCGTTTAGCCATCACTACTTGGAATGGGCTGAATATTGTTTTATATATTATTGGTTTTGTTGTTGTTGTCATTATTATTGTTGTTCTTACCTTTATTGTTATTGTTAATATTTTCTCTTTCTTTATTGTTCTATTAAAACTGGTTTTATCTCAACCCATGAGTTTTGCTTTTCTGATTCTCCTCCACAGATGGGGAGCAGTGATAGAGCAGCTGTGTACTCTTTAGCTGCTGGCTAAGGGCTACACTAAGACACTTCTGTAGTGCAGAGCAGCGACTACTCCCACAAACTAAAATCTGTCTGCGTAATAGCCACGGTCTGCTTTCAATGAATTTGGCAGACCACATTAAAAGGCATTGTTTGTAGAAACATTCTCCACAGAAAAAATGTTAAAAACTGGCAAAGATTACAGACTAGACAAGGTCTATGGTGTTATTTAGAGGGAAGATTGAAGAATAACCCTTGAAGCCAATGATGATAATATCAAGTCTATTTTGATACACGTGTAAAGAGTTGTTTACGATGGTTTTCAATTTAGGAAGATGTAAAGAAAACATTTAAATTTCTTTATTTCTTGTAGTGTTGGGAGAAGATAAGAATTTTGGATATTTGCAAAACTCTCATGGCAACCTTGCTAAAGGCACAGAAATGCCACTGAAATAAGTGCGGTATAATTGCGTTAAACGATATTCCTTTCTTATAGATTCCTGAGCATATTGTACTGCATTGTCAAAAAAGATTATAAACTAATGGTTTATAGCATCAGGCAAAGACATGCCAGGTTAATAAAACTCTGAGCAGAATCTCAGCATTATTATATAAAAAAGCCTGGTAAGCCTTCCTTTTCTTATTTATTATGCCACCAGTGTTTTCTGTACCATCTAGATTGACTATTAGACCTCAGAAGTATTTCATTTGAATACAAGGTAAATTTTATCTTCACTGTGAAGTAACTCTCAAGCTTTGAGTATCCTTCTGAACTTTTCAGTTGTTTATTGTACAGGATTCCTGAAAACCTGTTATAATAACGCAGAAGCTGAAATGTAATACTGATACAACTGGCAACAGCGAAGATATGCTAAAAATGCCAGTCTTTCTGAACTTTATTTTAAATTATAGGAACATTTTTAAAAAAGCAGAAGCCAACTGATCAACATGGAGCAGTATTTTTGGTTATTTTCTTGTTATCTAAATTATTATTATCTAAATAGAGATATCTTCAGAAAGAGTGATCCTTGCCGTTATCTTCAGTGTAATTAAAAAATTCTGTAAGCTCTGTCTATAGATTGGCATTTGCATAATGTCTTATAAACGAAAAATACTACATGTATAGGTATCTGATATCATGGATTTAGCCTCCCAAAGGCAGTCTTTTGTGTCTTCAAAATGATCAAGTTTTCTAAATTTAGGATGCTGCAAAATTTTGTCTACTTTTAACCGAACTCATTGCTCAGTGTTTGGTAGGCAAAAACATTCAGAGAAGGTGCTTCAAAAGTTAAAACAAAAACCTACAAAGATATTCAGATAAAAGAATAGTGCTATGTAAATATTTTCTGATTTATGCTTAATACATTACTTGTGAGCATCATAGAAAAATGATAGGCTTTTAGTATAAAGACTACATTTAGCAGTCACATCTTCTATGATGCCGACAAGTAATCTTCCATAGGGTTGCTGTTTGTGTTCTGTGTTGTGGTTAATCATGCTGCCCTTATGCAGAAGAGATTGCAGCTGAGCAGAAGAAGGGTTTTAGTGGTTTCCATATGGAATACCAGTCAAAAAAGATGAGCTATTGCAAAAATGCTTATTTTAACCTCGGGTTTACCACCATTTCTTATCTCTTTAAGATACATGAAATAATATTTTTATTCCTCTCCTATACTGCATCTCAGCCGAAGTGCCTGCTCTGATTTTAGGCACCCCATTGCAAGAAAATTTTGGGCTAATAAAGAAACTCAATACAGAGAAGAAAGATTAATCTTATTTTTAACACAAAAGAAAAATATGCACTAAGGTGTTTTAGTTTTGAGACAAGAAAACTGTGGCAAGACATAAAGCCACAATGAGGGGGAGCAGAAGAGTCAAGCCACAGAAGAGCAATGACACCTGTAAACAACTCACAAATGAGCCAAGGTCTCACCATCAATGTGTGGTACCCTGGAAACTGGTGGAATATGGAGGACATTGGTTTAGAGACAATATGTATTTTACTGAAGACTGCACAGGTGAGATCAAGAGCTTCACTGGGTCAATCAGTGAACGAGAGGCAAAATCTCTTAATATTCTAATATCCTGTAAAGTTTGTAGAAACTTTTTACTTTTTGAAAGGAAATAAGTTCTTTTCCAAATCCACCAGATATAGGACACAAAAAAAACCCTGGTTAAAATTGCCAAAAAGGTGAGTTCTGACTCAAGGTAAACAAATAGCGTTATTTGTCTGTAGGCTAGCAGATGTCCATCTGGACGGTAACAAATGTTTTATAAGAAGCAGAATGTACTGCTTACTAGTGATCATGGAATTTCTTTCCAAGAACATTTTTTAAGAATAATTCGGAGAAAACTCTGTTTTGATGAATGTAGGATTAGTAATTGATGTTGCTTTGGGACAGGGAGACAGATTTAATGGATTATTTTGATTAGAGTAGTATTCTATTGTATATACCTTGGGAATCATTCCATCGCTGCAAGGTAAGTGGGGAGAATTGATCCACCATTCTTTCAAAGTATTCTTCATTAAAATATCATTGTATGTTTAAGAAATGACAAGCTTTTAATGAACTACTTAGACATACTTTTTGTGTTTTGGTTACATTCATAATGTTCAAGTTTTTAAATTGGGATACATAGTGCTTTGTATAGCAAACCACCTGTGGTAAGCATGTTTTAAAAAGTTCATGTTCATTCCAGCGGTAAACACCATCAGTTCTTGTTACTGAGTGAGAGCAGTGATGGTGTAATATCAATCCACAATGCCACAGTCATTCAGAAAAATACTGTCTGATTACTCATCCTACGTATTGTAAAGCAGGGAGTTTATATATGGAACTTTGCAGAAGAATTATCACCCATATTTTTTAATAATGTACTTATATACACACCTTCTGAGCCAAACTGTAACATCATTTCCATGTGATTTCTCAGCCCTTTAGCGTGCTTAGTTTGAAACACAACCACTAGAGTTATGCACATGGGTTGGCTTATACGGTCAGTTATAACTTTATTGTTGCAATTGTTCATTAGGTATGCACAGTCTATGTATTTCTAATGTATGCAAGGTAGCACTGCACAAATTTCACATCTGCTTCTGGTAATAGTCTACCCAAATTTTAACCACAGACTATCCATATTTGCGTTTATCTAAAAGTGGCAGAGACTTGGATATTGCAGAACTGTTTTGGCTAAACCAGCTCTCAGAAGGAGACCAGGAGAAGCCAGCTGTGGTTAAAAGATTTGCTGTTAACCAGTAAACTTCTGTCCACTTACTGTGAGCAGGCGCTCTGCCTTTATCAGGTATCTGTGTAGGCAAGGACCTCAGTATATCTGGATGCCTGAATCTCGCTTCAAGCTGGACCTTAGCACATCAGGGAGCTGTGCATGTATTCTGAGGTCATAGAATTGTAGAGTCACAAAGCCATTTACTTTGGAAGAGACCTTTAAGATCATCAAGTCCAACTGTAAATCTAACATCGCCCAAAGCACTATATCTACATGTCTTTCAGCTACCTCCAGGGACTGTGACTCAGCCACATCATTGGGCAGCCTGTTTTAATGCTTGGTATTTTTCCTAATATCCAGTCTCAGCCTCCACTGGAACAACTTGAGGCCATTCCTCTTCTTGTTACTTGGAAGAAGAGATAGTCACCTTGCTTCAACCTGCTTTCAGATAGTTGTAGAGAGTGACAAGGTCTCTCCTCAGCCTTCTTTCCTCCAAACTAAACAGCACCAGTTGGGTTTAACTTAGTCCTCTTAATTAAAAAAAAAAAAGAGGAAAGAAAAAAGAAATATACTATAAATGAAACAAGATGAGTCAGAAGTCTAAGAGACAGGAAAAGAATAGGAGACAATGTGGTAAATCAGGTTTCTGACTTGGTCATGGCAATTTAGGCATGAATAATCTACCTAGGTGTAGACCCTGAAGCATCAAGTTTCCCACATCAGTTCACAATCTTCCGACTGTTATGCAGTAATGATACTGTAACTCTTACTCTGTTCTTTCATTCCAAATATTAAAAGCACTGCCCATATATGAGCAAACAAATGTTCAGACAGGGTATCGTTTATGACATGGGCAAAAATAAACTACTTCTTTGCATTATCCATTAAATTAGGGTCAGAATTGCAGAGGGAATCTGATTTTTTTTCAGTCTTTAGCCTTGCACAATATTTGCTGATAAAGTTCTGGCTAATTGAAGAATCTTGTAGTCATGGATAGAAATTTCCAAGGAACAGGTTGTTTACGTCACTATTACAATAGGGTCAGGTGATTACAGAAGATGCATAGCTTTACACAGTTACAGACTCACCTTTCTTGATTTGTTTTGCTTAACCCCATAATTTCTTCTCAAATATGTTACTAGACCTAAAGCTAGTTCCTACAGGCAAAGCTGTCTGTAATTATCAACATATTCATTTTCTCTCCCATTTACTGTATGTATTTGGAAGGCATTAACTACCACAGTAGTTACTTCTGTATTACTGTCAATAATAACTTACTTAAGTGGATGTTTGATTTCTTTCATGCCAATAAATGACAAAAATCGCAGGAGAAATGAAAGATTCTTGGAGAAATATGGTTGCTTCTATAACCACCTTTCTTTCCTTGAAAATAGTCTTTGTGAAAGCTCTGCCCCAAAATTGCCATTGTACTCGTCCCACATAAATGTTAAAAGACAGCAAGTACATACATTGCCAGATAAATCTGAAGCCTGCATCTGCTGCAGGCTGCACAGGAGGCATCATAGAGTTCCTACTCCACCATCAAATAAGTTGAAAACAAACACCAATTTAATTTGATTTTCGCAGGGGTAACACTTGATGAGAGACCTGTTTTGAAGTAGAAGCACTATGCTCAATTACATTTTTACTTTAAAATTTAAATTCAGGTATGAAATCTGCATTGGAGTATATGTTAAATTTTCAATTAGTAAACCCTGAAATTGGTGGACCTTCCACAGAATTCTGTCCCATGTTTGGTTGAATTAATTTCTAAAAAAATACAATCTTAAGCTAGAAGCTGTTCTTTTAATGAAACATTTGTAAATAGCATGTTGATGCCAGATATGTAGTCATGTTTGAAGGGTCATGTTTTAGCCTTCCTTTTAGGAAAAAAATTAATAAACTCTTCTACCTTCCTCCTTATTTCCTGTAACACATAGTATCTTACCTTCGAGATCTTTATTTTTGTATCAATTAGCATGGAAATCAGTCAATAAACTCAAAAATGACCGGGGAGAAAGGAGGGTCTGCAGATGGACATGCCTATGAGCAGGATGACCACAAAGATCTTATTTCCACAGCTAACTGGTATGAAAATAGCTTAAATTTCAAAGACAAATCAGAATTATCCTCCTCATATTTTTTGTAGAGGCATGTATTTGAGAGAAATGTTGATTTTTCTTACTACACACTCCTGCCAGGACGTAACTACTATTGACAGAAATGTGGAAGCAGATCTAAGCATACACTGAATTAGATGTTAAATCAATATTGGATAGAACAATGCACAAGTCAGGTACTTGCTGCAACATAAATCCTCAAAATTACATAGGGTTTAAAATCCCTATGAAATTGATGGGAATTTTTGAAGACTGTACATACCACTTGATTTAACACCTAAATCCCTGTGGTTTTCTTCCCATTTATATATCTATCCAGCCATACATTCACTATGTTAAATTCAGGACAGTTCATTAACAGTACTCACACATTTGAGTCTTTGCATATATATAGATTTTATTCTCAAATTTATACTTCTTTTATAAAGTTACTGTCAATGCCTTCTTTTGTAATGATCTTTGTCAGATCTCATGAGTCACCATCATTTAGACCTGTATCACAAAGTGATGGATGCAACTAGTAAGTCTCCACTACCCAGCAACTCATAGACCAAAGGTAATAAAAAGGATAGCTTTCTCAGGCATTTCTGCAGGATTTGTATCTCTTCTGTATAACGTTTTATGAAACAGTTGATTTCTACTTTGGCATTGTTTACAGGCTCGGGGCGTAGGAATAACCTATTTCTGCAGCTGATCTCTTTGTGTTAGAGCAGCAAATAAATTGCTCAATATGTAAATTTTTTGTGGGCATAGTCATTACACCATTGTTATTTACACAGAACAGGATTTAACTGGGTCTATATTATATCTGCAATGTAGTCTATCTTTAGATACATTTACCTATCAGATGTACAAAAGATGATAAAGTGAAAGGAACCTTTAAATTAGACACCTTTGAGTATCACAAAGGAATCCAAAATCTAGGATTGGGTGCCTAAGCTCCTTTTGAAATGCCTGAAAAAGTTGCATGCCTGAGAAGACACTTATGAGTTGCTGAGTGAGGACACTCCTAGGAACAAGGCAAAGCGGAAGTGTTAAGCCTGGGGTATTTCCGAAATTCCATCTTCTTTGGAAATGAGATAATGGAGGCAAAGCTGCAGATGGATTTCTCTCTCTCTAGGGCTTGAAATCTGAAGGTAAGTAGCTACAGCTATTCATTTAGAGAACGAACTAGAGTTGCTTCTTTCTTTTAAAATGCAGTTATTGATGTTCACAGCTTTTGAACAGTAAATGGGAGACCTAGATGTGACATATCCTCAGACCTAGATTTAATATACGCTCAGCCTTATAAGTATTCCAAGTTGTATCTTCCAGCGTTAAATGCTCTGCAAGTCTTGGGCTGCTGCCAGTGTTCCTAGTAAAGCATTCTAACCAAGCAGCAGCACAATATAAGAAGTTTCATAGGCTAAGAAAGAAGATTAGATGAAGAGAAGTGAAGGGAAAATAAATAACAAGCTCTGTAATGAGTGATCTTGTGCCTATGTGCCAGTGGAATAGGGAGTCTTAGTGATGAGAGCCCATGATTTCCCAACTCCAGATCAGGATTAGAGGGGCATCTGCTTCACCTGACAGGCAGGAAAGAGTCACTCTCTTAGCTCAAGAACTAAGGAGCTCTTTTGCAAGCAGGTGTTTTGATTTCAATCCTTAATTCAAAGAGAATATTGTGGCAAATCTAGCCATATTGAGAAGCATATACTTAAAGAAAATTGTGGGTGATATTGGTGAATTTAGGTAACTCTTGAATGTTATATTTCTGTGCTTGTTTTCTTGTGGTTGTATTTGTGCTTTTTTGTATCTGGACTTTCTGTTCAAGTACCTCATTGTCAGCTTTTTTTAAACTAGAGGCAATATATAACCTTCTTTTGAGATGTTGCTTTTTGTCCTAATTCTCAACATTACCACTAATACTGCCTAAAATTCTGGAACCCTTGAGTGATTTTGAAAGTGTCAGAACAGATGTGATTGATTTCCGCTCTCTATTTCACATCCTTTTTCTTATCCATATATGCATGAAAGTTTTCTCACTTATGAACCAAAATATTCTACAATTTGAATAATGTATCATTGTGCTGCAATTGGTCCAAGGTGCTAGGAGAAATCTTAACTTTTTGGTTAATGTTTATACCATTACTTTTGGTATTCTAAAGTTGTACTTCTTTTCTCTTCTGCGTAGACGACTAAAGATCACATCAAAGCCCTCCAATTAGTTTGACAGTTACTCTGTCCATTTCTTTCCCTTTATCTCTGTTGTATTCCATACGTATTCAGTAAGTTTATAAAATGGATTTTGGGGAATTTGTATTTTCTTAACTGCTCATGTTTTTCAGGAAAGATTTGTTAAGTGAATGACAAATTAATCTGTGTGCTCTTTTGAAAAGCAGGGGTAAATCCTGTAATAGCTCAGACATATTAATTAGAGCAAGAAATATTTGAAACTTAAAATACTTTTTAAATTCACTTATATATGATGAGATGTAGAGAGGCATCATATTGGCAACTAAGACGTCAGCGTGACTTAGACAATTAGGTTGGTTAGATGATCATTGTATGCTTATTTTTATTCACAGAGGCATAAACAACCTGCAGTTTTTCCCATCATATAGACAAATGAAGATGTTACTGTGAAGTCTGGTTATGGGTATCATCATCTATTGCGCACAGCCTATCTGCATGTGTGTATTTTTAACCAATGACATGCAAAGTGTTTTAAGACTTTTTTTTCTGAAGATTGTAAGGAAATCTTTAACCAAGGTCAGTTCCGATGGTGGACTTTGTCACCCCAGATGTTGTGTAAGTGATCTATTTCAGTGCAAGAGAGGAAACTTGTTGCCCTAAGTCCAAGACATATTCAGCTTGATAGTTGATACAGTCTATTAGCGACATTCAAGAGGGAGTTTGATCACCTCTCACCATCCTCACTTTTGTTCAGGACTCACTACCACGTAGGTTTAATCCGGCCCTCCACCTTGTTTTATCCAGCCCAGCACTGTGTTTCTACCCAGTGACAGCGCCAAGCTCCTTGTCCCTACGCTCCTTCCAGTGCTGGTCACGTGAGCAGTGTGTGACGCGCATTATACTGCAGGGACAGACTGATGTGGCCTCCAGTGAAAATGTGTTCGACACCCCTGCACTACCATGTAGTACATTGTAAGAGAGGACTATTACATAATCTTTTAAGATCAGATAGACCTGAGATACTGAAAGGTAGAAAAATCGTGTTGAGAGGAAATGACAAAATCTTGTATCTGGTGCAGCATCAAACAATACATGATATTCTGAAAGTACAGCTTGCTATATCTAATGCGATGTGACAGCAAATATGGAGAAAGAGTGCTGGAAAATCACCCAAACCACCTGAAATATACTAGCTCTGGAAATACAAGATAGATCTCAGGTAACGCTTTCTGGAATGGGAAGTTAGAATAAAATGACGAGGCAGATCAGCATTCTCAGAGCACTAATGCACAGGAACAGTTAGCAGATTCCATTATCTAAACTAACAACAGAATAATAAACATGAAGAGAAGATTAAGCAGTGTGGCAAAACCTATTCCTGTGTCCACTGATAGATCATGCAGCTGAATGAGTCAGTATTTGTAATCCCTCTCTTTTCACAGAATTAGTATATAGAATCTTCAATAGAATCCAAAATAGGTATCATCTTAAACAAATCTATAGTGTAATTAAATTAGAATAAAAGGGTTATTTTATCAACATGATGTTTTGCCATGGAAGAAAGCAGTCTTGAATCACAGGTGGCATGCTCCCAATGATATTGAACCAAGAGATCTTGACAGTAGAACAATGTTGTTTATGAAAACACAAAACCAAGGGAGGTGTGATTAATTATGCCTGTTCTTGGAAGATGTCAGAATTGATTAGGAGATAAATGGATTAATGATTCACCTCCTGCAGGTCAAAGTGATTGCACAAAACTGAAATTAACATACTTAATACAGAGGTTGCCTCAGCAGTTATCCCACTGCAGAAGAAAGCATGGGAAGGTGATATTAAATACTAGCAACACCCCTAGCCTGGCTTGTGCTAGCCCTTGATTTCACAGAATATCAGACCTCAAGGAATATTATACCATTCATTCTTCATGCAAAAAGATGCAGGGGTTTTTTTGGAATTTCAAGAACAAATGTATTTTTTGGTGACTCCTCTTATATCATTGTTATCCTTTATAATCTGTGTCTTTTTACAAAAAAACTGAAAAAGAAATGTTGCTTAAGTTAAAAAAATGTGCAAAATTCTATAGAAATTGAAGAAGCGATGGTATATGATGAGTATATCTGGAGACTACTCCTTCTAGTGTATAGAAATAGTATCTTAAATGTATAGGAAATGAATGTATTGAATTCTAAGATTTTTGGATAAGTCTTGGAGGTATGGGAATATATACAAACCATATAGAAAGATCAAACACTGTACTAACCTTACAAAAAAACCCGCTTTCAGACAGCTTCTTTAACATTATTAAGATATATCATAACTTCTAACTTATGGCATCAGTCATGATCTAAAAAGCATAATTAGAAAAATACTGCAGTTATTTCTACTCACTATTTTTTTCTGCCTACAGAAATGAATGTAAGAATAATTTTATTTTTCCTGATAATCCCTTCCCTACTCACAACTAACACATTTCAACACTCCTTTCCTTCTGAGGAAGCTGTGAAAAAATGTATCTTGGTTCAGTGCTGAACATAACAAGAAAATGCAGAATGGCAGGCAATAATTCTATATCAAGTTCAGTGTTCAGTATATAAAATATAAGACCATATATATTGCCATGAGGATTTAGAGACACAACAAGCAGGTTCTCATTGAGATTAGATTAGCATGTTGTTATCCATGGAAACCCTCTTAGAGTTGCAGGCCTACACCAGCTGGAACTGTGTTTGAATGAGGAGCAGGAGAACAAAAGGAACTATATTAATAATATATAGGAAAACAGAACTCTTGATATTTGCAAATTTCTAATTAGTTGTGTTAGCAGCTCAGCAGTGTTCTTGGACTGCAAGAAGAAAGCAACAGCGTACACACAGCCTTGGCTGAAATCAGGAAAGTTATGGCACTGCCATTGACATCTGTATGAAATTTAGGAGCTTTGATCTCAAAACAATTTCGTATTGTGGTTTTGGAAACATAAAGTAAAAAAGTAATGAAAAGGAATTCAAAATGAAACATTTCAGAGAAAATAAATTCAAATCAGGCAAAAGATGTTTAAAACTTAGTCCTGGTTGTAGACCAGGTTAAATCTCCATTGTAGACTGTGGATATTTCATTATGAACTGTAGTGGTGTAAGTTGTTTTCCTCATAGACAAATAAGGATTCTTCTATTGCAGGAAAATAATCCCAGGGGCAGAAGATTCCTGTGTCCCGACATTCTCTAGGGAACAGCTTTATATTTTACCATTTATCACTGAAGCAGTAACAAGACTGCTTTAATTTGCTCTGGTGAAGAAGATTTAAAGCTGCTAAAAATACATGTTGCAGGATTTTCTCTTTTTACTGTACTTTAGGATGCTTTTACTTTGTAGTGCTCTGATTTTCTGGGAAAGATGCAAGAATATCAACAGGGCCATATTCGGTGAACCTATAAATGCCTATAACCAAATATCCTCTTGCATTAAAAAGCCATGATGTGAGCCGTTCTGCCTGATTTTCCTTCCTCATCAGGACAGTAGTCTAGATGTCTGCACAGCATTAGTCTGCTGAAGTCCAACAGATTCATAGCTGTCAGACAGAGGCAATAGACATGCCAGCTGACGACTAAACACCAAGCCCATCATTTTCAATTCTGTTAAAAAAAAGATTGGTAGACATTTCATCTGAAGAGAGAACATTTTTTGACATCACAGTTAAGGCACAGTCAGCAGATCCACCTGCTCAGTGGAAAGCTCAGAAGCAGCATTTAGAACCTTTTTTTTTCCCACTCAAAGGAAATATGATCTCATTGAAATTACAGCAATGTAATGGGATAGCTTGCACAACTGGAGCATTGTCATCGATGCCTACATGCTTCTAAGACAGACCAGCAAGGCAGTGGTGGAGTTGCTTTTTATATGAGGCAGCAACTGGAATTCTTCTGGATGAAGAACCAGTCAAGAGCTCATGGGTAAGAATCAAGGGGCAGGTTAATATAGGGTGACACTGTTGTGGGTGTTTACCACAGGCCAGCTGATCAAGAAGATTAAATATATAAGGCCTTGTACAGACTTACTCTCACAGTCCCTGGTTCTCATGTGGGACTTCAATCACCTTGATATTTGCTGGAAATACAACACAGCTAGGCACACAAAGTCCAAGATATTCCTGCAGAGTACTGATGATAACTTTTTGACACAGATGGTGGAGAAGCCAACAAGAGGTGTGCTGGCAGACCCTGTACTAACAAACAAAGGAAGACTGGTTGGGGATATGACTAGTTTGGGATGTGAAAGCCTCGGCTGCAGTGACAATGAGATGGTGGAGTTCAGGATCCTGCACAGAAAAAGCAGGGAAATAAACAGGATTACAACCCCAGACTTTAGGAGAAATAACTTCAGCATTTTCAAAGATCTGCTTGGAGAAACCCCGTGGGCTCCAAGGGTTGTGATTGATGGGTTTAGCATCTAGTTGGAAGCCTGTAGCTAGTGGTGTACTCCACGGGTCAGTATTGAGCCCAGTCTTGTTCAACATATTCATCATTGACTTGGATGAGGGGGTCAGTGTACCTTTGGCAAGTTTGCTGATGATACGAAACTGGGAGGAGTGGTGAATGTACCAGAAGGCTATGCTGCCATTCAGCAAGACCTGAACAAGCTAGAGAGTTGGACAGAGAGGAACTTAATGAAGTTCAACAAAGGCAAGTGTAGGGTTCTCCACCTCCGGAGGAACAACCCTCTACACCAGTACAGGTTAGGGGCTGACCTGCTGGAAAGCAGCTCTGCGCATAAGGACCTGGGAGTCTTGGGGGACAAAAAGCTAACCATGAGCCAGCGATGTGCTTTCATGAAAAAGAAAGCCATGGAGTGCATTAAGAAGAGTATGGCTAGCAGGTCAAGAGAGGTTATCTTCCCCCTCTACTCTGCCCTAGTGAGACTACATCTGTAGTATTGTGTCCAGTTCTGGGCTTCTCAGTTCAATAAAGACAAAGAACTACTGAAGGGAGTCCAGTGGAGGGCAATAAAGATGGTTAGGGAATTGGAGCTTCTCTCTTACAACAAAAGGCTGAGAGACCTGGCTAGGTTCAGCATGGAGAAGAGGAGATTGAGAGGCGATCTTATCAATGCTTACAAATATCTAAAGGGCGAGTGTCAGGAGGATGGGGCCAGACACTTTTTAATGGTGCCTAGTGACAAGACAAAGGGCAATAGGCTCCAACTGGAGCACAGAAAATGCCAACTGGAAATGAAGACAGACTTCTATACTGTTGTTTACATTGTGGAATCTCCTTCTTTGGCAATATTCAAGACTTGCCTGGATGCATTTGTGTGTAACCTGCTATAGGTTAACGTGCTTTAGCAGGGGGGTTGGACTAGATGATTTCCAGAGGTCCCTTCAAGCCCCTACCATTCTATGACTCTGTGAATTGCTTTTTAAGTTTATTTTATTTTCCCTATCTGTTTGGCACATATAACTCTTGTTCCCCATCCTTGCAGCTTTGCACATCATCCTTTACAACTTACTTTTCTTCTTCAGCAACCATTTATCAGGGCGATACTGAAATGGAAAAAGTTTGCTGAAGGGATGAATCCCTGCAGCTGCCTTCATCAGACTGATAGCACAGCAGAAACTTGTACTATAAATTAAAGGTTTCTTCTCAGGTGCCAGTCTTTGTTTCTAAACAGTTAAAATTAAATGGAAAAAAATAGAGTCTTGAAGAAGTGAAAACAAAAACCAGTAGATGTTATTTGCACATTATTTTGTCTTCCTGCATATACTGTTATTTCCAGTCAGGTCTGCTGAGGTGCTTACCTCTGCAGTAAGTGTTTCTGAATCATGAGCATTGATTGCTGTACAATGTAGGTCACATTCAGAGTTGAATCTACCAGCATATGCCCACTCACAAAAGGGTCCAACGATTCTTTTTTTTAAGGCACCTTACTACAGGACAGGATTTTTCTGTGACTTTCCCATCTCATTCTAAGTAACCTGTAGTCATCATTCAGAAATCAAGGTTTCTTCTTCAGGTTAATATCTGAAGTGCACCAAAAAATATTTTAATTTCTATTTCAGTAGCATCGTCATCCTTTGTGACTCTCAGGGATCACTTAAAATCAAGGTTGCCATCGGGCTTTCCCGCAATTTCTACGGGAACACAAGTTCCTCTCATGGGAAAAATCTGGAAGAAACTTTTTAAGATTGACACTGGGGGTTTCTTACCTGTGGTTGATATTACTTAATTCTGAGCTGCATGCTTTCATTTCTCAGAACTGCTGTTGTTCAGTACATTTGAGTATTCATCCATTTCTTTGCCTCTTAGACCTGGCAAAATTACTGCATGTCTACTTTTAGGCCTCTTTTGAACCCAAATTTATAAAAGAAACAGGATATAAAAGTCAAAATCTTGTATAGTGATTTTGCAATACAGATAAAAGTGCAGTAATAAAGAAAAAAAGGAAACAATCCCCACACTTTATTATTTCATTCTATTTATCTGACTCACTTGAGCAAACTTTGAATGAAACCTATATATATATATATATATATGTATACACACATATATAAATTACGCCCAATAGTATTATTTACTGGATTTTATTGCCAGATGAAACCACCTGTATTGAATTGAAGAGGGTTTTTCCAGAATAAGCAGTTCAGATCAGTAAGGAACACGGGAACCTAAATTAAAAATGAAACCTTTTCTTTACTAGCAAGATAAGAGGTAGCAAAACAGGTTTTTCTTTGGAAAAGTTTTATGATTAACATTTAAAGTTATAATCATCAGTTACACCAATTTGTTGGGGGTATTTTTGCTGTTTATTTGTTTGTTTTTTGTTTTCCTTACTGTTTCATTAATGCTGTTTCCTGGAAATTGCTTTTTAGGATGAAAAATTGCATTATTTGGTAAGATGATTGCAGACTTTCTAAATATAGATTCTCTGCAGAGTACAGATCTGTTGGCTGCAGTTATATCTTCTTTATTTTTTAAATAAAAGTTGAGAAAGTACAGTGCTTGCTTGAGAAATTATCTTAAACATTGGGTCTTCGCTTTGTCAGTCTCCTGCGGTGAACACTGCAGAACAACAGCAGGTTGCAGAATGCAGACAAATGCAGAAATCAAGTGTACTTTATACTATTCTCCCCTAGTCCAATTAAGAGCAAACAGCAGGGCAAACGAACAGTGTAGGCGGCATTATATCAGATGTTTTGTACTCTGCTGGAAGACTGCAACTTTACAATATATCGCCTACCAATTTAATAAATGATTTTTTTTATTCTGTCCAGAAATAAAACAGCTTTAGGTATCAAACCAGTATTTTGAATTTCTTAGTGCCACTGCAATTTTCCAGAAAGTAAATGGAAAGGAAATCTAATTCTGCCCTTCAGAATTGTTAATGAACTTAGCCATTTGATGTCAACTGGCATGCTCTGAGTCCAGGTATTATGCTCGGCTCAGTGCTGTCACTAACAAGCATTGTACACAAATCTCTTTCTGCTTTGAGCTGGTTAGCAGAAAAATGTCACTAATGATAGTTTTTTTCTGTAAATCCAGAAGGTGGTGAGTAACTGGGAGGTTAAATCTGTTCTAAGCTCTGTGGCTCTGTGTTTCTACTAGTTGCAACATGTTGTCAAAAAGAGACCAAAATTATTAGTGTATTGCACTATTTTTCCATACCACATTTTTGAAATTTCTACATCAGGTGACACAGGTTGGAGGCCGGGAGCCAGCAGCACTAAGAGGACAAAGATTTGGAAGACAATCAAGAACACGAAGCATGCTGGAAGTTCCAGCTTCTAAAAAACTGCCCTTAGACCTACAAACCTCTAAGGGTGTTTCACTATAACGTTGAACATGGAGAGCACATGCAGCTCTATAATGACTTCTGTCCCCTCTGAACTCCAGAGGCAGAAATCTGCGGTCAATAGGGTGAAATACCATCTGCTTTGGGGGTCCAGCTGGAGAAGGAAAGGACACGGAGGTCTCGCACTTACTCCCAAGGTGTTCTGATGGTCTCCCATGCAGACAATGAATAGAGAAAAGCAGTTAAATGTGCTTCTAAGAAATGACTTGAACTCTTAAATCCATTTTTATCTGTCAAAAGTTTGACAGATCTCTGCTACGTCTTGTATCTGAATTTCAGATGATAGCACTGTGTACTGACTCTTCATCTAGCTGGAGAAGGTCTGTTATTTGGAAATTGGCTTGTAATTTAAGATTTATAGGGCAGAGAGGCACCATGCAAGATGCAGTGTGAGTAGAGGGAGGGAGCAAAATCTACCCACTTGCATAACACAGTATCAGTGACATTTGAAATAGTGATTTTAGGCAGTATCTTGTCACATTTGAAGTCTTCAGTCACAGGTGTTGGAAAGGAAAGAGGCGATTCAGTCAGATCACTGACTGAGTGCTTAGTGGCTCAAGACCTTCATGAGTATGTAAACTTCTTCTGTGTTTGACATCATGAAGAAACTTCATGAAAATTACTTTAGTAGCAAGAAGAAGCTGGACCATCTCTGGCAGATGCAGTAACTCACACAGAAAGACCAAAGCAAGTTTGTTCACTATTAGTGCCAGGAATGTGATGCTATCACAATAAAAGCAGAATAACGTAAATGCTATCCTGTTTTGTCTCTCAAGTCTGACTCATCCTTGAAAATGCTACTTAAACCTGATCACCTTGTTACAGAGCTGTTGCGTGTGCTTGATTTCTAAATGACTCCAGTAAACTGAGAGCTATGGCAAATACAAAGGTTGACTATGAGATGTGAAAATGTTTGTACACATTTTTTGTTGTACACATCATCTTTATAGAGAAAAAAATATGACTCATTCTATTTCACTTCTAATTCTTCCAGAGGAAAGGGCCATGTCACTACAGTTAGCCAAAAATCTTTTCCAGTAGTGATTTCTCTGAATTTGTAACAGGCAGCTTAATCCTGTCTGGAAAACCACACTGCCCTCTGGTTATGAAAGTTCATAAGAATGGATGAGGAGTTGCAGTGAGATTCATACTGCTACTGTTGTAAAGACTTGACCTTTGATACTGTCTCTCACAGTATTCTCATAAAGAAAATGTCCAGCATCCAGCTGGATAAACACATAATACAATGGGTGCACAACTGGCTGATGGGTTGGGCTCAAAGAGTCATAGTGAATGCAGTTACATCAGGCTGGCGCCCAGTCAGTAGCGGGGTCCCACAGGGATCCATCCTGGGGCCAGTGCTCTTCAATATCTTCATAAACTACCTGGATGAAGGACTTGAAGTTTTATTGAAAATGTTTACTGATGACATAAAACTGGGGGGAGCTGTTGACACTCTTGAGGGTTAAAGAGGACCTGTAGAGGGATCTGGGCAGATCGGAGAGCTGGAAAACCACCCAACAGCATGAAATTTAACAAGGGCAAGTGCCGAGTTCTGCACCTGGGATGTGGCAACCCTGGATGCACATACAGACTGGGGTGTGAGAGGCTGGAAAGCAGCCCTGTGGAAAGGGCCCTGGGGATTCTGGTCAATGGCAAGTTGAACATGAGCCAACAGTGTGCCCTGGCAGCCAAGAGGGCCAACCGTGCCCTGGGATGGATCAAGCACGGCATTGCCAGCCGGGCAAGGGAGGGGATTGTCGTGCTCTGCTCTGCACTTGTGCGGCCCCACCTTGAATACTGGGTGCAGGTTTGGGTGCCACAGTATAAAAAGGACATCAAACTACTGGAGAGTGTCCAGAGGAGGCCACAAGGCTGGTGAAGGGTCTAGAGGGGATATCATATAAGGAATGGCTGAAGTCACTTGTTCTGTTCAGCCTGGAGAAAAGGAGACTGAGAGGGGATCTTATAGCTGTTTACTGCCTTCTCACAGGGGAGGGAGGTGAAACAGGTGCTGATCTCTTCTCTCTTTCGATCTATGATAGGACTTGAGGGAATGGCAGCAAGACACGGCAGTGGAGGGTTGGATTGGATATTAGGAAGAGGTTCTTCATCCAGGAGGTGGTGGAGCACTGGAACAGCTCCTCAGGGAAGCAGTCATGGCATGGAGTCTGCCAGCATTCTAGAAGCATTTGGACAATGTCCTCAGTCACATGGTGTGAACGTTGGGAGTGTCCTATGTAGGGATAGGAATTGGACTTGATGATCCTTTTGGGTCCCTTCCAGTTTGGGTGATTCTATGATTCTATGAAAAGCCTCTGCTTCCTAGCATCATGAAAGTGTACTCTTCACCTACATATTCTCACGTTAGAGAAGTCACAAAATGAAAACAGCTTTCATAATCTCACTGTTTCCCATGGCACATGCTATTATCATATCCTTAGTCTGTAATAATATCAGATAACACTGTACACAGACATATTGATAAATAAATATTCAACTGGCATGTTTTTACCTAAACATTGCTCAAAAATGTGAAAACTGCATTGAGAAATAACTTGCCAGTCAGGTTTGCCAAACTCCAGATTTTATTGTGGGTATAAGGATGTTCCTTGCTTTTCTAAACTATCTAGTGGCACAAGACCTGTGAGCAGAAGGGTAACTCTTTTCACCTTTAAATGGTATAATAGCAAGTAATTTGATTCATTTGCCAGCAATTCTATCAGCTACTTGAAGAAAATGAACCATCACCAAAGCGTACACTACAGCAATACAGAAAGTAAGGAAAACACTTTCAAAACATTTTGCTATTTCAAAGGGAATCTTTCAAAAGAGAGGCTGACTTAACTACTGAAAATTTTCAGTGGCAATAATGCGCTACTTTATTTCCCTTTTATACACGTACACCCTGAGACTCCTATGGACATATCTATATTGCATGATATAACTGTGTACAGATCTCTGGGTTAAAAAAATCTGCTGGTACGCTCAAATGTGCCAGCTGGGATACAGAGACATATTGGACCAAACAGCAAAACCTGTTGTGAGTCTTGACTATGGGTCTTTTAAGCTCTAGGAATCCCCCTCTAAATTTATTTTCTGCTTTCTGAGCCCAAAGGGGGAATCAGCTTAAACTTTGCTGCACCATATAGTCCAGAGCTTCCAAGGACTGTGCAGCCATAGCAAAAATAAAGATATATTTGGAATATATTTTGGAATAGGATTATTGAGTGATATCACATAAATATAAAAATAATTCCTTAAAAATTTTGTCAGTTTTTAAGTTTGTCTCATACTTTTATGAAGAGGACGGAAGAGTGACACCTAGATACTAGATGAGCAGACTTTGTTTATTGAGAGTAGAGTACACACTTTTATACATGTCGCAACTATGGTTATACATATTCATTAAACAAAGGAATATATTGGTTCTTCAGCTAAATGTCTACCCCGCCTTGTTTTTCTCATTACCTGTTATCAGTTCCGAATTCTGTGCATTCTTTCTTAACTGCAAGTTCCGTCTTCTGAAGTCAAGGACAGGGCGCCCCTGCTATATATCTCTTGTTTGTTATCCTAGCAGTTCTTGTGTGCTGCCTGCATGTCCTTTCTCACACAACCACATCTCTACACTTTTATACACTGGAATTCTCTTGGTGGGGGATCAGAGCTACTTAGATTGAGGAACCTAAACCATTATTATCTACTTTTTTTTCCTGCTGTGAGTTTGATGCCCAAGGTCTTGTATGAAGCACCAAAGGAGTGGGCCCCAGGCAAAGACATTTTAACCTCAATGGAAGAATCCTCCATTTATCCATCATATCTGGGGATATGTGAAGCAGAGCCTGAGGTTTTTTGATCTCACAAAGGATTTACCACTGCATTAGCAATTTATGACCTAGTTCTAATAAATACCTACGCTTGGGAATCAGTTCATAAGGATAGTTGTATTTGTACAAGAACTTCATTGTTTGCACAAAAGACTCTATTGTAAGGGAGTGTAGGGTTTGGCCCACTATTTTTCCTGTTGATTTGCATACTTTGCCCTCTTTTTGAAGGCATAGGTATATGTGTTCTTATACCTAGAGCTCCTAATAAACAAATAACATTGACCTAAGTCTAATACACTTCGACACTTTTTTTTAAATCTAGTATTGTTCAGCTTTTGATTCATTGTGACTGCAAGAAACAAACTGCCAACTTTACATGACATTAATAAAGCATCTACTCTGTGCAAAGGAACTAATTAAACAATGTCAATGACTGCACAACTAAATATTATTAAACATGTTCCACACTGTTTCTCCCTTACATATAAAAGGATTCACTCTCTTTGCTCACTTTTCTTCCCCAGTACTTGGCTAATTTATGTACAGAACATGATTTTACACCAATTTAAAACAGTATTAGTTAAATTAGAACAGATTTTGTGTATGGAATGCCTTATTTAAATTTGATTCCTAGGCAACTTTGGCTATACTAAAAGAAGTCCACTTTAAAATGACAAGTTTTCAAGCTTCAGTGATTAAGTAAAATTGTTCAAAATCATAGTCAAATTGATCACTAATATTTTTTCATAAACAAACATTCAAGCTAGATTTTCACGTGCCTTACATCTAGCGTGGATAATTTAGCATGGTACTTGAAGCACTGGCATTCAGTGCTGCCAGTAATTTATAAGTGACTACTCACTTTGTGTGGATATAAATGCTCGCTTAAAGTGGAGATTGAGTCCTTACACTGTCTGTGATCAGATTCACAAGTCAAAGTCCGGCCTTGTTTACCTTATCGGTAGCTCTGCTAAAATAGATAGGCAAGGGTCCTAAAGCAAAATGAAAATGGTCACAAAAATTAAAGGCAGGGCTACTCTGTCAATTACAGTGAAAGGTGACTGTATATGAACTAGTTTAAGGAACAGAGTCATTTTGGCAGCGCAAGGCAGGGTAATTTGTTTTTGTTCTTGGGGACCTCTATGTAACACCACTTTACTGTGTTTATTTGATACCGGTGCTGGATCAGCTCCTGTATAAATTTATTGAATGGTTTGTGTGCATTATAAATGTTTGCTCAGTTCAATTTGTAACACGAATAGAACATAGTAATATTTTCACATATTTATGGAAATATTTAGGTTTTAAGGGACCTCTTGAGAACATCTAGTCCAACTTCCCTGCTCAAGTAGGATAACGTAGAGCCAACAGACCAGGAGCTTGTCCAGCCAGGTTTTAAATATCTCCGAGGCTGGTGACTCCACAACCTGTCTGAGCAGGCTATTCCACTGTTTAACCACCCACACAGTAAAAAATAATTTTCTCATGTTCAGGTGGAAATCCTTGTGTTCATTTTCTCTTGTCCTGTCAGTGGTCACAACTGAAAAGAGTCTGGCTCCCTCATTTTCACTCCCTCACATCAGTTACTTACACTGATGAGCCTGAGCTCTCTCCTGAGCCTTCTCACTCCAAACTGGAAAATCCTACCTCTCCAGTTTGTTTAAATGCTTCCTGTCCTGGTTCTCCACCAACGGTAAGTCTTGTTCCAGAAATTCCCACTAGTCTCAGGGGCCTGAGAACCCTGAAGGTCAGTTTTAACAGTAAAGACCTTTTTTTAATTGGGAGGAAATTTTTCTCTCACAACTAGGCTGATCAAGGCAGGAGCATGTGTGGGATTTTTGCCCTTATCATAGAATCATAGAATTATCTGGGTTGGAAGAGACCTCCAAGATCATCAAGTCCAACCCTTAGTCCAACACTATGATGATTACTAGATCATGGCACTAAGTGCCACAGCCAGTCTGATTTTAAAAACTTCCAGGGATGGTGAATTCACCACCTCTCTGGGCAGGCCATTCCAATGCATGATTACTCAACAGGAGAGTGCGGCTACGCAGTTTGTTAAGGCGGCATGGCATGGTAGTTTGCACAGGCAAGGAGCAACCACCTAGTTAGTCTCTCAGGTGATCTTTTTTTTTTATCTGGTTTACAAAAGAAGGACAGCTGTCACTGCTGTTAGCACTAGGAGTGCATCGACACAAACGGAACCCTACAAGAAGGATGCAGTCATACGGGTCGCTGGCTGCACAGACTGTTTGAGCCTGGCAGCGTTAGCTCCAGAGGACTGTGTGAGAAGCACCTGTGTGAGATGTGAGCGGTGAATGATTTGCTGTACATGGTAGCAGAGCTCAAGGAAGAGGTAGAAAGGCTGCGGAGTATCAGAGATAGTGAGAGGGAAATTGACTGGTGGAGTCAAACCCTTTTGATCTCTAAGGAAAGTCAGCAGGAGACTGTGAACCCCTGCCCCTCCTGCCATCAGGCAGATAGAGATAATAGAGAAGATGGAGGGGAATGGAAACAGGTCCCTGTTCGGAGAGGAAAAAAACTCCCTCTGAACCCCCATCACATCCTGTTGAGCCGCGCTCCGATCGTTGGCGCTTCCAGGTAGAGTTTTAAATCTCCCGCGGCTGCTGCTGGGACCGCCCCCCCGCGCCCTCACCACCCACGTGACCGTTGCCGCTTCCGGGGTTGCAGAGAGTGCCGTACCCGCGGTTCTTCGCCGAACGTTCACCGTCTCGGGAGATTCGCTGCCCACCTCGAACAAGCACCCAGCTGCAGAACTTACCGTTCCTGCCGCCGATCCTCCCCGAGTTTGTCATCACCAGGAACCAGTTACGTGGCTCAGGAACCAGGTTCAGTCTGCTGCTGCTTAGCAGGACCTTATTATAGGCTTAGTTCATCAAAGAATAGAAAGAGGAATACTTCTGTTGGAGCTGCCACTGTCTGGTATGGACTACACTGATCTGATAGCTACATGTACGAACAATTAAGGCAGGAGTGATGACCAATGCAACATGAATTATTAGTGGGCAGCTTCCAAACAAAATAATTTAACAGAAAATATGGTCTGATTAAGACATACTCCCTGAGTTTTATCTCTGCCTGCATGCCCAACACAATGGCTGTCATTAGTCATTCAGGTAACCCATTTGGAAAGCACAAAAGAAAAGAGAGATGTTTCTTGCCTCTACTGGGACAGACTAAACAGGAAAATGGATTAGAGGAAACTCCATCAGGAATGTGTTTTTGCGATTTTTGTGCAAAAATGAACTCTTGACATATTTGATATTAAAATTTGTGAGTAAAGAACTGCCGAAGATGTATGAGACATTTTACTTTGTGCCCCAGAGTATCTGCAGTTACAGTTCCTACTACAGTACGTGTTTCAAAAACCTGTTAACAGTACCTATTACAAACTATAATTGCCGTTTACAGAAGTGGCTCCAGTGTAATCTCCTTCTTGAGTTGTGGACCAGAAGTGCTTATTGAAGCAGTATTCTCCTGAAGATGTCATGAAAAGCTCTTGGAGTTCTTTCTACCACCACTGTTGTTCAAAGGCAAAAAACCTCAGGCCGTGGGTACTGCTTTCATATAGATGGAAATACTGAGATAGAGACCTTTGGTAGGTAGAAATTTATCTCCTGTGTAATGACTGTGAATATTATGTATTACCTAAGAGTAAGAATAATTTGATTTATATATGTTTGTGGGGTAATTTTTTAGGTTTTCAACAATATTAATATAATTTATCGTTGTTTCTTGAATATGTGCTAGGAAAAAAAATGTTCTTAATTTGTCAGAAGCTTTCTTTCTCGGCCATTCAGAAACAGAAAATCTATCCTTCCATCTCTTTTATTGCATTTAATCTTTTAACTTGTGGTTTTTATGGCAAAATTTTTAAAACAGACTGTGGCCAAAGGTTTACTAAGCAGGAGGGCAAAAGTTAGCAAAATAGATATCTCTCCACTGATACAGATGGTGCTTAATAGTTAAGTATTAAAGGAGTTTTGCTATGCTTTTTCCAAACACTTATGTTTTCAACTAATGAGACTTTATTTGTTGTATTGCACCCGTTGTTGAAATTCCCAGAAGAAAAGGAGAGATATTTTTCCTATTCAGAAAGTACATGGTCTGTGAATAGGATGGCTAATTGAAGGATTTTTTCTTCATTATCGATATGAGAGTATAAGAATGTGGAGAATATTAAAATATTTTCTATATTTTGATACTAATATCTACATGCCTCTCTTTTAATTAATCATTATAGTTGTCTTGCCCTGAAACGAGATGAGGAATGCGACAGAAGCACTTCAGCAGTACGAATGGACTATGCATGTAATTAAAGCAATAATTTGGCTGTGGAACGTGGAGCTTCTGCCAGATCTTTGCTTTTTACAAAGTATACTCAGGACCAGCTGTCAAAGAAACTTTTAAGCATAAGATTTGCTTAGAAGAGAAAGATTGAGAGCTGGTAAGTCTAGCAGTATCTGGGAGGGAGTTGAAATCTCTGAGAACCACTTTATGAATGGGAAGCATATTAGCTCATTACTTTGCTATGTGACTGAGAAAAACTTTTCATGGGTGATGTGATTAAACAAATTTCCCTATTTACAGTTCCAGGGCTTCCCATGAAAGAGTTAAATCCTTTTTTTTTTTTTTTCCTAAATGGATTTAAGTGTATCTGATTGAGCCAGGAAATTTGACTGTTCTACTATGGTTTCTGCAAATTGCCACAGAACTGTAAGAGAACATCTGTGCAATATCCATGACAGCAAATTTATATTTGAAAGGTCTTACCTGCTAACAAATTTTAACTTCTGCGAATCTTTGAGATGGGACTGTAAGAAATTTTAACCCAAATGTGTCCCAAGAGTTTGCACACCTGAGTGAGTTTGTCATTTTATCATACAACAGACTTTCTGTGTTGTATCAATGTCAAATGGCAGGTTTGGAGGATCCACTGTTCTGTCTTTTATCCAATAATTAAAAAATTCACTTAATAGTGGTCTCTCTACCCAGTTTGAGTTCGTTTAACTTGAAAATAGTCAAGTGGCTTTTGCACAAATGTATTAGTACCCCACTGATGTGTATAAAAGGATTGAGAATTATACTTTCAGTTGATTTATTCCTTGACAAGCATTTTTAAATTACCACTTGGCCTGGTTTTAATCAGCTTTGAATTTCCATCAGGCTGAGATGCGTTCTGTGTTTAATGAGACAAATTGTTGATTAAGGCCTTTGCTATCATTAAGATTATTTGCCCCTTATTTTCGATTCTTTCTACCTCACTTATTAGAGGGTTATGCTGATTTGGAGTGATGAGGCTGACAGTGATGTCGGCTGCAGTCTTACTCTTTATTGCCCTGGTTACACAGCCTAATACAATGCACTCTTTATTACACCAGTGCAATCCTTCCTTTTAGTGAATGAATAGAATTGATCTATGTATCCTTTCATTGTCCTAACTATCAAACCTGTGAAACTGAAAAATAAAAGAAAAAATACAGCAAAAAATATGTCTTGTTGCAAGCAGTGTTGACAAAATTGAATTTCATCTTTTGTCATTTTTATGCAAAAAATAAAGCAGCTGCAGTTTTATTCACTCTGTCTAAATTAATCTAAATAAATAAGCAGGCTATCTGCTTATTTATGAGCTCTATGTCATTCTTGCTTTTGGTAAACATTATTTCCATCTATTTTACTTTTTTGCCCTTGTCCGTCAATTAAACTGGGACCTTAAATGTGATTGGATGCCACCCTAAATTTAACTGGAAGTGACTTTCCGGTGTCCAGTGCAGTTTCTACTGCAGGAAAATGTGAAGTACTTTCCATTTTGTAAATTTATCTAAAAGCTTCTTGGCATTCAAAAAATAAAAAATTAAAACAAAAACAAAACCAAAAACCAACCCCCAGCTCAAATCTACTGTTAGTTTTGCAATTCTGGTTGCCACTGCTGTTTACTAACATTTTCTTTAAGTTCTAAATATTCTCTGCGTGTATGGCCAAGTTACACTCCTTTACCTTTTGTTTCATATTCTTCCTTAGTTTAACAGTTCTTTTCTCTCTGCAGTGGTTACCTCCTGCTGTATGCACAAACAACAGTACTGACTCTACTATGCTTACTTGGACTAGGCTAAGGAGCAAAATTGATTGCTCTTCGTGGGATAATATCTCCATTCCTTTGCATTAATTTCTCTGTGTTTTTTCTAGTATGATTTAATGCTTTCTGAGTACAGGTGATAGGGATTCTACTCATCATTCCATATGAGCTTTGTATGGTGGTGCTAATAATTCTCTGTCTGCACAGAACCATATCAACTGATACATTCTGGACTTGTTTTTTATCATTACACTACGCTGTTGGGTCATAGTTATCCCATGATTACCTGATGCCACAGAATATAATTTTCTTTTTCTTATTTCAAACTGGTAAATTCCATTTCAGGGCAGAAATTCTCAGTATTAAGTGCATGACCTTGCATCTTATTCTCTTAAGTAGCATTTTTAAAATATAAGGCCTCAAAGACAGACAGCGTTTTCCTTATTTTCAGCCTTCTGATCCTTTGCAATATGGAGAATTTCCCTCATCTCCAGATACTGTCAGAAGACTTCCACTCCTTGTGGCAGACTCATTTAGAAGAATTTGTAATTGGCATCAGGCTCCGCTCAGGAACAATGTTGATAAACTCTACCTAATCAGATTGTATATTTAAAGCTACCATTTTGTCTCCCCTCTAAGTCAGTCTTTTTTCCATCTGACAAGATTTTATTAATCCCTACCCTCTTCAGCTGTACTAATAAAATTTCTTACATGGTATCCCATCAGATGGTTCATAGTAATCCAGAGAGATTAGATCAACTACTTCTCATTTGTCTGAAAATTGCTATATCTCTTCATGTGAACAATAAATGGAAGTAAGATTTGTTTATCCAAATGTCCGAATGACAAGAAAAAATAGCATATTAATGAAAACTCCCAAACCAGAACACACAACTGTGCATTTCTTTTTGTCTTTGATGAAAATGTTTCTGCTGCCAGCATCCTTCATTCTTTAATTTGTTAAATACATTGTAGTAGAGCTGAGAAAAAAAGTTCATTCTCCTCTGCAGCTTATTTTGATGTTTGGAAAACTCTTTTCTCTTGGACATAGATCAAAATCCAGGAATATCCATGTTTGACAGGAAATAGCATGGAGTTTTGATGCTAGGAACATCCACATATCTGTTTGTCCATCCTGTGGCCCTTGTAAGACCCAGAGCTTGTGGTCATGGTACCCAGCAGGTGCTTTATTGAGAGACCATAGAGATGAGTTGGCAGAACACCAAGAAAAGCTTCAAAGCTTGTCTGGTGGCAGATTTCCAGTGGCATTTCATCACAAATGGACTATTTTAGTGAAACATTTGCATTTTGAGAAAGGGAAAATTTCCAAAAAGGAAATATTTTCTCTAAATTTTCTGACCAACTTTAATGTTTATTATTCTTGTTATGGGAACAGGTAGATAATCACTGTGTGGGATACAGAGTATAAAGTATTTACTGTGTTGGGACTTGCTCTGAACCACATTTCTGATGTGTCCTTCCCCTGAGGGCACTAAGGACCTTCCTTTCTCTGCCCACTGCCCAGGACCCCATGTCAGCCCCCCAGGGCCCACAGCTGCAGCAGCAGGGCTTCTCCAGCTCCCCTCAGCCCTGTCCTGCCTGACTGTGATGCCACAAGACAAAAGACCTTCATTTCTTTCAGATTGTGTTGATATTAACTTGTCTGATTGATTGATGCTTGATGAGACATGATTTTAACCAGCATGGTTTTCTGGATGGGTCATAGTGCCTTTTGTTAAGGTGGGTATACTGAGATCTCAGAGTTGGTCTTAGATGATTAGTGAGATCCATATTTATCACAACTCCCATTGTAGACAAGGAGGTAATGGCTTTGGAGGAGGAAAGTGCCTTGCCAGGGTCACAAGAAGTCGTCTCTAATTTCCTAAGAAAATTTAAACTTTTGTCACACATAGCAGTCTTACAAGCACTTTTTAGCCCACAGAATATTTTGGTTTGATATGATTTGATTAATTTGGCTTGGAAGTCTGGTCATAATACAAAATTGAGGGCATAAAGTACTTAAACTATAGCTCCTTTAAGATTTTATATTTTGATAAATCTAAAAAATTGGCTTGGGATTTAACCATAGCAAAATTGCTTCTTAATGTTATCTATCATAAAGTCAGAGTTATAAATGAAATAGGAGTATTTGACCCTATGTAAATGACTGGAGTAAGTTCTACTTGCAAACTTGAGAAGAGCCATGGATTCTAATATTCAGTGTTTAGGAAAACCTTTGTGCTACGCAGTTGATCCAGCTAAAAATAGTAGCCTTAGGTAGCTTTTTTTAGGAAAAGATTTTTTTTTTTCAGTTAGCATCAGTTTTCCAGTTCAGTTTAATGTGGGGGGAAACGTATGTACTGAAACACTGGGATGGGGAGGTAGACAGAAATTGCAGAGTGTTGGAAAACAGGCCAGGATGTAATGGGACAGATTGTAAGTCTTTAAGCTGGCACTGCCTGCAGAAAAGACATAAACTGATGAATAGCTAAGTAGGTTAAGTACAGCTTTCTTCTTTTTCTTATCTTTAGAAACCTTTCTAAATATGTTACCTATTTCTATTTGCCTTTAGATTAAGCTGGCAGTGACTCAAAGGTGTAGCTCTAACACAGGAGACAATCGAATCTCGTATTTGTAGTATTTCTTTTAGTTGGAGCTCTAGAATATTCATACCCAACTTGGACCACCAATGTATTTTGCCATGATACTCCATAAGTTGTGCTTTCAAGGTGTTGTGAGTATGATTTTTTGCACTACTTTGGTTTAGCATCAGTTTAGGATTTAGTAATATTTTTGAGATAGATCACAATATTAGATTCTGTAATTCTTAACAGCACTTAATGATCAGTCAGTTTAACAGACCGTTTGAATGGACTTTGTTACAATCAAAATAGCTACTTAGTTAAAGATGTGAGAATTACAAGGTCCACCTGGGACCTAAGGCAGGGTTTCCTCCATCAAATAACCCATATACACATATGGAAGTCAAATCAAATCGCACACAAGCAGATAGAAAAACAGTTATGTATCAAATTGCACACACAGAAAGGTTAACCTATGATTAACATTTCCCTTTTTATGAGTTTCATGAATTATTCACTTTTATGTGCTAGCATTCATCAACGGATGATTGTGGAACCTCACAAAATCAAACCTTTGAGTCTATGTGAGATCATCATCAAATGACCTTTCAGTCCTCAAGATATCTACCCTGAGAGATGACACATCTCGGGGAGACACTGGGTCACACAGCCCCTTGTCTGAGGGAGCACTCAAAGGATCTCACTTTGAATCGCTATTTATAGGATTCCAAGGCGATTGATTTTTGTCATTATTTTCCATTCTGGCCACAATTTGTGCTGGGTTATTCTGGTATAAAATTTAGGCAGGAGACAGCCCAGGTGTGTCCAGGGAGTGCCAGCCCCGGGCCACTGCATTTGTAATCAAGGTAACAGCACAATGAGAGTTTTTCCCAAAGCATGTATGGCTTACTATGAGGTCTCAGAGTAGTAGAGGAGGCTGTGTCACCACACAAACCTGCAGAAATCAGTTTGAGAATCCAAGAAACCAAGATGAAGAAATATTATTTTCTAGTTGTTCAATAAAATCTTACACTTATTTAGGAAACACACATTAACATCAATTATAGTCCAGAATGTAAAGTTTCTAAACTGAAATTTTCAAGAAAAACGGTATGCAGTGCTCCATTCTCTGTTTCGGATCAAAGTCACTTTTCATATTATTGATGTTTCCTTGTGGAAATAATTTCAGATTGTAATTCACAATTACAAACCCATTTTTTATCCTGTCTAATGTGCATGATATTTAAAGCTTATGCTCCGAGCTGCAAACCAATCATTAAGTCACAGGAGGTATGAAGAAATGTGTACTATCAGCAATTTATTCTGTATTTGTCAATGCTGAAACTTCTTGGTCCTTTCTAAATCATCTGGTGTTAACCACAGCAAGGCAGGATACTGAATAAAACAGACTAATAACGTGATTCAACCTGGTAGCTTTTTCAAAGCTAAGTCTCAAATGAAGGTTGGGTTTTCCTGTAGACGGCAATGGCAATTACATGTTTGTTAGTACGACTTGACCTAGTTTTCATTTGATTTATGCACCTGATGACAACTAAAGATGATCTATGGCAGCTATTGTTAAAGCACAAGTATTGCTGAACTCTAGGACTGTGTAAAAACAAGTACTGTCTTTTTTGGTTTCTCCCAAAACCTAAATAAGTCTTTATAAAGTGTAATCTTTCGGCTTTGCATCTCCCAAAGTATGGCAATGCTAACCACATTTAGATTTTTTATGTTGCAACAGAACATATATTCATTTTTTATTGTCCTGTCTGCCTCTCTAATGTATTTGTAAAGGGTATAATCAAGCAACTACTGTACTGGGAGTTATACTGCATCTTAGAAATTGTGACTTCAAATAGACTAAAGCGTACCATTCTTTTTTCAGCTGTTTTTTTTAATTATACTTGTTCTTTTATTTTCCTTTTTCTTTTATCCTCTAGAAAATACCCCATTCACTTCTATTTGGTTTTCTTAGCTGATAAAAAAATAAACGAAGACTTCAGGAGCTGGTTTACCAGTATTACTTCCTGGTGGGACTGTGAGGTGTGAAATTATATTTCTTAGTTCAGCCTTACTGTGCTTTCATTCAGTCTTTTTGATTGGTTTGTATGACCTGCAGAGATGCCGTGCTACCCCAATGACTTGCTGTATTTGCACTCTTGAAAATAAGGAAGTCAATAATATTAAATAAACTTCTAGTCTTAACCTCCTGTAGACTTCGAGTGCTTCCTATCTGCATGAAGTATATTTTTCTTAAAATGTAAGCTCTCCTGGCTGTAAACTGTGATGTTTTATGACTTAGAAAGTGCTAGATACATTTAGTTGTCTTTAACAAAAAGTAGTCTGGCAATGCATTAGACAGCTAACCCTGCAATGTAAGGGGAGAAGCAGGCACTGCCAAGTGGGATGAACCAATCCAGAGAACCGAGCATAGAGCTGCCCCGTCTGGGTTGTGGGAATTGAGGAAGAGGCAACTGGCATTTTGTTCTCTGTTAACTTCAGTACCCAGCTGGAATCAAATGGAGGGATTTATGTTATCCTGTGGTCCTTAACCTGGTCACTACTGTTCCTCTGAATAATAAGGAGAGCTAGGGCATATATTTGTTTTAAAAATGCTGCTGGTGAAAATGATACTTGAGTAGGATGAGTTCACTGGTTTGTGGAGGCGGGAGGCCTGGGTTCAATACCTTCTTTTGTTTAAGATGCATCTTGCACTTAACTGAAGTTTCTTTATCCTCTTTTTGAACTTCTTTCATTTTGAAAAAAAAACAATAAAAGATTCATTGCCTCAGAGACACATATAAAGAAGGAATGCCTGGATCACAGAGCAGTACCTGGAGAACCTAGGGAGAGGTAAGCACAGCAGAACTGCCAAATCAAAGTTAAAAATTGGAACATTAAGTCTCTATCTACATTAGCAATTTGGTTTGGGGCAGCAATGCAATACTGAGACAAATCGCTTGATTGCCCCTAACGGTGGTTTGGTTCACAGAGAGGTTTTGGTACACACAAATGAGACTCCCTTCAGGGGTAATGACATTAGAAACTCTGCTTCAGGTGCTCACCAAGCGCACTCTAACCTCTAATGGGAAAATAATGGTCCAAGGCAATGACTACTTCTTCCAGCAGATTCAGATCACATGTGATGGGGTGCCAGGTCCAGACTTGCTTGTATTCAACCTCCAAATAACATTTATTATAGATGTAGAGTTCTCAGCAACTGCTTTGATCCACCTCTGCTCCTGTTGTGCCGAAGTTTGGATCAGCAGAGAAATAGATTCAGATGATAGTGGGCCATGTATGAAAAAAAAAAGTTGTTTCTTTTAAATAGATAGGAAGAAAGAACTCAGCCAGCAAAATGGATGCTGTCTAGACACTCCTAACTCATTTTAAAAACAATATTGCAAAAAAATCATTTGTTGAGATAGAAGCTGTTGAACTTCTAGGCGAAACAAGAAAGGCGAAACAAGAAAGGCGAAACAAGAAATGCAAAACAAGAAATGCAAAACAAGAAAAGTTTTAAGTATCATTAGCTCATTTTAATGTAATTTTATTTAGTTTAGTTAGTTATTGAACTAACAGCCCTGAACACAAAATAACTCATAGCTCTTTCATTGAAGATATATAGGCAACATGTACGCTTTTATGTTCCAGCTATTGAAAGTATTGCTAATAGAATTTCTGAATGCATTCTGATAATAGCATTTCTGAATGCCTTCTGATCATTCCTTTTGATATTTTCAGCATCATTTGGGGAAACTACAGTAATGTATTTTTAAAATGCCTGAATAGACACTTGTAAATTGTTTCTGTTGTTAAATGTAGTTTGTTATTCAAATGCAAATGAAGTATTTAATAGGATGTATTTCAGTAAAATAATTATTGTACTTTTACAATTACTATTTTAACTTTATAAACAGTGTCTTAAAAAAAATATCTGGCAATCTAAAATAACACAGAAAAGTAGATTCTGGACTAAACCTTATCAATAGTGGACCTGGTTTTCAGTTACATTAAAATTAAAGTCCATCTGCTGATAAAAACAGTAGCATTAAAAGTTTTGTACAGTAGTTTAGAATATTTTAAATCAGATAGTGTAATCTAAAATTGCATCTCTGATCGTCTGTTTTATCTGCTACTTCTGGCATGGTTTCAGCAGTTGATAAGAAATATATAAATATAGAAATATAGAAAATAGATTCTAGAAATTCATGAATACTTGGAAATCTGGATTTTTACCGTTTATATTTGACAGTCTCAGAGACTAGTTGAAACATTTCGTTGATAAAGGCTTTGGAAAATGAGGATGTGTTTAGCAATACGTGGTGGTAATATTACCAGGACAACTAGAGCCTTGACAGAAGCTTGTAGAAGCTTGAGTGTACAATATTTTAATCACAGGCAAGGAATTTACTCCAATAAGGATAATGGCAGCTCTCTATTTGAAAGCGGTGAATTTGAAAGGAGATGCCGTGCTCCTACTGTGACATCCAAATCCCAACATTAGAGGCATGGGAGGAAGTGAGATGCCTGATAGAAAACACTGGGAGCACCCAGAAATCTGGCTGCAGGGCACACTATAAGCACTTGTCTAAGGACAGCAGACTGACATCTCTGCCTAAGCATAAAGTCCGTACAGTCATATTTTCTACCATCTCTGTACCTTGATCTTTTACCTCCATTGGGTAGATCGAGCAAACATCTTTTATGTGAGGCTTATGGAGCAGTGGCTGAGGCAGTATTAAACCTGCCTGTGGTAGCATGCTACAGGTTGGAAGGTTAGTGCAGCGTGCATGAAAATGCACAAGTACTTTTTTTTTGGCTATCTTAAGGAACTGAGCATGCTACGTATAGCAGCAGTTTGCAAGACAATTGCATACGTTGAAGCATTTCAGTCGCAATGCATGGGGAAGAATCATAAACTAAAGTTTGTCATGAGAATGTGCACATCTACATTTACAAGCAGGCTTCTCCAATTTCAAAGTGTAAGATATCTTGTAATCAATACTGACGTTTAGTATTCAGCCACTGGAAGGTGCAAATTGACAAACTCTGGACAAGTTACTTTTAGTAAGGAAAAGCAGATACAATCTTAGCTCTTGAGGAATGTATATTAAATCCTAGGAGAGGAATTGCTACTTGCAAAACATGTCCCTGAATAGGAAATGTAATGAATACTTAAATATTATTTTAATTTCTGGAAAGTAAGTAACGTACAGATCCTCTTTCTGATCATACAGTTGTACACATTGGAAATTCTTCAATGTGGTCAAATCTGGCTACAGCTGCTAGGAAGTCACACAGCATCCAAAAATTCAGTGACAGATACTTAGGATCAGAGAGTAGTATGCCAAGCAGTTTAGGTACACTTTGTATCACCCAATTTCAATCTAAACTTTCACAAGCTCAAAGAAGATAGAGATGAATAGGAAAGCTTTTCTTTTGCCACAGCAGCTCAACAACAAAACAACAAAATTTCTCTGTAAGAGAGGCCAAGAAACGCTAGATGGAGAAAGCTAAGCAAAAGCTGTACTGGTTAGAGACATCTTGAAATATTTGATCTAATTTCAGAAAATCTGAAACATTTAATAAAGAATATCTTCTACAATGTTTTTAATAAAATTTTTCTTTTGTCACCAGCCTTAGTAACAAATTACGTTCTCCATCATGGCGACACTCAAAGGTCAAGTCTCCCTGTGCTTGATAGAGCCTCATCATCTAGTGATGTCACTTGTGTTCTGAAGATCTTACAAGGTAAGTATATAAACACAGACAGAAAAAACAAAATGTGAGGAAGGACAGGAAAAGAAGGGATACAAGAAAGTAACACAATACCCTTCAACATACATCTGTTACTAAGAATTACGTTCATACCTTTTCTATATCTGTTCAGGCTAAGGCATAACTGGTAAGAAAACATATTTTCAGTTGGCAAGGATACTGTTCAGATTCCAAGATACTGGCCTGATTTCAGAATTTTTTTCCTGCATGTCTTTCCCTTAAGAAATCTATGGTTGACTTGTGAATAAAGTCTGTGTGTGTTGTAAAAAGTGGCTAGTTAGCTGATTGATTGGATTAGTCTTCTGTAGCATTTCTCTTAGAAAGAAAATGTGGTTCAAATAAATAAGTCACAGATAGACCTAGCAGAAGAATCTAGGGTATTATTAGTTAGCAATTTGCATTACAAGTGGACCATTAATGAATGACAGGAGAGTCTCTGTTAAAGGTAATGCAATGATTAGTATGCATTGTGCAAATCTACAAGTTCAGTTTTGGAAGCAGAGAGGCCTGGACAATTTTTGTGCTTGATTAGCTAAAATTAAACTTGGCATACGAAACTTTAGTAGGTCATCCATTCTTAGAAGATTCAATGGGATTTGGGTTGTGGTTAGATACCGGAGTTTTATAATCGGAGCTACTTTTATATGTCGATATGTGCATTTATAAATGAAAGTTTTATATATATTCCCCCAGATTAACTATTTCTTGAAAAGTTCTCACAGTTGTTTAAACTTTCTATTCTGAGATAAATGCGGCTGGTTTGACTGCCTGAGAATCCTCCTTCTCATCACGTATATTAATTACACTGCCTTGCACTGCTCTGGTTTTCCAGCCGATGCAGCCCTGTAGCCATCCATTAGAAAACAGTAAGCACAAAATCTGCCCTGCAATTCGGTGGGTTTGAATGGTGATTAATGTTCCTATGAATTAATTCAGGTACAGAAGGTTCATGTTTATTGCGACTGCAGTTACCAGAATCTCTTTGGCCCTGGCTATTGAAGTCTGAAACTGAAGATGTCTTCACAGTGGAGAACCCTGATCTGCTTAGATTTTTAGACTACTCTCTTGAGGTAGCATCCATGGGTGCTCTACAAAAAAAATGTAACCTGTATTATCTCAATGTGACTCTTTGATAAGGGTGACTGATCACACCCACATCAACACTTCTCCCTTTATAAATATACTGTCGTCTTACTTTTGTTGGAGGATAAGCGAGATTAGCTTTTCAGAAGATTAGACTCTCTAAAGTTACCAGTGAATGGCTTTGTCTTTTTTAACAACGAACAATATTGGAATGGAACTCTGTCTTTTCACTGCTTTATGTAAATTTTTCTACCATCTTACAGATTCATATCTTGAGCACTAGGTACAAAGAGGGACATAAAAAGCTGCAGCATATAATCCATATTCCCTAATTTTGGGAATGGAGCCTTTTGAATTTAGTTGCTAAAATGTTTCAGCTAGGAAAAGTCCAAATTAACAAGTTTGATAACTGACTTTTTTCCACTTGTTTTTTTTCAAAATCCTTCATATCAGTGCATGAATATTTTTAGTCATTCAGAATTATTTGTTTCAGAAAAAAAAATTTTAAAAGCCACTCACCTCTAATCCTAGGGAATATGTGCAAGAGAATGAATTAGTGACATTGCAAAAGTGGTAGTCATGCTGGTATTTTCTAATTTTGCTTGCTTCTGATTTTTTTTGCCTTAATAATGTTCTTCTAATATAGATTTTGTATGTGTAATGTATTTCATTATTTCTTCTTCCTTTCCCTAATATTTATTCAGCTACATTCTGCAAACTGGCTTTGTATGCTTTTGTATCTTTAAATATTTGCTCTTATAGGAAGACTCCTACATGTACATTTCTGGTCATGATTCTAATGAGGTACCCCAGCCTTCAGGGCACAGATCTGTGAGCAGGTGTGCCATACAAAGTAATGTTCAAGCTTGCAGGTTATCTTCACAATAGTGTAATTTTCTGGAATGATTCAGCGTGTAGTGGGGGAAATATTGGCACACTGCCCAGAGCACTTAAGCATCTCTTTTTCTTCTGAACGAATATTTACAAGTTAAATACCACACGCTTCATAATATAAGTAAAAAGTTAACATTACTAATGCTGGTGGCATTGTACCGCCACCATTTTCATAATGGCTAATTTTCTTCAGGAAAAATGAAAGCAACAAACCAAACCACTTCTAACCCCCAAAATTTCGAGTTGTTATTAGACTCATGACTGCAAAAGTGAAGATATTTAACTTCAGTTCTAAGCTATAGTTACTTGCAGACTTATCTTTTCACTCTGTTTTTTAATTATAAAACAAAAATAAAACTGATATTATTCTGCCTTTGAGTTATGCAATGACTATGGACATTGGTCATTCATTAAACAAAGACCTCTTTTTGTGCTTACAGCGACATGTATAATATAGAAAACAACCATGTATTTATATGCATCATATAATTTTTTCTTACAAAAAGAAGTTATTAAAATACTGAAAAAATGAAGCACATTATTAATTCACTTGATATTAGAAATTATTTGTAGTTATGTTATTGTTTACAAAATAGAGTATGAATGAAAAAGCTCTTCTAATTAGGGACTTTGAATTTTAAACAGAAGTTTATCAAGAAAGCTGTCTATCCTGTTATCCTTTTTCCAAACTTCCCTACAACAAGAGCAGATTGTAAAAATTCACTTAAAAAACCAAACAACAACAACAACAACAAAAAAAAAGCCAAAGAAAAATTATCTGGTGTAAAATGTTAGTATGCCAAACAAAATTTTGAAGTTGCCTTTCTTTTAAAAATATTTGGAAAAAAAATCATAAATTTTCTCAAGGAACAATTATAATCTTTTCAAGATTACATCAGAAATCACAATTTGTCATCTCTGTATGCTGGTCATTAGAATAAGTGGAGCCCTGAGTCCAAAAGTGAGTTCTGAAAACAGTCTTTGCTGGAAAGCATTTCTGAGTGATCTTCTAGCAGTGAAGGATGTCAATCATTAATCTACTTTTTGACAGTACCTTGAGTCAGTGTTTGTCCTGGGAAAATCAATATTAAGTCATACAGGTAGTACACACTTTGACAGATTTCTATTTCATACCCGCCGCCAGGAGTTACTGACAGGGGGCAGCCGGGGCGCTGCCCTGCGCAGGCAGGGGAGCTGGGAGTCAGGACCTGGAGGCAACAGTGGGAAAGCAAGCAGGGCAGGTGAGATGTAGAAAGCGGTTGTACCTACGTAATACAGCCTGCCTCATTTTTAGTTTCAACATCAGCCACAATACAGTCTGCTCAGCGAGGAGCTGAATTCAAGCTAATGTGCCTATGTCATTATTGAATGGGAGCTAGCATTCTGCTGGACTGCTGGTTGTGCGTGAGCTCCAGATACTGAATAGCATGTTCCAGAGGCCACGGGCAAGGGAAGACCAGAACTGCAAGTGCCAGTCAGACTGTGACATGAGGGCTTTCGCTCTGTCAAAGAGTTACTGACACCTGTCACGTAGCTTTCGGAAGCTTTTGGTGGAACAAATACTTAAACATACTTCCCCTATGCTTCAAAATGTTTCTATAATAAAAGACAGAACAGAATACCTAATGGTCTCATTAAACATCAGCACACTATGAATAAAAAAATAGCAGATGATCAACTGGATTAAAAATTTGGACCAATGGATTAAATCTTTGATACTCGTTAACAAACATCTCCAGTGACAATGTAAAAGTCAATTGCTTACAGTAATTTACTAGAAAAGGGAGACATTGACAATGCATATTATCAAAATGCAATATTTCAAACAAGTCTGAATAGGACATTAACAATAGGTTAACCTAAACTTTTAATCATAAGCCTTCATTTAATAGACAGTTCTTTCAATGGTTCATCTCTTCTCTCAAGTGACAAGTGATAGAACAAGTGGAAATGGCCATAAGTTGTGCCAGGGAGGTTCAGACTGGATATTAGGAAGAATTTCTTTACTGAAAGGGTGGTCAGGCATTGGCACAGCTGCCCAGGGAGGTGGTTGAATCACCATCCCTGGAGGTATTTAAAAAATGGGTAGATGAGTTTTTGAAGGACATGGTCTAGCGGATGATGAGTGCAGTTGGACTCGATGATCTCAAAGGTCTTTTCCAACGGAAAGATTCTATGATTCTACGACTATGATTTGAGGAGTGCTTTTTAAAGTCAGTAGGGGTATACTTGGAAATACCAGATGAGAACCTGATCCATTGTCTTTCTTTCTATTATATGTACTCAGGAGACTGATACAGATAAAAATATCTAAACAAGACAGTGATGGATATAATTGCTATTTACAGCTAGCAACTTATCATTACAGAATATCTGTACTGTACACTCTCAGATTAATCATGTTTTACTGATTTCTTTCATGAGATATTTTCATTTTTTTAAAATGTGTTTACAAAGACCACATGAACATCTACTATATGAAATACATCTTTAACAACTTCTTTAAAAAGCTTTTTTCAAGTTCAAATTTTTCTCTGAAATCATATTTTGCATGAAGAGCAAATGGTGATTAAGAAATCTCTTTGAAGTTGAACACTTGTGAAGAAACAAATGAAACGTTTTATGCACTTTTCTATATGCTTTCAGCTAGCCAAAAGTAAAGAATTTGCAGATGGTTTTGAAGAAGGCGGGAGGAAAGGAATCACATATTTATCTAATTTAGAAATAAAATTGTGCCATAATGGTGAGATTTTCATGATGGATTTTATTTTGAAATACAACAGAAATAAATATTACATGGTGTATGAGAAATCCTAGGTTTCAGGAAATTTGATGTGAGACAGTTTGAAATCAACAAACAAGAAGAACAGCTACTGCCTGTGGATGAACTAAATATTTATTGCAGTCTTTGTCAACTGGGAGTTTATGGTGCCATAACCACAAGAACAGAACTGTATTGCTCGGTGGCATGAAAAACTTATTTACACAGAAGATGGGATAATGATTTCTGTGCTTAGATCCCAATTCTAAGATGTTTGTTCCTCAACACAAGCATACTACATGCTTATGCCAACATAGGCTCTGGTTTTCCCCCTGAATTTGGTGTAGCTGAGACCCAGGGAAAGAGGATTCCCACGTCAACTGAGCCCTGGCTGTCCACCCAGGCCCTCACACATAGTTGCACCTTCAGCCCAGACTGATGTAGTGAGACAAACACCCAGGTACTGAGTTCCCCCTGAGGGGCAGCTGTTTTCACTTTTTATTGCTGTTTAATATTAAATTATCAGAATAAGCTACAAAAGCCCTTGCACCTTCTGTAGCCCCAGGCTGATGTCTGTGATTTTCCCCATATCCAATTATAATTCATTACTTGTGTTATCATCGCTTTCCAACCTCCTACTCGAAACAAGTTACATAGATATCAAGCTGCTAATAGCTTACCTGTGTTTCCTTATTTCTTTCCTGCACCTACCTAAACCACAAGAGCAGGACGTGAACAGCCCATATTTCATTGAGCAGTGTCCTCAATTGGGTATCCCAGGACGCTATCTGTGCATCTCCATTCTTTGAATACACACAGGAACAATCTTACCAGTCAGGGCTGGACAGCTGTGGTCAAGGTCCCACCTACCTGGGTGACGCTTTTGGGTACAGTTCATCCTGGGACAAACGTCACTTTAGGAGAGAAGACTTATTAGCAAAATCAGTTGTAGGTTCTGCTTTAGGTGACCATATTGTCAGCTGACAGCTTTGGTCTGAGCTTCAGTGACTTCCATTGTACTGTAGGAACGGTTACGTAGTCATATTTCCAAGTTAAATATTTCTGTTATCAGCACACATTATTTCCCAAAGACCGAATTTCATACCTATTACATGCATAATTAAAAAGTTATTTAAAGAAAAGACAAACCCTTGCCCCTTGAAAAAAAGGTGGTAGTCTAGCCGATGGTCTAAGGCTGCTTAGCGATTATACTGGTACTATTTTTGTGTTTCCTTTGAAATCACTTGGGGCAAATGGCATCATGTTTAGATACTTACTGTATTTTGATTTTGGGTATATTATATTATGAGAAGAGGATAAATGGCTCTCAAAATTTAGGCATTAGAAGAAATAGTCTGATTTTTAGCACAGGTAGTCATTACATTTACTGGATTTTTTCAGGATTTCTTTGAAAATAATTTCAACTATAGCCAGCCTGAGACTTTGTAGCAAAACAAGAAGATTGATTTTAGTGATCTGAAAACAGAGGGGTAATTGTATTCTCATTTTCATGTTCGTGATGTGCACAATTCTCCTATTAAACTTTAATGGGTGTTGCAAGTGAAGAAACATATGCAACAAGATAGGAAAAACACCACAAAGCTGTTAGCTTTGAAACTCATTGTCAGATAGCAAATATTACTGCCATAAATCTTAACTTTCACAGCCAGCAAGAGCTGCAGGCTAGACTAGAGAAAGAAACAGGCATGGAACTGTAGCTGTGTATTAAAAGTAACACACTGTACATTGCTAAAATATGTATTGTGATTAAATTAATATTGAACAGTGAATTTTATAACTTTTTCTGATTTTCTTTTCCCCAGGCAAAAATCAACACTTTTTTAACAGCAGTATCCTTCACAATTCATTTTCAGTAGTGTCAAAAGAGGTGTATTAAACGCTCTGGGAGAAAACACACTGTCTGATATGGTGGCAGCAGGGTGCATGTGGTTTCATAACAACATTAAAAGCTCATCTTTCTTCCTCTCTCTTTCCAGGAGATGTTGTGGGAAGGGTGACAGAGAAGTGAGAGCGCACTACCTCTAGTCAGTTCTCAGAGAGCTGTGAAAAAAGATGGCATGGAGGTGTGCAGGGGATACTAGGTAACATCTGTTCCTAAATGGATGCAATAAGATCCAACCTGCTTAGCATAAACAGAAACATGTCAAGTTAAATATGCTAGCAGCAGGACTCAAGGCAAAGCATGTGGAAGTTGTGAAAATAAACGAGCAGAGCACTAACATTTGTGACACCAGTCAACTGCTTAACCAGGCTAGTGCATTCCACGTGACATTTCCATTTGTTAAAAATGCAGGATTCCAGCCATTTGACATAATGCAAAAAAGAAGCATTAGAAATTCTGGTTTCCAATACGTCTTTACAAGAAGTCCAGAAGGTGGGTAGAGAGAATTTAGAATTGGTATTTTCTCTTGGATTTTGACCCAATCAAAATTCAGAGAGACAAACCGGACAGTTAAAAAACATGAAAATAAAAGGAGGCCAAAATTTGCAATGAAGCAGAGAACTGGAATGGAATTTGAAGGGGTAGAAAGAAGAAACCTCTGCCTGTGCTTTTACAGTTTTTTTTTTTTTCCAGGAATTGGGTCATTAGTTTTTTCTGATATTTGAGACTTTCTTAAGACTGTAAAGATTTCTTTTTTTTCCATCCCTATCCCCCTTGCCTCTTCTGTCACCTTTGTTCAAGTTTTGTAAATGCTGTATATACATTTGATTTTTTTAAAAAAATATAGATATAAATATGCACAGATGTTCATTCCTTTCTCAGAGAAAAAACTGCCCCATTTTAAAAAAAGCTCCAAATCTGAAAGCTATCTAATGAAGACTCAACGAGGGAGGGAATTGAAAAGGAACAGTCAAAAATAGATGTTTCAAGATAAAAATTAAAGGAAGCACATGACACAAGTGAAAAGAAATACTGAGAGGCTGATTGAAATCAGGACAGAAAAGTTACATTTACAGGTAATTTGACGAGTTACCTGAGACGACATTTATGACTGTGATGATTTCAGCCCACAGCTTTGCACTGTGGCACAGCACTGCCAGCATACACTTGCCCCTATGAGTGCTCCATATTATTCTCCCTGCAAGAAACTTCTCAAACACGTCTCCTGCTTCGACCTTTAAATGTAAGTTTTTCTTTCATCAAATCAAGCTTTTCTAGAAGGAAAAAAAATGTTAATTTTTGTGTCTTCCTATAAACACTACAGAGACTGTAACATGTTGGATAAGTAGATTTTTTTTTGACCTGTAGGAAAACAGAGAGGACACAAAAAAAGAAAATTCTCTAGTTCCTTTTGAAAAGGCAAGTCTGCCTCTATCAAAAATCCAATAAGTTTTTGGGGAGGTAGCTTGATAGTTTTCTGCATGGGGAAGTGTTTTAAATGGCTTTTCCACCAAGTCTAGCAGCTTCATCTTGCTTTTCAGTTATTCTTCACTTAGTGTCACACACTGAGCAATATTTGACTCATTCTACACTGGTAGTGCTTTTAGTGAGTTACCATGAAAAACAACACAGCATTTTAACGTAACAGTGTGAGAGCAAATTCATTCATCTATCTCCACTGGAAAAAATACAAAATAGGAAGTAGATAGTATTACCCATGCTATATGCTTGATACTGAGAGCATCCAGTGTTTTTAACCAAGTGCTTGTAAACATTACAAAAATACAGTCACTAACTCACAGATTTTTGTTTCTTTAAAGTTTGATTTCGTGCAGCCCCTGTGGCTGGCAGCAAACTCTGCAACATCCGAAATGCCAGATGCCAGCTTGTTTTGGTTTGCTCTTTAGTTTGCAGTTGGGTATTTCTAAGTGGGTGAAGGCTGTCAAGTTTATTCCTTTGTCTCCTTATTTACTTGCTTTGTTTGTTTTCATGCACAGGTAATATATAGCTCTCTGATTAGCTTTCAGAAAATCTCTTTGCTGGAGTGTATGGTGTGGCAGTCCTTATTCTGAATTAATTAAGAGGCAAAATCAGATCAAATAGCTCTCACAGTAGCTATCAAAGAAGGGGAATCAGTTTGCTCTTGTTATTGGGGGGTGTGCGAGATCCTGTGTGACAGAGAGGTGGAAAGCAGGAAGGGAGAGCTGTGTTAGGGAAAAGCAAACTACCCAAAGCTTATTTTTAAAAGATCTTTGAGAGATTTGTTTTGAGAGGAGAATAGGAAGTGGTTCACAGTCACTGATTGTCCGGTTCTGATCTCCCCAGCTCAAGAAGGACATGATACTGGAGAGAGTTCAGTGGATGGCCACAAAGATGATTAGAGTACTGGAATATCTCTCTTACGAGAAAAAGCTGAGAGACTTGGTCTCTTCAACCTGGAGAAGAGGAGATTGAGAAGGGATCTTATCAATGCTTATAAACGTTTAAAGGGTGAGTGACTCTTTTCAATGGTGCCCAGTGACAGGACAAGGGGCAATGAGCACAAACTGGAACACTGGCAGTTTTGCCTGAACATGAGGAAAAACTTCTTTACTGTGAAGGTGACAGAGCAGTGAGGCAGGCTGGCCAGAGAGGCTGTGAATTCTTCTTCTCTGGAGGTAAGCAAAACCCTCCTAGATGCGTTCCTGTGCAACCTGCTGTAGGTGAACCTGCTTTAGCAAGGAGGCTGGACTAGATGATCTCCAGAGGTCCCTTCCGATCCCCGCCATTCTTTGATTCTGTGATTCTGTGATGCTAGATCTTATCAAATATGGAGGATTAAAGTATGAACTCTGTCGGCAAACGTTTCTCAAAACAAGTAATTAGACTTAATTTTTCTTTACTTTTAACTTCTATTGTTACATCTGAATTGCACACGCTCACTTCCCTTTATAAGCAGTGCAAAGATAAAAGTACAATTCATCTCACCCCGAGATAAAAATGTGAAATGATTAGGTGGACTGTTCACAAAAAAATCAATTCTTCCTCTCCAGCTCCCTAGAGAATTAATGGTCAGGTGCAGACAATCACCTTGCAGACTTATCCAATTGAGTTTAATAAATCCTTCTGTAATGCTTCTGGAGTTTCTCAAAGCTGTCAGTCTTCTCTGTGTCATGGGCCACTTCAGGAGTAGCCCTAGTTCAGTGTTGCTACAGTTTCATCTGCAATGGGGGAATCGCTGGCGAGCAGAGCTGGAGTCACTGTGCTCTGGTTGACTGAATATATCTTTGTACGAATTACCCAACTGACCCTGGTAAACCCAGAATACAGTAAAATTTGTAGGCTGTAGTGGTATCACTTTAAATACATTGTAAATCTGCTACTGAGGATTACCAGATCTTGTGTTTAAGAAGACTCTTAAGTTCCAGCTGGTTTACAGGTGATTAGGCCTTGCAGTTTGCATATTTTCAATAACCACTGTCATACTAATCCCAGTTTGATGCTCATGCTAAGCTTGCATAAGGACCAGATTCCCTATCCTCAATTGAAGTGACAGCAGATCATTTTTAAAGTTTAGTCACTGATGTGGCAAAAAAACCCATGGCATGGCAGACAAATTTTCTTTTCAGTATAACAAGATTTATTTTTTAATTAATAAATTCCTTTGGTGGTTGTTGTTTATGAAGGTTTTGTGACTGTATATGGTTTGGAAGTGGAAGCTGGTGGAAACTGGTTTCACTGGTCTCTGAAATTCCTCTAGCTTCACCTCCAAGAGGTTTATACTATTGTACTATACTTGTTAGCTTTCTCTGTGGATCTTAAATAATTTCCATTCCATATTGCACTACATTAAAGCACTTCGAAAGCAAATTCCATGGGTTAGGACAACAGTACAAGGATGGTATTTCCTACTTTCCTGAACAAAGGAAAGATAGGGTAAGTTGATTGCCGAAACTCATGGCAGCATGGTTGGATGTAATAACTGACGTGAATAGAGCAAAAGAAACTACTGCTGTAGAAAAGACTAGGCTGAGCAAAGCAGCAGCAAGAGAATTTACTTGCTGATAATTATGTAGATAATGTGTGCCAATAAAGAAGAACAAAGGACACAGGAGAACAAAAACTGACTGACAAACAGAATACTGTCCTGTTTATCAGGCACTACTAAGGTGAAAGTAGAGATACTGGATTACGGCTTTCAGCAGCGGTCTAGAAAGGATTTTTCAAGGAGTTACTGTTACCAGAAAGGCAAATGACAGCTTCGTTTGCTACCCTAAATGTTAAGATGCCCTTAAATGCAAACTGTCTTTTTGCTGCTGGAAAATTAAACATTTGATTTGTGAGATACGTCTTAATTTTGCAAATTACTTTGTAAAAATAATGGTTTAATTAAAAAAAGTCATGGCAATTTTACAATTGCTACTGTACAGAATTTATTTTAATTTGCCAGTTAAACTTTCATTTTCACTTACTTAAATTGAAACTGAACTAAACTTGTTTTATATTTAAGAATTCAGAAGCTTGAAAGAATAGCTTTTAATTTTGATGTAAATGTAAAATTAAAACACATGATCTAGAGGGGGTTTTGTTATCTTTGTTCATTTTTTGAAGTAAAAATGACTACATTAGTCTTTGTAAAAAGTGTCACATAGACACAGGAGTGCAACTGTCAAGTGAAAGGCAGGAGTGCAAAACAGGCCCTTTTATACATTAAAAAACTAGTTTTACTAGTTGATGCCAGAAACTCACCTCCAGAATCATGTTACTGATTCAGCTGCAAAATACTTGATTGTAAAACATTCCAGTGAAAAATTACAGAATTATCACACTAGAGTGGGTCTTGACACAGTATATCCAAGATAAATATCACTTGGAGGAGGAAGAAAAGGAGGTTCTTAAATCCTATAGCAATACCATGAAAAAAAAGAAAAAATGGAAAGGAGAAGGCTCTGGGGAGACCTTATAGCAGCCTTCCAGTGCTTAAAGGGGGCCTTCAGAAAAGCTTGGAAGGGGCTCTTTACCAGGGAGTGAAGGGATAGGATGAGGGGGAAGAGTTTTGAGCTGAAAGAGGGAAGATTTAAATTAGATATTAGGAAGACCATCTTTCCTGTGAGGGTGGGGAGGCACTGGCACAGGTTGCTCAGAGAAGCCATGGATGCCCCACCCCTTGAGGTCTTCAAGGCCGGATTGGATGAGGCTTTAAGCAACCAGACCTAGTGAAAGGTGTCCCTGCCCTTGGCAGGGGGGTTGGAACTGGATGATCTTTGAGGTGCCTTCCAACCCAAACATCTCTATGATTCTACCATAATGGTGTGGTAATATACAGGAGAGTAGGAAGAATAAGCAAATGTTTTGCTCATATTCAAGAATCAGGTTATAACACTGCTGAGGAATATTGATCCTATATTTTTTTAAAACAGTTTGATTATTTCACTAACAGACATAATCTTTGATTAGGTTTCATAGCCGCAGCAGTAGTTCCTTTGGCCTACTATCCTTATAAGTTGATGTTGGTTACAATCTTCTAAACTCCCTTACTGCAAATCAGGCAAATTACATAACTGAGAAACATTAATCATCCATCTCTTCTTCCAATAATTTAATATGTACCTGGAGACACTACATACCTTTTCATTTCTCCCTAAGCACATTCATTTTACTTTAAAATCTTTCCTTCTAGCTTATGTTTTCAAAATCTTGTATTTCTGCTGTTCTTTCAATTTGTTCCAATTTGTTGACATCTTTCTAAGTGTGGTATCTAAAGCTGGACACAATGTTCCAGCTTAGGTTTACTTTACATAGAGCAATGCAAAATAATTGTGTGCCACAAGATAATAATGACATTCAATCGCGGTATGTTTTTTGCATAGCAAAGTGGGCAATTAATTTTTTTTGAGTCGTCTATGGTTTGCTTGTTGTCCAGTAAGAGAATCCCTGCTCTTCTTGTTTATCTTTTGTGTTTATAAAAACTTTCCTAACTTTGTGTCCCTTATCAAGTGTTATTTCTTTACTCTTCTGTTTTTCTGTTTTATGTCTCTACATGGGTACACATGTTCTGCGAGACTAAGTCTTAAAGACAGGGACAGGTTACATACAAATCCTTCCAGTTTCAAGACTTCATAGCAGTAATAGCATAGAATTTCCCGTCCTTTCTCTATATTGAAACAGTTTGTTCTTTTGACTTAATAGTGACATTTGTCAAAACTAAAGGTTTCTCTGAACTTTTTTTTTCTGCCTGGGGTTTATTCTAGCAGTTGTCTATGCCGAAATTTGCATTTGTTTGAAGATTTTTATTGTTCCACTGCTCTCACTTGTTCCTAATCCTAAAATCATAAACGCTATTGCTTTGTGATCAGTTTTATCCATTGTGCTTTTTTTATATTGTGAGCTAATGTCTTTTTATTCAAAATGTATTGTAAAAGAGCTGCTCTTAATTGTTGCTTCCAACTTTTTCAAACGTACTTTTTTGAACATACACTGCTATATTTTTCCTCAAAAATTACAGTGGCAAAGACTTCCATTATCATTTTTTTGTTTTACCTGATACCTTAGGAAAAAAATTTTTTCGGCCCACACCTCTCTTAAATTCTTTTTTTATTAAATTCCTACAATTTAATCAAGCCTGTTTTATTCTGTTTTATTTTCCATGCAATACTTTCAATTCAATTCTTTGAAAACTTCTAAAAGTCTGAAAGGATCAAGGTTAGTCAACAAATGCTGAAACGAAAGTAAAAAAGCAGATTGTGCACTTGTTTGTAACCGTCTTCTGTGGTTTTCAAAATAAAGCTCTATTCCCTACATTTATTTCAGTCAGTTCATCCCTTATTTTTTTTCTCTGATCCTGATCATGCTGTGATAAGGTTTCTATAAGTACATTTGTTATTCATGTTTGATTTCTGTACTCAGAATACACACTCTGAATGTTATCTTACCCAAGACTTCATTTCAATTTCCCATTATTCTACTCCATTTCTATCAAAAAGGTCTCTCTGCTTTTTATTGTGGATATTTTACTAAGTTGGCAATTTTACATTTAATACCAGATCTGTGTCAACAAGGAATGCTGCTTTCACTTAATTTCTTCCAGTTATTTAGACTGGATTTCTGGCTACTTTACATAATTGGTATATGTCAAAGATATGTTTATGTTCATTGTGTGTATTGGCTGAAGAGGTGAAGGCTGAAGTTTAAGATAAACAACTATTTCCACCTAAATTACACCTGATTCTTTAGCATTTTGATGTTAACCTTCACCATTACATTCCTTAGGTTTATCAGAGAAGGGCAGAGATTAGAAGTATCTCTTGGAAGTATCTTGTCCAACCACTCTACTTGAGCAGGATCACCTGGATCTGGTTGCTCAGGACCATGACCTGACAGGTTTTGATTTGCATCAAGGAGGGAGACTCCACAACTTTCTGTGGGCAATCTGTGCCAGTACTCAGTCACCTCTACAGTCAAAGCTGTGTTTACGTTCAAACAGAACCTCCCGTGTTTCAGTTTGTGTCCATTGCCTCTTATTCTGTCCCTGTACTGAGGAACCCAGAGTTGGACCCAGAACTCCAGGTATAGCCTCCCCAATGCGGAAGAGAGAGAGAAGATCACCTTTCTCAACCTACCACCAGCACTCTGATTAATGTAGCCCAGGAGGATGTTTGGCCTTCCTTCTTTGCCACAAGGACATGCTGCTGACTTACGTTCAACTCGTTGTCCATCAGGACTCTTAGGTCTTTTACACAAAGCCTCTTTCCAGCTGGTAGACCTCCAGTACTGGTTTACTGGAGTTATTTGTCCCCCATGAAGGACTTTGCACTTCCCTTTGTTGAACTTCATGCCATTCCTATCTTGCCCATTTCTCCAACCCGTTGAAGTCCCTCTTGGGTAGTGACTTGACCCTCTGGTGCATCAGTTACTTCTCCCAGTTTGATTTAATCTGCAAATTTGCTGAAAGTACACACTCTATCCCATCATCCACATCATTAATGAAGATGTTGAACATTATTGGGTCCAGTATTGACCCTTGCGGTACACTGCTAGTAACTGAGCTCCAATTAGACTTTGTGCCACTGAAAACCAACCTCTGGGCCTGGGTGTTGAGCCAGTTTTCAATCAAATTTACTGTCTGCTCATCCTACCATAATTCATCGACTTCTTTATGAGAATCTTACGGAAGACTGTCAAAAGCCTCACTGAAGTCTAGGTAAAAAATATCCACTGATTTACCATCATCTACAAACTCACCTTACTTTTCTGCTAGAGACAGACCCCGCTTGTGTCTCTACTGCCATTGAGGTTTGGTGCTCTTCAGGCTATTGAGTCTCCAAAAAGATACTCTGTGTGTGTGTGTCTCTCTCTCATCCTCTCTGATGCTTTGTAGCCTGCTGTTGTCTTCCTATGACTCCTTCGAGTTGGTGACTCAGCTTCTCAACGCCAGTATGCCTTCTGCAGGAAAAAAGGCCATCTCTCCCCGTCTCAGCTAAAGGCCCTAGGCAGTGTCTTCAGTCTGGGACTTGGAGGGTTGCATCCACTACCCAAAGCCCTGTCTGTCTGCATCAAAACCTCCCCTTTGTCTGGGACAGTTGCTTCAGCACCTGCTGTAAAATGTGCACTGAGTCATGTTACAACTGTACCTGAAAATGTTTATCCTAGTCCGAACTGAGATGAGGACCCCCTCTTTGTACCTTGCTGCATCAATGTCTGTACAAACTGTAGCATCTGTGAGCTGCCCTTTAGGTCTAGCTTTTATAAGCTCTCCCAAGCACCATCTAAACCAGTGCTTGACCAGCTGTAATCAGGGGACAGCTTCAACAAAGGCTTCAGGCACCTTTAGGTAAAGAAAAGATGACTGAGCTCTTAGAAGCTGATAGAGCTTACCTTGTCTTTACCTGGCAGTAGCAGGTACCCTCACATTTCTCAGACTTGAAATCCAGGCATTCCCCAGCGATCCTGAACTTTGTTCCCAGAAGACCCAGAAGCTTCTAAAGCAGAATGCAGATACTGCTGCAGAAACTGTTGTGCCTGTTAACCACCTCTTTTAACTTCACTTGTCAATGAAGGGTATGTACAATGTGTATGTAACACTCTAAATCAAGAAATGTTAGCTTTCTTATTGAAAAGGCCATAGAGCAGTTCATACTATCCAAATATTTTGGCACTGTCTCTTTTTAGTAACTGTTGTCTGTTGCAGCCTCATGTAAAATAGTCTTTGGAGAGGCCAAGAGAAAATTCAGAAGCCCCAGTTACAGACTATCCAGAACATCTCAGGAATAGCAAGCTCTTCTTTGTGCATATGTGAAGGATTTAAGTTCTTGGGCTACCACACTGCTCCTTCATAAAACCATATATTCTATGAAGGGTGAAGAGATTACACTGTGAGGACTGCCTTTGGAAGCTGAGATTATTAATTTTTTTTAGTAAGAAACTTATACTCATTTCCAGTCCTTTTATCACACTTTGGTCAAATAGCACATCCTTACTTTCACTGTAGTTCGATGTTGTCACCTCCAGTAAATCTTGATGTTTGTGGCATTCATGCCAACTACTTTCTCACTTTAATATTGTTAGTTCTAAAATAAATAGTCCTTTTTTCTTGATAGGAACAGCCAAATTTTGTCAGTCCAAGTGTCCATCTGGTCCAGTGTTCTTGCTCTAAGAGTGGCACATAGCAGATGCTTGAATAAAGTGCATAAGTAAAAGGAATCTATTAAATATCCTCCTTGAAATGCCCTACTGGTTTCTGGTAATCAGCAGTTTAGGGATTCCTGCTGTCCTATTTCTAATTGGATTAGATTGTATATATATCTTTCCTGCCACTCTACAAACTCCAGTGCAGTAGTGTGAAACAGAAAATGGGAAGATCATTTACTGAGGTGGTATATTTCAAGCAGTGTGACAGCATTTAGGAATTAAGTGTAATAATTTGTATTACTATTTTCTTGGTGCTGTATGATGCAATAAAAAAAATATGCAATCAAACCTCAGAATTGCAGTAATGTTTAATACGGTCATAGCTACAAAATAGTAACCAATGGGCAATGCAAGTAAATGAAAATTAGATTAAAGATAAAAAATGGCTTTTTTAATTTTAGCTGCTTTAAAAAAATATTTATAATTGATGTACACTTTGCAGTTTTAGCCAGAAATTACTGTAAAGCTAAGAAGTAATAGGCTTCATGTAACTCAGCTACAGAATTTCCAGGGGAAGATTATTTGAGGTGTTGAGGACAGCCTGTGAAAGTAAATATTTTAAAATTTATGAAGTACCCTAATACTATAGAGATGGGACACTGTAATTACTTCAGTTCATATTGTGCTGAGCATCTTCTTCTGCCAATGTAGATTTGCTGATTTAGATTGTAAACTATGAGGTCCTCTGGAAAAAGTTTTTTTTAAAAAGTCAAGTAAATGATAAAAAGAAACAACAAATGCAATTGGAAATGAAATGGAACTGAGAATTAAACAGCTGGGCCAGATTCTGCAAGATGATGTTGGTGCTGATCATTCTTGACTCCCACTACAACCATTGAGCTCCTAATGAGCTAACACCCTAGTTTAAATACTTCACTATGGAAGTGTTCTTCACTATATCATCTCATTCTTGTAATGAGTGCCAATAAAACCATTATGCTAATGAGACAGCTAAAAATGAAAGGAGAAAAAAGGAAAAATGATAACTAAAATCCAAAGCAGTTTTAATCCTTCTAGTTTTAGTTTAATTATAGTCTTCCAAAGAATTATGACTGGATTAGGAAGAAAGGAGAATAAATATTGTAGAGTAACTAAAGAAAAAAAGCTTTAGTATTTCTCAGGTGGCTTCAGGGGCCATTCAGTATTCTCATTTATGTTTTGATGCTAAACTTAAGTAGGGCCTCATCCCGAAAGACTTCCCTGCCAGACATTTTTGGTCTTCAAAGTACTTTGGCATGCTTGATTAATTCTATCACTATGATGGTTAATAGGGAAAATAAAATAACAGGTTTAAGAGAATCCTGAAGAGTTGAAATGACAGAACAGCACCAGAAGCAGGAAAAAAAATGTGAAATAGAATTTAAACAATTTGCCTGAAAGATAAAACTAAACATTGAATCACATTAAAATAGTAAAAGTATGACTCAACATGGGCAAAGACAAAAAGAATAGGATGTTTCTAAGGTGTATACATGGCCAGTTGCTACGGTTAATATTTTAGAGCAGATCCTCATGCCTTTCTTTGGGCTGTAATAGAGCACAAAGTCCAACCTTGCAAATAGTTTGGGAGAAAAACTGGTGGTTTTTGTTTTATGCCCCAAAGACTGCAAGAAAGATTATAGTGACATAAAAGTGATCTCACATTAATTAGAGTTGCTTTGTTATCAGGAATGTTGTTATCCAGCATAATTTGGAATAGCAGATGCTGTTTCACTTCCTGCCATTGCCTGCATCACTTAGAGGAAAGCAAGGAAGTCCAAAGTAAGTTTGAAGCCCACCTCATTCTGAAAACACATTCTAGTAGTCAAGTCTGACTTTGGAAGGTCCTTTCTTTAAGACAAAACTTTTGACTGGATGAAAGACCACAGATATAAAGTTCCAGAACCCGATTCTTGTTTGTAACGTGCCTTCCAGCAACTTTGCAAGACTCAGAACTGTATGTTGAATCCTAATATGACTTTTTTTTAAATTACATCTTTCCAGGTGGTGATGACTAGTCCTGAGTCATATTCCCATGATGTTTTTCATTCCATGACTTCAACCATTTCCAGCATTCTATCCTGTCACATTCAAAAAAGTTGGAAAGGTTTTGAATACCTCTCAAGAGAAATTCTTTGTCATGATGCCTGCACAGAGCCATAAAAGTAAAATTATACCAATAAATAGAACTTGCCAACTGCGTGAAAACTGATGAAAGAAACACAGTCTACAAGAAGGAAGACCTTAAATGATGTTCCATTAAGTTAGTCTGTGTCTACTTAGATGTAAAGTTAGCGGCTGTTGGAACATTACAGAACTCCTCAGTGAATCAGTTTGCACTTTCTATCATGGGACTATCCTGCACAAGGCAAAGGTGGCATGGGGACAGTGACAAATCTGGTGTCACTCATAGGAAAAAGAAAAAAGCTTGAGACAAAAAAGAAACTGCTAAATATGAGACAAGAAATATATTTGGAAATGGCATACACTTGATCTGCTTTTTTTTTTCCTTCTTTGTTTAATGGACATACTTATACCAGGCTACCAAAAAAACTAAGTAATTTTTTTTCTTTTTTACTGGTGCTTTACCAAGATTATTTCCCAAAACACCAGAAAAGTGTATCTTAAAGAGAGCCAGACAAAAGAAAACTGCTTTGTTTTAACCTGAAACTAAGTATTAGGAGATGCAGGCGATGTTATCACTGTGCCATGTCATCAAGATCTGATTGTTTTTCATAAACAGATCTGTGTTCATGATGATATGCACAATATATGTCAGAAGTATTACACAGGTTGCAAAGGGGAAAACCTATAGATCTTTTGAGTCTCATCAATGTGAGAATTAGGGCTGCTCATAAGAGAAAGGGGACAGCTTTCAGGAATATAAAAGCTTTTTAGCAAGCAAATAATCTGATTCCCATGTCTGTGTGAAACAATACAGGAAATAATGAGCTTAAATTGCAGCAATAAACTGATGTACGTTTGGAAGTGATGAGGAAAAAAAAGAACCAGAAATTTTGTTGATACAAGTACATTGAACTGCTGTCCCTAGGAGAACTGTAGTCTCCACCACACCTCTGGAGAGCTTCAAAAACTTGTTAGGTAAGCATCATCAAAACATTATACAGGCACCGAGTGAAATTGTAGCAAAAAGTGGAATACATAGAGAATCAAGCAGACTCCAGACTCTTTGGACTTTAGATTTGTTTTTTATATAGTTTAAAATAGTTTTGATCTTAGGTGGGAAAAATATGGATTGTTAGTTGAGCTGTATGTTTCAGATCATAAAACAAAGTTTCTGTGATATGACATTTTAATATAATACCTCAAACAAGGAAAAAAACCCACAACAGCTGTTGAAACTTAGGAAAGTTCTAGCTTCTTGTATTTACTCTTTCTTTTCCTCCAGTAGACAGAAGTGAGAACTAAACAAACCCTGAGAAAGATTTGAAGAAGTTTTAATCAGAATTTAATGTCACATTTAGAGTGGGAAAGACAACGAGGACCAATGGGGTACAAAGATGTGAATTAGGAAGTGTAACAGGGGAAAGAAATCAGATTTAATGACAGAATATTTCTGTGTAAGCAAGAGAAAACCTAACAGTGCTTGCAAACTAAATCAGTGAACAGAAAGAAAATAAGATTGCTCTGATTTGGGCACCAAGCAGAGAGAAGTAAAAGTCTATCTTTTCATGCCAAGGAAATTAATTTAATCCAAGTCACAGAACAGTTTTTAACCTTTTTTTCAGAAACAAATTCTTCAGCTTGGAAATGCCAGTGCAAGCTGAACAAATGTGTCTCCTGATGTTACACAGTCTTCAGCCCCCTCTAGTCCACCCCCACAATCCTTCAGTTTGGGAGAAATTTGAGGCAACCCCCTCCTACTGCCCTTTCTCTTCCAATTGGAGAAAACTGATTCCCAGTTAGGTATTAAGCAGTCTTGAAATGCTGAGTTCATTTTGTTTGTTTGTTGTTGTGGAAGTTTTTTTCCTACAGTGAGAATACATTTGTTTTCAGTAAAGAAATTCCCTCCCCTAACCACCTCCAGTTTTCTTTAAGCCAGGCCATTTGTTTTCAGTGGTGCTGAATTTTCTTCCCTCTTGCAAACACACTCAGTTTTTGCAGCTACAGTACAAACAGCAAATGTTCACCAGAATCGCTCATCTCTACTTTTTCCCTCCTTCCCCCATACCCTCAGCCCAACTTCTTCAACAAGCCCAGCAGCAACCATATGTTATACATTAAAGACAGCCAGGGATGTTAATATTCATTTGTATGTTGCCTACATTGATATACATTGCAGATTCAGAAAAATGGTGTTTATTTTCCTTATCCTGAAATTTCCTGAATTTCTGAACAGAACTTTGAAAAGTCGCATAGTTTAATTTATTAATAGATTTTTTTCCTCATGCCTTCTAACAAACCTTGGTGTGTAACTGTGGGAATGCAAGTGCCTTTTTCTCCAAAAGGAAATATTTTTTTCTTTCTCTCATACATACATTCTCATGTATATTTTATTTTTTTTATTTAACCAAAACTGTCACAACATAAGTAACCAACTCTGAAGCACCCTTCTCCCAGCCAAAGACAATGAGGAGTGCACCTATTGTCTAAGTAAGATGCCAGAGACCCCTTGAAAGAAATAAGTAACCTTTATTTTGAGTTTGAGTGTTATAATCCTGTAGTGCTGTATAACCTTTGGCTTACAAAAAGACTGCATCTGTGCTCTTTATGCAAAAGCTTTTCTTTGTGTTTTTAAAATTGGCAGCAGTGGGAGTATATTTGCAGGATTTCATTTAAGGAATACAATATCTAGGTTGTCAGAATATAACAAGATAGAAGAAAAAATATGAATATATACAGATAATCAAAAGTCATCTACCTTGTCCAAATTCTTCTTCTATAGAAGCCCAATGAGAATTTTATTGCTTTTTTAATGGAATCAGTGTTATTCATTTTGCAGGGCTTCTTCGAACTATTTGATGTCTGAAAATTTCCTTCCATAGCTAAGTGAATATTGCATGGAAAAAACCCATGAAGAGAATGTTCGATATCTTCTCTGTAATACATACTACATCTGAACAGCTCTTGGTGCTCAGACTACTCAGTATTGTCTTTTTTTAAACAAGAATGGAAATTTGTTGCTTCTTTGCATAACTTTCATATTTGGTTTTGAATGAACCAGAAGATGACCCATGACCCACATCAGTATCAGTGATGTCTAATATCACACTAGTATTTTGATTTCCCAGTGTCTATTGGGACCGGTACAATATGCCTTCACTAAATAATAGAAACAGCAGAATTCTGGAGGTCAGTTATTCAGAAAAATCTATCTATATTTAATCACAAATTATATTTTCATTTATATAAATGATAAAAATTGCTATGAATTCACTAAAACCAAGATGCGGGATTTAACAATAAACTAATGGCAGTGAGATCCACAGGTTGGCTGTGTTAAAATTAAAGAGTCTTTTTCTGAAACGTGTGGTTTTAAACTTGCTGAGTGTTTTCTCATTTCTTTCTCACAATGCCAAGTGAGAACCTGATTAACCAAACTGTCTTTGGTTTTTTTATGTAACAGCTTATTTTCATATTCTTTGAAGATCCATCTTCTTAAAAGCCTTCTTCCTGCATCACCACTAGTTTTCCATACAATTTTGCAGGATGTTACTCTGATATTCCTTAACCCAACATCTCAAATCTCTTCATTCAGTTTGTTTTTCATCCAGTTTATCATCTGCTGAACACAACATCCCAGGCTGCGGTTGGCAGGTGGGGAGATGTGCTTATTTATATAAGGGACAGCCCAGCCCAAATTTCTTTCAAATTCTTTGTAAGATCCCAGTGTCAGATCAAGCTCAGTCTATGTCAATATTTATCACATGAACTTTTAAAGTCCTCTTGAATGTTAAATTCTAGCAACAGGCAAATTCTTCACCAAGTAGGTTATATTAGAAGTTCAGGACAGAACAGATGATTTGGGGGTGGGGACACTACAGTTCAGACACTGGTTCCCACCATTACTTTAAAAATAGTTCTTTCTAAGGCTTTGCAACCATCCTCTGGCTCTCTCTTAGTGTAACCTAAACTGTTCTGTTATGAAAGAAATTTAATTTAAAAGAAGTTAAATTGATTGTCTGAGCAATCTACCTCCCACTAACCTCTCAAGTAAAGCCTTCAGGAGCAGTCTGAAGCTCCTAATGACCTCACAGGCTAATGTTTATACTACCCTGCAGAAACAGCCCCTGGTTAAAACACCAAATAAATTACATTGCAGGCCACATAAGCTTTTAGGGTATGTTAACAATGAAAGGTAGCCTGTACTAACTACCTTTTAATTTATTTTACTTATTGCTGTCAACTTTCAGTGTCTATATGCTATGATTTATATGCTGATTTGAAATTGTCTAAGTTGAGTGTGAAGTTGTGTCAAGACAACAAAAGTTTATATGAGCAAAGCATTCTATGAAGGAGCAAAACTGGAGTCTTCCACTGCTCTTTTTAAGTACTACATGACCCCAAGTTCAGTAATTCTTTCAAATCCTTTATAATGGACAATTTCTCCACTGTTACCATGATGTGATATACTAAAATTCAATCAAGTCATAATTTCCCAATTGACCTTCTTGAAAAATACTGTTAAGCCCTGAACTGTATCAAAAGAATGCAAGATGCACAACATATTTTTATTTTAATGTTTTGTTTATCAGATATATTTTTTAGCTATCAAGGAAAATCAGTAACTACAAATGAGAAATGGATCCCCTTTGACATGTACATATGTGTTTAGGTTCCAGCATTGACTGTGATTTCACATGTGGTGACAAAATCATAAAACAAAGTTCTTCCAGGAACTCCAGACACTAGTTGTCCATTGGCAAGTAAATTCTCAGGAGTACATGATGGTGAGGACTGAAATTAGTGTAAAGTTTTTCAGGAAGAAATGGAATAAATTTTTGAGGCATTTTACTAGTAGTAATGATTTTACCAACTTTATTTGCTCAGAGATATTGACAGCATGGATCATTGGAGTGAGGATGTTGATATGCTTCCAAGTCTGTTTACATGTGTCCTCAGTAGCAAGATAAACAGCTCCTCCATTAGGGTCTAGGCAAAATGGCATCCTACTTCCCATAAAAGTTCATTTTTCTATATGCACTGAGGCTATACAAGACCTCCCAGAAAATTTTGTTGTAATTATTTTCTTTATAAAAAGATTGTGGTACCTCCAGCACCCCTTTGCACATTCTTTTACTCTACGGGGACTGAGCACTTGCTATAGAGCCTATAGAAATAAATAATTCAATCTTTGCTCTGCAAGTATCAAATCAATGTCTCTAGATATCTGTCAAGTGACTGTATGTATGTAGCCTCAGTAGGGTGGGGAGTCTAAATCTTTCTTGCTTAATCTGGGCCACGTTCATCCCTTAATGCAAGATTTCTGGGACAAGGAAGAGGTAGGTCAGAAGATAGCTTAACTTTATAGGAAGGAGAAAAATAGCATCTGCACCCAAGATTATTTTGTATGAATTAGATGTTTGATAGAAAACAGATATCAACATGGGAGAGGTTCTCAGATCTCCTCAACAATATATCCATGAAGGTCTTACATGAGGAGTTAACAGCCACCATCAGTGAAGAAAAACAAGCCTTACTTAGCAATCTGCAAGAACAGTTTGTAGTTATCTACCATCAGTATTTCTGTCTCCAGATATCGATCAGGCAGAGGCATTGTTTTTAGCCTATAATGATCTGCTCAAACCTCAAATGTTTACATATGCTGCCTGTAGAATTTGCTGATGGCTTGACACCTCTATATTCCCCCTGAAGCAACTTTAAGTAGCCCGTCTTAAGTATCTCTGTGTTTCATGTAGAGATTACTGATATCTAACTTTGGGCTTTGAGAGCAGGGTCCTGAAAGGCAATTGTCCGAGCAACTCTGTCCTTCAAAGCTCTGATCTTCATTGATGTGCGCTCTCACCAGCCCGGTCTGGCAGAGCAGGGAGTTAAATACGGGTTTCATGTGTTCTAATGATTGAAGCTCTTGTAACTCTCCTTCACTTGGGCTAGCTATGAAGAGTTGGCCTCCTTGCTGCATGTAGGGTATACATTCTCTCTGCTTTGGAGATCAGCTGTTTATTTCTTGTCTGTGTATTATCTGATTCTGCGCTATGCGAAGATGCCTCTTTCTGTGAGAGTTTTTAATAAAAGTCGGTAACTGATGTCTAGAATTACGTTAACACTGATATAGTAGCAGCATTTTCTACTCCTTGAAGAAAATCTTCAGAAAAAGCAGAGGAATAGGGGAGGCTGCTATGATCTTTCATTATTTTACTTGAGGTAGTAGCTACCTTCAAATTACAAAAAATTGCAGATGCTCCAAAATGAAGAAAAAATTTATCTTAGATTAATCATCTTGTGAGAGTAATCTGGTGTCATTGGTGTGGTATTGCAGCTAGCCCAGTATAATGTATCTTATGAATAGGGTCCATAGTCATAGCCCCCTTGGAAATAGGCACAGAGAAAAAGAAAATATCTTTGGCAACTGTGAAAGCACATTTCTGGAATTTGGCATAATCTAGTTAGACTGTAGTTATCTCTTTCTTGAATAAAGGCTGGTGCTATTCATTTGATTTTGAGACGAATCAGAAACCCTGCTGAGAACCTTAATAAGATCCCTAACAAGGGAAATTCTCCACATTAGGCAGTCTGGCTAGCTGACAGTCACTGCTGTGTTATTTCAAGATGCTGTAATATGCCCCAAGATAATATAATGGACCTCTAGAATGCTTCAGTGAATTTCAGTTTTGTATAATCTTTGTTGAAATATTAACTATATACATATACATATGTAAACACACACACACATGTGTCTGCAGTCCACAAAATCAAATAGGATAGCTGGATGAAATTCTATCACTATGTGAAATTATTGACCGTGGTAGTAATCCTTTCATTCAACCTATAAAATCAAGTTATAAAGGCTTGTGTTTTAGAGACAGAAGCCCAAAATCTAAATATGGCTCTTGTACACTAAGAATATAACTGAAAATATAACTGGAAGTGGTTATATTCAACAAACTTGAACTCAACAAACTTGAAAATTAATAGAGAAAGAAAAAGGGAATGAATCTATATTTTTCATTTGAACTTTTTATATTCTTTCCCACTTATTAAATATAAATTAAAACTTTTAAAATTAACAGTAGCTTTGAAAAAAACCCACAATTGTAGTTTGAAAAGATTAATGATGTTTTTCAGGTTATTTGCAACAAAATTCGGTTGCAACTCTAGGTATGCATAAGCCGTTCCTATTGGATGACTAAAAATCATTCTCTTAAGCACCTTCAACAAAGTCTATCAAAGACAGCATTTGTTTTGTGAATATATATTTGCTAGGAAGTTAGATGAGGAGGATTGAAGTAATTTCTTCCATTCAGCTTGAAAAAGAAATCTGAAGGATGCCAGAAAGATTATGAGATATGAAATATTTCTGCTTGGTGACTTAGATAGGAAGGATTGTACAATTAAAAACTTATAGAAGAACATGGACATTATCCTCAAAAAAAAAGTTTTCTTAATATCCAGCTTAAACAGGCATAAAACTTTGAAATATATTGTTTAATGAGAGGGAGGTGCCAAAGGTGTTTGATAAAGACAACTATTTAAATAAAAATGTCTCTTGTTTTTTCAATACTGCTCACTTTCTCAGAAGTCATACAACTGTATTTTTCTTGCTGGGTGATTCATATTTTTCCCTGCCCACCTAGATCTGACCCACAGATTTTTGTTGCAGCCTCCACACCTGTCAAGAACTCTGCAAGGATTTGCTTGTGTTAGCTTGCTAGCAAACCCCTGCAAGTTTTCTTTACCAGGTATCTGTAAAGACAACTTAGGCATGCTTGACTTTTCTCCGGGTGTCATAAAGTACATTCTGGACTTAACCTTCTCTAATGCCATTGTTTACTTGAAACAGGCCTTGTAAATTTTCCTCATAAAAGTGGGATACTATTCAAAAAAACAAAAATCTGGATTCACTTGCTTGGATTCTTGTAATTTTACCTATTAAACTTGTTTTCTTCTTTAAAAGAAATGCTGCTGGATGCAATTACATTTTCTTTATCTTTAATATAAATAAAGGAAGCAGTTATAAATAGTTGATGAGAAGCTGTGCATGCATAGTGATTTTTAATTCCTGAGAAGTTTCTACTATATTCAATTTGCAGCTGGCTGTATTGTTATTGTGTTGGTCACATTATAGTTGGCTAACTTATTTATTGCCTTCCCATCTATATTTTGGGCTTTGGACCATGCTTTAATAAGCCCAGATGGATTTCAGCCTAAGTAACACATTTAAATCTACAACCTAAATATAAAGTATAGATTTAACTCATTAAAAATATTGCTCCAGCACCAATGTTGATGATTATTTTATTGCATGAACTTCCTGGAAATAGGTAAAATAATGTAAGTTGGGTTTGGGCAAATTATATTATACTCCTTAAATATGACTTTTGTACATAAAATGTAAAATATTTGATCATACTATCAAAATCCATAATGATGATTTTGTTCATCTCAAAAAAGGTTCTGGTTTTATGCTTAACACAACCATATTCAGCAAAATGCTTAAGTGTGTGCTAAATTTGAACAACTGCTTAACTTAAAATGCTATCATCTAGCAGGCAATATTCAAAGCAGATTTGTATTATTTGGTGTTTTGTTATGAAACATTTATTCTAGTTTGGGCATAACTCTGAGAATTAATCAGACAGTCTGTGTCCCAAGCTGCTCTGAAAGTACTGGTAACACTATCCTTATTGAAATTAGTAGCAGATCAGCTCATTGACACAAGGAAAATCTGGATCCCATTTAAAGGAGGAGAAGGTAGAATATCTTTACATATATACATAAGTAAAAGTGAAGCATTTATATATAAGTGAAGCATACTTATTTTCTTGATATTGGTTTATTGCCAGTTAAGGACTTGCTATTAACTGTGACCTCTACTATCTGCCACACACTAGACTCATATCTCGCAGTTGTGGCGCGTTGCTCACTTTTATGGAGTCGTGTTAGTTGTGCAGTTGTATGAGATTCTAACCAGACTGCAGCTGCATTCCCTATGTTGGTCAATACAAGATCTTTCCTGACACTCACACTCAGGATGCTGCTCCATGCTCATGGTACTGGGAACTTCTGACAAAATTCTGCAGTTAAAAGAGAACTGCAGTGATCAGTCAAAACCCCTGGGACAGTTATTTTTTGTATTGAATAAGAAAATACAGTTTTACACATTTTTTTATCCAAAACACGTGGTAGGAAAAGGAGTCAGTTCTTCACAGTCCTGTTAGCTGTGACTGTTTCTTGACAGAGGTTGTCATTTTATTGCTATTGATAGCAGATGGCCCAACGGTAAAGATTTTTAATAACTGTATTTTTTATTAAATAGCACTAGGCAGCTGAAAAGTAGTAAGTGTGGTATGTAGGTTTAAAAGGCAGAGGCCGCATACCTAACAGATACCATTAGTCTTACTCCAATGGTGTAAATGTTTCAGAAAACCTTTTCCTTTAAAAAGAAAGAGAAAAAGTAATCAACCATGGCATAAAGTAGGAAACTGAAAAAAGTGTCTAACACATGTTCACCAAGTCTATCTTGCTGTACTCATCTGATATTTTCTTTGATAAGATATGTCATTTTCTAGAAAAAGGGCATAAAACATTACTGGTTAAACTAAAGAAGATAATGGAATACTCTGAGAAATGTAGGGTACATAAAAAGCTAATATAAGGATTATGATTAATGAATTGAAAGGAAATTAGTGATGATACTACTTAAGAATTGTGACAGAAGCAAATGCTGTTTACCATTTTTTCTGACTATAGCACAGAGACTAGCAGCATTCCAGTGGTTTTTGTTCCACCAAAAAGTAAGATATATAGTCAATATAGGAATAATGTAAATACTTTAAAAAAGACAAAATGAGATTAAATGATCTTGTTATCAAGCATGGTATCATTCAGTTAGGGATCATGTTAATAATTACCCTAAGACAGGAATTTTGGCTGAATAATGGAGGGAGGGGGGAGGGTATTATTCATGCATGAAAAACAGTCAGGCATCAGTGAAATGGAGCTGTGAAAATGGCAGACACAGTCTTAAGATTTACCAGCTGAATCTTTAAAAAGAGGGAGGAGTAGTGCCATTGCAACATTCATGTGAAAAAAAAAGGAATTCTGATCACTGAGCTCTAAAGAGCCCACCAAATGCAAACTGAAACAGGCTTGGAAAATTGGAAAACCTGCAAAAAGGAGAGTCTATATTCTGTTAATCTAAAATATATGGCTTTCTTTGTCAAGAAAAACAAAGATGGGAAGTGTCCATGAGTAAATCCAAGAAGCAAGCACCAACAGGGGAAAGCATTCCTTAAAGGATCACATTGATAAAAGTGACTATGAACTGGTAAGGAATAGACTCAGGCCTGAATTCTCAAATTTCCAGCTGTTTTCGGAAGATGTTTCTGCAGAAAACTTCCAATAGGAACAGCAAGACAAAGAGATCAGGTTGGATGGGGCACTGATCAACCTGATATAGTTAAAGATATCCTTGCTGCTGCAGGGCACTTGGACCTGTAAAGGTCCCTTCCAACTGAAAGCATTCTATAATTCTATGATTCTATGAATTAAACTTGGTTTTGAATGGTTCTCCATTATTTCATGAAATGGGTTAAACGATTATGCACCACATATTAATCTCTGCCAAGATGTGTGGTGGTATTTTTTGACTGACAAAGGAAATTAGAAATATGAAACAGTTTTCTGGTGTGGCTGTGAAGGGTTGCAAGTAGTGCAGCCAGGTTGGAAGCCATGTAGGATTCACATAAGTGTGTGTTAGTAGCAAGAAACAACGTTGTAAGATGATTAGAAACAGGATGATCATATTTTCAGACTGGTTTACATATCCGCTGGGTGGATATTATACATTTGACTGATATTTCCTACTGTTTTCAGTGAAGCTACATCAGTTTTCAGTAGCTGAAGGCTGTGTACTTTCACACTTTTTTTCAGGAGTTGCTTTCAAGAACTAAAACTTCTCTTAAGTTTTCTATATCAAAATATAAGACAGGTACTGGAAAATCATTACATTAAAGTGACATAAATTGATTATAAACATTTTAAACACAGCAATTAATCCTCAACATTACCAAACAGACTTAAGAATAATTAATTTCATTAATATTCAAATGATTAAAGATAATTACTAATTTGCCTTTATCTGAAAGAAATTATTTAACCATCAGTGTCTGCTTGTTTCTTCCTTCTTCTACACAGATTTTGATTCCTTCACATAAACAGCTGAGTTTTTTAATCTCCTCTTGCTTTACCTTAATTCTTAGTCTACAGAAGTTTAGAGAATTGCTTTCTTTGCCATTTCTGCTATGTCAGTTCCACACTGAAGCATTGTTCTCATTTTCCTGTGTTTAGAACAAGATGAATAATGCAAAGTAAATAATAATAAAATTAATCCTTCACAAGTATTTTTCCTGACAAGGATAATGAATGTTCAAATATGGAAAACAAGACAAATCTTCCTTCACGTATTCATTATCATTATATTAGAATGAAAGGAAAAAATTTACTTGAGAGTTCAATATTTACTCAAATATAAATCACTTCATCTTTGGAAAAATAAAACCATCTCTTTTTTTGTATATTGCAATTCTTCCTTTAAAATATTAGGATGCTCATTGTTAAGCATTATGTAGTTTGGTCAGATTCTGAAAACATTAAGATGTAGGCAATCTAATAAAATAAACCATCAAAAGTGTGAGTCTACAGTGTACAGAATTTTTCGTTGCGAGCAAGAGTTACTAATAAACACGTAGGCATGGCTACTTTGGTTCAAATCACACAAGCCATAGATTGACTTTTAGCTACTAGAAAGTGATGAATGATAAGGCACTCAAAAAAGCCTCCCAAGCATTAGAGAAGGGAAGAGTGTCCTGCAGCTCAGTACCAGAATGTCATAACCTAGAAAAATGAACTGGGTGTGACAGCTGATATTCCCTCCCTGAAACCTAACCAACACATCTGCAACAGTTGAAACCTACACTTAAAAATAAACAAATTGTGAAGTTGATGAGAGTTTAATGAAAACAATATCTAAATTCAATTAGTTACAGTGGAAACTCACTAATTTTCACTTGGCTAAGTCCCAAACTCCACAATTTTAAAGCAAATGCTTTTTCTCCCTTCCTTTCAACAAAGGTTTAAGAAACAGAGTCATAAGAATACTATATCAGCAACGAATTATTTGCTTTCTAAACATATAATAATACGCAACAGAGTATGTACATGTATCTTGCTGCATCATCATAAAAATCATCATAGAATCATTAAACAGTTTGGGTTGGAAGGGACCAAAAAGAACATCCAGTTCCAAGCCTCTACCATGGGACATCTTCCACTGGATCAGGTTTTTCAAAGGCTCATCCAACCTGGCCTTGAACATCTCCAGGCACGGGGCTTCCACAACTCCTCTGGGCTGCCTGTGCCAGTGCCTCACCACCCTCACAGTAAAGAATTTCTTTGTAATATCTAATTTAAATCTCCCCTCTTTCAGCTTAAAACTGTTACCCCTCATCCTATCACTGTACTCCCAAAAGGTAGGTGGTAATACCTTGGTCATATTGGATTCAGAAGTTTTATTTCTACCAGAGTTAAACTGGAAGCCATTTCTTAAAGCAGGAATGTGCAAATCCATCTGTTCTGGCTGATCACATTGTTAGGTAGGACACTGCTGAAAATTGCATCTAGCCCTTTTGGGCTCTATTGTGTTTGTAGTATTGAGATCTTTAATATATGCTTTCTAGGTTGTCCAGTTTAGTCTTGGGAGCAAACTCCTCCTTGAGATAACTGGACTTAAAGTAGCTCATAGTTGATTTTTACTTTTGGTCTTTTAAGTAATTTATATGAGGTTGCTTAATGTGGCTGACTAGGTGCACGTATAAACAAGAAATACTTTGTACAAATCGGAAGCGGCACCCAGATGTAAAATAACTCTCAGCTATTTCTTCTTTTCCTAGAAATGATTAAAAAAATATAAACTGTAGCCCAATTCATACAGCAGGACTAAGAAGGTACCAAAGAGTTAATTTTGATGAAAAGCTGACACAAATTCCTTTTTACTGAGAGCACAGTCCCTGTGTAGAAGCTAGATGGAATTTCAAGTGTGTACTGGTTAATTTTTAAAAAAAAAAAAAAAAACCAAACAATGCTGACATCTTTAAAATACACCTAATGGAGCATACTTCTACCTCAATAAGTATGTTTTTATTAATCTACTTTAAAAAATAAAACCAGAAATATCTTCTAGTGGTGTAAAAGATCCTGTCAAATCAAAATATTTCACTAGCAATGACAGAGAGAATCCACGACAGAAGACTTGCCTAATCATTGATGTTTTGAAAATCAGATCAACAGCTCTGCTTGAATTACTTAGTTTAATTGTCACAAAGGATTTCACTTTTTTCTGTATACAGGATACTGTCTTCTGTTTTACAAAAATGGCTGTTCATTTAGGGTAACATTCTGGTCTGATCTGTAGCTTTTTTTCCCCTTTTTCAAGAATTACTCTTCAATGCGCAGGGGATTCATAGCTCATGTAATTTATGCAGCATATTCTTTTTCTTTCTTTTCCTCCACATAAAGAATAATTGCATTTGCTATCTGCGTAGCTGAAGACATCCATGTTTACTTAGAATCTGTAAATTGTATTCAGTGCTTAATCATATTCTTTGTGGGCATTCCACAATGGCCTTTTTCCAAAATTAGAACAATCAGACACTTGGAGTCCCACATCCATCTTAGAAAAATGACTTTTTAAAATTAAAATTGCAGTCTTTAATTATTTAGTAGTGACAATGCCTGAAAATCCTTCTTCGTGTAGAAAGTCTTTACTGAAAGTTTCTCACTGATTTCAAATACATGAAATGTGAAAATGTATTATAGAGGACAGTGTGGATAAATGTCTGTCTGAATGTCTTTCTGTCCCTGTCTTTAGTATTTACTCTAAGCTTTGTGATGTGTGGTTACTTCTCCTAACAGTTTAACAGAGCTACAAGGGTTAGCAGTCTAAAAAACTGCTGCTCTGAACTGATCTTGTATGGTATTGAACAGAGAGGGAGACAACAGTCCCCTACACAGGTTCCTTCTGAGAATGTAATCTTTACTGCTTCTATTGGACTCCTCTTACTGTGGTTACTTTCTTGTTCTTCATTAGTACATAATATAGGATAGATAATGGTTGACAGTTTTGATTTTGTTTTCTCTTATTTCCAATTTGACAAAGTAAGCCAAATATGAAGCAGAATTTTTTTTTTAGACAAATATAAAACCTTACTTAGCGTAATCTCAGCTTGCTAATAGATTCTTTAGTAAACATTTTTAGAAGGTTGTGCCTTTAGCTACGTTTCGGAATTGTCTTGATATTCACCATACTTCATTGTTCTGCATTGTTCTTAAGTCAGTCTTCCCTTTTTCCTCCAGGCTATCAAAGATCTCAACGAAGGAGGCTCCAATACTCTTGATATCAGAAAATTATTTTCTAAGAGGAAAAATGCCTTTAATTTAGCACAGTATGCTTTAAAAGAATAAAATACTTTCATGTTTCTGTCTCCTGGGACAGATCAGATTCTGCTGCTGAAGAAGTTTATACAAAATAGTCTTTCTGGTGTAGCAGTTGCCATTAACCAAGGGTAGAATTCTTCCCTGAGAGGTGAAGCATGAATATACTCCAAGGTTTCAGTAGTTATTTCATTTAGGCTGGCTTCTGAATTAGAGGTGCTTGAATGCCTTAAGAGTTTCCACTGCATTCAACATTGGGACACAATGTACAGGAATGTGAATCATTTTTCTGTAAGTAGTTACCTTGATTTGCACCAACTGAAAATTTAGTTTACTATTTAGCTGAAGGTGTTAGTTTACCTAAAGTTTGTCTTAAATAATTTGCATTGTATTAATAAAGATGCATTGTTGAAAAGGACTTTGAATCTTTTTTGCTTTTCTTGTGTTTACTTATCTTATGCTGGGTGCACAATTGTTTGTGTTAGCTTCTCTTTTCTAGTTTGGTATCACTGTTTATTTTTGTACCCTCTCTTCCTTTCAACCTACTCTATTATCAAGCATCTTCTACTATCAACTGGAAAGTAAATGTCACAGTATTGCTCAGAGGGTGGGAAAAAACAAAAGCACAAGATTGGAGACCTTCCTCCCTGTCCTACTGACATTTTTTTACTCTAAACATGAACTTTACAATGTATGTTTATCCTTTCAAGATGAGTTTAAACACTACATACAAACTTTCTGCAGTTTAGAAATTTTCCTATAAATCCAGATCTGATTCTAGACACAAACATTGTTGCCCCAGCACTGTTTCAGGTTAGTATTAGTGTTTCTCATAGGTTGACATCTTGACAGATTTTTTTTCCTTACAAAGAATGTTATTTAGTTTCAAGCTGGAGTTTCATTTACACTATTTAGTATTTTCTCAATATATTATAAAAAAGTGTTCATTAAAAAGTACACTTTCCAGAACTGTTAATTAAAAGGGCATGCTGGGATAAATAAACCCATATGCTGTTGATTAACCACCTTTTAGGGGTCAACTGTTGGGATGTCCTGCTGTGCTTCTGTTAATTGTTGTCCAAAATTTTACCAGGAACTGTTTTGTCCATATGGCACTTGCTGAAAATGTAAGGACTGTAGAGAGAATGAACAAAACCCAAAGAAAAAAGGTATCATCTCTGGCTGTACTCTATGCATGGCATCTTCACAGTGGTACTTAATGTACCCTCTTACATAAGACACAGAAAAGTTTAAAAAGTGATAAAGAGTTCATGTGGGGGTGTATGTGTGTACTCATCATTATCATGTCTATGAATATCTACCACTATTTATAGAGGTAATTTCCACCTGCATGTAAAAAATATAATTTAGGTTTGTGAGAAAACATTTTCACAAATAATGATAAATAAAAAGGTATGGCAATATGTTTCAAAATCCAAAACTACATGGCAAAGAACTGCTGCTCTTGGCTCTGGACATGTTGTTTTTTAGCAGAACAGAAATCACTTTTCCTTGTAAAATCCAATATATACTGACATTTCTTTTTGTTAGTTAATTATCCCCTGAAGACATCTGTCTTCATGGATGATGAATCACAGAAATGTCTATAAGAGTGGAAGATTTGCCCTTTGATTCTCTTTGAAGTCTAAAAACACACTCACCTTTACCAAAAACTCTATTTGTTTGAATTCTTTTTAATTTTTAGGCATACAAAGTTTTCATTTCCGTCATTTATGACATAAAGGATTTACGAAATTATTTGCAGAGGAGTTTGAAAAAAAACAAAAATCCCCTACATCGTAATATTTTATGCAGAGATTTAAATCAGACTAGAAGTTCTGTCTAAGACTGTTAAGACTCAGTATCTCTTTCATCACACATCTGTTGAAATTACGAAAAACTACTGGCCAAGTTTGAGCTTCAAACAGTGCTATCATCAGCTGGGTCAGCAGTTAGAGAAAAAGTTCCACCAAAAAAAGTTTGTATTGATCATCTCTTTTACTTACTATGTCTTCTTTCTCTTTTTTAAGAGGGAAAATCAATCGCTAATGAGAAAACCCTGAACTTTCAAAAAAAGAAGCTTTAGTTTCTAAAAGAAATAGAGAAAGGGAATAATTGAGGCTTGGACAGTAATCCACACCTCTGCTTCCTCAGACTTCTCTCCTATCCCATTAGTTTAGCTTTCATCTTCATTTTATATGCCTGTGATCTTACTTCAGGAATATTTTTAACTTGCAAAATAGTTGATTCAACTCTTCTCTATGAAGAGCAATTACAAACCACAGACAAGTCATTGTGGATTAAATGCCTTTGAAACCATTCAACCTTGAACCAGTATCAGCAACAGTACAGTAAAACTGTGGAAATAAAGATGAAAATGGATTTCTTTCTCGCTTGCTTGCTTGCTTGCTTGCTTGCTCTCTCCTTTCACGCTTCTGTCGTTTGCCTAGCTACCAGTTCCATGGTGTATGGTTAATTTCTTACTCCTGTGGTGTCCCTTCGTGTTCTTTTCCTGGTTATTATCAGGAAGGAGCCAGCATAGGTCATGTTCCACCAATCCTTGCAGGGCCAGGAACAGAATTTCCTTGGACACACAAAGTGAAACAATGAGTCAAGTCCAAGGTCAAGTCTCAGAAGTCCAGTGAGCAAGTCAAGATTGACAAGGTCAGAGCTGGAGCCTAGCATTCCTGCAGCATCACTGGGGTACAGGCCAAGGTCCACGGGATGGGCTGAAATGGGGTCCCAGGACGTGGACAGAGCAGAGGGAGGCATCAAGGGAGGCTGGGCACAGAAAGGTAGGTACCTCAGTGCTCTCCAGGCCATAACAAGTTATAAATATACCTTGTGAGTTTCCTTTTCCACTAAATATCATTCTAATTACCTTCAATTTCATATTTCACTCAGCATAAGTAATCATACAGGATTCTCCCCTCCCCCAAATTCTTCTCAAATATTTTATTCATTAGTGTTTTCCCCTTAATACAGAGCTCTGTTTCCCCTTTGCCTATTAACTGAGAATAACTAAGAAAATCATCCTGCTAGAAGTGCCAGTTTCTATGAAAAGAAAAAGAGAATATTGGATATTAGTCATGTTCAGATAGAGAAAAGATTGTTTAAATCATATTTTCACTGAGTCTTTTTTTCTTTTCTGAGGGATCTCTTAGGTATCAAACATATTTTCTGACAGTCGGTATTTCAAAATATCCTTCAGATTTTCTGAAAGTAACCTCATCATATGCTGCCATTTGGCAGTACTGTTTCAAACTTCTTGAAGAACTCCAGGCCAAATTTTTTACAGGGTGCCCACTAACTTTGTTGAACAATTCCAAAAGTCAGGCAAAATCCTGTTCTCACCAATAGCTGATGACTGCTGAGGTTATGCTTTTCTGTAATTTCTGGTATTCTGTCAGAGACCTGCTACTGTTGGACTTTCCCAGCTAAATTAGCTTTATTGTGCCCTTAGCCTCTTAGGCATAGAGTTGCATTTCTAAGATATTAAATTTCAATTTTATTACTACAAATCTGTCCTGTGCTACATGAAGTTATAGTTTTCTAAGTAAAACACTTTCTGCAAAAACGCTATTGAATGTTAAGTAATCAAAATCAAATTGGAACTTTTTTTAATTCCTTAACTTATGCACAGTGGCTATGAAAAAAGTATGGCCCAAAAAATCTGTCTCACCGCACTCCACCCCTAACACCAAAATGTAAAAATAAAAAAACCTAGCAGAACAAATTTACCTTCTCCCTTTCAAACAGAACATTTCTTTTAAAGTACAAGAATTATATGTATATTTTGACCAAACTCAGGATTTGTTTAGTAAAATATCAGGTTTTTTTCTGTAGTGTTGAAACTAGAACTGGTGCTCTGTTTTACCTCAGTAAGAAAGGTACTATGCTGAAATAATCTGTCTTAACAATATGTGACTTCACTATGGCACAAAGTATTATCAAAGGGTTGAATTTAAGGGTTCGGGATGAACATTTTGGGATACTACCTTGTTATGAATGAAAACTTTAATGCTTTTTAGTAGATTTTCAGCTAGTGCTGTTACTCACTGCAGTTATTCTGATTCATGCCATGTGAGGACTGACTTCCAGTCTTTGTTCATTTACACTAAAACTGTCTTCATCAGTATCACTCATTTAAAAACCAATTTAAATAAAACTGTGAAGAAAAGTGTATCTATAAATAAGAAACTTTGCAGATAGCACCTTGATTATTTTAGTATATATGCACACTCACATGCTAAAGCTGTTTATGATAATAGATGCACAGTCTAATGCTCAGAAACCTGTTTTCAAATTTCAAAGCAATCTAGCCTTGGGTTAGGCAGCTCCGTGGGAGAGACTATAATCAGCCAGAGTGACTTTGATGAGTATCCTTTACAGCTTAATACAGTGCCGATCACTTATAAATATTATACCATAATATGTTATTAGCTTTTAATTTCTTTATCACTTTTCCTTCCTTTTCTTTCTAGTAGAAGTGCCTGCCTGAGGTATTTGGAGATGTCATTTTACATTATGAAAGGTGGACTAACTTGAATGTAAATTTCCGGCAAATATTTTTATTCTTTTTAGAAACAAATTCTCATGAAATTTTCCCAAAGAAAATTCTACCTTTTTGGAAATTTTGCTATATATTTCTGAAGAATTTTTCCCTCATTTTCAATGGAAAATTCAAACCTTCCACTTATAGGGTTTTTAGTGTTTACAAAACTGATTTGAGAAACTGTCCAGATTAGTCATCCTCCCATGACTAAGTTATCATTAAAAGAAACTGTAAACATTAAGTAAAAGGTAAAGATGAAAAAAATAGAAAAGATAAGGCAGATATATGTAGGAGTAAATAACTCCAGTTCAAACTCCTGCTACATCAGGCAAAGACATTTCACGAACATTTCATAAATTACAGTATCACTAATTCTGCCTTCACCCCCAAGTCCTACATCCTTGCATCTTGTATATAGAAGCAAATGATTAGTTTTAGTATTATACATCAATTAACTTTCATGTCAAGGAGACGAAGATTATCACAGAAGGGGGTTCCATTTACGATTTAATTCTCCTTTTATTTGCATAAATAAAAGAACTTTATCATTCCACTTCTAGCATGTCTACCTTCATTCTTACACCTTCTTCATGAGTCCTTTTTCCAGTTCCCCCTTGTCTCTTGGCTAAATTATAAAGTCTTTCTTTGAGTGATTTTGATGCAATGATGTTTCTGGAGCACTTCTACATTTTTTTTTCCCATTGTTTGAAACACAAACTCCAGGTAGATTCACACTTTTAACTTGGTATTCAAAGTTAGTTCTACACCTAAGGTCTAGCAAGTACCTTTGTCCTTCAGGACTTCTAAGTACAGCAGAATTTGCATGGAGGTATAGAAGAACATTGTTCTAAAACTGCCTGAAGATTAATGCTTTTGCAGTCATTCCTCAAGTGTTTTTAACCTAATATTCCATTTTTTTTAAAAAAAAAGAAGTAATTTTTTTAACCAATATTTCACACCATTAATTTACAACACTGCCTCAGCATTTTTACTATTATCAGTGAATACTTTTCCACTCCTCTATTTTATTCATACTTGCCTTTGATTTTCTTCAACTCTGGCTCCAGTTTTTGTAGCACTAGTTCTACTTTCTGCATTTTGTTGATCCTGCCTTTCATTCTCCTGCAACTTCCATTCATTGAGAAAGAATAATTCAGATTAGAGAATAAATCACAAAGGAGAGCTAATTTATGAAACTGAAATGAAGTGAGCTGAATGTTGATAAGAATAAACAAAAATTAATCCAGTTATTTCCGAACACATGTCCATTACTATCCGACTTCTCAAATCTGATAACCATCTATTCCAATCTCCATCCAGGACAAAACCACGACTATTAGGTTTGTGGTGATGGCTGTCATCTGCACTGTAGACTAAGGTGTGCATTTTAGCTCCTGAATTCAACTGCATCTCTGTGGTGGGCTAAAGCTGGGTGACCACTGCTTTCCTTCCATTGCGGATGTGTGAAGTGTGTGCTTGTAGGGAAACAGCATTTCAGAGGTCTACTGAGCACACAAGGAGTTAGTGAGCTCTGGCGGCCAGATAGCAATGTTTGTCTTAACAGTACTCTTTTTATTATATGGTAAAATTTGCCTTTAAAATATAGTAGAAAATTATTTTGGACATCAATTTGTTTATTTTTTTTAATTTTATTCAATTGCATGATGGAAAACAAGGAAAGTTATTTTACATATTGTCCTATCACAGTATCACAGTATCACAAGGTTGGAAAAGACCTCTGAGATCATCTAGTCCAACCTATAACCCAACACTAGCACCCACTTGTCATTTAAACCATGGCACTAAACGCCTCATCCAATCTGTTTCTAAACACCTCCAGGGACGATGACTCCACCACCTCCCTGGGCAGCGCATTCCATTGGCAAATCACCCTTTCAGTGAAGAATTTTTTCCTAATATCAAGCCTAAACCTCCCCTGATGAAGCTTGAGACCATGTCCTCTTGTTCTGTCACTGGTCGCCTGAGAGAAGAGACCAGCCCCTGCCTACCTAAAATCTCCTTTTAGGTACTTATAGAGAGCAAACTTCATTAAGAACACTGTTTAACATGTTTTATGGAAGAAAAGAAAACTTCAATAAGCTTGTCTGCTGTGATTAGATTAATGTATGTCAGAGTGTTTTCCTTACTCATATGAATCAAATGTTTTTTTTCACAGAAATGAAGAAGGTAATGTTTAAAAGACCTTTTTTAGCAATCCATGTGAAATTATTCCTATAAACTCATGTTACAGTAACTATAACCTATGAGGTCGATATTCCTTCTATAGCATTAGATTATGCTGTTAAAAAAACCCATACCAGTGCCTGCTTTAATTCTGACAGTGGTTTAAGGACTTTTTGGTTCATGCTTTTCATATGCTAGACATGCCGATAAATATTTGTCAACACTTGGTTTTATTGCACCAACTCAGGAACAGAAGGAAAACTTTTTGAACAAAACTGCTGTGACTTCCATCTAGTACATACGAATGTCTTTTTTTCCACAGAAACATCCACTAATATTACATCATTGTCAACATCTCATCCTCCCTCAGCAGTCAAAATATGCTTTGAAAATAAGTGCCACCTACCCTTAACATACTCCAGTGTAACATGCAAACATACACACTCTTTTTGTATTCCTCCCATGCTGGGTGATTCCAACTGAAATATAGGTAGATAGCTCACTCTCTTGCAATTCCAAAGCATGTTGCTGTGAAAACAAAACCAATTTTAGTATCAGGGGATATTTTCATACCTTTTTTTTTCTTATGTTTTTCCTGCCCTGAGTCTGTGGCTAGATTCTTCAGTTGCCATGGTGAGCAGGGGTGTAGGCAGTTCTTCTAGTCAGGGAAAAAAAGTAAAAATCATGAAATGAATGCTAATGTGAGGGGAAACTGGCAATACTCTGTTTTATAGCCCGGTGTGGTTCATAAATAAAGATCTTTCCACTTCAGGCTTTCATGGGACACAGGTAAACTCAGCAAATTAGCCACCTATCTTGAAGTAAATGCCTCACTTTTTTGGAATCGATAAAGAATGTATAGAAGAGGAAAGTTCAGTGATTCAATTAAGACGCTAGGAAATTAAAAGTCCTGGATCTTACTCTGGCTCTAGTACTGCCAGTTGTTATTGAATGAACTAGGTGAAGGATAGGTACAGCAATGAGGGGCAATGATCTTAAGGAGGCAATGATCTTAAGGAGGCAGGTCCCCTTTGTGCTTGCACTAAGTTGAGAAGCTCAAGCCAGATTAATTTCCTAAGGGTAACACTAATTTGATATGCATCAGTGTGTAACAGAACCTCATAAATAGTGTTAACTAGAAAAAAAAAGTGAAGTTTTACAAGTACCTATAGTTTTTAAATTCAAAATTTTTATCAGCCTTCAAAATATGACAGTTTCTATGAATGACATAAAGCTCTCCATCTACATTTAAAACAATCTTTTCCATTCCTTGCTTTTCTTTTCATTCTTCCTTTCCTCTGCCGTTGTTAATTTGGGTTTTTTTCTGTATTTATTTAAAAAAATGTGGAAGGAGAAAAATATTAAAGAAAAATACTTTTTTTTGAAGAAAACTTGATTTGGGGAGCTTAAAATCTTTCCACGAAACATCTCTTTTTTTTCCCTTCAAGAAATAATTTCTCTAGGAATACAGTTTATTAACCTACGCCAATGAAAGGGGTCAGCAATTCTTTTTATAGAGAAGCAAAAATATTGGCAAATGTATGCTGTAATTTTATGCTGGTTAGCATCCTCTGTCTTTCATCTTTGAGACACTCCACAGTGCTTGGGTTTCTCTGACTGGTGTCTCAGTTAGAGGCAATCGATGAGCTGACTCCTCACAGCTGCCCTTCCTGCCTGGACAGTGGAATAAGGACTGATTTCTTGCTAAATTACTGCAGTCTCATAAGCCATTTAATTGTGAGCTCTGATAATTTAGTAACCTCCGAGCTGTCTGAGTGTGCTCAGCTCTGGCTTCTGGGCAGCATGGAACCCACAAAGAGCTGGCTCGACCTTACAGATTAACTCAGGTGTTATTACAACGGGTCCTACCAGGACATCTACATTTGCGGTACAAAGGCAGAGCAACTATCAGGTACACAAGTAGCTTTATACTGTGTTCGCCTTCCATATGCAATATTCATGTCAATGTGACTAGAAGGTCAAAAATAGGCTACATTGAGTACCACAAAAAAAGTAGATGATGTTGATTTTTAGACAGTGAATATGGGAAATGATTTTTTACTACTTAAAAGGGTTATTGTGAGATAAAATTAACATCTATCGTGTATCATAAATTCTTGTGCTATACAAGTGTTAAGCATTACTTTTATTGACTTGGAACTCCTTAAGACCTGTAAGAAACTAGTCACTCTCAGGTTTAATTTAGAGATGTTGATCCTGTAGGTTACTGATATTAAATCAATATCTCATTGTAGCAACAACAGTATGTTCTCTCCCAACATATTACTCACATGCTTAATAGTGGAAATGTACTCTCTTACTCCAAAGCTGGATGAAATTTTACTGCTATGGAAGTTTATTGAAAGAGAATTTTAACTTCTACTTCTGAAAATATCCATTATATATATATTTTTTCAATTTGAAACTCCAAGTCTTTGCTTAAGACCGGATTATAAATAAGAAAGGATTTTTTTCATTGATGATAAGCTTTGAAAATATTTAGTAACTTAGGTCTGTAACAGAGGAAAGAAAAATCTATTTACATTAAGTTTACAATGGAAATCACTTTATATGTAAGGTAAAAATTAGTGTCATTAGTAAGAAAAATTTTCTGAAAATAGAAAACTTCTGCCAGAAATTACTACTTTTACCTCCTTAGTTTTAAGCTTCTTGTAAGTCAAAAGTATGAAGATAATTCTCCAAGGAAATAAAATAGTTTAGTTTGTCTTTTGTGTGTTTATGTGTGAGATTAAAGGACAACAAAGCAGAACAGTTCCAGCCAAATCTAACCTACGATTTACACAGTCTTAAACAGACAAGGGAAATTTCAAACCTTCTTGCCAAGGGCAGGGAAATGAGCCACAGAAGGCCATGCAGGGACCTTCTGCGTGCAGATCTTTCTTTAAATCTGAAGATGAGACATAACAATTGCTTACTGCACTTATCCCTATAAATCTCATTATAACTGAATATTGTAGGAACAATGCTCTAGGCAAGATCTAGATGGTCTGAAAAAATTTTACTCTTTTCTAAGTTTGAAAATATGTTTCCTAGCAGTAAGCTTAGAGGTAGGAAATTATTTCACTTGATGGATATGTCCTATCAATCACAGTTAAACTGAACCATTCAGCTTCTAAACACTAAGAATATTCCAAGTTATCCATTAATAATGATTATACCCTGGAGGCTTTAAACCCAAAACTTTTAAAAAATCAACCCAAACAAACTCTCAGTAATTGGAATAATAGCTACATCTTAAAAATAATATCATGGTTTTTTTCACCCATAAGCAATAAATTATACAAGCAAAATAAGTGTTTCACATCTACTTTGTCATTACAATCTCAGTAGTATTAATCTCTTTTCTGTTTGAAAAAGAAGTCCAAAGAATCATAATTTTCCAGGAAAGCTCACTGAGTGTTGCCTGAAGAAATTATTCTCCTTTCCCTATTCATTTAAACAGAAACTCCTTGGGGAGTTATAGAAGGCATGAAAGTCCATTTCAGCAAGTAACAGGTTAAAGTTAATCAAGATGTTTCGGATAACTCTGGTGTTCTTTTCATCACAGCAATTGGTACTAGCATTATGCAGAAAAGATGACTAATAATAGTATATTCACTGTAGGGCACAGCAAATGTTGAAATCAAATTATGTGTCTCAGCCATTTTTAGAGAAAGAATAAATAGTGATTCACTGTGTCACAATCTCCATGACCTCCCTTTCTTTCATTTATATAGCTACCCATGGGTGCCTATAAAAGCAAAAATAAGAACACAAATAAGTCCCCATTAATGAGTATAATCAAAATATGGCAAGGAATGAATAAATTTTGTCATGAATAGGCCTGGATGGGGTTCAGGTATGGATACACAGCCCCTGTAGCGGTCTATCTTCCTCTCTGTCTTCATCCCAGAGCACCTGATGTTCTGGGCTGTGCTACCAGGGGGCATACAGCACAACTAGCACCCTTATAAATCCATCTCTCTGTTATGAAAAAGAAACCATGATTGATATGAAAATCTCACTGACTGAGTTCAGATGAAAATGTTGTTACAGAAGGTTCTCTGACATGTAGGCGTTCTGGATTGAGAGCCTAATTTGGGGTAAAGAGAAAGAAAAAGTGAAGTATTAACCATATTAGAGGAAGGTAGAGTTTGGGAGGTTCCTAAGTTACTCAAACATACCCGAGTCCATGGGACTAAGCAGGGTGCTGGTGGAAACAGCTCTCTGTAATCTTTGAAAGCTTATGCCTGCTGAGGGAGCTTCTTGATAACCTTAAGTTAGGCATCACATAAAGTGCAAGAAGAAAGAGTCCAGCATACTCCTCCAGTTTCCCCTTTGCCTAGGGTAGAAGTAGCTTAGTAAAAGACTCCAATCAGGTAATTTACATGCCTTTCTCATGGAGTGGCTCATTCAAGAGAGTATCCTTTTGTGATGGGAAACCGTATATTCTTGAGTTAGGCAATTCTTTTTCATTTTTAATTTTAAGCTGTTCCAATATAAATAATTAAATATACAGTTATCCACAAAAAAACAGCGAATGTCTATTTTGTGGCACTTGAGATACCAATCTATTGCATTAAGGAGTGAAATTCAAATTTATTTTCTTGCTGTGCATTGTGTAAGAGTGAGTTCATCTAACTCTAGGAGAGGGTTCACAGGGTTAGGAACTGTAAATTGTAATACATATCTTTCCTACAAGAATGATTAAATTGTGGAAATTTAGAGGGAGAGAGAGCCTCTAACAAGAAAACTTAGGCAACTCACAGCTCTAGTACCTGACTTCTATGAATCTTATCCTTTAGGACCTAATTCTTATGGTGTATGAGGGAAGCCTAGCTATCTAAATTGGATTTTGAGTTATGCCAGATAGGTTCCAATGTACTGATCTTAAGTATCTCATGTGAATTCATTTCAAAAATGATGGTTGCTGTTACACCTTATGCCCTTTTAACAAACATTAGTTTGTTCGCTGAATTCATATTTCAAGATAGCATGCACTGATTTGCTAGAGAAAAGAAGTAATACCTGGATAACAGTTTAGAGGAGGTGTAAATGGCACTCTGAAAAAAACAATGTGTTTTTTAGAGGCTTTTGGCATGCCTTCTCATTAAGCATCTAAGACAGGAAAAGTCTTGCATGACAAAGACTCTTAGCTCAACGATTTTTATCTCTTCTCCATTACTGAAACTCTACCAAAATGCTGTAACTTGGGCCAGCCTCTGTGTTCACAGCATAAATAGGGATAATTCATTTTTGAAATCAGTTTATGCTCTCATCAAACCAGTTCAACAGTAAGCAATAAAAAAACAGAAGAGTTAGTCTCTGTCCTAGCTTAAGACAGGTTCTGTAATTTTGATTTTATGATCAAAAAAACCCCTAGAGGTACTTAAATTTCAGTTACTATGAATTTGAAATTGGAGGAGAGTTTTTCAATAGTGAGTGGCCAAAAGTTTTAGAAAGAAATGGTATCCTAGGAGCCTCCATTTTTTCAAATGTAGTTTGGGACAACTAAGGTGGCCTAGTTTTCCAAGACTAGAAATATTCTATTTTGACAACCCAACTTTTGAAAATGTTAGTATTCCAAGTGCAATAGCCAAAACTGAAGTGTGAAAAATCAATACAATTTCTGTCACAGGATTTTATAAATGTCAAGACTTCAGTTTTTAATGTATATGAAAGACGACACCTTTAGCTGTACATTGCCCTCTAGCACTGTGGTGTATATTGATTTAGATTCTCCAGGAGGCCTAGATATTCCTAGGAGGTATTTGCTCCAAGTATTAATCCACCCTTACCTGACCTACCCTATGAGATCTGATAGGATCCTAGTATAAGATGGTATGTCTAATGCAGTTTTTATTTTTAATATTAAAAAAAGATTTTGTCAGTGTGGTTCTGCGATGAAAAGAAAGTTGTAAAATAAAAATGAAGATAAAATGACCAAAGATCAAAACAAGTGAGATTTTTTTTTAGATAAAACAAAAATAAGAAACTTACAGTCATCTGAAATTTAGAGAACTATCTAGACTTCCAAAGAGGGTAATCAGAAAAGATGGGGATAGAAAAAGGAAACTGAAGGTTTTCTTATAAAATCATCTCCACTACAACTCATGACTGGAAAAGGCTGTTTCAGTAGTTTCTCTAAACCTGTATGAAAATTCAACTTTGATAGGAACATTTATGTAAAAGGTCAATAAATTTAAAGTACAATATTTAGATTCACCCATACTAGGATTATGGAATTGCTGTAAGCAGACAAGTCATTTAATCATTTAATACGTACTGCTAGACAAGGAGAAATAGGTAATTTATTAATTTAGGTATTTTGTAAATGCCACTAAGCAGCCCTCCTAAGTTCATGTACCTGAAGTTTTACATAAAGTCTCCGGTGCCGACAAAATCATAGAATCATATAACGGTTTGGGTTGGAAATTACTTTAAGGATCATCTAGTTCCATGCTATGGGAAAGGACACCTTTCACTGGATCAGGTTGCTCAAATCCTTATCCAACCTGGCCTTGAAAATTTCCAGAGATGGGGCATCCATGGCTTCTCTTGTCAACCTGTGCCAGTGCCTTACCACCCTCACACTAAAAAATGTCTTCCTAATATCTAACCCAAGTCTTCCCTCTTTCAGCTTAAAACCATTCCCCCTTGTCCTATCCCTTCATTTGCTGATATAGTCCCTCCCCACCTTTCCTTTAGCCCCCTTTTAGTAGTGGAAGGCTGCTGTAAGGTCTCCCCAGAGCCTTCTCTTCTCTAGGCTGAACAAGCCCAACTTTTTCAGCCTGTCCTTGTACGGGAGGTGCTCCAGCCCTCGGATCATCTTCATGGCCCTCATCTTGAGTCACTCTAACAGATCCATGTCCTTCCTGTGCTGAAGACTCCAGAAATGAATGCAGGGCTCCAGGTGAGGTCTCATTAGAGCAGAGTAGAGAGGGAGAACCACCTCCCTCAACATGCTGGCCACGATTCTGTTGATGCAGCCCAGGATACAGTTGGCTTTTTGGGCTGCAAGCGCACATTGTTGGCTCATGTTGAGCTTCTAACCCACCAGTACCCCCAAGTCCTTCTCTTCAGGGCTACTCTCAATCCATTCTCTACCCAGCCTGTATTTGTGCTTGGGATTTCCCTGACCCAGGGGCAGGACCTTGCACTTGGTTGAATGTCAGTGAGGTTTGCACAGGCCAACCTCTCAAGCCTGTCAAGGTCCCTCTGGATGACATCCCTTCCCTCCACTGTGTCGACCACACCTCACAGCATGGTGTCATCAGCAAACTTGCTGAGGTTGCACTCAATTCCACTGTTGATGTCTCTGAAAAAGATGTTAAACACCAGTCTGGATACTAACAACTGTGGAATGCCACTTGTCACTACTTTCCCCTTGGACACTGAGCCAATAATTGCAACTCTTTGAGAGCGACCATCCAGTCAATTCCTTATCTACCAAGTGCTGCATCCATCAGATCCATGTCTCTCCAATTTAGAGACAAGAATGTTATGTGGGACAGTGTTGAATGCTTTGCACAGGTCCAGGCAGATGATGTCATTTTTCCACCAAAGCTGTAGGCCTGTCATAGAAGGCCACCAAATTCTCCAGGCACGATTTGCTCTTGGTGAAGCCATGCTGGCTTTCACCAATCTTCTCTTTATTTTCCATGTGCCTCAGCAGAGTTTCCAGGAGGATCTGCTCCATGATCTTGCTGGACACAGAGATGAGACTGACTGGTGCATAGTTGCCCGGGTCTTCTTTGTTTCCTTTTGTAAAAATGTTAGTTATGTTTCCCCTTTTCCAGTCAGTGGGAATTTCACTGGACTGCCACAATTTCTCAAACACAATGGATAGCAGCTTAGCAGATTCAAGCACCAGTTCCCTCAGGACCCATAGATGCAGCTCATCAGGTCCCACAGATTTGTACACCCTCAGGTTCCTTAGATGGTCTCACATCTGATCTTCTCCTACATTGCGTGGTTCTTCATTCTCCCAGTCCCTGTCTTTGCCCTCTGTGACTTAAGCAGTATGTCTTGAGCTCTTGCCATTGAAGACTGAGGCAAAAATGTCATTGAGTACCTCAGCCTTCTCTGGTTATCCTAGATAACCAGGTCTCCTGTTTCCTTTCAGAGAGAGTCCACATTCTCCCTAGTCTTCCTTTTATCACCAATGTACTTGCAAAATCTTTTCTTGTTGCCTTTGCCGTTCTTGGCCAGATTTAATTCTATCAGGGTTTAGCTTTCCTAACCTGATCCCTGGCTACTCAGACAATTTTTCTGTATACCTCCCAGGCTACTTGCCCTTGCTTCCATCCTCTGAAGGCTTCCTTTTTGAGTTTAAGTTTTTCCAGGAGTTTCTTGTTCATCCAGGCAGGCCCCTGGAGCTTTTGCCTGACTTTCTCCTTGTTGGGACGCATCACTCCTGAGCTTGGAGGAGATAATGCTTGAATATTAGTCAGCTTTCTTGTCATCTCTCCCCTCCAGGGCTTTATCACATGGTACCCTACCAAGCATAGCCCTGAAGATTCCAAAGTCTCCTCTCCTGAAGATCAGGGTAGTGAGTTGTCTGTGCACCCTCCTTGCTGCTCTAAGGAAATGTATTATAGAACAATTTTATTAATTAATTGTACCAAATTATTTGAACTGCACCTAGTCTGACTCTCAGAAATTGTCTCATTATTTCTGATAGGACAAAAAAATTGCTGGAAGAACTTTCATATATTAAGAAACATATACTGCATTTTAGACTAGACTAGACTATTTTCTTATTTAAGGTTCACGTAGAGAGTAGGACTTATCTGGTTTACTTTGAAATTACCATACAAAGTCTCCCCTAGCAAGACATAATGCATGAAAGCCTCAAGCATAAAGAATCAGACAAGCAAGCTAGCTGTGATCTGATTTTTAAAAATACATTTCAATTCATAAAATATTCGGTACTGGGGAGTGGGGTGATATGTTCAAAATCACACATCTTATTAACTGTAGAAATCCTTCCAAGAAACTGATTTCATCAGACCAAACAAACATGATGGTTGTTTTTTTATATTTTTGCCTCTGCTTTATAATCCATTATAGTAGGAATATCTTGAGGCAGTCCCCTCAACCATTTAGTGTGAGTAAATGTTTCTAAAACTGAATCTTCAATTAGATAAGAGAAGCTTAAAGCAGGACATCAACACTTTACACTTGAAAAAGCGCACACGATATCTTCTCTAGAGAGAAGATTTTTGATTCTTAGCCTTATCATTTAGGATATAAATGATGTAGAGGCTTAGACTTCTGAGAATTCCAGTGAAGCAGCAGATGAAAGCTTGACACATCTGGCTGTAAAATGTGCTGCCATTTTATCTGGTTGTCAATTGCAGGATACATGGCAATGTGCAACAGATGCTAGAGTATTAATCACCATGTTTTACTTTCTGTGGTGAAGTATTTAGGAGTTATTCGAAGGATAAGACTTGACAGCTCATGTAAGTTGTTTTCATTGTGCTGAAGCTAGAGAAATGATGTGGCCAAGCTGCTCCAAAGAGAAGAATAAATTGTTAGAGTTTGAGTGAGGCCTTGTTGTTTAGGAAAAAAAAAAAAGCCCTAGCAGCTACTTACCGTTCATTGTATAAAGCTGTTTGGATAATAACTAGGACTAAAATGTCTAAGACTCTGTCCATTAGGAATGGGATTTCCTCTGAGTTGGGCATTAAGCTTATCACAACTGCTGATTAGCAGCTAGCGACTTTTGAATTAAGAAAGATTTTCTTGGTGAACATCATTAAAATGTAAGTCTCAAGCCTAGAGAGAAGAGGTGTCTTTTTGGAAATGTCAAGTCTAGAAAGAATACTTCTTGGGATTCAGAAAAAATAGTTATTTCTCCTGAGGTATGAAACTACTAGAGATAGGAAACAAAATCTTCCCACCAAGCCAAATCATGATATTAGAGAGAATAATTATTCTTCATTTATTATTCAAATTATTCATCACACTGTTCTGATTAGTATTCTTCTTTTTTTACTGTGTTTCTATTACATATTTTTGAAATAATCTTTTCCATGTAAAGTGTAAATGAAAATGTGGGATTTTCAAAACCACTAACATTTTGGCATATGGTTTGCTATCACATACAAATGGAAGTTAAAAGGCTTTGAAAGTCCCTTCTGAAGCCTGTCACCCCAAGAAACAAGGCCAGTGGTCCCTCTTGAAAAGCAATCTATACTGAAGAGTATTTTTCTATGGCAGTTGGACTATCTTGCCAGAGAGTCAGTGTTAAATCATCACACGTCCATTCTGAATTCTCATTTCCCAGAGAAAGGGAGTCCACTACAAGAAAGACATTCAATTGCTGGAGCATGTCCAGAGAAGGGCAACAAAGCTGCTGAAGGGTCTGGAGCACAAGTGCTATGAGGAGTGTCTGAGGAAACTGGGGTTGTTCAGTCTGCAGAAGAGAAGCTGAGAGAAAACCTTATGGCTCTCTACAACTATGTGAAAGGAAGTTGTAGCGAGGTGTGTGTAGGTCTCTTCTCCCACATGAACATTGATAAGATGAGAAGAAATGACCTCAAGTGACCAGGGGAGGTTTAGATTTGACATTAGGAAAAATTCTTTACCGAAAGAATGGTGAAGCATTGGAAGAAGCTGCCCATGGGAAGCGGCGGAACTGTTCAAAAAGCACGTGGGTGTGGCACTTCGGGAAACGGTTTAGTAGGCATGGTGGTGTTGGGCTGATGGTTGGACTTAATGACCTCAGAGGTCTTTTCCAACCTTAAGGATTCTATGATTCTATGAAATATTCTAAGTTTAGGTAAATGAAATTGAACTTTTTTTCTTACCTCAGCTACTCCTCCTCTTTGTGTGATTTCCAATTCGATGGGCAGTTCCCCAAAATAGCTTTCTTATTAGGCAGTCTGGAAACACAGGTAGGGTGACGTCTGTATTTTGAACCATGCTGCAATATAAGCTTGCAGTAGATCCAGAGCAATTAGGTATTGACAAGACTGAGGAAGTTCTGTACCTTCCCATAGAAGAAAACATTGACACTAAGGGTACTTTACTAGCAGAAATCTGAGTACTGATGACTGCTCTGTATGACATCATTATCTCTGTATTGAATGATGGATACACATTGCTGACAAGAGGGGTACCAACTTTCCAGTCACCTCAGGACATGCTTATTTCTACACTAAGAAAAAAAGTGAATGTCTCTCTGTAAGATAAGCATATGCATGAGTCTTTTCAGGTCTCCATACTTTAATTGGCCTGCAAATCCATTTTTGATTAAATAATTGAAGGAAAGAAAAAATCCATCTGTATTACTCAGATCCTGGACTTATAATTTATTGTTACAAGAGACATATTGCAATATTAGGCAGCCGTATTGTTGCTTCTCTAATATCATCCTATGCTTCTAATTGATTTTCATTTAAATCAACTTTTGATAGAACCAGATTGAGGAAGACTTTTGAAAATCTCTTACTCTAGTGGCCTGAGAGGGTCAGCTAGAGATTTGGGCCAAGATAGCAGTTCCTCCTGAAAGGGTTGGACGTCCTCGAAATGATCCTTAGCAAATAAGTAATTTTCCATGGATATGTGACTAACAGAAGAGAAACATAATAAAAGAAACCAGCTGTGGTTTAAGTTAGTAAATATAATGTTCTTTTAACTTTTTTTACTCTGTGTTGATCGTACTGTTCCCATGAGAAAAATGTTATTAATAGTACATGATAAGCTTAAGCCAGAACTTCCTTAACCGTGTGTATAAATACCATCACATTGAATAAACGTTGCTATTTGCCACCAGAGCGGTAGCCCGCCTGTTTGTAAGGTGATCAAGTGAGCTGGTCTCCGTCATCCTATCACTTAAAGATGAAAGAGAAATATAATGGGTTTCTTTCAAGAAATTTTAAAGATTGCATCTAATCACTACTTTTTAAAAAAAAAATATTATTTTGTTGGCGTTTTATTAGACATTGACATTTGGAATAAGATTGAAAATTTTCATCTGAATTTTGAAGAAAAAAGTACCATGAAATATTTTGACTAAATATAATTTTACTTTATGTCTGTCACATCCTGTCAGCCTGTCTTATTCTTCCTCTGTTTTGCAAGCCTGGTTTCTACTTTTGCTAAACAGAATTATGTGTATTGTCTAAAGAGACAGTAGCAGGAAATCTTTTCTTAGTGGAGACGGGTAACTCTGCAGAAGCAAAACGAACCTGGACCTGAAAAACTTTTGTTATTGCCACATCACTTAAAGACAGGATTTTTGTTGTTTATAGCATAAAAGTTTCACAAATATTTAAATACTAATCCTGAAATTAAATTGGAAAATGAAACTAGGACTCATAATTTACTGAGACATTCTGGAAATTTTACTCCAAACAAAATAATTGAGTCTGACTCATCTTGACATCTTATGTGGGAACTGAAGGAATAACCAGTTTACTCACGGAAATTTCTGCTTCATCGCCTCCTAAGATTAGGGTAAAAATAAGTCAGGCCATCTCTAATCTTGATATTTTTAAGATATTAAAATCTGAATGTTAAAAGCAGTCCAGTTAAGCAGAATGACTTGAAGCCAGACATCTTACATATTGAGAAAATAAACTCATAGGAATTAAGAATTTTTGTTCTATAAAGCAAGACCATTTCAAACAACTGAAATTGCACAAAACTGCAGTTAATTTAATTTTACAGATTTCATTCTGTAGTGTGTTCCCCTTCATATCTTTTAGTTAAGATTTTCTTTTTGACCGTGTTGATTTTATACAGATTTTGATATCTGAAAATATTTCATACTTAATGGTAAAAAGAAAAAAAAGAACACTAATAAAGCAATTCACATAATTGTATAAACAGCATACTGTGCAGTGGAATTAAGGCCTTCCTTATTACTTTCTTATTACTATCTTCAGTCACAAGTTTGCTTTAAAAGTGCACATAGTACAAACCAAACACACAAAAATCCCCAAATGCTACAGATAAGCGCAAAGTGGACAGAACACGTATTTTTCTGTCAGTGTTTTGTTCTTTAAAGATGGCATTCTTCCCTCTTAGTTCATTGTAACTGACACCATTAGTCTTCCTTCTATCCTTCTATAATAGAATAGTTCTCAAGAATGAGATTAAGCATTCCTTAGTTAAAACTTATTTGGACTCTACCTGAAATTTTTCTCTACTAAAGACCATAGAAATAAACATTTAATAAGTGTGCTCTGCTTTATTTTTAATGTTGCCTAAAATAGACTGTTGTGATGCTGTAAACAGATCCACAAAACTAAGCAATCTAAGATTAAAATCAGCCTCATTTATTTTTTGTATGTCAGTGTAAAACATCTACATCCATACAAATCACTGAAGATTAATTTATAGTTAATATTAACTACTACTACATAAACAATGCCAAAGTGTGACTCATCCAAGTTGATGTGGGTATGTACTTCAGGAAAAGATAAATTTAACCATCAAAAAGTGTCTATTTCTCTGAAGTGACTACGGAGAGACCCGAAGGTGACCAGCTCAGATATAAATATATGCAAGGCAGTCATCTGCATTTGATCAGATGAATCAATCAGCTCAGAAGTCAGCCTGATCAAATGGAAGTGTTACATTTCTAGGCAAAACCCACATTTAGTTGTCTGTCTGTTTTGACTGAAAATCAGAAATCATAATGACTTTTTCATTGTTTAAAATATAAATATTAAAATACCATCTTGTATGGTTTACATGATGCTACTTTTGCTTTAATTTCTATGCATATGACTGAAAAAAACATACGGAAGTTCTGCATATATCTCCTTCTTTAATGAAGAAGGAGAGTGAATGAAGATCTTAGGTATATCTTTATCCATAATAATTACTGTGTTTAATTACCACTCTAAACCATGAACTTTTGCAAGAATTAGTTTACTTAACCGCATTAAGTATCAACTCAAAAATTTAAAATTCCCTTAGGAAATTCAGTAGAAATAGTGTCAAACATGATCTTTAGCAATAGCTAAAGACAATCATCTAGTCCCTTTCAACAAATGTGCATCATCCATTAAATTCATGAGCAGATGTCTCAAACAGTTAAGCTTAATGAATAAAAACAAATATAGCCATGTCATTCATGACATGATTCTGATTTCAGCTCATTTTTCCCCTGTCATAATATACAATGCTAGAGCCCTTATTTGGTTAAACTGCTTGAAAGATCTTAATTTATTATGAAAAGCATTTTGCTAGTTTTGTAGCCTGTTTCTTTCCTTTTTTTTTTTTCAAAGTGTATTTTCATTTTTGCTTCATAAAGTCAATGCAGTATTCTCTGCTTAGGATTTGGGTCAGATTGCAAACTAGCTCTCGCAAATGCCATAATTCTGAACAGTTAATTTCCTTTGCAACTTTTTCCTCTTAACAAATTGTTCATCTGTAAAAATTGCAGAGATTTTTCACCTATGTAAAATTTTAATTTCAGAGAAAGAACCAGCAGAAATAGAAAGTTTTTGAACATGATTGAAGACATATTTGAAGGTATTATTAGAGGAGTTTCAGAAGTTAAATGAAACCAAAATGAGAGCTAATACTTGACAAGTTGAGAAGCTGTACATTCTCAAAATAATTAGGTGTACAGAAAAAGAGATAAATCAATCAGGCTAACGACCTGGTTAGATAAAACATAAGGGAGTTATAGAATGCTTGAGGCAACCATGTTATGGAAGGCTTATGAATTTGCTGTGATAGAATTGTACACGACTGGAAAAAAATCAGTTAAAAAAGATACATTATAAATCTTGAAAAGATTATATTTGTAGAGTTTAAATAATGGGGAAAGACAAGATTTATTAAAAAACAAAGGGGGGGAGAGGAGTACTGATTCCATAGAAAGGGTAGAAACTTATCCTCTACTAGAACTCTGCAGAGATAAAGTCGTCCGGGGAAGAGACCTTTCTTCCTTCCATGTTTGTAAATTGCATGACCAACCCATCCTTCAAGCAGTGCACAGGCAGTAAGAGTCCATAGAGGAAGTAACTGTTGTGACTGTTCAGCAAAATATAAAGGAAGAGCATGTCTTTTTGTATGTTTTGTGTGAACAGTCACTGCAATGAATTTATATAGACTTTGTAAATTAAACTTAAGCTGAGTCAAATGTATTTAAGGCAGGTTTTATATATCTTCATATTTAGCATTCTGAGTGTTAGCTAATTTTCTGTTCCCAGAATGACTAGATTCTGCTAATAGGTACAAGAAAAGTCTCCAGTCTGCTTAGGAGACTCTAAACTAATTGAAAACAAATGAATATCAGTTTTCTATGTCCTATTAAGATGCCAATAAACATACTTGCTAAGGGGTTATAGAATCTTCAGTCTTAGATTCCAGGTGGTCATAGGTACTTGTTCATCTCCTCTATGTTGCATGAAGTAATCAATTCTGCCTGGGCATAAGCACAGCTGTAGCAAGTGTTAGAATTTTCTTGTCTTTATATTTCACCAACATTTTACAGCAGGAGTCACATCTTCTTTTCGTCATTGGTGTTGGCCTTCAAGATTTCCGTACATGTGTCACTTGAACAAGGTAGCAAATTTATAATTTCTAATTAGCAATATTAAATTGCTATTTAATGTAGCTCAAATGTGAAGTAATGTACCTTGAATGAGAGAAAAAGAATTAATCAAATACTTCACAAGATTGAAAACTTAAGTGCATCAAAATGAGAAATTTACCAGGTTTTCACTGCAGGTAACTCAGTGTGCATCTGTGATAAAAAAATAATCAAGATAGTAGGTTACATAAGCAAAGAAACAAGAAAAAAGGCAGAGAATATCGTAATTCCCTCATACAAGTCAGTGCTGCTATTTCATATAGAATACATTGTCTTGTACAAGTCTCACCACTTCCAAAAGAAAAGCAACAAGAAAGCTGTTTGAGAAGAATAGCAAAGACTTCCCATCAACTGTTCTGTGGAGATAATCTGCAAAACATCAGGCTTGATTCGCAAGGTGTTTGAAAACAATGTGACAGTTGTGTGTCAAGGCCCACAGTCATAACCACTGGCGGTTTGGTATAGCTGCTGTAAGCACTCTCCACCTGGCCTCAAGCTATGGAGCCCAGAAGAAACAGTGAGGAGTGATCATGTTTTCTATACTTGTTAGAAAGGAGTGGAGAAAAGGGGACAATGTTCTGGGTTCAGCTCATGAGACTAGTATAATGTCTCATGGCAGCAGGCAGCAAACTCAATGACAGATATGGTAACTGAAGGAAGGAAGAGAGTTTTTGTTAAATCAGAAGTTGCTGTCTACTGGGATGTGGAGATGCTTTGGTAGTGGTAGTGTAGATACAGAGATCAAAGACATAGAGTTATTGATGGAAGGAGAATGGAGAGAATAACCAAGAGTCTTGGTCATCACAGTGCCCTGCATGGTAAGCACCTCTAGCAGGTGAGGGATAGAAATTATTATTATTTCTTTTTGCATAAAATGTGGAGGAAAACGGAGATGCAAAGAAACATATTGGATAAAGAACAATGATCAAGGAAACAGAGGCAAGCAGACCATATCCTCATAGCTCTCAGGGAAAGGAGAGGGGTTGCGAAGGATGCTAGCAGGAAGGCTCTCTGAAGAAATGACCATGGAAATACCAGTAGAGAAGCCAGGAACTAGCAACTATTGCCAGTGGGAGAAGTGTGGGAGAGGAAGGGGAGTTAAATCCACTTTTTAACAGCTGTTGGGGGAAGACTTGAAAGACTTTACTGCATTGCTTCTCTAGTTGCTCCTAAGACTTTTGGTGAAGCTGTACTTTGCTCAAATGGCTACAGGCACATTTCCATACTAGTGTCACTCACTTCCGGGGTTGACAAACAAGAGCTGAAAGATCTTGTCCAACTATGATGCCTCCTGTCAAAACGGCTTGTAAGCACCCTTGGGCATAAAGTACAGCAAGAGTTGACAACTCAGACAGCATTAAGGACCAGCTTGTCCAACCTATCTCTCAAGACTAATGTTTCTTCAGTCAGGTGGCTGAATGCATACTTCTCCATGATCTATCAGGGCAGAAGGGAGTAGAGTCTGTGATTGTCCTGAAGTAACTTCAGAACTTGTAATGAGTAGGTAACATATGCCATGATAAAGAATGGAATAAGGACCGCACACACACAGATACCTTTAACCAAGGTTTGCCCTTTTGCCTCACCTGAGGAGAGCAGAATAAGTTGAGGTATCTGGTGTAGTGGGATTCAATGGCATAGCTAGCAGTGCTGGCTATAATGACTTCCTGAGAAGACTTCTGAAATAGTCAGAGGCAGCAAATGTTCAGAGAGCGAGGGCAACCCATTTCCCCATTGGGATAGCCTTAGTGGAGGGCCGGAGCTCCCTGCATTGCATGACTGTGGAACACAGATATTCTACATCCAGTTTGCTGCCCCACATATTTCGCACTGTCTTTGGGGTGCCAAATCTTTATTCTGGAAGGCAGGTGTTGTGTGCAATATGATGTGAGCATAGATTACTGATTTGGGCATGTAGGGCCTTGAGGGTAAAACTTGTCTGCCATGTACAGGCCAAAGGACAGCATGTAAGTTTCGTGGAGTACATTTTGTGAGATCAGAGGGCCTGTGTCAGTTGACTAGCAGCTGGGATAAAAATACTTTGTTTTGTAAGACTGTGAACGTAATAGGAAGGATGAGTAGAGAACTAGCTTTCATATTCTTAGCAAACTATTAGTCAGTGACACATGCATATTGTGTAGTTGGTACTCACAGTCCAAGCAGAGACAATTATAGTAATAGGGCTAGTGAATTCTTGGAAAGAATAAGTGGTATGCATGAATAATTTTAAAGAGGTTTTCCAAAACAGGTAATCTTTTACAGTGGTTCTTGGTTAAGAGAAGTGAAAAAAAGGAGCTGTTAATACAGTGATTGCAAGTACTCCTGACTGTTATGGACTTTGCTCAGTAATTGATACTTCTTAAATTAAAGTACTGCAAGGTGTTCTACTCAGAATCCTTACAAAGCATTTCAATGGTGTTGCTTACACAAAAAGTCAGGCAAGACATCTCTATGAGCACATAATCAAAAAGTGCCCTGTTATTCAAGCAGCAACGCTATTACAGACTGTCTTTAAAAAGAAAGTGAGGGTGAAATAAGAAATACATTTGCATCAACAAGGAGGGAAAAGGTGAAGAAGCAGTGAAAACAGACAGGACAGCTGTAAAATCCCTAACAAAGTGTTAATGTGTAATTAGGTCTGCTTAAATAATAACACACTATTTACTTGATTTGTTCTTCATGTCTGAGAGAGATTTTTTTAAACTGAACTCGAGCTGCTGAAATGTTTGTTGTTCATATTTATTTAATAACTACTTCCCACATTTGATAGCTTATTCAGAAATTTTATATTGTCAAAACATGTTTGTTCGGACAAGACACAGGATGCAGCTTTTCTTCCTGGGTTAGAAAGCTCTTCCAACTAATGCTTCTCTGTATTTCCTATTTCATCATTTGTTTCCTGTGAGTGTTTGTGATGGAAACTAAATTAGTTAAAAAGATCTAAGAAGGGTGCAGAAACTCATAGAAAGCAGTTACTTAAGAATTCTAACTAATAATTGGCTTTGTTTTGCAATATACATTTACTCAGATATAGTGGAGTATTGGCAAAACCAGTAAAGATAGGGTGATAATAGGGGAGAAGATAAACCAACAAGGTCTAGTGCAGTGCAATAATCAGGTAGCTTCCTGGAACTGTAAACAAAAAAATGTTTCTATAAAATAAAGAATTTGCTTTAAAAAAATTATTTGGAAGTAAGCCAGAGAATCCCAAATATTGTTCCAAAGTTTTCAGGAAATAAAATTCCAAAGTTTTTTTTTTTCACCTCATTCAATGTACTTTTGTGTTCTTCCAATTGCAGCAGCCTCTCAATTCTTCTGCACTAATTGCTTACTAACATCCTAATTTAAAACAAACATTGTGTTTGCATTACATATTACTAGACTTGAAAACTGAGGGCCCGTCATGCTTATTTGTTAAATGATATTTGAAACAAACTCACATTTGTTTTCCGCAAGGAAACTGACTCTCTCTCAAGGTAAGTTTGAAAATACATTTCCTCAGCAACAAAGCTGTTTAAGTAAGTCACTGCCACTGTGTTGTAGTTTGTCTTGTGTGGAACTCAGTTGCACCAACTGGTTGTTGAACAAGATAATAAACTGCACTACTGAAATGAATTGGGTTACTATAATCATTTCACTTGTCCAATTTTCAGAATAGCAGTTGCATTGACCCAGAGGGACAGAGTAATGAACAAAGTGAGGGGACAGGAAAAAGCATGCAGAGGAAGAAACAGTGCAAAGGCATTAAAGTAGCATTTCCACCAAGGAAAGCCCCACATGAAATCTTTTTCATTATGACTATAATAATTATTTTTATAGTCCCAAGCACAGTAAGATATTGCAATGGCAACAGTAGTCCCAATAAACACTATTTTCATTGTGCTTCGTAGTCATCTCTTTTATCACTGTTATGCTATTACATCATAACAAAATAACACTAAAAAGAATGGTACCATTTCAGTGAAAAGTCTCTAGTTTTTTAATATATTTTAGTAATCTTCACTATTCATTTCCCCAGATCTAACTTGTAATTTTTACAGCCACACACTTTGTCCATTCTTGGAGAACAAAAGAAAAATGGATTTCTAGAGAAAAAAAACCCAGACATCATATGGAATGATTGTTCTTCACACTTTTTTTTACCTTGATTTTGTAGCTTTCTGAAAAATGTCCATCAGTAGTTTAAGCCTTGAGTCTGATACTCAGATGATATAAATCTGCGGATAAAATTACAATGGACATATGTCAATGATGACTGCATGGAATTGTAGGTCTTTGTAATCTAATAGGGTCTTCAGCACTATATTTCTGATTTATCTTTCTAAATACATGTATTTTCTAGGAGAACAATAGATTAAAACGAAAGAGTCAGAAATACAGTTGGCTTATTTAATGCATAACATAACAAAAAACTCAGGCTTTATACAGGCAAAGGAATTAGCTTTTTGTAAATTAATGCAGATAGTTTTAATTAATATCAAAGCTTATACTCTACCCACCTTGCCAGCTTAAATTTAAAGGAAAGCTTTGAGAAATATTTATCTGGGCACATGTCTCACCAAGACATTTGTATAGAAATACATCTAAGAATTATGCAGTCCTTTAAAATTTAATGTTGTTTAGTTTGTTTTGTAATTAAGAACATAATTGAAAATACAATTGTTTGAATTATTAATAAGGCCCAAATTGTCTATTTGTTATCCACTCTTAATAACTTTTCCATGTTTAGAATGTGAACAGAGACTACTTAGGAAATTCCTATAGCTCCACTGAGGGAAACGATCAAGTAATAGAGTGTCCAAGTTCATATCTGCACCACCTGATTTCTCTTTTTATTTTATGTTTATGTATTAAAATTGTATTGCATGTTTGCTTGTTATAACGTCAGAATAATGACACAATCACTTTTTCCTGCATACGGAATACTTGTGCCCCTCCTTGGTGCACAAGCATTGATTACTTTAGGAACTGAAGAACTACTAAGTTAGGAACAACTGAGGAAGTTTAAGTCTGTATGAGAAAATCTACTGTGAAACCTATCATGGTTTTATCTTCATTTGCTTTTCCTGCTCCGTAAAATTAAGTATGTATGTTTAGACAATATATGCATACCATCTATGGAAAGACTTCTTCAGATCCTCAAAGCAGAAGATCCTCTGCGGTGAAGGTAGCCTGGAAGGGATGGAAATTCCTAAATTCACTTTAGATTTGTGCATTTTGCTTTTAAGTGGCTCAAAAGTTTTGCAATTTGTGGTATCAATAACTACTGGTAGGTGAGTGACATAAACTGTGACATTTGCTCATAGTCAAAAGCAGATTACTTTTCCCATCTCTTCACAAGCAAAGATGTCTGTATGTGCTTATGATGAATGTATATTTTTCATTCTTCATAATGTAAAATTACTAATAGACACAATTAATGCCTAAAAATAAACTTTCATTAGGTTCTTGTTTGCATTGGTGCTTCAGGAAAAAAAATGTGTCTGCACAATTTTGTACATTAGACTAGGAGAAGCATTCTCAAATGCAACTGTGAAAGTAAAAGCTTTCATTTTAATATCCAAGATTATTTTGGCACTGGAGAGCTAAACTTACATGCTCTGAATCACCCTGAAAGAACCTTTCCTTTTTTTTTCTTGACAAGTAGGAGAAAAGTCTTTATTGGGCGAAAATTAGCTACCATAACTCCTGCTTCCCCCAAGAACTACCAGCGTATATGCTTCTACTGTTACAGCACCCAAAGACTGAGAAAGTTGCCTAGGAAATATGACAAAGCCTCTAAGCTGAAATTATGTAAAGTATATAGAGTTTTTTTTCTGCTTCAGCAGAATACCATAAACATTTTGGTTGCCTTCATACTGTTTAAACATCTGGTTAACTTTTGACATCTGATTAATCTTTTTAAATGCCTAATATTAAAAATATGCCTTCATTTTTGGAGTACTCATTTATTCAGCTGAAGCTTCATCATCTGAAGGGTAGATAAATTGCAATTAAGAAAGCAAGTTTCTGGCAGAAGACTACCAAAAATTTTGAAATTTTCAAGTCCTAATTCCATATTTCTAAATGGAATTTCTCCATAGAGAACTTTAAGTTCTCCATATCTGTGTATATATTCAGCAAAATAAATTTGTCACTATTCTTGTCCTTTCTTTGTGCAACTTCTTAATCTAGCTATGTTTGGTTTGCTTTTAAAATTCCTTAAGACGGAAGTATATTCACTCTACTGGTAAAAAAAGCCCTGAAGGACAAAGCATCATTTAATTTACTCTGCCCTGACATCTTTTATGAGCAACACAAATTTCACTGTTTTGAACCCCCAAGTCTGCCCTGTTTATTCAAGGTAGTCCCTGCAGAAAGTTCAGACTGAGAAAAAAAGAGTCTAGCTTTCACAGCAGTTGCTAAACAAGGAAGCCAGAAACATTTATTTTAATTAAAAAACAGGGAAAAAATAAAAAAAACAAGAACAGTTTTCCATTTCAAAACGATGTCTTCGAGTTTCAGTAATATCAGCATAAATTACGACATCCCACTGGTTACTCCTTAACTGTGTCTTTACTGCCATAACACTCGCACCCTGATGCTGTATGTTTATTAACCACTTATCACATCTTCCTGCGATTTTAACTGATATGCTCTGCATGTCAGAGACTCTGGAGAGTTGTCTTACACCTTGTTCTAGCTGCCATATTAAACCAGGTCCCTCCTGAGGCTCAGTGGACAAAGAAGAGAGAAAGAGATACTTGTGTGGGGTGATGCAGAGAAGGGGTCTACTTAAAACCGTTCCCTACAAAGGATCCTGTCTCTCTACACTGGCTAAGGAAGGACTTCAGAGCGATTACTTTATCAAATTCCCTCTCTGTCAGCGTCCAATTAGGTATCTGAAGTACAGCAGTGATTCTCCCTTTGTTTTGCACTCTTCTTTCGGTGCTGAAAGGGATTCTGGTTGGTAATTCAGCCTTTCAAGGAGTTCTTATAAGTAATTATAAGAAAAGTAAAAAAAAAACCAAAACCCTAATGACAAACTGGAAGTGCACTAATTTTTTTTACAGAAATGCCAGAAAGAAGCTGCCCTTCTGAAGTGATTCATCTCTTATTGTTTCACGAAGTCTATAGGAGCAGAGCTGGTGAGCACCGTATGAAATGATGGTTTGTGAACTCCTGAGAGCATGCGATCACCGCAGCAATACACACTGCCCTTCCGCTGGCCCTGAGCCAGCTGTATTTGCAGTTCCAAGTAAATTATAGCCATAACGGTGGCACTTAGAGACAGAGCCTGTTTGCCTATCCCTATAAAACTCTGGATATGCCAGGTAAGGGGCTGGAAGCTGTATTTGCTTTGGTGCTATGGGAGGAAGTGAACGTTACACAGCTACAGCCGCCCATCCGGAGTTGTCTCCAGAAGCAAAAAAGAGAACAAGATGAAAGGGAAGAGAAGAAAAATGAACTTCAATAGAATGTAAGAGTTAAATTTAAGACCCAGTGAAACTAATTAGGAGACTAAAGAACCCAGTATAATTACATTTCCTTTCTCTGTCTTCCCGCCCCAAGAAAAAAGCATGACAATAAAGCTCTGCTTTCCCAGCAATGTAATGTAATGAAATGTAATATATCAGCAAATAGCAAGTAATGTATTTTACTGGAATATTATAAAAGCAATACTGTTCATTTACTCTAAGATTGAGAATGATCTGAATGAGATCCCTTTTGTAGAAAATCTTTATTTGTTTATTCACTTAGTAAGGGAGAGCAACCTGATTCGTAACAATAACAAATATTCAGTCGTTAGGACCTAAATGAGATAAGAAATAACCTGATATGTTAACCTATATACTAGCTCATCAAGAGGTGAATTCATTATTTTTATTATTTAAAACAGCACTTTGCAGGCATTAGCTAATTCTCCCAGCCTCCTCTGTTTATAAATACAGATGCTGAGGAAGAGGGAATGGATGCTTTGCCAGAACCATGCCCCATCTAAAGAATGGAAATAGAATAAAATCTCAGGAGCTCTTTAGTTGCAGCCTGCACTCAGTTCTCTGAATCTCTCACAAGGCATATGGAACAGAAGCCAGAGCATTTAGAGAATTGCTGTCGTTTTCACAGACAAAAAGGAGACATTTGCCTTCAGGTCAGACACATTAAATTGATTGCAGGATGACTCCAAGAAGACCACAAGAGCTTGAGTCATCCTACAACTTGAGTCACATGCCTTCTTCACAGGAATACCCTGGAAGGCAGGGGAGGCAGAGAGAAAAAACCCGCACCCTCTCCCTCCCTGGCATATGGCATTGCAGCCACTTGGCAGCAGGCAGGATATTACAGTTCAGGATACGTCCTGAGTCAAAAAATAAGGACTATCAATGCATGGTTGGTTCATGTCTGCTTTTCTAGTAAACAACAGAATAAGCTGGTATGAAAAATGTCTCAAATATGTACTTCCACACTGATCTACAGCTTTTTCTTCACGCAGAATCTTTTGTAGAACACAAAGGTAAAACCAGTAACCTGGCTGATTAACTTAAAATTACTGGCTATCTTTTAGAGAATAAAAGCTAGGTTTGATAGGGAACAATTTAAAGTTAATCATGGAAATTTCTTCCATAATCAATGGAAAGAGATGGCAGAAAATGATTTGCCATACAGGAATGCCTGTCTTAGACACCTATTTAAGGATGGAATAAGGTGTGCTTCGGAGGTAGCTATCATTTTGTTAGCAAAATGATGAAAGGATAAGCTTTGATTGGATCCTTGAGTCTATATAACTAAGGCCAGAAGAGTTCCAGAAGTTCCAGAAAATTGTTTGCATTTTTTAAGCTATATCTGTATCTACATCTAATCTATATCTATATCAGTGATAATTACGCAACCTGTGGTCAAGCTCTGTAACAGAAATATACATAATTACATATGGTTTTTTACTAGGGGTGTCAAAGAAGCAACCTCATGGCAGTCTGAGTTCTCTTCTGCATTCCTACGCTGTCAAATTAATTTAAAACGCACACTCCAGCCATAAGTACTCACAATGTAAAGAGATTACCAAACTTCATAAGATCAGTCTGAAAGGAGTTTTCTAAGATGGCATATTTTCCAGGAAAGTGGAATAAAATGTGAGATAACAAGGAGAAAGACCTCTACTTAGTAATATACCTTATTTCTAAATTCATTCTTTCTCTTTTTTTGCCACATTCTTCATATCACAGACACAGGTGGGAACAGGACTACAAATGCAAGTCAGTGTGGAATAGCTACATCATATCACCACATCACAAAGAAAATCTACCTAATAGAGGCATTGTAACTTAGGCTGATCAGAAGTATTCTACAGTAACATACTTAAATAGAAAATCAGACTACAAATTAAACAGTGAGGTTATATCCAAAAGTACCTTTTTTTTTCCTTCGAGCAGGAGTGAGAGAGTAAATTATGACTCTTTGGCTGATCAAGCAAAACCTAAGATTTTTTATGTAGTGCTCACACTTCTATATTTTATTTAAGGAAAACATGATGAAAGAGTATTTATGAGAAAAATGAAGTATCTTTTTCCTATGAGGTGGATTTTGACACAAGGAACAGGTGCGATATCTACAAGGAAACCAAAGAGAAAAGATAAAATGATGTCGTCGATGTCTGTAAAAATACAATTAAGCTATAACATGTATTAGAAGACAGCAAATATATGCAATTAGTAAGAGAGGGAAAGGAGAAAAAATATTTTTAAAGCTGTTGTCTACCTTTTGGTGGTTCTATCAATCCTTTTTTCTTCCATCTCCATATGGGGAGAATCATTATTCATCTATTTCCTTTCTATAAGCCTGGTTTGAAAACCCATAGCAATTTCCCCTCCTTATCTCAGCATGCTTTGGATCAGACTTTATTCTAATAGGCATAGGCTAATTTGCACAAGACATTTATATTATCTTCTTCCTGCTGCAGTCATGTGCAAAAGTTATATTTCACTTGTTTGATGGCTTCAATTAATGAAGACTAGCCTCAGTTCATTCCAGCTCGTGCCCAAATATACCAGCTGGATGTAATATTATGACTGAGCTCTCATTATAAAGATGTCATGATAAAGATGACCTATGATTTTTGGAGACAAATTATCAGACTTCCAGATCCCATGCTATCCATTCGTTATTTCATGGCTAAAAATGTCAATAAACAATAACATGTTCTCATTCTCTAACAAGAAGTCTTATAGGACACAGAGCAAACATTTGCAAGATAATTCAATCAATGACATCAGTATGTTCCAAGATTGTACTGCACAGACTTTTAAAATCCAGTCTGACAAACTTCTATAACTTACTGGGTGATAATTAATCCTCTAATTTTTAAAAAGACTTAAAAAAAAATCAAGCCAAAGGGACACAGTTAAAGGTAATGTAGAAAGTGGGAACAAAGGACAGTGCAAGGATCTCAAAATCTAAATTTGAGCGGTTCAAACAGAGCTTATCTTGTATCTATATCTTCAGTGCCTGCTAACATTAACATAAACTTCCCAGTGCTTTGGGGGAATCACGTCCAGATGCCTGAAGCTTTCTCACAGTAATTCATCTTTCTGAAAAATACTGAATTGGAAACTAAAACATCAGGAATTTTGTGGGAAATAAAATTAATTATTCAGTGTTCTTTACTTGCTTGTATCTTACAACCATCCTGGATATTATTCTTAGCAAACAGACTCACATAAATAAACCTCTGGATCCCTTTTCAGGTAATGGGTAAAATAATACCCATAATTTGTTGTGAGAAGTCAAAATAAAACAAAAATTATACAACTCTGAGGATGCTGATGTACATACTTGACATATCCTTTTGCCTACAAATAATGTATAGACATTCCTATCGAATATAAGTTGTTAACCTGTAAGAATAAATAATATAAGAGGAACTACTACAGAGCCTGATAATGTTTGCTTGGTATTAAAAGTGCTGGATGACACTCCAGTGCAAGGGTTCAACTGAGTATTTGGGTTAATAACTGTTGCAACAATTGCTTCTATCAGTAGAACCAGCAAATCCAAAAATAAAATAAAATTTATTTTAAAAATAGCCTACTACAAGATTTTACAAAAAGTAGCATGCTTAGCAATTGGAAAATAATTTTTTCTTATGTAAAGAATAGACATTAGAAAGACAAGACACAGCTCTCAAACCTGTTAAAATAATCTGAAAGACCTATATACAGCTCTTCAGACCTTATGATTTTGTATCCAAAAAAATCAAAGTAATAGACTAATGCAGGAGATTACTGTGTGCATGATACCAGGTAAAAATTTAAGAACATTTACTTTGGAGCAGTAAAGCCTTCTGATGAGCGTGTATTACCATTAACATATTATGTCAAGAATTATTTCTGCTGGTAAGCTGAAGTAGTTTTACAAAGAAAACACATTGTATACAGGTTAAGCAATAGCTTCAAGTTTCTTGAATGTTGTGCATGATCATTCTGTTAGACTTTGTCCTCAGTGGTCAATAAATTAACTACCATCTTGCATACTTAAGTCAAAGAATTGAAGAACAGCAGCTTTGATTGTATTGATCAAAGCATTGTATGGCAGAGCTGACACTGAACTATATTACTTTAAGGATATCTGACTGTGAAATATCTGGTGACTCCACCAGATAGTGAGACAGACTTCCATGAGTTCTTCATGTTTGCCAAGCTTTGGAACACGAGCAATAAATATGCCCAATAAAAAGTGTCATTTTAGAATGAAGTCAGTATTTTGTGCCACTAGACTTACTTAGGATGAATGATGAATTTGGGGACATATTTGTGTAATGATATTTTTGAGGAAAGTTTGTCCTTTTTGTTCACCTTCATACAATTCATTAACCTAGTTTAAACAGAAATCTGTTATTTACATCATATTTATGATAACAAAATATTGAAGGAGGTTTGAGAGAAAGCAGCCACAGTGTATACTTCAGAGTCTTTCCCTCACCACGTAGTCAGCTTCTTCAATTTCAGATATTGTTCTATAGCCTTATTCTTTTCCCTTGAGCTCCAAGACCTAACACTAAGGGGCACCAGAGAACTGAACTGCATCAGTTCAGATCCGTCAGCAACCAGCTGCTGCAACTAACGTTGTAAGCTATTGACCATGCAAGGTGGAGTGGGAATGGGGCTTTGGGGGAAACGTAACAGGTGAAACAACAGTTCTGCATGACACACTCTCTTTTACAGAAAATTGTCACTGGAAAAGCAAGGACTCACTCATTTCAGAAGTGCTGAGTGTCTTATTATAGTTTATCGCTAGGTGTTGAAAAAGAGCTTTCACTCTGTTTTCCCAGACAAAAGTTGGGAAATGTGTGAAAATACTGCATGATATGAAAATGGATTTTTTTGAGAAGCCAAGAATATCTAAAAACTCCTAGCAGATTAACTTTATTTGCTTTGATCCTAGACAAGCATAAACAGAGGAGCAGAGACTTAGGAATTAATTCTTATATTGTTTCATATGAGGTCTGGATACCAGCATTTTTATATTACCAATTCTTAAAATTCCACTATAGAGATAAAGAATGTTTCTAATTTCCCTGTGGATTGCAAAATTGCCTATTACACTCTAATTTTCCCAACAGGACAATAGGAAAATATTATTTTAAAAATAGCAAAATAAAAACAATAAGCATGTTTTCCAGTGGGTACTTCAAAACTGACTTCCTTTGTCCCAAGTTTAGTTGTCAAATAGAGAATAATTATGCAGCCAGTGCCACTATCTTAATAGAGCACATTCTGACAATCTCAGACCTGATGTCAAGAACCTGTTGCTTATCCCAGTTGGGTATTTTTTGTCCTGTATTTCTGTTTCAGTCTGTCTATTCCACCACAAAATACACAACCAAACCAGAAAAACATAATTAAATAAATAATACTACATGTTAGAGAAGTTATTCTGATTCCCTTTTAAAAGCTTGGTCAGGGTCTCATCCCAGAATAGAAAACATTGCAAAAATGCAGATACAGTACAGGGCCCAATACATCAAATCATTGCAATCAAAGCTCCAAGACCAACATTAATAATGTACCATTAGCAGATGGTGTGAGATGATTGACTGAGAATTGCAAAGAGGCATTCTGATTTGAGTACTGTAGAATTTTTCTTATAATATTAGCACTTATTTCTGTGTCTTTAAATAGTCTATCAAAATAAAATCCACAAATAACTTTTGCTCGGTATAGAATTTGACTCATAGATCTTTTAAGGCCAGATGAGACCATTAGGATAATGTGCTTTGACCCCCAGCATAACACAGGGCATAGAACCTTACTCAGCAATTCCTCCCTTGGGTCTGCATCTTCTATTTGAGCTGTATCATCTCCTTTCGAAAGACATCCAGACTTGATTTATTACTCAAAAGGATAGAAATTCCAGCATGTTCCCTGGTAAACTCAATCCTCAGTTAATGACAGCTGCAATCACAAAAGGTACACGTTTGTCCTCGTCTGATTCAGTTTAGCTTCAGATTTATTCCCATTAAAACTTTTGAAGCTGAATTAGACAGCTGCCAGTGATCTGTATCAGTTTATAGACCATGGCCATGTTTGTTGAACAATAAAGATTTTGTTAATCAAATAATGGGTAAATCCCATTTTTGGGGTACACTGTGCAACTTGTTCAAGGGTCACTAGCAGTTCTAAATGATCCCTTATCCCAGGATGGAGAAAGCCTCTAGAACAAGGAAAGATATGGCCTCTAAAGTTTCCCCCAATCCAATGTAGAAGTTAAAATACATGTCTTGGTTATGCTAGACCAGATAGCATACTTGAAGTCTGAAGATGCAGACCTTGTAACTCCTGATCTTCATCTGGTAACGTTCAACCTCTAGTTGGCACAATGTTGTCTTTTGTGGAATCAAAGTTTGTCCGTTGCTGTCACATTAAGGTACGTTGGCAAGCAAGATGAAGGTAACTTAGGATAGATCAAACAGTATGTCTGTTTAAGCAAGAGACCTTGCTGTTTGGGCCTAGAAGGTGGTTGATGGGATCTCTGCTGCAGGTCTGAGTGGAGATGATCAGCAATTCATCACCATAGCTGGAGAGTTAAGCCTGCTCTCTCTTCTGCTCATCCAGGCAGTGACATTAAAAGGTGAGATATAAAGACTGGCAGTATTTACCCAGTTCACGTGTTGGACCACAGTTTGCAACACTTCTCTTGGGGAAACAGCTTGGGGTTTATAGGCATTACACTTTCCAGCTTGCTAACTGAAAGACAGGCATCTGTGTTCAGGCATTTTACCATGGGGGCAAAACATGCCAGGATCCAGTGCCTGGAGTTTCATATGCCATTTGTTATTTGCTGTGACAAGGACATACACAGCGACAGACCTCTCCAGCCACTATCCTGCATGGACACAGTGTTTCAGGGCCGCAAAGGGAAGAAGACCCTGAAAGAGAGAGAGCTGGAGGGTGATACCTTCGGTGAGATAAGTAGAAAAGAGGCGCACAGAGGAAGCCCTTTGGAGGGGCCATGTGGTCCCCAGTGCCTCTCCCACCTCCTCCTCCTCCTCAGGCAGGAGGAGGCAGAGTTTCTGCTGCTGCCAATGCGCCAGGATAGAGAGATCTCGGCGCGGGAGGAGATGACGCAAAAGGCAGAGCTCCCCCCAAAAAAGTGTTTCTCCAGGACGAAGATGGCGGCAACTTAGCCCAGGGGCCCAAGATGCCTGTGCCCATTGGGGGCCCCCAGCCAGGCAGTTCCGCCCCGTGCGCTCGGGGACACCGCGCCCGGCAGCAGCAGCAGCGGCAGCCGCAGCCCATTGTCACCAGCAGCGGCGGCGGCCCCGGCAGCCTCCTCCTCCTCCTCTTCCTCTTCCTCCTCCTCCTCTTCAGCATCCTCGGCAGCGCTCCGGGAGCCCTGCAGCAGCAGCGTCTCTCTAGTTAGAGCGGAGGGGGAGAGGAGAAAGAGGAGACGGAGACAGCGGTGCGGGCATCTGTGCCGCGACTTGGGGCTGAGGAAGAGGAGCAGCGGCGGCGGGGAGGAAGAGGGGGCGAGGAGCCCTCCCGGAGCCCTCCGTCGGCAGCGGGGGACGCGGCATGCAGCTGTCCGGGGGCAGCGGGCTTTTCTAAGGAGGGAGATGGGGAGCTGCGATCTGACCATGCCTGGGTGAGAGGGGGAAAAGGACCAGCCGCGCAGCCCCGCCAGCACCAACTATCACCACTACCACCACCATCTCCTCTCCCTCCTCCTCCTCTCTCTGCGTTATTGCTCCTATCTTCTCCACGGCACTCCGCGTTGGATGGACTGGGGCTGCTTCATGTGTTGAGACCAAGGCAGAGCCACCGGCGAAACCCAACGACATCTCAGAGGAAGAAAAAAGAAGAAAAAGAAGAGGGAGAAAGAGAGAGGGGAGGAAAGTGGAAGAGAGAGCGAGCGAACGAGCGAGAGAAGGGAAGGCAGGCAAGAAAATCCCCCCAATCTTTTAAGTCAATGCATATTGTGGTGACACTGGCAAAGGAGCCCTCACGGTGGAGTCGGCTAGGGCTGTGCGTTCCCAAAATATGACCAGGGGTGCTTGGATGTGCAGTCGGCAGTATGATGACGGCTTAAAAATCTGGTTCGCACCCCGGGAGAACGAAAAGCCCTTCGCGGATTCAGAGAGGGCTCAGAAATGGCGACTGTCCCTGGCATCGCTCTTGTTTTTCACAGTCCTGCTCTCTGATCACTTGTGGTTCTGCGCTGAGGCCAAATTCACGGGAACCGGAGAGAAGGAGCAGCCGCCGCCCGAGAAGCCGGAGCCCGCGGAGCCGGAGCTGCTGGCGGTCATGGGGAACCCTGCGCCCCCCGCGCCCCGGCTCCTCGCCCCCCCCTCGCCCCCCCTCCCGCCCTCCCCCGGTGGCAGCGGCGGTGGCAGCCGCACCGGCGGCACCGAGCCCCGCCGCGGCAAGGCTGCTTTCCTGGGGAATTCCACCGCCAGCCCCCCGGAGACGTGCCCTCCCCTGAGCTCCTCGTCCGGGCAGTGCTTCAGCGTTGGGGACGCGGAGGCTGTGTGCCAGCAGCGGCGGGGGAGGGCGCGGGGCGTGGGGCAGAGCCCGGCGCCCGGCTGGGACCTGACGGATTTTTACCTTTCCTTTTGTAATTCCTACACACTTTGGGAGTTGTTCGCCGGGTTGTCCAATCCGGACACTTTGAACTGCAGTCTGGATGTGGTGCTGGGGGGGGGAGGCTCCTGCAGCCAGTGCGTCCAGGCTTACCAGCGCTACGACCAGCACGCTCAGGAGAAATACGAAGAGTTTGAGGTTATGCTCCAGAAATATTTACAGTCGGATGAGTACTCGGTGAAATCGTGTCCTGAGGATTGTAAGGTAGGAGCCCCTGCTGTGTTTTCTGTCCCTGGCTGGCGGGCTGGCGTGCCTCCCTCGTCTGTTGTGGCTGCCGTGATCCTAGTTTTGGCTGCTTCGGTCCCTGCTCCTGGCGCCGGCGGCCGCGGGTTTTAGGGTGTGCTCGGAGCTGCGGAGGATGTCGGTGGGGACCCCCCGTTAGTGCCTCGCTAAAAGGGAGGCAAGAGAGAGCGGTGAGGTTGAAGGAAAAAAAAAAGAGAGAAAAATTAAGTGATGCTCGGTCTTCTGGGAGTGCAGCGCTGGATTTCCCCCTCATGAATATGCGATTGGCTCCGGGTCCGCTGCCGGCTTCCAGCGGGCTGGGATGCGGCTTGGCGGCAGGCAGCGACAGGGGCTGCATGCCAATGAGCGGGGCAAGGGACGGCGCTGCCCTCCCGTGGACCCTCCGGGCTCGGTCGGGGCGGCGAGTGGCCCCGGTGCCCGCAGGAGAGGGGTCTTGTCCCCCGGCGGGGGCCAGGGGTGCGCACCGGTGGCTCCAAGTGGATTGCGTCCCGGGGTGGGGGCAATGGGGTTGTGGGCAGGGGCCGCAGCGATGTGCGGAGCTGGACTGTGTCTCCGGGCGCTTTGCCAAAATCTGTGGAGCTGGGAAGACCTCGAGGATGAGGGTGGATGTCAGCGGGCACCGCGGTGACCCTTGGTTGAGAAGTGAGGGTGACAGCGTTTCAATAAGCCATGGTAGTTTCCTTTGGTGCAGCTGGTGTCCGCTCGGAGAGATCCAGAGGGTTTTCTTTTGCGTTGTTAAAAGGCAGGGTCCCACTTTGTCTCTGTGTAGTTGTCTTCTCTCTACTTTTGCACAAGATTAGTTGGCCTCGCCGTCAAGACAGGAAAGGGCAGAAAAAGAAGGTGTTCTTAGTGTCTAAAATAACTGCATGCCTTTTCCTCTGTTTGTTTATTTGTTGAGAGCCAGCCCAAGTGAATGTTTTCTGCCCTGAACTGGATTATCTGAACTGCTGTAGCATTATATTAACCAGTTTGAACCAAATCGTGCTTTAGCAGTGGAACACAACAGTGCATACAAATCACTGCTCTGAACTGGAGGCCTAGTAGTACCTCCGTGCTTTGTAACTTCAGCAGGGCCTGTTGAAATAATTTTGTGGTAACCATTCATGCCTAAAGAATCCCATTTACCAGTAAGTTAGTGTAATTTCTGCATAATTTGCTGCAAAAATCAATGCATGGTCTCTCCAGAAGCTGAAATATCCTGTTACTTACTGGTAATGTAAATGTATTTCCAGAGTGAATTGGCTAAATAAAAATTATAAATTGTATAAGTGAAAAACATATCAAATGTAAATAGATATCTACTGCTGTAAGGACCTCTTTGCTGTTTCAATAAATCTTTAACTAGAAACTGCCCTTTTGTTCTGTGCTGCCAGTGAACAATATTTACTTGTTTAAAGTGATTTTTTTATTTTTGCATCATGACTTAGTTTGACTGAACTTTACCACAAAGTATGCAGGTGCTTTACGGTATATGATGGTGTAAAAAGTGTTGAAAATGAACAGAATAGCAAATGTACACTGTATAATGATTTCCCTTTCAGAGACTAAAGAATGAGAAATAGTTGTCTAATGATGGGGAAGAAATTGCTGACGTTAAAATGCTTGCATGAAACATATAAATGAAATAGATGATGTGCCAGTGGCCTGCAGTTCTCCACTTCCGAGTGTCAGACTCAGAGTGTTGCCTGGGCTCAGCTAGCTAGGCTGAAAAGGGCTGGGCTGGGTTTGCCTGGGCTCAGCTGGGCTGAAATGGGCTAGACTTGGCTTCTCTGGGCTCAACTGGGCTGGGCTGCGGGCCGGCGGCCGCTGGCGGGGCGGTTGCTGTCCATGGTGCTGCGCAGGCAGCGCACTCAGCCCGCGGCCACGCCGGGGAGAAGCCGCTGCCTTCCACCTGCTCATGACTTGATGCCTCTGGGTCCCTCTGGAGCATTTTGATTCATTCTGGTGACAGAGCGAGCCAAACAGGTCCAGCCGTCTGATAGCCGTGTGTATTGGTGTGTGTATGCTTGGTCTAGCCTGAAGTGCATAGTGGTGAAGCTGAAAACTTGTAGTGAATACTGTGTGACAACTGTAATATTTTGCTGGACTTTGTTTTTTTTTAATAAGTATTTAGTTTATAAAACTGAGTCAGGAAATAGTTTTTTTTGTGTGTAAGTAAAAATTAATTTTTTGAGTGTTGGGCATCTAAGATAATTTTTAGCTTAGGAATGTCAGTAGTAAATAACTTGTTATCTCATTATGCATTTTAGGTACACACCGTTTGATTGGTTTATGTGGTGAGATGCTTTTCTCTTTTACGGAAAATGCTAAAAATGTATGTAAGCACTGGCTTAGTCCAATGAAAATGTTGTTAAATAATCATGTCTATTTAAGACATCTTTAGTATTCTGGGGGTCTGCTTCATTCACAGAAAATCAGTTTTTCATCCGGTTGACCAATTATAGCTGATGACAAAATCAATAAAATTTACACTGAATAACAGTCAATTGGGTATTGCTTCCACCTTCGCCAACTCTCCTTACCACCATCCCCCACCCTTGAACACATCAGTTCTCACAGTTAAGCGTCAAAATCATGGAGGTTTCTCAGTCCAGCAAGCTATGCCTTCCAGAGGGTAGTGTTGGTTATAACAAATAGTACATACAAAAATACTTAAGTGTATGAGTCTAAACCTCAGATGTTAAATTTTCATTCCTTTATCTGAATCTGCAAGAAAACGAACTTTACTTTCAAAATATTCTGTATTCCACTATATGTCTTCTGGTCTCTGAAGAATATTCTAAATAAGTTCTTTTGTAGTGTGGAAGTTTGCAGTGAGGAGTTGTTTGGGTTATCAGTTCACATTTAGCTGTTCTACATGGTGAGTTTTGATTTTGATTTTAGTATATAAGTACACTCACTTTTTTTGAATAAATTCTCTCTGATAATTTGTGTCATACTATTAAACTTCTTATTGGACTACAGTGGAATTTTTGAAGATTTTTAGAAAATGCTCAGAATGTTTTATTTTAGGTGTGGAAAATCAATATTTATTTTTTATATTGTCTGGGAACATGTTATGCGTATGCATTTTATACTGTTAGGATGTCAGTAGATTTTGTATGTTAGATGTTCTGGATATCAGTACTGTCTCACTATAAATCCATGTTAAACTTATTTCTTAAAAGATACATCGCAGTCTGATGTCTTTATATATTGTTTTTTTTGTCTTGACAGTCACATATTAGTAGGACTAAACAATAAATGTAAGAAAGACAAATATTTGAATTTATTACATATTCAACAAGGTGACATGAATAAACTGCTGTAGCTTTATTGACTCACTAAAGTAACAGAGTAGTTGAGAATCTGGATCTACATTTCTGATTCTCTGTTTTAAGTTTAATTGAGACTTCTAAAATTTAATATTTATGACATTTTGCTTTTCCACATTATGAAGTAGTGGTTATATTTATGGAGATTGCTCTTGTTAATATCTATAGTTCCATGGTTTCCAGAATATAATTTTTATATGCAACGTGACACAGGACTATATTCAAACAATTAACTGAGGACTGTATTGGCTTGACGTTGGAAGACACAGTTCCTCATAATGACTTGTCATCTTTCTGTCAGGGGAAATACGCAAGTTCTTGTTCTTAAGACATGAGGCAATCACTCTGTGGAATAAAAGAAAATTCTGGCTACTTCTGATTAAGAACTAGGTCAAATAACTAAGTAGGACATATGTAAAGGTTTTTTTTTTTGAGAGATAGAACTTATGTCATAGTGGAAAGTGTCAGAGGCCAAGGCTTTCTTGGCAGTTGTATTTATTAATAATTGAACAAAACATCAGTTACTGTTTTTTGACACAGGCTTCTTTAACCCAGTGAAAGTTGCGAGTGTTTAAAATGTGGCCATCCTTAATGCTACTTAAAATATTGAAATGTTTAATTCAGGCAGGTTCATTATAATTAAAATAGTGTTGAAATAATTTGTTTTTTTCCCTCCTAGAATATCAGAGGAGAAAAAGAAAATATATTTTTTTAATATCAGAACTGATAAAAAGCAAGCTTTAGATGACATCCTAGGTGCTCATCATGTACCACAGACTTCTAAATTTTTTTAGGAATTAAATATAATTTAATAACTTCTGATTTGAGGTTTTTGATATTGGTATAAGAAATATGTTAAGAAATAGCCGAGTTACAATACTACTCACTTGAGAAACGTGCATATCAATAAAGAGTTTCATCATTTAATATAGATGGTGTAGTTGATAGGAATATAGAGCTGGTGCTTCTGTTACTAGATAATTTTTCTTTTTTGAATCAAAGAACTGTGTTCAGCTACTTTTAGTTTAGTAAGAGGATGATTGAAAGTTATTTAAAACAATTAAAATTGCATTTGTTCTCATCTATCTGGAAATATCAAAGCTTATATGAATCATGACTTCTCCAAGAACTTTTTCCTAAACAGCATATGTAGTCTAATTAGGTTTTGATTTAAACTCTCAGTTAAGCTGGCAGAAAAGAGCAGATGAGAAATGTGAAACCAAAAGCTTAAGTGATAAAAGAAGCCTTCTGTTACAGAAGGTCACATAGACCAGCATCTGCCACAAAGTTAGACATTTAAATTGCATATCTTAATCACATAATATTTATGTTATATGCAAGAGTGATAATCTAAGCTAATCAGAGAAACTTACAAATTAAACCTTCAGAAATCTGCACTGATGGTCAGCATCTAATACAAATGGGAAAAAATAAACATTAATTACTGAGCTGAGGCCTTTTCAGAATTTAAATATTTAAATTTACATTTAATTTAATTTAAATATTTACTTTAAAGCTCCTTTAAAAATGAATCATATACTGTATTAAAAAAGCCATGATACTTAATCACATATATTTTTAAAAGCTTTTTTTTTGAAACTAATGTGACTGCATAGATTGGTTTGCACCTTATTTGTTCAGTTGATTTTTTAAAAAGTGGAATTTGTATTATTTGTCAAAACTAATTTAAGATAAAAATGTGGATGAATTTGCTATACTGGTTCTTGTAGTAGTGTGCTTGTATATTACCATAAGCAGCAACACTGGCTATGTACTTGTGGACTCTGTATTTTGGCCTGAAATCCTGATTCAGCAATCTGCTTTAGTCTCCTGTTTTGAGCTAGATGAATGGAACTGCACTCAGGGAAGACTATGCACATGCTTAAAGTCATTCAGTTTCTTAAATGCTTTGTTGGATCAGGATCAGATCTCTTCTCTTCTGAAACAGCAAATTTCCCAGGGTGTTCTTTCCTGAAGTGAGTTCACCTCACCTAACTTTCTAGATGTTTGCATGTAGATGTATTCATCCCATTCTTTGTATTGATGGGTACCTCATTCCCGATTTAGGGGGGGAGAAAAAGCCTACAGATGACTAGCACAGACTAGTTGAAGTGAATTCCATCCTAATTCAGTAGCTACCAATTAAGGCGTCATGCTATTAATGTCACATAGCTAGAGACCTCATGGCTCTGCCCCCAATTTCAATTCATTCACTGGTTTTTGCATCAAGCAGTACACTTCTCATGCACCTTGCAGAGACTGTGGCAGTCTTGCTTCTTCATTTCATGTTCTTCTAGGAAAAGTAATCAAAATGCAAATTATAGTTCTGTCACTTATCCTGCCTAAAAATCATTTGGTTTATACTTAGTAATTTATCACTTCAGTCTTGCACTAAGATCCATAACGTATTTAGATCTGTGAACTGCCTAAAATGGAAAACGTAACTCAGAAGCTGAATTCTTGAATTCTTAAATATTACTTTTTGATAAGTCTGACTGAATCTGGATGTCCACATCAGATATGAAAGTTTAGAGAATCTTTGGAGTCAATGGAGATACATGGATAACTCTAGAGTCTCAGTTGGTTCACAGTAGAGTTTCTGCTGTATCACAGTATCTAAAATAGGTTGGATGGATTATGCCCTAAAAATGCCTTATTTCTATTCATTGTCTCTAAAGAGCACATACTGTCATTTTATCTCAGATACAAACACCTCCACTGTGGACTTCTAAAGTCATCTCCGGTGGATCCCAGCTAAGTATTTCTGGTATAAAAAATAAGTTTGGATGAAATTGTGTTCATTGTACAAAATGAAACTGAGAAAGTTTGTAAAATCCTGCTGCTTGTGCTGTCCTACACCCACCTGGTGAAATCAAAAGCCTCTCTCGCTTCTCTGGTAACTGTATTTTGTCACTGAAGAATATGAGAGATATATGAGAATAGGAAAGGGCCTTGTATGACATCATAACTGTATTTTTGTCATTTTTTGGGGGAGAGGGGAGGCCAAGAGCTTTTGCATATTACTTTTCCAGTTGTTGTTTCTACTGAGAATCCATATACAAACAATTGTAAGTCATCTTCTTAATAGCAATTTTTGCAGGTTAATCTGCTAGCGATTATTTCTCTTATTCATCCTTCTCTCTTCACAAGCAAGATGTTTTTTGGAGGGGGGTGGAAGGTGTTGAGGTGCATGAGAGTTCCTATTCATTACATTTTCTTCCCTTAAATCAAATCAGAGGGAACTCCCAAGCCTACCCAGTCTCTTGTCACTCAAGAGGCACATATTCTTAGACGTTTATGCCACTTTACTAAAATAACCATACTGTACTTTTCTGTGTTCTTTTCACTGTACTTTTCTCTTGTCAGAACTGTAGAGCAAACATTGCTAAGTGAGAGCATGTGATGGTTTGGTTTACTTTACAGCATCAATCAGTTAGATGAATACAAATTTAGTGAGGCGTAGAGGCATAATTCTAGCTTGCAGAGAGATTTTATTAATTTAAAGATACATTAAAAAATACAGACCAGATTTATTTTTGGATTTGTGATCTGACCTTTGTTTGAAGACAGGACAGATACATGAAAGATGTAGATTGCTCCTTTAGAACTTACACAGTGAAGGCATATATCCAGCAAGCTCCCAGTCCATAGTGACAAAGAGAAAAGGGCACACATGTAAGTGGCTTTAAAGTGAAGTTGATCCACACTTGGTATTCTTCCACCCTTCACCTATCTTTCCATCTAAACTAATGCTAATGGACATGTTTTAAAAGCTGTGTTTGAGATAACATTGTCCTAAAGCCTTTAAGGAAAAGCCTGGTAGGACCCTTTGAAGCAGTGGTTGAACACAATGAGACTGTTGGAATGAATGGATCATGGTAAATGTTGAACTGATGAACTCGTGCAGTTCTGTATGAATATCTTTGTCCTTTGAAGCATCTTGGAGATTCTGATGGGAATGATCACCTTTCATATAGAATGAGTTGAGACATCATTCAGAGATTTTGTTGTTAGAAAACAACTTGTTGGATTAGAAACAGCAGCAAAGATGATCTGAATTGAAGTTACCAACAAGTAATATTTTTGGGTCTAAGTTGTTAGAAATTTGTGCATCAGTTTGGAAGTCATTGTGGATGTTTTAAATGACTTCAATGAAATTTTGGGAAAACTGTATCTGAGAGATTAAAAATATAAGTCCAAATTTTCACTTTTGGGAAATGACAGTTATGTTTTTATGAATTTTTTTTTTAATGTTACAATTTAAGCAAGTTCCTTCATCAAGCCATTATATTTTCAAATTTATCCATCATAAAATTTGAAAGAGTAAAAAAAGTAAACGTATTAATTTTGTATTTTAGAATATGCACTATAATATAGTTTTAATGTGCAAAATATTATACTTTTAGGCGATATTTTCCAGGGAGCAAAAATGATATCTAGAATACTTTTTAAATGCACGTTTAATTCTTGATGATCCTCTGCATGTTAGATTAGATGTTGCCTTCAATTTGCCTGAATACTATGTAAATGGTATCTTGGGCCTGTCAACACACTTCAACTCTGTAAAACATCATAACGAAGTATCTTTATTACTTTTTTAAGATATTAGCAATCCAGAACCAGAGTGCATTAATTATGAAGGGGAAAATGGATTATCTGTGATATTTAGAAAAATAGTTTTTTGCATTTCATTAATTGTTTTAGGAGAATAAGAGAGTTTTGAGAGCTTGTTGATTGATGATTTGCTGATGATTCCTCTACATTGGTTAGCTTGCTTTCTGAATTTGAGGGATTACATTCACAGGTTCTTCTCAGAAGATCTTAATTTTTTTATGAGATGTATTCACTTAGATAAATAGTTAGATCTATAAAGGAAGAATTTGCGCAACCCTTAAATGTGTTAAAATATAAATTAAAATGTAATTACATATCTTGTAGATTTCTTTGTGTAGCAATTGACAACTAAATATAAAACTATAAATTAAAAAAATGGTTAGTGTATAGATAACTCTCCATGAGGAACAGTATACCAGACAGAAAATATTTTGCTGATGTGGAAAGTTTGTTCTTAAGTCATGTTAAATGATAGTTCATTTATTATGCTCATGATTCAAGAAAAAATATATATATTTAATTAGTAGAACTTCAGCATTTAAAGAGGTATCTTTGTTGTTGTTCGAGGTAAAGTTATGTTTTCCAAAGCACTAAAATGATCTTGACTGAGACAAATTGTTGTATTTGTATACATGTACACTGGATTAAAAAACTAATGTTCTTTAAACATCTCCCTGTAGAAGGACAAAAAAATAGAAAATAAACAATGAAAAATATTTTTTTTTATTGTTGAATAAACAATACTAGTGTATTTTTAAAAAATATACTTACAGAAGTTCCTTGTGACTTCGTGAGTACTCTTAACATTGCCTTCACATGTGATATTTATTTAAATATATAAGAGCTTCAAGTAAATAAAGCTTTGGTTTTTTCACATCTGCAAATAAAAATTCTTGTGTATTCAAAGGCATATAGCTGACTTCTTTTAAAAGAAGATCACTTCATGGTGGAAGCTGGTAAAGCACGCTTTAAAAGTAAGATTTCTTTTCTAAATATAAGAAAACTATATCTTTGTATTTCAATGTATAACTTCAAAATGATAAAAATAAAAGTTGTTTTTTTTTTTTAATTCAAAGCAGCTACAAATAATCCCAAATCTATGCTTTGGTAAAGACTAAAACCTCTGGACATTTTCAAGAGAAGTACTACTCTAATATCTGTTTAGGATACTGATCATTATTAAATCCCTTAAGCAAGTTTCTGGTGGCTTTCCAGTGGAATATGTCTCTACTGATTCCAACCATGTTAATGTCAGGCAAATAATGTAATCAGTGGGGAAAAGATCCATCTCATCAGAGCCTAATTCTCTTTTGATATCAAGCATTCCAAACACATCTATTTTGGAATATTGCAAATTTTATACTCCTGTAAGAAGAAAAACATCCTTTCATGTTTCCTTTCTCATTGTCTTCATGCTGTTAATATTGTGGTGCAGTGCTTTAAGGTAAGACTGAGCAGTTTTGATAAGAAGGAAGCTCGTTATGGACGGGAACAAATCTGGGAAGTGCCCAACATCCTGTATGTGTGGATGCCCCAGCATGTGCTGCCAGGAACATGGAGGCTTTGCCCCTTTGGCTACGCAGCTGGAGCAGGGCCAGCGCTGAGGATATATAGGTATTAGATTTACACTGACTTGAGGTTCTGCACTTAAAAAAAGGAAGCAAAATAAAAACATAGCACAGGTCCTGTGGGGTGGGTTTTAAGATTCTTCATGCATTCAGAGGTGAGAGATGTTTTTTCCAGTCTCATTCTGCTGTGGAGTTAAAAGGCTTCCTGTAAATACTTCTATAAAGAGCCTGCCAGATCTTGAACCAGTATTATGAAGAAGATACATTTGGAATATTGGCTAAATTATCTTAAAAGCAGAATTAATTGTTTTTATTTTTTTATTCTATGCTTTCTGATAGAACAATCCTTGGGGAAGTGACTCCTATTATAAGCTACGTTTAGCTAACAAGGTGTAGTGTATTACCAGAGTCCAGGAAATGAGGCTTGCTGTTTTATATCCCAATTCAGTTAGAAGTACATTATAGCTTCTTTTGTCTCTATTTAAATCTTATAAATGTTAAAGTTGACTCTTACAAATATACATATTTTTGCAACCGTGCTATATTAACAAGATTAAATCATTGCTGCAACCATAGCTTTGAAAAATTTAGCAGCTGAGATTGATTCCTGGGATGTGATCTCAGTAAATGTACTGCAAGCCAATCTCTTTATGACAGATGTGAATTTAAAATATTGTTTTATTTCCATTTGTAAGTATAGGCTGATTTTCTTTAGTCAGAAATCTACAATGACATAAGCCAGGACTAACTCCATTGAAATCAATGCTTTACTTAAATGTAATACTTTTTTATTTTTTGAGAGACACATGCTATACTTTAAAACTCAAATATACAGTATCAAAGGGATGGATTTAAATCAGACTGTTCTGCTCTACAAACCTTGCTACAAATAGCAATATGCAGTATGCTTTAAATGCTGATTTCCTTGTCTTTGACTGACGTTACTAATTTGCTGTTGTTGACAGATTAATGTTTTTTTTTCCCTTTTCTTTCTTGTTGTACTTGGTCTTGATCCCTTTCTCTTATTCTATTGATTTTTTCAGACACGCTGTAGAAAAATATTATGAGCTTGACTTGTTCAGCTGTCCGGTGGGGGAAAAACCTTGAAGACAACAAAGCAGAATTAATTTGCTTTTTCCAGCCAAGAGTGTAGGTCATCTGCCAGGCTTGAAAGGAGAGATGCTGATCAGTAGTATTGCTAGTTTATATCCAGAGAAGCTGCTTTGATTGCTATAATGACACTCTGTATTTACGCTGGTATAAATACAGTTGGCATTTAAATATAGGTTGAAGAATTGGTCAGGTAATGGAAGTTTTGCTCCATGGTACATTTCAACACACATAAAAAAAGTAGTAATTTTAACAATGACTCATCTTAAATAAAAATTACAGGTATTATGCACAAGTATGTATATATATGTGTGTATATGTATATGTCTTACAGGAGGTGTGACAAGGAAATTGCTGAAGTAGGATCAAGCATCTTAGAGAGGCTAGGACAGTCCTGAAGTAGATTCCTATGGAAATCTTTGAAATTACCTGGGTTATTCAAAATGAAGCAGTAGTTTAGGAAGTACTGGAAAACATTAATATTTTTTCTAAATGGTCTTTTCCTTTTTTCAGTCACTGATTTGTTCATTTTCTGACTGATCTGGAATTGTATGTTTCTTAGGGTACTTTTGTTCTGTCATCAAGATTTCAGAAAGGCCCCACAGTAAATGTGGATTATGCAATCATCACAGGAAGGATACTTTACTCTGGTCTTTGCAACTCCTTTGTAGAGACCCTCTGTGTATTTGTACTGAAATTTTGATCTTTGGTTGGAACAAAACCACCTAAAATTTCATGTATCTCTGCTACCTAATATTAACAGATTACAGAGGAAGTTACCTTAAATGTTCTGTTTCCTTATTTGGAGTTTTTTGGATTGTTTTTGTTTCTGCTTCTTTATTTGCGCATTACATAAGGGTTTTTGTTTGTTTATATGGTGTTTTTTTGAGACCGGGTTCTTGTGATTGATGTGATTATCTGGGAGATCAGGATTTTGTTACTGCTGTATGATCTGAGCTTTATAATTTTTCTTGAACATGTTACAGAACAGAATTATGTTAGCTTGTGCAATATCAGTATGAATTTCAGTGACTTCCCAAATACTTATTTGCACCTTTTTGCTGTTTCTTTTCGATCACTAGAGAAACATTCCTCCTTAATTTTTTTTATGAATGTAAATATTTATAGTATGATTTTTTTTCTAATAGTTTTTAACATAGATATGATTTGGAGAGAGATTTGGAATGGAAGAGATCTTTTTCTCTTTTATAGGTCTTTAGATCTGCAAGAGGATGAGACAATATGTTTTACAGCTTGCAGGAAATATTTACATCTCAGAATTTAATCAAAATGATGACTGGCAGGGAAGATCAGTAGGCTTACAGGGAGGAATAAGAGATCAGTAACCTTTTGGTTACTCTGTATTTGTGGCCCTGTGAACAGGATAGAAAATGCAACTTGATATATATATGAATAAAGAGACATTTAAAATCATTTGGTTATATATTTGAAAGTGAAGCAAAAGACCCAAAAGTGGCGTTTTTTTGTGTGTGTGGGTTTTTTTTCACTGCAAGTAATGGTACTATTGAGGACTTGAAACATCACAGTAATTCAGCAATGCAGAGGCCCCATAACATGCTGTGCACCATGAGGTTAACCTATAATGTTCCTGGAAGGGCTGATTCTGCTTCAAATTATTTTCTTTACTTTGTGTCTAAATAGAGTTAAAATGCAACTATTTATTTCTTGCAGAGTCTGTATACACCAGCACAAAGCTTACAAATCTCAAGTGGGTGAACTGTGTACAGGCAGCTGCCCTGAGGCTTTGGCTACCTTGGCATTTCAGTTCAGGTCAGGAGAGTGCTTTTGAAACAACTCTCCCACTCACTCCCACTCTTCTTGCATCTTGACTCACATCGTGGAGCAATCTAGGAGCACACAAACTACATTGCTTTCCACCAAAAATAAAGGCAAAGGCAGTGCCCTGGGAGCGCGTCTGATGAGTTACAGGCACTGAAGGATATGCACTCTGTAGACTAGAGTTAGCCTGAAGTAAAACCTATGAAACACACAATGTTGCTGCCAGGCTTTCAGCACTGTTTCAGTCTACTGGGTGTTTCTACAGAGTCACACTCCTTGTTAATATTCACATAGACGTAGTTAAAGAGACTGGAATTCAACCGTCGCCTGGAGATGATTCCCAGTCTCCAGCTGAATATCTGAAATGATTCTCTTCACCTGGCTCTCGTGCCATTTGTGGCACTAGTGATCATCTATTACTCTTTTTTTTTTTTTTTTCCCTCTATCTTCTGCTGGAGCTCATGCACAGCATAGTGCACAGTTTTGCTCTATGCCTTCCCTGCAGCTGCCAAGGCTCCGTGCAGCAGAACCGCTGCAGCTTTGCTGTGTTTTGGGCTCTCTGGGCTGCCTCTGTCCTTGCAGTGAAATTCACAGCACCTTCCCAGTGTATGGACATAAGGCTGAAGAGACCTTTCGGTGTCTCTTTATGACAACTCCTAAGTTTTTAGGCTCGGAATTGTGCAAAAATGTATAAGCAATCACGAAAATGAAAAATTTCTGTGGGGAGGGAGGGAAATCAGCAGGAATGGAACAAGTCTGACCTTCCTTCATAAAATATTGCTCTCCTTATTTTCTAAATTATTTTCTTGTTGGCTAGTAGAAGAAGAAAAGATTATGGGGCAATATTCAGTCAGGATTTTAGGTAGCCACTGAACTGACAACCACATATGTAGGAAAGCGTAACTAATTGATCATCTGTTTTTAATAATTTTATTTTCTATGTTCCTTTGAAGACTTGATTTTCTTTGATTTTTTTCAGTATAGAGGAGAAAACTGTATCTATGGTATGAATCGATATTATTTTTCACAGAATTCTTTTCTTTGAAAGTTTAAAAAAGTACGGTATAGTTCTTTAGAAAATATAACATTAGAAAAATATTGCCTCCCTGAGAGAACATTTGTTGTTAATATGGGGAACTATTAACTTTCCAATTTTGGTTATTTAGGAATATTTTTATTGCGATACTCCCAGGTAATTAAGGTTGTCATTGCTTTTGAACCCTAAAAATTCAGGCCATGTATTGAGTTAGTTTTAAGTAAGCTTATTGCACTTCTGGGAAGAAAATAAGTTCTTCTAGAGGTTATGGTCATCACTGTTCCAATAGGAACAATGTTCCTGAGGATCTGTGGTCTTAATATTTTTAGCCTTTGGTAACCACAAAGGAACTTTACTACCTTTTCTCCAACTCAAAAATCTAGTGGGGCTAAAAAAAGCAAGAAGAGTGATTCACTGGCCTAGCAAAAATGGATAAACAAATAATTTGCCAAAATAGCATCAGCGTGTTTGATTGATTGTAACATCAGGGGGAGACCTGCACTTGATCAGCGTTTCCTTCACCACCAGATGCTACTGAGCTGACTGGGAGCTGACAAGGGAGACCGAGTAGCAGAGGCAGAGCATTGTCCTGTCAGTGGTAAGAGCAGCCAGCATGGCAGGTAACCAAAATTACAGAGGTTTAACTGAGGTCAAAGAACACACAGACAGCATATAAGTATAAGGCTTCAATTGCATGTATTTCAGATTATACTCCAATTGTTTTATCCTGAATCTCGAAGGAGCCAATACTGAAGACTGAGAAAAATGAAAAGTATGTATTTTTGCTAAGCAGGATATAGGAATTGACATACCAGGCTTCTCAGTAATCTGCTTGGTGTCATGTCCTGTCTCCAGGAGTAAGCTTGAGAGGTAAAATGAATGCCACACCAGACAGTTAGAAAATCATTTGCTAGTTTACAAAGTGTATCCTTAACTCATACTAGGCAGCAGTCAATTGATTGTGATTCAAGAAAATACTTTTCCATATACTTTTTTATTAATATAATTTCATACATGTGATGCAGCTAGAATTGCGCTAAACACATTTCCAATCCATGCCCACCCATGGCAAAGATGACAATTTAAAAATACCTTTTAGGACGTAACTATTCTTTTCTCTTTATTGCACACCATTATTTAGTCTTCTCTCTGTATCCTTACTCAAGCTCTCCACCAAAATAACTTTTCCTGATATGTTTGACGGTGGATCTTTAATATAGTAATATGCTGTAGGATAATTTTCTGAAAGGAAGAATGAAAGATGATATCCGTAACAGCAGACCTGCAACTGAGAAATGTAGTTTATGGTGTATAGAAGTTGGGATAAAGATCAGCTGTGTGCCCATGAAACTGCAGAAGTAGCTTGACTTTTCATTTATTGTTTACGTTGGTTTGATTCTGGCTTGATATACAGAACAGAGTACTTCATGGTGAAGAACTTTTATATTTAAATCCAGGGAAAAATCAAAGTCCTTCATTAAAATGGTCTTGGTATCATCAAATATGGAGTTCCATCTGTTTGGTTTAAATGAAAAATAAAAAATATTTGTCTGAATTCTTCATTTATCCCATGAAGAGAGATACGTAATTACATAATTTACTTTATTCATGATTTACCTTCACTTATTCATTATGTCTTTTTTGCCACTTCCTTTAGAGACTTCTCCCCTGAATAAATAAATCTTGGCTTTTGTAATCTGTATACCAGTACTCTTTCCTTTTCATCTGTTTCTCAAGAATGTCTTTGTTTAGATCCTAGAGGAGTGTTTTCATTGATCCATACATATCAAGAGGATTTCTTTCCCTTTGGTGTTCATACTGAGTTTTTAATTCTAGACAAAATATCTCATATGTTTCTTTCCCATGTGCATCTATTAGGCTTGACAGCACTGGATTCCGTCTGCCATTGTTTCCTCTTTTACTGAGCTCTTCTAAGTGACCCAAAAGTTCCTTAGCCTGCTTTGGCCTTGATTAATCTAGGACTCGTTGTGTCACTTGTGAGAATTCCATCTTACTGTTAGACCCACTTCTAGATGATTAATAAATAGATTAAACACTCTCATCCGTAGTAAAGAAGCTGGGAGCACCCTATTGTTAACCTTTAGCTGAATGGAACAGTGACCACTAACAAATATATTCAGCTTTTGTATTCTGCTTTTTGCTGTTAATTGCTAATCAATGACAAGATTTTATTTCTCACGCTGTGCTTACTTAGTTTCTCTATTAGCCTTTTGTGGGAAGCATTCTCAAAGGCCCTTTGAAAGTCCAGCAAACTTGTACCAGCCAATTCTCTTTTATCTGCTATTTATTACCGTACCAAAAGGCATTAAGGCTTCTAACTTTAATCCGGGTATTTAACATTTTTGGTTTTATTCGGTACCTTAGTTGGTGTATTTATATTCCTGCAGTAATATGTGTGTGTAGCTGTTTGAATTCTTCCTTGTTTTTTTCTGAGTAGTTACATGAAGATGACTGCTGTCCTGCATGGTTAAGTACTCAAACTGAGATATTTTTGGTCAGTCTTAAGTTGCTTTGGGACTCCTGAATAAACAGCATCCTGTTCTTGGGATACATTGATATTTTATTTTTTTGATTTGTTCCAATCATTCCTCTTACGATACTTAAATGGTCAAAACCTCCTTATTTTCACTTGAAAAAGCTGATATCTCCTCAGTGCTCTCTGAGACAAAAGGTGATGTAAAAAACAATTTGCTTTCTCTTCTATATTCTTATCTTGTCCAGTTTTTCCTTTAACTTCTTGGAAGAGTAATTGTGGTCTCTCTTGGTCGTAGTTTTTATATTCCATGTCGTCTCATTTAGCCATCGCACTACCCTATTAAGAAAGATGTGCTTGTCACTGTTTATTCGTCTTGAAGACCATGTGTTCTGTGTCAGGTACACTGGCAAATCCACCAAGAGCTTACGTGTTGCAGTCCCAAAGTAACTTGGATACTCCTTGTTTGATGATCTGATTGAATTAAAGTTGTTTTTTTTTTATTTTAAACTCTATACCACTTGGAAGGAAGAGTAACACTTTTTTTCTCAAAGGGTGCAGAAATGGAGCCGTGTGTGCTGGATCATGCAACAGGGTCATAGCTTGAAAGGGATTAACAGAGTAAACTTACGTTCTGATGAGAAATCCAAGACAAAAGAGAATCCTGAAAATTTTTACTGAGATACTGTTTCCAAGTAGTCTTTTTTCAAGTACCTTCATGCCTGGATGTGCTGCAGCATCTATGCACAAACATACCTCATTTTCTGAAGTGCTGTTTTTAAAACCACTGTAGTGTGCATGGTTTCTACACCTATTCCTCTAGAGAAACAAACAGCATTTTATGTTTAACCTCTCCCCCGGGAAAAGAAAACAGAATGAGGATGTTATTCCCCACCGTTTCTGTAATTGCCTGGTAGCTGGATATTCAGCTAACGTGTAGGGAATTTGCTGGTCTATGTTCAGAGCCCTCCGCAGGTTGAAGATACTCAGTTACTTGAACATAGTGAAGTATTAGCAATAGCATCAAGTAGTAGTAGTCAGTGGGTTTTGGATGAGAATTATTTAGCAGTAAGTTTCTCTAGCTTAAAATTTGATGGTTTTTTTTTTTCATATTTCCAATTTTGCAGGTAGATTTTGTTGGAACTATTAATATGACTAGTACTACTAATAATTCTCAAAGTATTTTGATGAAAATATCTTTTATACATCTATTGAATTATTTTTCATCACGTATGTTGCATATAGCTTTTTTGCCTCACACAAAACTCTTCTGCTGCTGTCCTCCGAGGAAAGGTAGGTGCTGTCACGCTACAAGAAGTGTGAAGTAACTACTCAAACTCTCCTAGCTATTGCATTAATGATTTTAGGCTTTGCACATAGCAGTAGAGGAATGGCTAGTCTATTTGAAGTAATTCTCATCTGAGCATACTTACCTCAAGATAAGAACTCCGGGGAATGGTTTAAAACCATTAAAGGTTACAAGGTTTAAAACTTTACCAAAGTTATATATATTCAGCAAAAGACCCAGTGGAACTTTTGCTTCAGTAACAGCATCTTCTGGGTCTTCCAGTATACACATGGGCCTATTACAAACATCTAAATATGCTCAGTGGGCACAGGGTACATCTCATTTCCCTCTAGGGATTTTTTACAGTGATGCAAATAGCACTCCTTCTCCATTCTATTCTCAGAAGCAGCTAAGTAGGAAGTACTTAGGAGGATACTCTAAGGAAACAGTATCCAAGGGAAATTAAGTGAAATGACCTGGCTTTCAGAGGCACTAAGCACTCATATCCTGAGTTAGGATACAAATTAGGTTCTAATTTCTATCACAAAAAGAGGTAACAGGCAGAAGTGCTTTTTAAAGCACACCAGACAGATCAGTGTATTGAGTAGGAAATAATGTAGGCTTTTATGAATACAGGTGACTAAAATCAATGAGAGTATGAAATATTTATTCAGAATTTTTGATGTTTGTCATTGATAACTCTGGATACTTCTGTAAGATCTTCCTACTGCCATGAAAAAGAATATAGTAGTCTATAGTAGCATTAAGATGTTGTTGGTTATTTTGGGGTTTTTTTTGTGCCCTTTTTTTTAAAAGTACAGCACACAAAGATGGTGAGGGCAGCCTACAGGAGAACCACTGTCTTTACTAAAAGTGGCTAATCTAAAGGTGTTGCTGGTACACTAACCTTATCATTCACAGCCAGGTGCAATGCGTAACTCTCTTTACATGAGAAAGGACATGCTGTGTATAGACTGGCAGGAGACGAGGTCTCTAGATGGAAGAGAAACCCAGACAGAATGGTGCGCAGATCTCTTTATCACGAACCTTGTCTATCTGGCTGACTTAGTAATAGGAATTTTGTGCTCGTAAACAGCTCATTCAAGTTGACATTATATCAGATTTTGTGTTCTGTTTGGATGTGATCAGTTAGTTGCACATGTTGGGGATCAGGGTTTTGTGATATTTCTACCTTCTGCTTAGCTAGCAAAAGTTGACTAATGAGCACCTACAGAGATATTATAAAAAAAGTTTATTTCATTTGATTTGCCTTCCTCATTCAGCAACGTATTAAAAGAAGTTCTTGCAGTCACTGAAAAATAGCAACAATAGAAACTGTTTGGAGAAATCCTTCCTTACACAGTACTTTTCAAAGACCTACTGAAAGTTAAAAGCTGTGTGGCACAGTTTTTCTTTTCATGAACAAATTCTACATTGTTTTCTTCCTTCTTAAAAAAAATTCCACTTACCGTCTACTTACATTTTGTTACTGTGAACTCTCTTACTTCAATGACTCTCTCTTACAAAAAGACTATCACAGACAAGGTGAGCCCAAATGTTTTGAGGTAATATATTAGTCAATAGAAACCCACAAAGGCTGTTTTCTTCTTCTAATAGTCACCACTATGAGAAGAATGCTCACTTGCTGGGACTAGTCTCCTTTTTCAGAAATTGACTGTTCAGAGGCTGAGAGAGCATATACATACTGTGTACACTATATATGACACTTTCCATACTGCTGGCTTTTGAAACAGGTCCAGTACCAAATGCTTCCTTGTAGATGACACCCCGTGACTGTAGCATTACAGGTGAGATTCTCTGGAGCATACTTCAGGACATGTACGTTTAGCTCTCCAGGCATCATTCCTCAGGAAAGCGATGGCTTTCCTGGTTTAAAATAATCCCTTCTGCTTTCCCAGTATAAAACCTGATATGTTTTGCTCTGTCCAGCCTGGCTTTAAGAAGTTTTCATATACAAGATGTTCCTGTGTGCTGGCTGTTACTAGCAGTGGAAGCAGTTCCTTGAGATCACTGGCAACAAGAATAAAATTGCAGGGGCGCATAGTTTTACTGGTGGCTGGCACTAAGATCAAGCTCCAAAAGACAGCATTTTGCATGAGTATTGGAGAAAAGAGTTAACACACTTTATGAGCAGAATAACTGTCTTCTGTACATGGCACCTACTTTTCTACATTGTCTTTTTTCGCTAAGTCAACACAATTAGCATTAAAAGCTCCCTGTGTCCAGAAGGGAAATCAGATAAGTCTCCCAAGGGAACGACTGTTTTGGAAAAATGCCTGCCTGTTTTTAATACAGGGTTTGTTGGGGCTTTTTTACAAACAGAAGATGATATGTTTTTATGCATCTTTGAACTTCTAAAATGCATAAACTGCACTGCACTTGAGGACATTAAAACTGCATCTGGATTGAGCATCTGCATAAAATGTCAGAATTCAGTGCACATTAAAATAGCAACATTATGAAGCTCTCAGATGTTTCTAAACTTAAAACTTGACAGGCGATTACAGTAAATTTAGGCCAACTACAATTTGATCATTTCTGTCTGTAATATCTGTAATGTTCTATTTGTGTAACGGAGCTTCCAACAAAATCTTAAATAAAAATCTGCATGACTTCACTAAATAAAAATGTTATGCACAGTGTATTGTGAAGTCTGTGTTCTGTCTTGTTGATTCAGAGATAAAGTATGGGATTCCAGAATTTCTCAGATCTAGGTGATCATGTGTATTTATTTCAGCCTTCATGAGGGTTAGTGAGGGTCTGTTAATTTTGTAGGTTTTCATTAACCCCAAAGGGTTTGCTTCTCAGGCCTGTTTTCTCCAAAAACGCGAAATAGTTTGCTTACAGAGAAACATTATATATTTAATTGACAACATTTGTGTTCTTACCTTTTGCAGTACTCAGATATCTGAGTACTTATGAATGGGATTTACAAGCAAATAATAGGTTCTTTCAGTACTTAGCACTTCAGCCTAAGATACTGATCTCTTATAGAGTAATTAGATTTATTAACATGAAGTGGGTTGAAGTTCTGGCCTTTGGTAAGAGAGTAAATTTTTTTGTAGATTACCTTTTTTTCCCATACTGAATTTTTTTTATGAAATGGAATTTTTCCAAGCTGACCTTCACAATTGTGTTCCAGCTGTGTATTGATCTGGGAGCTGAGAATGTTGTAGTACATTAGAAGTGTTATTTACCTAGGAGGTGTCTTCCCTTGTCTCAAAATAAGGAAAAAAAAAGAAAGAAAAGAAGAAAAGCATCACTGGGCATGCGTGAATTATATTTGTCTCACTGTCAGAGAGCTAAATCATGACCTCTGTGTAAAGTCTGAATAAACAAGCTTTAAGAGGGTTTTCCCCAGGATTTGAAAGGATTGAAAAAAATTATCTCCTCATGGGCTGCAGAATGCTTGGGAGATAATTAATCTTAGCAACTTTTACTCTCCAAAAGCTCAGTGTCTAGTTATGCAAGTTAACTTGGCTCCCTACATAGTTAATAGGGAGAAAATGGTTTCTTCTCTTCTGTAAATAGGCATTTAAAATTGATGGGTTGAATTACTCTCTGGAGTTTCTGTACTGTCTCTGTTAATTAGAGAGAGATTCATCAGCTCTAACTTTAGTGTCTAAAAGTTAGGTTTCAAAGTCTTAGTTAAACTGGGTGTATCAAATGGTAAAAAACAGCATTTCTAGAGTCATCCTTCTTCCTCTAACATAGGCATTTGTGATAGGAAAAATGAATCTGTGAAGGTGACAGACATCTAAAAAAAGATGACAAGTTAGACTAGATAGTTAAAATGAAATGAGATTAATTTCTTTTTGTTTACTTGGACAGCAAGTTAATCACAAAACAGTAGATCAGGTGTTTCTACTCTCTGAGGGAAGAAGGGCTACGAATCCATCATATTATAGAGGTGCTGCTGATCTCCTATAGCTTTTTCTCCTGATTTTGTGTGTTAGCAGAAAGTGAAGTGCCTCTGCAGGATGTCTCTGCATCAGAGTCTTCTGCACAGTAGAGGCTCTTCAGTGCTGTGCCTTTGGAGGCTTTCTGCAGACATTCTGCAGGATTAGATGTCTTAAGGAGATGGGCTGTTGTTTGCAACAAGAATTTGTAAAAGAAAATACTGCATTTCCTAAGTGCGAAGAGACCTAGTTTCAAATGATTTTTCCATGAAAAAGCAAGGATTAGAAGATCTATTGAACTGGATCACTCAAGATGTACATGGTTTCCCTTATTAGCAAATGATGTTATTCTGAATAATAGTCTTTGTACTTCTCTACCATTCAGTGATTTCCTTGTAACTTGTAGCTTATCTCTAGCAGCACTCTGGATATCAGTATTATTTTTTTTTTGAGGAAAATTCTCAACTATTGACCATCAATGAGTCATTGCTGCTCTGCAAACGTATTTCTCTAAGCTTTGGTTTCATGAGTAAATGACTGCAGTGTCAAGTAGAATGCAGATGTGCAGGGTGCCAACCACTATCCTGTAATTGCCTGTGTGTATATGCTTGTATTCTAGCAGTTTTGAGAATAGTTCAACATTACTTACTCTGCCCACACTGTCAGTATTGTCAAGCAAACATATGGGGATACTGGGAGATATGTTGAGAGGTGATTTTTTTCTCACTGTTCTCACCCTCTCCCTCTCCTGCCCTTCACCCAGGATCATCCACAGAGAAGTGAGAGGCACAAAATGACAAAACAAACACTTCTCTAATTATCTCCAGTGAGCTGTTTATAGGTGGGGGCAGTTAAAAATTGAATAGTAACAATGAATTAGGGAAACCTAATTAAAAGTTAAAGCTGCAGTGGTAAATTTAGGGTCTTCCATCTACTAACCCTTTGTCACAAAGGCAGCTATAAGTAGGTTGTCCTTAAAGTAATACTGGTGATCATAAAAGTATATTTTATCAGCTTTATTCTATAGCTTTATTCAATCCTGAACCTGATCTTTTCATTTTCAGTCTCATTATCCATATATCCATGGCTTTATCATCATCCATCTTGGGACTATTTAGTTGAAACACAAAACAAGGAAGGAGCAGAGACTAGTGGTTTACTCTGAATTAAAAATTAGTATGGCTCTCAAATGAACAAGGTGAGCCAAAAGATTTGATGATGGTGAAAGAGTTCTAAAATTACATTAATTTATTTATATTTTCCAGTTGTTTGCTGGGTTTTTTTGCTTTAGAAAAATTGATTTTTATTTGTTCTTCAGAGAAAATAAGGATGAATAGTTCTCCCTTTCTGTCTATTGTGAGAATTATCTCCAAATTACCTCTAAAGAACGTAACTTCAGGATGTGGCACTTTGAGAAAAAAAAATGCAATGCTAAGAGTTCGCTATAATTCAGTGTGGTTGATAGCATTAAGCATTAACCTTTTTAAGGAAAACTTCAATGAAGCACGTTCATATTAGATTTCCTTCCTTTGCTTATACCCAGGTTGCTAAGAAGAGAGAATGATAAACATAAGATACATACCTGATTAGCACCACAAATGTAGACAGCAGGGAGAACAGGCTGAAAACTGTGCATAGCTCTCTGAGATACAAGAGAATTTTGTCTTCATTATACTGCAGAGATGAGAGGTTTCCAGTTCTAAGCAAGGTATGGGATATTTCTAAAAAAGATTTCTCCAGGTGGTTTCTGTGTCTCTGGCAATGTTTGTCTGTTTTTTGTTGTTTTCCTAATGATCCAATATTCTACCTGTCTCCAGTTTTGTGGCCTACCATTTGAGCTATCTGACTTTTGCCTGAATGACGATGGGTTCCTCGCTAAATCTTATGTTATCTCTTGTCCCATCAAACAGATGTTAAACTTCAGTGTATGGTGGGGGAAAGTATAAGGCATAATTAAGCATAATTGTGCTTTATTTGGGAATTACAGTAGAGACCACTGGAGAAATGGTCACTGTTGCTACATTCGCTGGGTGAAAAAGAATAAGGAGTGAAAAGAATTAACATACTAGAAAAGACATAAAAGTAGTAATGATTTTAAAAAAACATATTCAGATGTAGCATGTAGTGTAGGTTTACAGTGGTGGTATTGCAGTGCTTAGGGAACAGCTAATGAACCTAGGGAGAGGTTTACGTCCATGTTAACACATTTGTTTATGTTAATTCCAGTGGCTTTGCTATTGCACTTCTGGATACATCTTTGTCATAGGAAGATGTGGTGGAAAAGGAGGACAGAGAGAAGGAGAAAGGAAGAAGGAAATCTGGGAAAGATCTAAGGATGTCTGTATCTGTTTCTAGGCTGAAAGAAACTGAAGGCAACTTTCACATCTCCCAGAGGCAATTTGAAAGTCAGGTGTGAGCTTTACACTATCTATAGTAATTTTATCCAGATCACGCAAATTTTACAATAAACTAAGTGTATCCATAGACCTAATGAATCACTTGAAACAACACAATATTGTGATTATATGACTTTAGAAAGGGAAGAAACAAAGTAAAATTGACAGTAGCTGAAAAATAGTGGATTACATTGTAAAATTTTCAGGGCAACACAATACAATTGATTTAAAAAATTAGTAACAGTAGCATTGAGTATTGTAGTGTTGTACAGAGCACAGACTGGATTTCACATTTTAAAGAGGAGCTGGAGTGAGTTTTAGATAGAAAAATTGTGTGATATCAGAACTGAAGGAAAAGCTTTAATGCCCAAATCTCAAAGCTTACACGTTATCATTTTAATTATACACCGGGTTCTGAGCAGGAACCAGAACCTCTGCTCTTGAGTTGAGAGGAGAAAGTGCATTAGCCACAGGATTGGTTATTTTTTTTTTCTGATTCTAGGAAAATACTGAAGAATTAAGACTGTTCAGAAATACCATGTTCCCAGTAAGATTTCATTGTAAGAAATAAATAAATAAATTAAAGAGAACTCCATAGTCTGGTTTTGAAGATAAGCTTGAATCTGAACCAGCCCTAAACATGTTGCTATTTGAAGTCTGTGAACACAACATATCAAATTATTAATTTGCATTATGTGAACATTTATGGCTTCATGTTCAGTAACTCTGGAATCTAACAATCCGTGTTCAAATGGTTTCACGCTGATCATATGTAACAGAAGCAGTTTAATATCTTGGTCAGAAATAATGTTAGAAACACTGACCTTTCCGAGGTAAGCAAGCTTCTGAACTTGAGTTGCCTTATCTCCAGTTTGCTGTCTTCTTAAAAGTAGGCAGTCAGTTGCTATACACAGAACAGGATAGGGAAATAGGGCAGAAATTGCTATGATATTACTCCATTTTTAATTCCTATGGTCCCTTTGTTATCAACGATGCTACATCACTAGACAGGTGTGTGGACATAGGATAGATTTAAGGTCTGCAGGTTTCAGTTTTACTTCTGAGATGTTGTTTCCTGATTTTGCGCTAAGAATGGAAGGTGCATGTATTTTGTGAATGTAACAGATTAGAAAAGAACATGCTGGCCAACTATATCAGTCACAATAAAAAGAATCAAGACATTCTAGAAAGTCTATAGTTTATTTTAACTGTCTGTAAGTGCAGATAATATATGACCTTTTTATGGGTTAGTCATTACCTTCAAAAAGACTTAACCATATTGTGACAGGCTAGGAAACGTGTGTGGACAGCTGGATGTATTCTGCTAAATCACTGAATATCCTGAGGGATATAGAAGTCATTGCCTGATATTGGGATGGTATGTTATTTCTCAGAAGAAGGACACTAGAGAGTCTTTAAAATCTGTATTGATCCCATTGATATAAAAGCGTATGAGGCTACCAAGATGGCAGCAACCTACGTGAAGCAATTTTTCTTTCCCATTTGTAGGCAATATAGTCCAGAGCATGGAAAACAGAGGTAGATAATAGTGCACTGTCTTAAAAACAATCTTCATCCTCCTTCTCTCCAATCTGCAAGAAAAAAATAAGTGAGAAAATGTATGAAGAAGAGTAACTTAGAGAAGAGAAATTGAAAGAATTCTTTGAACAGTTAAGGAAGGCATATGCAAGAGGGTCATGATTGTACAGCAGAGACATAATGTTAAATTAAGGTCTTTGCTGTATAGGAGAGAGACTTTCATCAGGAAAGTTGTATCTAGAAAAAAGGACATCCTAAGCCTCTCAGATATCTGTGAATTATAGTAAAGCTAGGGTAGGAAAGTAGAGGTTTAGGTATTCAGGATTTATCTAAATGTGTACATTTTGTCATTTTAATTTGAGAACTCATGACTTTGTCACTGTTTGCTTTTGTTAGTGTCTGTTCTTTGAGAAGGAAGTGATAAACGCACAGGTTTGAACTCTGGGAAAGGACAAAATAAAACTGCTATGGAAGTCACTTCAGTGGATGGTGCTGGTCAGAGAAATTGTGTGGTCTCATTACTGGGAAAGGATTTCCTGTTTTCAGGAAATCTTCCGAGTAAGTCATGTTAACCAAGGGAAACTTAAGAAGAAATGGAGCTTTACTAGTGTAAAATATATCAACCTGTTAAAAGCTCAGTTGGAGAGATCTACAAGAGCTATGTGTTTAATTTTATGCACAGTGAGAACTTCCTGGAAAGACAAACCAAGACAGGGAATATGTCTTCGTGAGCCAGAATCCTGAATTTAAAATATCACTGAGCTAGAACCTTGAAAGCATCTCTATCCATTAGACGTCAGTAAAGCACTCATGTCTTGTCAGAATCTTCTTGATTTACAGCTTCAGGTGTGTTCACTGCTGTAGGCAGAGACTAATGGTGCCAATGGAATGCTCCATTGGTAGAAATTATGTTAATCTCCAATCCCCAATACGATTTATCGGAAAAATCTTCATCAAAACGGTGCAGGTCCATCAAAATGGTGCAGGTCATAATAGTCACTTCCACCTGAGAGTGCTATCAGTTAGCAAGTCTGTACATACATACGGGTCCTTAATAATTTAAAATTCTTGAGAAAATGTGTGAAAAAATGCTTGCAAAAAGAGCTCGTGTACAGATGTAGCTTTAGAGAGCAGTGAAGGACAAGTGAGTTTCATATTTGAGTCGTTTAGGTTACTGCTAGAGGGTGGAAATTTAGTTCATGTAAGTCAATGAGGCGTTTGTCAATGTGGCGTTCCAACTAGCTGTTCACAGGTGGCTTGCTATTGTAACTGCACTCAAAATAGCATTGGCTTTTTTTAAGCCACAAGGGTAATTGAAATGTTGGCACTCAGATACTTCAGTTTATTCAACTTCCAGCTTGCTTGGTGGATTTAGTTGAAGGAAGCACAATGCACTGATCCTCAGGCAATTGGACTGGAACTGCTTTTGTGGCTGAGGGTAGGCTGAGAAAGGAAGGCATAGGCACGTATCACTTGGAGTATCACTTTTCTTACTGTGTATGACAATTGCAGCTGAGGTTAGCTGGAATGCCTGTGCTAGCACAATAACGCTAGGAGCATTTCTTAGCAAGGGTCTAAGGCACTGCTGAAGTAATGCAACACAGACTGCTGACTCTAAGAATCTGTCTTCTAAGGACAATGTCTCATTGATGCCAGGTAAGAGAAGTCACATGAAGTTGCTTGCACGAAGCACTTGGTTTAAAAAGCTGCTGGCATCATATAACTCAGGGTATGTAATAGTTCCATGTCTTTTATCAACTGCTTACATTGTCTAGGGTAGTGTATTTATATTTCATTGAATGCACTTTAGCAGCATTAAGATACAAATACATGAAAAAGAGAGAATTTAATTTAGAGTGGGATTTTTCTCAATTGAAATCAATAGGAATATTAGGTTTTATATCTTTGGGAGCAAAATAGGGACATGGAGCAACTATTTTTTTCCCAGAAAATATGAGACACTGCTTTTTGGCAACCATAGGCTAGCCATTCATCTTAGAAAGATTTTTCTAAAATAACTTAAAACATTTTTCTAGAAAGAGAAATAGATTTCTAAATCTGACTCTCTACACAGCTGAACCTTGACTAATTTGTTTCAGTTTATAGGTGTGTAGATTCTCTTACTAAACTAGATTGTGTTATTTTTGTGAACTGACTTTGAATTAGTGCAAATTAGCACATAATAATCAGGGCAGTAAGAATTCATGCTGTTGAAAAATGATTTAGCTAGTGCTACAAATCTGCTTCGCAGGAAAGTGGCCAAGTGGAACCTTCAGAAGCTCTTATTTGTGCTTGCCTTCAATCATGAGATGTAATAAACATAAAGTGTGAATCAGACAATTTGTACGTTAACGAAAAATGTGAATAAATCTTTATTTAGGGGCCAAATTTAGTGGCTGAAACCTGAAAGACCATTTGAAATTTAATCATTCTGGCTTCACTTTGAGCTTTGTCTTTTGAGTATATTTTGTAGAGAGAAGCATTTTCCCCCCCCAGACCTTGCTATCAAGTATTTACCTGGGTTGAGCAGGAGGAGAGTGCCACGTGGTTTTTAATCAAGAATGAGGCAAAAGCATAACTTGAGACTTCAAAGAAAGTGGGAAGCCTGGTGCGTCTTCTGTTAAATGGTGTTTAATTATTCTGTCCTGCACATATATGTATTTCAGGTCTAACAAAGTTGAAATCACTGGTGTTACGCTAGGCTGAAAGTTAAGGAAGAAGCAGGGAACTTGAGAATAAAGCCAGGAATAAAATAAGAAAATTTTGACTATAAGGTTAGAGGAAGCTGTGAAAAAGGAAAAATCCACATCCCATGTTTTTATCAGGGTCATACAAGAATCAGAACAGAGTGGACAGAAAATGCACACCTGAATAATTTATCTTTAAAAATCCTAGAAGTGTATTTTTTCAAAAACGGTTCTCCACTACAGTATTCTGCATAAGTCTACATTTCCAAAGCAGTAAGTAAGGCTTTGGGAATCTTTGTCGGTTTGCCCCCACCTTCCCTTGTTCTCTTCAGAAGTCAGTTTTTCAAAAGTTGAGCTCCTCTTCTATGGCAAATACGAAGTGCTATCTATGCATAGGATTTTCAAATAGAGAAAATTTCATGCTTTGTTGAAAAATACTTCAGCTTCATTGTAGCTACTTTATACTTACCAACCAATTTTATGGTATTTGGATAAATTCCTGCTTTCAGAGAGATTGACCAAAAAGATCCCAAGACAAAACATAGGTTTCTGTATTCTGTACAAAAAGGAAAAAGATTTTTTAAAAATGTAAATATCGTTATCAGTGCCTTTATGAATATCCTTACCAACAGTTTCTCTTGACTACTTAGATCGCTGTGGGAGAAAAAAAAATCTGGATGTCTTTAGAGATTCTGTATTGCTCAATTTATCTCTCTGGTAGTCCAAAGGAATGGAAACTGAATTTGAGAATTCAGCCTCAGGCTCTTCCGGATGTGTCAGCTTTTTCCTATTTGCTCATTCCAGCACCCATGAGTCAGGGCACCAAATGTTCCCAGCTAGGCTGCTTCCAGTGCCTAGCTGAAGTTGCAAGCAGTTAGTCACAGACGAAAGAGGCATGGATGAGTATCTATATGGCATCAGAAAAAATACCATGGAGATATCGTTTTCAGCTGAATAACACCTGGCTGAGATATTCATAGGCATAAGCAGCCTTATTGTGTGTGAAAATGGGAAGGCACTTTCCCGCTATGAGGTATTTGGGGAGAGGGAAACGTCAAGACAAAAGGGATGATTTGTATGCAGAACAGTGGAGAGAAATATTAAACCACTTGTATTCTTTGAAAGTATATTCATTCTAAAGTCAATTTATCAGCAATTGTTAATTTTTTTTAATCAAAGTATAATTCATATAATTATTGTGTTATCTTTACTAAAGGACTCAACGTTTTGTAAAGTTTTCTGACAAGTAAAAAAGAAACAAAACATGAAAAAATAATTTTCAAGGAAACTTACGTTCAATATTTAAATTAATTAAGTCATTGTTTGGCATTTTCTCTCTCAAGATTATGTCTGAATGGACGATTATGCATTCTGACTTTTTAAATTTCATTGAAACTTCTTGTAAACATAATCTGTAATACAGAATTCATCAAGACCCAAGAGGCAAAGACTCGCAGAAAAGAAGAATTTGCTATAAAAACCAAAATCCAACCTTTTCTAATTATTGAGATAATTAGAGTATTCTTGCAGTGATTTCATTTGTTCAGGTGATTGGTTTTACTTACTTCAGTTTCTTTTCTTCATTTTCTTTTTCTCCATTTCTTCAGTGGAAACATCAAAAATGTTTGTTTTCTTCCATTTTAAAAAATCCACATACTACGTGTATCTTGTTATCTAGACAAAGTAATTTAACACTTAAAATAATATGCAATAAATGTTTTTAAAAAATCTATATATATATGGATGGTGCTCAATCCAACAATAGAAATGAAGCAGAGACAGGTCAGTGGAGACAATGGGGAAGGTGAGATTTGTTTGATGTAATGTGGATGATTAAGTTCAACTGTAGGTCTTTATTTCTTAAATTGATTATAAAGGTAGTTAGTCTAAACATCTGGCTTAAAAGTAGGCATCAATTGTTAACATCCACAAATATTTAGATGAATACTTTTCAAAAAGTTTTTGTTTGTTGGTTTGTTTTGTATTTTAGTATTTTAGTTCTGACTGAGATTGCTCTTTTGAAGTGAATCTCCTGTTCGACCTTCTTTTTGAGCTTTGGTTCACATTACTAAGTGGTCTCAGAGCATGTGAATCAGATTTTTTTGGAGTGAATTACAACTGGAAGATGTGCTTCAAATGATACGTATTCAGTCTCTGACAATCAAGCTAGATGAAATCCTTGTCCGCTGAAACATATATACACTGTGAAGCAGTATGTTTGCACCAAATCGTTCAATCATGGATTCACCCATATTGAGCGGCACTGTTTATTACTGCAGAAACCCACAAAGATCACTCGTTGTTGATAGTACAGGCAGTACAGAAAATGCTGGCGACCAATGAAGGCAAAGAGAGGTGATGTTAATAAGCCAGTGAAAAAAAAAATTTGCAGTTTTTACTACAACAGTACAAAACTGAGTGCTAAAAAGGGAGTCAGGGCAAGAAGAGGCCCAAAGGTGGCAAAAGGAATATACAAAAGAAAAAGAAAATGTTTTGTATTTTGTTTAAAAAAATCCCTAAACACATATCTTTGCATTTCTGGTATATTTTGGTGGAAATTTTAGGAAAAATTAAACTGTTTTTGAAAGTTCAGCTGATGCCTAAAAAAAAACTAACCTCAAAATTGCTCACTTAAGTAGTGTTCATTTTGTCAGTAATTAATTTTTTTCCCAACACAGCCTGAAAAGTATCAATTCAGTCTGCTTCATCAGAAACTCATGAAGAGACTGATCCTCATTTTAAAACAGAAGTACAGAAAACAATACAAATATAATAGAACTTCAGAGACTGTTTTCCATGAGTTATAAGTAATGTGTAACATATTTGCAGTTTGAAGTTAATAGCATCATATTTTGAACTACAATTTTTTCAGCACTTATATGTAGGAGAGAGATGGTTATTGATTAGGACATAAGGGAAATTCAGTGCAGAAAGGAAAAACTGTATAAATTAGCAAGACTACAACTTAACTTGTTGAAAGCCCATTTAGGTTTCAACGTTGGTAAGTGCTTCTGCACTAAAAAGCTCGCTGTCAAGATTAGGGCTGTGATACCTCTGCTTTTGTAGGACTGGATTCCGCTGAGAGCAGCCCCCACCATTGAGACTCACATCTGTTTGACTTAGAACCACAATCTGCATCTGATGTCTGCGATCAGAGTCCTAGATATCCTCCTTAACCAGAGAGGCCCAACAGCTTTTGTTACCTGTGAACTCATTTCCTCTATAGAGCTGTTATGGCTTAGGTATGCTTTCAATGGCAATTCATTATGTATTTTTTCTTCAACCCACAGGCTACAAAAATATGGAGCAGACAGGATCAGATTTAACAAGACTGAGTTATAAATTTCCTTCTTTATGATTTGCTTTCTGCTTTGGTTTGGAAGAGACAGTCTGCTTCATGCAGTCCTTGTGTGTGATTATATCTGTCTTGTATTTTAGTTAAGGTCTATTTCTGCACAAAAATTAAACAATAATGAGAGAAAAAGCAAAATAAACAGAAACCCCGTTCACCCTACAGAATGTATTTATTTTGAACCAGAGGAAGACTGAAAAGCCACAGGTCCTTAGCAGCACAATTAGAAGGAAATAATGGACAAAACTTTTATTGCACATCAAATAGTTACTGACATGAGAAAGGACCTGGTACATTTCCTCCTTCAGAGGAGCTGATGGAGTTTTGAAAGCAACTTCTGTTTTCACCCCTATTGTGTTCTTCCCAACGTCAGTCATCTGTTGGAAAGGTCCTGTCAGGTATGTCCCAGCAGCAAGAAAGTGATAGCCTTTGAAAACACATGGGATTGACCAAAATACTTTATGAATTCTCAGGTTTAAGTATGTTTCTTTGAGCTCATCTTTGTATAACGGCGAGTTTGCTACATTTGTTTGAAGAGTTTTTACCTATTGAGAAGAATATTGATGAAGAAATGCAAAAAGGGGCTTTGAAGGAAAACATACAGTAAAACCTGTCAAGCAAAATTAATGCAGTAGAGCTTCATGTGTTATATCACCTTTATTTATTATTCTTATATAACTACAAAAGTAAATCCCTTAAAAGTTGTATTCCCACTGACAGCTTTCCTGCATTTTTATGATGGAATCCACTATAGTTAATAGTCAATCACAGCTTCCATTGTAAATTCTGATTTTTCAAGGTTTTGTTGTAGATAGGGATTTCCTCCTTTAAGCCTCTGGAAAACAAATTTAGTTTAAATTGGTTTAGCCATCTCTAAATTAGAGGCAAAGAGGTTTTTTTCTCATTTTTCAAATTTATCCATTTTTCTTTAATAGGCCAATTTCTTTTCTATTGTAGTGAGATCATTCCTCTGAAATTGGAAAGAAAGGACCAGAAGTTTGGCTTCTGTCTAGAATATCTCTCTTGATAATCAAACATGGACGTGTTTTACTGCTTTCAAAGCAGTGCAGATCTGAATCTGCAGATAGGTACTTGTGCATTTTTCAAACAAATAATTCCAGCAGTGGGAGATGTGATTCACTGATGTGAATATATGTCTGTGACATTTGGTGCTTATTTGTTTCTTTACTAACAGTGGAGTCTGATGGAGCTCTCTTTTCCTTCAAAGTCTTTTAACTATGTGGCATTGTTAAAAATAAGGGTTTACAGAATACAGTGACTGGTTGCAACTTCTTCCTGCAAGTGATATTTCATCTTAGCCTGTTGAGATATGGTGGATTTCTAAGGGTAGAGGAAAGGTGTTAGTTCAGCCTGTCTTGTGAAAACTTTTAAAAGACGTGAAACTACTTCTGGATGCTTGTATTCTCCTTTTTAACATCAACAGGCTTTGTAAGTGAGAGAATTATGAGAATGTTTAGAATTGTACTGTAGTGAAATGATAATACAGGAATCCTCTTTTGTCAGAGGATTTAAAGTAAAAAAAGAAGGAAAAAGAAGTGTATATGCATATCAGACTTTTTTCTCAAATGTGTATATAAACAATAATCTTAATATTTTTTTGGTGACACTCATTTCCAAGTGGCATTATTGTTCTTTATGGTACATTGTGATCTACAGTATTTCTTACGGTCTGACACTGCTGGAATTTTATTTTGGAAGTTTACTTTTTTATTACAGATAATACGTATTTACATTTTGTTGCAATAGAACAAAGATACCCAAAACGTTTTCTGACACGATCCTGTTGAAACGGTGTTTTGCATCACAGTTAGGTTTCTGTCCCCTCCTTTTAGCACAACAGTCTGAGGAAAGCAATTACCTGGCTGTGAAACATATTTCTTGAACAGCAGGATCTGGCTCAGTGGCTTGCTTCTTATATCTACAGAACTATTTTGTCTATGATGGCAAGATGGAAAATAGGTGAACATTTAGCATCTGCCTTTAGCAGTTAAACTGTTGATTATTTTTGCCTAAAAGCTTTTTTTTTAGGGAGGAGGTGTAGTATTTTGTTTATAATTTACATGAATTTCTCCTCTCCTTTGTCCATATGATGTTAAATCATGTAATGCCTAGATACTCCTGTCTCTATGTTTGTGAAAGGGAGAAAACCCAAAACTTTCAAAAGCACAAATATATATTGAAGTATCTCTAAATAAGGAGATAACCTTTTACTTTAAGATCAGACATAAATCTTCAGGGCTTGATCAACAAATCTTGATTTGTTGACAGGAAAATGGTTGATTTCCTTCAAGATCCATTTCCATCAAGATCCAAATAAACATCTCTTCTTCTGCAAATGGGTTGATAAACAAGCATTCCCTTTTTGGCAAATTCAGAGAGGGAATGCTTACTTTTTGTTTTGTTTTGTTTTGTTTTGTTTTGTTTTGTTTTGTTTTGTTTTGTTAAGCAAAAATACAAAAGCTTTCTTCTCAAAAGTTTTCATCTGTGACAGCAAAACATGATCTGTTTCGTGCTGTTAAGGCATAAAGATTGGTAAAGCATTCCTTCTCAACAAAGTTCAGGTAAAGACCATGTTCTCCCTGTTTATTAAGGGCATATTTAAGAACATGCAGGTGGATGCAGCCAAAGCATTTGTTTTTGCTATCTCCATAGAGGAATTCCTAGATAAAGATCTGCTGAACATAATTAAATGGAACCTTATATTTTTGTTTCTAAAATAGTTTTACTTCTAAGTCATTTCCTGCATGGATCTCAAAAATCTGAATTATACTGTGTTGCTAATCAAACACACCACTGAATAAGGAAGGTAGAAAAGCTGTCTCTGTGATTATTAGTAAATATTTTCAGGAGATGTAGTGAAGCAACTCTGTTATTTATTTTGTATAATTTGCAGTCATTGTATTAAGATAGTTTAAAAGTGAAGTAATTGGTTCACTCTTTTTGCATGTATCTTCATAATAGAGGAATCCAAAGGACATATACCTGAAGCTGCAAGTGACATATGACATCCTAGTGGCTTACAACATCACAAAGATATCTAACAGTGGTAAATAATATAATGTGTATAATTTATCATGAGTGAAGAGAAATCTAATATTGTAAATCAAGATTTTGTGTGCTCTTAAGATATTAATAATGATATTAAGATTGCTTTTGATACATCATACTAATTGAAAGCTGTCCAGCTAGAGAAATAAGATTAGAAAAAAGTCCCTTGACTGGAACTTGAAATGCAGCTGGCTGCTTAGTATCCCAGCAAAAGAAAGGCCAAAGTAATATAAAAAGCAATATATTTTTCTTAATCATGAGGCTGTCTATTGAAATGAAAACCTGGATAAACACAGAATTTAAAACTTGATATTTGGTTATCTAGATCTCATCAATAGGGGCCTGGACTCTGAAATATATTTGGAAAAATGTAAATCTAGAAGAATATGATATGAATGATATGCTGTGACACCTACGTAATCAGAGGCTAGGTTATGCCTATGGGACCAGAGAGATTTTCCAAGTTGACTAAGATTGGTAAGACAAACCCCAGGTGTATTTTATTTGGAAGTATAGTATACACCACCAAGGTTCCCCCCATTCCTGTGATTTGGTTTCAGTTGAAAGAAAGCCTATGAGGTGGATGGAATGTGAGTCGCCCTGGACCACAGGTAATCTTCCATTTGGCCTCTAATCGGTTTGTAACCATGAATGCGTGTGGGGTTGTTTGCATCCCCCAGAAGTGTGACTTTTCCCAACCATATGATGTGATCTAATGGAAGGCATTAATTCTGCCTGGAAAACTTGCCTGTCACAAACATTTGTTTCATTTGTAAGAGATGTTCAGTTTGTAGCACAGAACCTCTTTATTATTCATGGTTAACACCTGCCTTAGTAGAGCTGTGTACAGTAACCTGCTTTTCTCCCAGTTTCCAGCAAGCATGACTGTATTTGGCCCTTCTCCCTTCCCTCATCTAGGGGAAAGGTACTTGTGCCTCCAGCCTGATTGTTTGTTTGGTTTTTTTTTTTTTTTTTTAGACATGCTGCACCTGTACCCTAAATAGCAGCAGATCTTAAATCCTAGTCAGTGTCTTGAACAACCTATCCCACCCTGCCCTGCACCCCGTGTGTGTCTGTGAGTCTGAAAGGAATAGCCTCCACAGAGGAATATCAATTAAAGGCATTTAAGGCTGTGTCAGAAGCACTCAAGTGTCCCTGAAGTTTGAAAAACTAAAAAGTCAAGACGCACCCTCTCCCCTTTCCTCTTTCTGTGAGTCTGATTTTTAATGTCATTCAGGCTGGATATGTCTTGTACATGAAAGAAGATGTCTATTTTATTTCCTTACCTGTAGCTTCTCTCTCCTTTGACCACATTTCTAGCTGACTGTGCTCAAACCACAAAAGCATCTGTCATTACTGCAGTGTTGGGATTTCTCCCATTTCACTTGCTTTGTCCATTTTAAAAGACTGGCATTAGATTAATCTACTCTTTGCTTTTCTCACCTTCCTTCAATTATATTTGGATTTTGCCAAATAAATTGTCTCCCACGTGGTCGTGCTTATGTGTGTGTTTGTGTTCATGTGCTGGATACCTCTTTTTCCTTAACCTAGAGAGATATGTGAAGTAAGAAGAAGAGTATGCTCTGACTGAGCTAGTGTTGAAACCTAGATTTATCTTTATTCACATTTATTGCATTTTCCCTTGAAAATTCTTTTCCAGCTCTCCTTGTGTGGCATTCATTGTCATATAAAACCTGATATTAGTTTGGTGTGCTTGCCTGGTTTCCTTAGAAACCTTTCTGAGTGATTTCCTGTAAAGGGAATTATCATCCCACATTTAGGAAGGTACAGTTACAACTGAATAATGTTTTGACAGAATTATCAAAATTAAATTGCACACCTTACTTTAACACCACATCTGAATTAGCCTAATTTATAGTTTCAAATACTAAATGCCTTCAATTTTGAGCCACAAATCAATGTCCATCATGTTTAGAAAGTCATCAGATGAAGAAGGGCCATGGCTAATCTAAGCACTGAAGCATTATATGCAGTAATTTGATTTTGTAATTCTGATTGTTTTACAGTCTTTTTTAAGTGGCAAACCGGACATTTGCATCAGACTCAGGAAATGTTATTATATCATGTGTAAATTTTGCTAACAGCCTTTATTTTAGTAGCATGCAATGTGCCAAAGGTTATGCTGTGTTAGAGTTTGGTCTGCAGTGCAGTGTCAAGAATTACTTGGGGATGTTAAGGCTTTGATTCTGATTCATAATTGACGAATTCACTTGCACTGACTGGTGGTAGTTTGAGGCTTCAAATACCATGGGCCTTGCAAGGAATATGGACATGAAATGGAACCACTTGCTCGGGAAGATCTGTAGGAGATTTATACATGTTGCTTTATTCCTGCTGCTGCACCTCTGTATACAGAAATGCAGGTGCCTTGTGCTACTGTTGTATGGACATCTGGTATTGCAGGACTGGCCACAGCTGATGGTTCTTAGTTTGCTTGCTAAATTGTGAATAACATTTCAAAAAGCCTGAGATACACACTTATTATTAAATATATGATACATGATATGTATTAAGATAAACAGTATCTTATTATCAATATTACATAAAGATGTCATGTATAATAAGTTGCAATTGCCCACAGCCTTGAACTCTTCACTCAAAATAATCCGATACATTGTGAATCTTTCAAAATTAGCAATGATCTCGAAGGTACTGCATTCCACAAGACTGTAGTGTAGACATTATTTATCCAGGTATTATTAACAGTATATAATGAAAAGCAAATTTCTTAGATTTTCTGCTGCAGATTAAATAAGCTGAAGTTTTCTTGTTTCATATAAAATCTGAAAGTATCGGTCCTATTAGCGTATAATCATTGCCTTTTATTTTTTTCTCTTCCATATTCTATTTGTACAGAAAATAAGCTAGTGATGCAGTTTCATGTATACACACTGGGGAGGCTGACGCTTGCTTTGGTAGTGTGTGCCCCTTGTGGTCAAAGTATATGAGATTAAAATACAGTGGTTCATTGCATCCTTCCTTGCTTATGATGTCATTTTTTTTCTGTTACTTATCAAACTGTTGCTTTGAAATTTTGTGAATATGCTACTGAAACCCAGGATTCCCAGTTCTGTTTAAATTAGGGTTAATTGCAGGATATTATACACATGAATGTAAAATATACAAACCTATCTTTTTAGAAAGCCGTATATCGTAACAGTCTCACCCCCTCAAGTTTGACAGCGCATGAGGAATTCTTTAAGAGTTGAGAGCAAGTTGGATTGTAATTTTGAAGTAAGAAAAATGGATTTGGTCTTGAGTAAAAGGTAAAGCTTCCACTGAAGACAAGTTACATTCATGTATACGTATTATGATATATTAAAAATGGGTACAGGTAAAACCTTTCTAGTTAAATACTTAACTTCACAGTTAGTAGTAAGCTGTTGCAGTGAGGTCATATGGTTAATTAGTTCTCTTGGCTTTCGTTTGGTGCAGTATAAAATCCCCAAGTTAAAAGCTAGAGCTGCTGGGCAATTAAACTTACATGGATGTAGCTTTTTCTTAGTCACCGATCCCTTTGCTACTGTTAGCTTTTAAAAACTAAATAGTGCTTTAGAAAAGTGTATATGAATACGGGAAAAAAATTCTTACTACATTTGTAATATACTGGATGACATAGACCTATTATAAAATAAATTAATATTCTGCCATATTGCTATTGATTTGTATTTGTGAGCATAAGGCAAATCATATGGTCAAAAATAGCTGAGCAGTATCCCTTAGAATTCTGATATTTCAAACAGGGACAGGATTTAAACAGATTGTTTTTAAAGGCTTTGTAAGAGAAGTTGTTTTGATTTTGCTCAGATAAAATCAGAGAACTCCTATACAAACCATATCTCCCTTTCAGGTGAGACTAAAATCGCAGGCCACTAGCAGCTCTGTCTCCATAAAGATAACTGAACTCATGCCAGATGGGATTATTGAACCAAAACTGGGAATTTTGGAGAGTTCTTGGTGTTCCTCTGGGAGATACCCTCTTTGTGATGATCTGAGTTGAGGAAGTATCACACGTGGTACCATTTTGATGCATCCCTCTGGTAGTATGTACATTCAGAAACATTTTTGCACTTAATGATATCTAATGCATAATAGTCTATAAAATATGCAAACATAAAGAGATGTTGCAAAGTGTATAGAATATTTTATAAAGCATATTTTTAAAAATCTGAAAATTAATGCTACTGCTTTTTTTTCCCTTTCACCAAGTGGAAAGTTTCTCAGACACATTTCTTTTAAGAAATCCTGTTTTAAGGGCAGAGATATAGCTCCCATAAAATGTTAAATCTCTACAATACTGAATATTTTGATGTTTGCAACACACAATAGGAAATTCATGATTTCAATTCGTGAATATAAAGCTTTTATTAACATTTTCTAGATATTGTCTAAAGAACTAACATATAGCTCAGTGTTTTGCTGAGTAACATGTAGATTCCTGTCCTTTATTTAACATATCTAATGTATAGTTTACTAGAAGTAATAGTAAAGTGCTTTTTCACGATAAAATAGGCAAATGCAATGCAATTAGTCATGTTCTGTTGTATGTTGCTTTGCTATTGTGAACTGTGTACTGGTCTGAGCTGTAACAGCTAGAACATTTCTAACTAATAATTAGCAACATCTTACATATGATGCACATCCATAAAGAAGATTCCACTGTCTTTATACCACAATTGTAGTAACTGTAGCAACAGATGTCCTCTTTCTGAGGAAATTTCATGCAGTTGATGAACCTTGACCATTAGTTCTTTTACAGCATAACATGCAAGAACTAATGTCTCGCTAGAAATATACCCTCTCTTGTTATTCTGTAAACTGAGAGGTATAATATACCCTAGTTGTAAGCGTTTGTGGTGAAGACAAGAAGAGATTTGTTTATTACTGAAAGGAATCAGAAAAAGTGCAATGGAGACTTTAATACCCTGTATGTCCAAAGAAGTGGTTAAACAGGCTAAATACTGGTATGACTATCTATCCATTGGTTATATATGTGAGTCTGTAACTCCCTTATTCAAAGTAAGGTGAATCAGAACGCATAATGCCTTCTAGTCTCTCTCAACTTTTTATTTCAAAAATTCTAAAAAGATTAATATGAAGTTTATCCTTACCAAATATTTAATATTCATATTCTTCAGTTATATTAGAAAAGATTATAGTATTTTTAATTCATCCCCAAAGTGATGTTTGAAATTTTAAAACACCAACAAAAAGAAAATGTTATAATTCATGATTCAAAATGTTTAATTTAATTTTCAAAGTGATTTTTAACATTTTCTAAGTTAAATTGTAATTTTTTTTCTGATGTAAACTGAAGTATTTGAAACAAGTTGCAGAAAAATGAAAATGTGTTTCATTTAAAATCCATAAACACACAATTACAGTTTTTCTCAGGATATTGTTAAATTGAATTCATGACATGAATTTGAGAAAAGTTTCTTAAATGCTTTAGAAAGTCTAGATCTTCTCTTTTTCTTTTTGAGGAAAAAAACCAGCTAGTACTTGCAAAATTTGTGTTGTCTTAAGAACTATAGTGAGTGCATGCATAAGAACCAAATAGGCAAACATAGAATGTTAGTGAAGAATCTTTTCCTATTTTTGTATTTCTGCAGCAATAGTTTTCAGTGTTTTGCTGCATTGGTCTGTCCCAGGTCCTGTTATACAGTGGTGGAAAACTAATAAATTAATTTCAACAGTAGGTCAGTAAGCTTTACTGCAGATAGCCACTGATAACCAACAATAACCACCTTTGCACTTTCACAGAATCACTGAATGGTAGGAGTTGGAAGGGTTGGAGACTTTCTACAAGAGATCTTTAACTAGAAAATCATGTGTGGAAAAATTGCCATACGTCATCTCTATTAAAACTGTTTTCATTTGCATCATTGGCTATATTTGATTAGCGTAGCCCAAGTTCTGTTTAACCTCGTACAGTGCTTGAAAGGGAGACCTGGATGTCAGGTTAGTTAACCAGTCACTCTTCATTGCTCATCCCTTAAGTGTTTATCTGGCCTGAGAGCTGATGTCTTCCCAGAGCACTGTCACGTTAGGCCACGTTAGGCTGCATTGCTATCCATTGACCTGCTTCTACTCATATCATACCATTAACAACAGTTGTTTCAGAGATGCTTGCATTGTAGCACACAAGCACCTTATGTATTTCAACCTATTCAATCCCAGTTATGTTTAGTTCATTTTTTCTAGCATATAGGAATAATGCTTACAAAGACTGAAAGGAAAAGAAAAATGGCCAGCTTTGTGAGCAAAGATCAGCTCTTAGCCAAAGTGTACATCATTTTCATAGAATTGTGAATCACAGAATGATTTGGGTTGGGAGATAAACTGGTGCAACCCTCCTGCCATGGGCAAGGATGCCTTCCACTAGATCAGGTTGCTCAAAGCCCTGTCCGACCTGACTTTGAACACTTTCAGAGACAAGGCATCCACAACTTCTCTGGGCAACCTTCTCCAAATTTTCAGTCTGTCAGATCACTTTTGATGGGTTCTGTCACAGCTAGAATTTTTTTTTGTGCATTTTGTTTAAGTACTTTTTGCCAACAACTCTAGGTGGAGTGGAAGGGATATTTCACGTACATGTGAAATCATTACTGCTAATGAAGATGACTGCTCCTATCAAGACCCATAGACAGATACCAACAATTTGGAACATAAACAAGGGAAGAACATGGCTTTTTTTATAATTACTGATAAATAAACTAAAAAAAAAGACAGAAAAAGTTATTTTTAAAGTGCTGCCAGCTGTTTAAGATTAAATGGAAATTTCTCCAAATAAGAGATGACATGAAATGGTAATTCAAATGCCATTTTTGTTTAATCAGATGCGTTAAGGCCTTTATCACCTGCTGAGTGCCTGGAAGTACGAATTAACATTGGAGTGACTGGCTTCACACTGCTACATAGTAGGTTTGCACAGCACGACTGAGTGGTTACCTGAACTACTGGCTGATCTGTTTTTCAAATAAGTTTAAAATTTTGAGGAAAAAAGTTTCTTTTTGTCTTTGCTTTTCATAGAAGAAATTATTTTTTACCTAATGCTTCCCAAAAATTATGAAATTCTCCAAATACAGAACTTTAAACGAGTATTATTGGAGTCAATATCCTGAAGGAAGGAACATAATTTAGGAACTTAAATCCAGAAGGAGTCTATAAACCCACAATGCATTTATATTTGTTGAAACTACCAGAAATCATTATTCTGTGGAAACTGTTTCTTCTCAAAGCTGTTCATTTGTAAGACCTATACAGTTGGTGGAACAAAGGCAAAAAGGCACAAAGTAAATCTATTTGTAATTCGATTACACTGGGCCAAGGTAGTGTTCCCATTGTGGCATCCTGACAGGTTAAGTTCAAGGTATAAGTGCTGAGGCGTTAGCTGATCTTGGCTGATCTCAGTCACGTTGGATTTACAGTTTTTTACTTCAGCAGTTAGGGTTGAGCCCTGGTAAACACAAAGCTTGCTTGCCTGTCTTTCCGGTGACTTGTCTGTTGGTTGTAAAAAAGTAGCATTCAATCTTATTAAAAGCTTGGATAACTGATTTGAAAAGCCTCTAAAGAAGACCATGTACAAGAAATAAAATAAATACACATTTACATTGTTCATTAGTTTCCAACAATAATATCACAGTCTTTGCTAATAAATAAATAAGGAAAGAAGCATCTAAAATGAAGCAGAACATTTAAAGAAAATGTTTTTCATTTGTATAGTGAATTTAATTTTAGGAATTCAAGAAAGAACTCTTTTCAAATGATTATTTAGATTGAGCAAACCCTGGGAACAGAGGCAGATAGTGTAAGATAAATATTGTAGGTATTGTATTTAGTAGATAAATGTTTTGATGATGTATATTTTTTATTACAGTCCATATTAAAAAGCATTAGCAGAATTTAACAGTTCATACATTTTATGTATAAGGACAGTCATGGAGCTGAAGAATAATAAATGTTGAGAGAAGAGTGTTCACTACAGCAAAATATCTCAGCAACCAAGATGCTATCAGTAACACAGTGAAGTAAGAAACCGTTGTGGTGATGTATAGAAGAAACTAAAAATTTGTTGAGGGTACAAAGGGATACTTATCTCTCAGATCCAAACTGCCCTTGTACTCATCACAACTGAAGAAATAAAAGCTCATCAGGATACAAGCGACAAGAATGTAATTTTAATAAGGAAATATTCTATGGAGGGAAGAATGAAAATAGTACTTTACTGAAACTGAAAAACAAAGTAGTTGTCATGCAACACAATAGACATGGGTTCAATTTCTTATTTTATATTATTTGATCTTGAAGCCAAGTACGGCCCAGCTCAACTGAGTACCACAGGGTACTTTCTGGATTGACTGTAGATTATTCTATATTTCTGTTTTTGAAGCCGCTCCAGCTTCTGTAAATAAACAGCTGATGTTGTGGGAAATTGAACCTGAGTCTGCTCTTCCTGAGGTGAGTAAATTTATCACTAAGTAGAATCCATATCTCTTATGTAGCTTCTCAGTTTCTTTGGGAAATATTTTTTGTGGGGGCTACCACCTACTGAAGCCTATGCTGGTTTTACTACTGTTGCAAAAGAATGTAGCATGAGCTACAATTACACCTTCATTTTGGTAACCAACATACTATATTGCCTTCATTGCTGTAGTAACTTGGTGCCTCCTACTCGTAACGTATTTATCCTCACAGTACTCCTGTGATGTTAAGCAGATGGTAAAGTGAGTCACTAGGTACAGAGCTTGACTCCTCAAAAGACTGTGATGAAACCAGTCCTGGATTTCCTTCATCTTTCTGCTAGACCCCTCATACTGTTCTGGGAACCATGAGAGTCTCCCCCCAGAATCTGATGGGAATCCCCATCAGGTTCTCCTCCTTTTCCTACACCCTCAGGGAAGAAGGAAAAGAGGTCCTGTGCTAGCCCTTGTCTTAGGTAAACATCCAAAAGTGGTGGTTCAGACTTGGCAAAGCTGAGCAATATTATGGGGTTCTCAAATTATGGTGACTGTGAGACTGTCAAAGACAATCTCGAGGCAGATAAGAAGCGCAGCTTTCCTGTGTTTCCTCTGACTCTAGCACACATTGGCTCCTACTGAGTTCAGCCAGCAGATGATTAATTTCAGTTTATTGATTCTACTAGCAACTGCTAAAAGTGTCACTTCTTGGATATGCTGGCTGGATTTATAAGGACACTGGAGCTGTGGGTGATGTTTTACACCATTCCTGTGTAGTCTTTTGCACAAGGTAACTGTCTGGCAGCATTTCTGTGAAATGCGGAGGATATGACTGAATGAGGCAGCCTCTTTTCTGGGAATCTTCTCATTCTCCTTGAGTGAGACACTGTTGTTTCTTTCAAAAGTATGTTGTCTCTGTCATGCCACTGGCGGCCTTTTTGGCAGAGGAGGTGATGGTACCTCACTTAACATGCTTAAGTGATTTTGAACTTTCACATTATTAAAGATGTATTCCATTAGTCATCTAGCCTGGCAGTCACATGTAAATATGTGTAAAACGTAAATGCATCAGCATGACATAGGAAGGAGTCCCAGAAAAACCCTGACCTGTGGTATTTATTGCTAATCTGGCACAACAGGAGCAGAATACATGTTTTTAAAGCATGTCAGGTGCTACCTCTCCCAACAGCCCTGAGATTCTGATATGTTTTTCTTTTCTCACTGTCTTCTGTCTTATCCTTGGCTCAGTTTTCCTGTTATATTCTCAGGGGAAATAATTTAATTATAGAACCTTTTTTTTACTGTAGATGGAAAAATTTTTTTCAATTAAATATGTTTAGTTTAGGTCTTAGTTTTGTTTTCTTCTTCTACATTTGTAGGGAAGTGAAAAGTTCAGAGAATATGCTAGTTTCAATATTTTTGGTATGAATGACGACTGATATTTAGCCTGCTTCTAATGATCAAAAGATTTTCAAGGGAAATATTGGTTCATGCTAAGAGTTGCAAAGTTAAAAAAAAAAACATTTTTCATGTCAGAAATCTAAAAATGAAGGAAGAAATTTGAGGATATCTGTTAGGATAAATTATCAAAGCGTTTTACTTCACTTGATTTTGTTTTGTTTTATTTGGATTCATGAAAATCCCTGGTTTTGATGCATCATCTGATTCAGAGTGGAAAGTTTAATTGAAGTCTTGAAGATTTTATGAGTAAAAAGCCCATTTTCTTCCATTATTTATTTCACAATCTATCCAATAATTTCTGAGTGTAAATTATAGCTTTGATGCATATTAATCGCCAGAACTTTAAAGAGGTTTCTCCTGAAAAAGTAAAGTTGCAGCTGATACTGTGATAGAGAAGATGTTTATAACTTTTGTATGGAAAGCTTGTCAAAGAAACAGAAAGGAGGGAACAAGACAGGGTAGTTAAGCAAAGCCTTGTTTGAATTTTACAGAAAAATATTATTAAAAAAATTTGAAATGCCAAGATTTTGAAAATAATGTTTCTCTATTTTGCATTCAAACTTCCATTTCTAAAGAGTTTCACCTAAATAAGCAACTTTAAGCAACAAAAGTTGATATAGGCTTATTAAAGAATTCTCAGAATACTTTCACATATTCTTTTTATTCTTTTCCGTAATATGGTATTTTATTTTGTGTTTGTGAAATTACTGAGAGCTAGAATCAAACGTTTTTGTTAACGTACCAAATTAGTAGGAGATGGAGAATTTATTAGGCAGAGTGACAAATTCACATGACCAAGGTTATCTTTGAACCTCCTACCATCCTTACAATTCAGCAACAGTTTAGAAAGTAATACCGAAGGAATAAGAGGGAAAATTTACCAGAATCCCTTCTACCTATAACATCTTTGTCTGTGCTACTCCATAACATTTCATTTTCCCTGTAAATGTCTTCTTCTTCTGCATCCTTTACTGTCCACACCTGTTTTTTAAGGCTACATTCGTCATCTAAGAGTATGGAAAATACCAAAGGCTGCTAGTTTCCTGTGAATTTATTTTCAAGTGCTGACATATTAGAGGGTTGCAGAATATCTGTATGTGAATTAATACATGTTAAAGTGTTATTGCTTTGCATGCTGAGTTTCCTAGTCTCCTCTGCAGTTTACAAGCTTAAGTTTCTTTTTATTTTTGAAGTCCCAGGGCAGTTGCAGTGGTGGGAATACGTAACAGTCTGCTTGGGAAGAAGTCACTACCTGTAGTATGGAAGAGAGATTTTGGGCCTGAAGAAAAGCTGAGGAGGAGCTCTTTTTCAGGGAGTGCAGTGATAGCAAAAGTGGTAATGGTTTTAAGCTGAAAGAGGGTAGGTTTAGAAATTTTTTACTGTGAGGGTGGTGAGGCACTGGAACAGGTTGTCCAGAGAAGTCATGAATGCCCCGCGCCTGGAGGTGTTCAAGACCAGGTTGGATGAGGCTATGAGAAACCTGATCTAGTGGAGTGTGTCTCTGCCCATGGCAGGGTTTTGGAACTGCATGATCTTTAAGGTTGCTTCCAACCCAAACCATTCTATGATTCTGGATGCTATGATACAGCTTTGAGTCCAGGAGCTGAGAGCTCTGCTTTCTGAGGAAGGCAGCTTGGGAAAAGTGCAGCTCCTGGCCCTTTGGGAGGTCCACATAAGCAGGAACCAGGCTCCACTGGGAAATTTATTTAAGAGTACATCAATAAGGCGACTGGCAATTAACATAATCTTTGAGAAATAAACCTGCAGTTCAGCAAACTGTTCTAGCTGGGTTGCTGACATCTATCCTAGGGAATCTGCATTGAAGTATCAAGTGTATGATGCAATAGTGCAAAACAGATTACATTTAAAACGAATGAAGGAAAGGATATCAAAATGCCAAGAAATGTGAAGCTTGGTAGCAAAATAATCACAGGAGATGAGCTGAATTATCGCTGGTAAGATAACAAGCATGGTGTTCAGTCTTCAAGTAACTGAAAGATTGCTACAGAAAAAAAGGAGTACCCAGTTCTCCATGGCCACTGGAGATTAAGCAAGAGTTGGTGTAGGAACAGTTACTCTAGCTTTTGGATGGGTCTTTTGGCCAGATAATTCTCATATCCCTTTCCACCATACATTTGGTGAGTCTGTGAATTCAGATTATACTATCAAAAGGAAGAACTGCCAAAAAGTGAGGCGTTTGGTATTGTAAAGCTTTTGCTGTGTTGAGAGACATATCACAGATTAAAACTGAAAAGAACAAAAGTCAAGATGTAGAAGCCTGTTCTTAAGGCAGGTCACTAACATTGGGTGTGAGCTAGGTGGCAAGCAGCTCCATACTTTCTCACCAAGGAAGATCTGACGATGGTTTTCTGGTTTCTGATGGTGATGTAGGACTGAAATTGCATTTTAGGGAAAAAATCCTTGAAATTATTTGCTTCAGCTGCTCTCTTAAATCTACAATCTGAAAATAAAGGGAATACTGAATATTGTAAAGGGTCCAAGCATAACAAAATCAAATGATATCTTGAGAGTCTTAGATTCTGGGGAAACTAATTCTTGTGCTATAGGAGGAAAACAATGAAAATAAACTTGCATTGTTTTTATTATTTTGCATGCAAAGAAAGATGTGTTGCAGGCTCTGTTCAGGAGCTTCAATGAGATATAACTTTATTCCAAGAGATCTTACCATCTAAATTTTAAAAATGACATGATGAATGAGGATGACGTAGTAAGAAAGATGCTGGGGTAAAAAGGGACAAAGAGCACAGTGATGAAATGATACAGGGCTCAGGTTAGGCATAAGAATGAATTACATAAGATAATAAATACAATGGTGGACATGTTGTTTTGCCTGCTCTGGTCAATAAATAATTTCAGTAATGTTGTGAATATCATCCATTTTTATATACCACCCCAAGAGAGACCAAAGACCCAAGATCTGTCACCACCTGACTTCTTTCTCAGCCCCTCCTCACCCAAGTGCATAGCATCTGTTTCCTTTGCCCAGTGCCCTCCTGACTTTATCAGGCTGTTTGTGTCCTTTCTCATCACTGCTGCAGAACCAGAAGCCCAGCTCTGCTGAAGAGGATGGGCATTGCGCCATGGGTTTCAGCAAAGCCAGAATTTTGCTTGAGCTAGGAGCAGAGTTTTGCCACGTTTGGCAGGCAAGCTCTGCTCATTCCTTTCGCCAGAGCTGCAGAGAGGGAAGCATCTGGAAACAGACCCCAAGCTTCCACCTTCCCCATGCTGTGTGGCACTCACTCTTCTAGCTGTGGGGTTGTAGTGGGTACAACTGGGGCACAAAAATAGTACAGAGGTGGGTTTAGAATGAAAACTTGTGTAGATAAACAGATAGTTTTTGTCCAGAGGAATAATAATGATTTCTGGTATTAGAAATTGTTACAAAAGCTACTGGTAATGGGTGTGAACAGCTATCAGGCACCAAAATTGCTAAAGGGAAAAAGATAAGTCAGCAAGACAAAACTAAGAATTGAAACACACTCTCTGAATACACTAGGATATCTCATGGTCAACCCAGAAGCATTTAGTTTGATTTTCCCACATAACGTAGCAGATTCTGCATTGTCATTCTTGACTGTGATATTCACGTCAGGGAACATGACATTAAAAAATAACATAATTTATTTTCTTGAACTGCTTACAATCTTCCTTCTGCTTATTATTAGGAATACAAATGTGTGCTTCATGTTTTAAATTAAAAATGACAGGCTTATTAATCATTGAGAAACTCTACAAAATGATTCATTTTGAAATATTAATATTGCAAACTTTTTCCCAGTAGTATGTAAAGCAAACATTTCACTATGACATTTTGTTACCAGATTTGGAGTTGTGATTATGAGGTTATGTGCTTTTTTAACAAACTAGTAATTCTCTTTTGATTACTGCTAGTTTTAGACTTTATATTGCAATTAAATATAAACTAAGAGAGGCTCCTGGTGTTTTATCAGAATATCAAAACCACATGTAACAATTTTTTATTAAAAATGTGTTTATTTGAGAACTTAAAATATTGCTTCTATGTCAAATTTGAGTAGACTACTTTGATTTACAACAATTATTTAGAAATGAGCATTCACTGTTTTATAAAAAAACTTGAGCTTTATGCCTTTGTAGTATTGAAGACAAAAATTAGGTACACTAAGTATTTCATAAATCTAAGCTATCATCTTATGGATATGATTGTGAAATAGTGACTTTTATTTAGAAATCTTTTTACTATAAAAATTTTCTTTCAACTGCAAGGAGTGTATACAACTAGTGACAGTTAGAAGTCATGAGATGCTACACACCCTAAAATTGTTCCTGCATGGAGTTAACTTTCACATTCATGTATTTATCCAGCTTTTCTCATATTTAAAAGCACACCACCTCCTCTGCTTTTAATGTAGAGCAGGTGTGATTGATATTTGAGTTGTACGGTATAAATGTGAGTGACATTACTCTTTGTGCTTGCACACGCCAAGTGCTGTTTTTAAGAAAAACTGTAGATTGAAAATTCATATAGGTTGGAAAATATGGTATATTAATACCGCCCTAAATGTTTTAATTTTTATGGCATAAAAGCAGCAATGTATAAAGTTCTCAAGCTTAGCTCTGATCGCTTATCATTTTTAAACAAGATTTACTTAACATACTTAACCCTATACTTATTTCAAGGAAAATCACCTACTCCTTATGATGGAACAGTTTTCTTCTGAATTTCTCATAGACATTGTTTGAACTGAACATTTTTAATATACCCTGCTAATGTTTGGAACAAGACTTTTAAAATCAGTGTAATCTGTCAGTTAAACAGATTTGTTTTTAAATTGACAGGAAATTTATTCTATATTGGAAGAATAAATTCTCTAATTTCTGGAAAGATGCTGTAACTAAAATGTCTTAATTCCCTCTCAAAGTTGTAAAGTATAACTCTGACTTTCCTCTAAAACTTTACTAATCACTTCCATAATGCCACAGAAATTCTTACTTTCTGTTAGAGATAACTGTTTTATGAGTTAGGAAGTCAGTTTTGTTTAGAAGTGTTTGAAAAATTAAGCTAGTCAAGTTCTGATGGTTTTTTTCCTCCACAGTTGAAACTGTATTTTAAATAGGCTTGCAAAATATATTTAAACAGCTTTTGTCTGAAAGTGAGAAATACCTGTGAAGCTATATATAGCTGTGGAAGACACAAAGATACAATCTTTTCAAAACAGAAAGTAGGAAGATAAATCTTCTCAGGAAGTATTAAGTAAACAAAATTATATTTGAAATCCCCAGCTGTAAAATCACTGGTTTTTACTGCCTACCACAGGAAAAAAAGCAATAAATGTGAGACACCTGTGCCAACAGAGAGTGATTTTCTTGATCAGTAGACCAACATTTCCCTCCTTTTTCGTTCCACCTGCTGTTCAGCTAAAGATGGGATGGGGAGAAAATATTCCAATAAATGAGACAGAAAGGGAGCATTATTTGTAAAATATTTTAAAACACCAGTATTTGTAAAATATTTAAAAACACATATGTTAGATTTGTTTTTCCCCTCTGTCCTCATCTTATATATATATATTACCATCTAAAAATCCCTTCTTGATTTCTGTGAATGAAAGCAGGAAAATGTTGGTACAGTATCCTCCTCGGGATAGCAAAATGTTTAGTTTATTAGCCTGGGACCTGTAGGTGATAAGGAAAGTACTGTGTTTCTGGGAATGTTGGTCCCTCTCAGTCTTTCAGGAGCTTGGGTCAGCTGACTTGAGCGTCTCTTCTTCTCACTCTGGACTTTGACTGAAAGTATATTTTGTGATTCACAGTCCGGTGCTCACTGGCCCCCAGGGAGTTAACAAGCTCCCCAAGCATGACGATACTTGAAACTGCTCATTTTTATTTTATTTTGTCCTTAGTTTGCAAGCACCAAAAACTCTACAGAAGCAGCTCAGCCTTTGATAAATTTAGAAAGCAATAGAGACATGCAGTCATACATAGTATCCTTTTACATTAGTCCCTTACATTAGTCCCTTTGAAGTCAAACTGATGAGCAAGACTGGCAAACTGGTAAAAACAGGTGAGGAGAAGGGTGACATATGCAACAACTATTTTGCCTCAGTCTTCACTGGCAGTCTCTCTTCCCACACCTCTTGAGTGGATAGACCTCGAGGCAGGGATTTGGGGAGAAAAGTTCCTCCCACTACAAGAGAAGGTCAGGTTCATGACCACCTGAGGAACATGAACATACTTATGTCTATGGAACTTGATGAGATGCATCCCAGAGACCTGAGGGAACTAGCTGATGTAGTTGCCAACCCACTCTCTGTGATATGTGAAAAGTCATGGCAGTCAGTGACTACATAACCAGACAAGGTAAGAGCTATGGATTTTGTTTATCTAGATTTCTGTAAGATCTTTTCCAGGGTCCCCCACAACATCCTTCTCTCTAAATTGGAGAGATATGGACTTGATGGGTGAACTGTTTGGTGGATCAGGAGTTGGCTAGATGGTCACATCCAGAGAGTAGTGATCAACGGCTCCATGTCCCAATGGACATCACTGACTAGTGGTGTCCCTCAGGGGTCCATACTGGGACCAGTGCTGTTTAATATTTTCATCAATGACATAGACAACATGATTGAGTGCACCCCAAGCAAGTTTGCGGATGGCCCCAAGCTAAGTGGTGCGATTGATACACCTGAGGGACAGGAAGCCATCCAGCAGGACCTGGACAAGGTTGAGAAGTGGACCTGTGTGAATCTCATGCCCAAGTGCAAGATCCAGCACCTGGGTTGGGGCAACTTCTGCTATCAATACAGGATAAAGGGGTTGAGAGCAGCCCTGCAGAGGAGGACTTGGGGGTACTGGTGGATGAAAGGCTGGACATGACCCAGCAATGTCCGGTCGTGGCCCAGAAGACCACCCGTATCGTGGACTGCATCAACTATAAGAGGCTAGAGTTAGCCTAGGTATAAGGAAGACGTTTTTTACGATGAGGGTGGTGAAACACAGGAACAGGTTGCCCAGAGAGGAGGAAGATGCCCTATCCCTTGGAGCATTCAATGTCAGGTCGGATGGGACTCTGAGCAACCTGACCTATTTGAAGATGTCCTTGCTCCCTGCTAAGGGGTTGGACTAGATGACCTTAAATGGTCATGAATCTTCCATTTTAGTCAAGATAAACCCCATTCTACGTGGCTGTAACATCTTTCAATCTGTTGTGTCTACTTCTAAAAGCCTTCTCTACTCCATCTAATGACTTCCTTGTTTTCACTTTTCAGTCTAGGGACCACCAGAAAGTTTTAGTCCTCTACTTATGTATAGCAGTTGTTTAACAATTATTTTGTAGTTATTGAGACAGTTTACTAATTTTTGGGCTGGAAGAAGAGATGAAACAGCACCAAATGATTTGTTAGAAATGCTTGTTTGGCTAAGCAGGAATAGAATGGAAATAATTGTTGAAGATTGGGAAGATTTGAGAGAAGAATAAGTAGGGTAGAGCTGTAGTTGAATAATTGGAATTTTTCTTGATATATTTCTTCAGAAGCCCATTCTACTTGTTGCAGCTTGACATGTATATCACTTATTTATCTGGTCTGTGCCTTTTTAGACCATTTTTCTTTTTAGGTGTCTTTAAATGTGGATCCATGTAGCTCAGTCTTAACACACAAATAGGCACATGGATTGTATACAGGGATAAGTTAATTTCCCTTGAGTTATCCAAATCGTGGATGACTTTGAGTGTATAATTCAGATTGCTTTGATTAAAATTGGTTTTAGTTACTTGTTTTCCACTTCTGTGGCTGAATTAGTTCAGACAAAAAATACAGTGAAAGCGCAGAAGTAATCACTCTGGCACTGTGAGTTTGGTTAGTATTGAAAGCAACTTGGAGGTCTGCATTTCATTGTCTTTTCTCTCAGATTGCTTGAATCTGGATGGGAAAAAACACTGAACTGGATTTTGAGTGTGTGACCCAATGGTCTACCAGAGAGAGCTGTTCTTAAAGTAAAGTTAACATCAGAAGTACACCGACTTGGAAATTTAAGTATGAGCTGCCAGTTCCTGAGGTAAGCTGAAATAAGGTAGCACTGGATAAGAAAGTTTAGAGTTGGAGATAATAATTATGGCAAGATGGCAAAGAGAAATTTGCAGTCGTATTTATTTCCTTGAGTTCTGTTTGGGGGTACACTGCAGTTTACCTAGGCTGAAATCTGAAGTTGTCAGTTCCATAGAAGATGCTTCCCAAAGGTTGCAAAAACATTCCTGCTTCTGTTCCGACTTTGAATAACTTATTGCTTCCTTCCAAGTTGAAATACATTTGTCTGTAAGTTGCAATACGCTCTGTTCTTGAAAAGGCTTTTAAAAGTGGAACAGTCACTAGTAGTGACGTACGTTTCCCCATGTAAACCTTGAACAATGCATATTAAGGTATTTTGAGATACTATTAGACAGAGTGTCAAATGTATTTTTTGTTACACGCAAGCTATTAAAGCAGAACTCACATTTATCCTAAGTGACTGCTGTAAAATAAGACAATGTAATTCCTGAATTAGTTCATTAAATTATGTACTCTTTTTACAGAGGTAGGGCTGTGGATGTAAATGTATCTTAGCATTTGCAATCTTTTGCTGATATTATTTATTCCAAAATATTCTCTTTGTTTGAAATATTTTTCAATTTGCTCATTCTTCTTGGTAGAGTCATTATCTTTTGACAAATATTCAGCAAAACAAGGCATATGTACCCATCATTTGATTAATTTTTACTTATAAATCCAGAAACAGTCTGGAGTTGAGTTTCTTTTTGTTACCTTGGAAACAAATGGAGGCTTGACTTCAAGTAGCTCTACACTTGAAATAAAGGGTGGAGCTTTGATGTTGCAGTTGTTATTATGATGCTGAAGGGAAAGGCAATTCATGTAGAGATTCTGTGTTATTGTATTTACAAGAACATGGAGTCTAGCTAATATGATAGAAACCAGATAGTTTCATGTAATGGGATGAAAGGGAAAAGGGAAAACGGGAGTTGCACCGAGTCAGCAGCCTTCAGCTTCTGAAGCTGGGTCAAGTATTCTGCAAAGATGACTAGTCAAAACAGGATAATTGTTGTTGTCAATTTATTTATCTTCAAAATATGGAAGGAAACTCTGCATTTTTCATTGCCAGTAGTTTCCAACATTGACTGTATAAATGTGTACCATTTTCACTTACGGTAATAATTTATTTACGGTTTCCAATCAGTTGATGGACTTATTTAAGTAAGGTTTTATGTGTTTCAGGGAATATCTAGCATATCATTTTTTGTTCCCTCTAAGACAAGCTTTCCAATGAGAATTTGACCAACAATCCCTCTCTAATAAGTCATTTGGATAAAAAGATATTTTGAATTATAGTTTGGATAATGAAGATATCAACATGAAGTACATTTAGGATTTTGTAGTTCAGTTTCTACTGTTATCTTTTGCTTATGTTATTGATATGTTCCTGTCAAGACAATTTCAAAGTAGAAAAAATTAAGTTCTGAAATATTACTACTTGGCTGAATTTTTGCACAATAGAATGTGATAAAGGGCCACTGGGATTTACAGGAATTTGAATTAATCCTCTCTATACTCTGGCTGTGGTGAGACCTATTAATATGCCTATTTTACAGTGAATGTAATTAGGCTTTCGTTCCATAATTGTTAATACCTGATCTGTGTGCTACTAGGTGACCCAGGAGTGCTAATTTGTTCTGGATGAGGAATGGACACATCTGGATTTCTGGCAAATTAACCAGAGTGCACACACAGAGCTTATGTTGGCCTCGTTTATGCTGGTTTTATATAGGCAGCAGTGGACAAAAAATGTTTGAGCAGTCCTCAGGCTTGCCAGTGTAAAGATAATTTGTCAAAAAAACCCTTTGAACTAGCAACTAGCATTTGCACAATGAATGGTTTGCATCATGAATTTATGACGTTTTTGATCTGACAAGGTGTTTCAAAGCGGAGTCACTTTAGTATCGAATTTCTTACTTAGGCATAGTTTTTGGCAACTAGTTTATCTTTTGAAACAGTTTTGTAGGAATAGGACTAGGGAAGACTAATATCCCAATTCAGCGTTCTGTCTCTAAACATTTGTTCACCGAGGCCTGTAAGCATGTGCTCAATACTGAGCATGTGGATAGGGCTTAAACAAATGTGATTCTGAGCCAAAAAGTACAAATTTGCTCCCAGCTGTGTGATTGATGAAAAGTAATTGATTGGATCATTTTGGATGGATTTTTCTGTTATTATCCTTTTTCCTAAACTTTCTGATGACCTTCTTTGATTTTATTAAGAGCAATCAAATTAAATTTAGTATGTTCTTGGTATAATGCATACGAGATCATAGACTGTTTTCCCCCAAAATTTTTAATCAATGTAAAAAGTGCGTGTTATCAGGAAAGACACTGAATGGGGGGGAAAGCACAGTAAGATAAACAGTAGTAATATTTGAATAGACTTAATCCAGACTGCAATTATTAGATACACTACAAAAATATTTGGTTTTGTTGCTAATAGCACCGTAGATTACTCTTTTTTATTAACTTTAATTGAAATCTCTTGCTCTGATCCTACAAACCCTTACTCGTGAAAGTATTTTGCATTTGATTATTGTTTATATATGAATAGTATCAGGCTGCTCACAGGGATTTACAAAATCAATCCCTAATTTGCTTTTCACTTTTTATTCTTGCTTCTCAGTATTCTAGTTTCATTTAGGGTGGATAAAGAAAGTAACCTTCTGTCTGTTTTAGTTAGTTCGAGCTGTTGCCTCAGGCAGTGTAATTTTATGGTTTACATGTATTAGCACAGCACCAACATGCTTGGGTTTCCCTTTCTGCAGGAACAAATAAGTAAACTGTTTCAATAGATTCCCTCTGTAAAAAAAAAATTAAATAAAATACATTACATACAAAACAGACACATGTTCCCTCCAGCCAAACCTAAACCACCACCAACTCTACAGCAGGACTCAGTTCTATGAAAAGTTTTTTTTTATTTTGACAGAATAAACTTTTGAGTTTTCGTGTCTCATTTCCTAACTATCACTAATAAACAGTTTGCTGCCAGTTAATGAGTGATTTCATTCAAGAAATTTGCTACCCATGGAAAGGGTATTTTGGAACAGTGTGCTCTTTGGTCTCATGCACAGTGGGAACACAGCAGTGACTCTTCTCTCACACATCCCTGGCACTAAGGCTCCATCTCATATGTCTTTGTACTGGGGTGGGTTGCTTTCTCTCACTCTTGCCTGAGCCTGGTGGTCAGCTATCCAGGAAACCAGGCAGAGCAAGATGCAGCCAAGTCCTCATGGCTCTCCTCCCTCTGACTAGCTGGGGTGGACCCACAGGGAGGAAAATGGCATTTTGTGGATTTTTCTGGGGCAGGGAGGAGGGAGGACTTTATCTCACTGCAGCTGATTGCCATGCTTCCACAGCATGTTCACCAAGTACCACCAGCTGAGGGTTTCTCCTGTTGAATCCCTATTACCAAATGTTGTATACTTGCAATTAATCTAAATTAACAGAGCAGTCATTTGTTCCTGTAATTTCTGGGTGGCAAGTTGAAACTGCACAGCAGAGATGTTATCCTGTGGCTTTTATAGACCTTCTTCTTTCCTTGTACAATATGCCCTTGTTTAATGGGATCATCCAGGTGACTTGTAGGGCTTCCCTGCTTCAGAGAAGTTGGCAGGATAGTCAGACACATACAGTAAATACATGTAGTGCCATATGGTCATTTTTAAAAGTCTTTTTTCCCGCGATCAGATCCAAACTTTGACCTTTTAACTACTACTGATTTACTTACATTGCCTGTTCTATCCATGTACTTACATCTGAGATCACTAAACACATAAAATGAGCTGCAAACACAGTAAACTATGGCATTATTGAAATTAACGAAGAGATCAATATCTAATATGCCCAATACCACTGTTTTATCTACTTCCCTAGATGGAGAAGCACTCTGATAGCAGACATCTTCCATCAGCACTGCACTGGGTTATCTTCCAGCCTACCTATGTTTGTGATAAATGAAAACACAGTTTCATCTTTTAGACCAATGAACATGTTCAAGTATATCCTCAAGTGTTGTACAAGCATTAAAATGGCAAAAGCACTTGTGAAAATTCCCAGCATATGTGGTCTTACATGCATAAAATGGCAGTAATCTGGTAGGCAGACATTAATGAAAAAAGTGTTTTACATTATTAATATATGCTTTCCTGATGGATTCAAATAAAGCATAATAGCTTTGTTTATGGTCCTAGTCATTAATCCAATTTTAAGAGGTGAGAACATCTCATGCTAGGGGTGGTTTAATTTAGATAATTCCTGTACAAAGCTGGATACATTTTTTTCCCATTCATTTTCCTCCACATTTCCAGCTACTTACTGGCTTTGCTGCTCCTGGCAAACTGAGAGATAATTCCTTTGAGTTAGGTGGTCCCATATTATCCACAGCTGTTTTAAGTAAACCAAGAATTTACCATAGGAAAGAGATGAACAGGGTAATTTTCTTTCTTGTTTGCTTGCTTACTTTCTTTTTCACCTGCTTTATTCCTTTCTTGCTTTCTTTCTCCCCTGCTACTTTCCTTATTTCAGCGGTAGCTGTAACTAATAGGAATACTGGAAAAAGGTATCACAAGCAGAAAACCAAGATCCTGTCTTCTAATCAGCTGTCTTTTGGCTGGTTTGAATGTAAACCATGGAGAATTTATTTTATTTTTTAGTGTAATGTTTAAAAATAAAGAGAGTTGTGGAAGCCTAGCCAGTGTTCTCCAAACTATTAGTTACATAGCTGTCTAATGACAAGCAGACATTTTATCTGAACAGTCATGTGTGACATGTATAAATGGTCTTCAATCAGCAAATCTGCTTTCCTGACTGTTTTTGTTTCATGGTGATCTATATTTTTCATATTATGTATATGCAAATATTTATATAGTGTATATATATATCCAATCAAATTTATATGTGTAAATCTAAATAAAAATATATATTTATTCATATTCATTGAATATGTCTTTCCACTATTAAGTATGGTTTAAAACTATATATTGGTTGTTGTGCATTGATTAAGGCTTAGAAAAAGAGACTTAAATATTACTAACACCAAATATCATCCTGACTTCAGAATTCAGCTGTTGAAACATTTTGTATTTTCATTCATGTTTTCACCGATCACAGAATATTATAGATAAAGATGGGGAAATCATAATGACATTTTCTCTTTTGCATGGTTAAATTATCAAGAATAATGCTGTTCCCTTTAAATGGAATAATGCTGTTCCCTCTAAGTGGATGTGCATGGTTTCAAAGTCACGTATCCACTATAGTCCCGTGTTTGCATGCTGCATTGATCATAAGGAAGAAGTGTTCTGCACTGACAGGATACAAAGCTTTTGGGGCAAAAATTGAATGAATTGTTAAGGGGCCCATATGTAATGTGAGCCAACTAGCCAAATCTTGTAGGAAGATAAAAGCAAGCCAAAACTGATAGTAGAAGTCAGTAGGAGCTTCCTTGCTTTTTGCTGTGGAGGAAGGAGTTCGTATCTCCTACAGGCAGATTTTGAGGGCCTGACACAATGTCTTTATCCTCAGGTTTTGTGTGGAATCATAGAATCTTCCGGTTGGAAAAGACCTTTGGGATCATTGAGTCCAACTGTTTGAATCCAACCATTGAGTCTGTGCATTTATGGAGATTTCTGAAAGCACTATTGCCAAATGCCAAACTCCAAATTCATGAGAGCTGCATTTTTAGCTACAGGTTTTTATTTTGAAAAATATTACCTCCTTTCATAGATTCAGTTTTTATTTAAGGGAAATCCTGAGCAAGACATGTGTGGGCAAAAATTATGGAATTTTACCATTAGCCCTGTCTGTCTTGCTTTTCCCGTCTCTGTTGTTGTGCACACAATTCCCTTGAGTGTTGAAAATTGTGATGAATTAGGTCATATTTACAAAGCACTTTGAAGTTGGAAAGCAGCGAACAATTATTCAGTATTATAACTTTATTTTCATTAGAGTGAGGTACTTGCTTTAAAGGAATAAGTACCATTTAAAGTTACCATCAAAGACTACAAAGGACATGTGCTCCTTTTTACTTTAAAAATGTAATTATTATGTGTTAATATAGTCTAGGAAGTAGGCTATCTTCTCATGCACAGATTCCTTTAAAAATGGTGTAGAAAGCCAGAAGACCTAATTTCCTGTTTGGATTGCTCTGGGATGCATGTAGTATAATAATGGGGAAACGTAAGTGGTGGCTAATGAGATATGGAAGAATATACTTTAATTCTGTCATACCTATGTTTCCACCGTGGTTATGCATGTTTTTAGAATACTTTTCTTATTCTAAAAAATGAATAACAACGTGAAAGTGCAGAAAGGAGGACTTTTAAAAACTTTTAGGGGAGTCACTATATTCTAATCCTGCAGTTCTAATGCATAGCATAGTGGAGTCATGTTCTACCACTCTTGTGCTCCTTGGTGTTCTTTTATTATCCCTTGTTCTAATAACTGTGGATTTAATGGTAGAATAATATTTCTTGCTTATGCAGATAGTACCAATAATAATACCAACTAGCAATAAGGAGTGAGAAAATCAATGAGAAAATATATGAGAAAATCAAAAGATATACTTCCAGATGGTAATAAAATGGGCAATTTTGGTGGTGTATGCATATGCCAATAGTATTTTGCACGTGGTACTGTAACTTTTACCCAAACAAATCTTGACCATCATACCCAGTGATTGGATGGTAAAGATCTATCTGAGTTTGCTTCCAAGACAATGAACAGCTGAATGCTGTGCTGGGGCTCTGAAATCTGTTTTATTATAGTTTATACAGGTAGCTGAATGGACTGGGATTAGCATTTTTGTGAGTAGTGGAACTGTTCAAGAATTTCAAGTTCAGTGCAGGAAAGCCACTCAAATATAAAATATAGTATTGGATTAGGTGTGCTGATACCTTCCTTCTCTTGGGTGAGTTATTTAAACAGGAACACTCCAAAGAGAATTTGTTACTTAGTAGGTGTAGAAGTAGTATGCTGAAGAAAAATCTAGTACTGTTGGATATCTTTTCTTCATACCTTTTTTCCAGAATTTTGCACCAAGTATATGAGTATTTGGAGAATCAGGAAATCACAGAATAGTTGAGCTTGGAAGGGAGCTTTGGAGGGACACCTAAAGTCAGTTGTGCAGGACCATATTCAGGCAGCTTTTGAATATCTCCAGGGATGGAGACTCCACAACGACTCTGGGCAACCTGTGCCAGTGCTCAGTCACCTCCATAGTGAAAAAATGTTTGCTGATGTTCTGAGGGAACCTCCTGTGTTTCAGTTTGTAGTCATTGCTTTTGGTCCTGTCACTGGACATCACTGAAAAAGGCTTGGCTCTGTCCTCCTTGCACCCTCCCTTCAGGTATTTATACACATTAACACTATCTTCCCTGAGTCGTCTCTTCTCCTGGATAAACAATCCCAGCTCTCTCAGCCATTTCTCATAGGGGAGATGCTGCAGCCCTTTAAACATCTTTGTGGCCCCTTGTTGTACTCTTTCCGTTATGTTCATGTCTTTCTTGTACTGAGGAGCCCAGAACTGAACACAATACGTTTTGATCTTGTAGATTTTTGTCATGTAGCTTTTGGTAACTTAAGAACGATGTTCAAAATATGAACTTTGGCAATAATCTAGATAAAGCTTTCTTCTGTTTGGGGGTTTTGTTGCAGTTGTTTATCTTTAATAAAAACATTTGCCATTTTTTTTGTAGCATTTGAATACCATAAAAGACAATTATATTGATTCTACAAGCAAAACATGGGAGCACATAGTATCATTGATTTTGCATGTAATGAGGTTATAATGGATAATTGAAAGGAGAATTTGGCTCATTGCTTCTGAAACTTAATTTTCTTCCTCCCAAACCTGCCTAGGCAGACAAGCTGGCTCCAGGCAGGACCTATTTAAGCATAGAAATAGTATTAAGCCACCTTAATGTGACAAATGGCAAAAAGCACTTTGTAAAAATTTCATTCAGGAACAAAAGAGTGAATTGTTGAGTGAACTTGTGGGGAAGAGAGGTCACAAGTGAGTAGATTTTTATATCCTCTCCAAAGAGCTAACAAAACTCAAGTTGGGGATCTGGGATAAGCAGAGGAAAAACGCAAAGATTTTGGAGTTAAAACTGTCCAAGTGTCTGTCTTTTAAGTGTTAATTAGTATAAAAAATAAATTTTGGGTTGACTCAATTAAACATTCTGCAGCCACTGTTGGTTCTGCTTTCAGCTAGCCTCTGACAAGTTGCTAATCTTCCTCATCCTTCTTTAGGAGGTCTCTAGAAAAATGGACTCCACTGAACTAATGCACTTACTTTCTTAGTGACAGCTGCCAAGGTGCTGTCAAACCTAGCTGTCTCATTATTCCTCTTTCATTCCATTTTCTTGCTATTCCTTGCACATAGAAGAATAACCATATTAAAGCATTCCCTGTGACTCTGTTATAATTGCACCCTCTGTTAGTAATTGCTCATCCACTGAAAAGCTTTGCTGCAATATTTTGAAACAAATTGACACCATTCTAGTTCTGCAGTTAATCTACTATTCAGAAAGGCATAGCAGGAGGATGTCTTATTGCTGTACTTTCTAAGCATGTGTACTTTGGAACGAAAATTAGCTTTGGAGACACTGTTTGAACATTTTAATGAAATCATTATACCTAAGAGACTGTAATTTCTAGATTCCAATCTGATACCAACTGCCCCTGTTTATAAAAAATTGTCATGCTCTGGTTGTTCACATCTTGATTTTACATTTCATATTGTACATATTTGTCTTCAGCATGCATAGGAAGTTTGATATTTTATTACATGAAATGATAGAAATGCATGAAGACATCTAATGTCATACTGACAACTTGTCTGGAAACACTAATGGAGGTATATTATGCAAAGCAAGTTCTCTGAAATGTGATGGTCAGATTTTTGTGGTTTCTTTGATGTTGTAGCATGTCATAAAAATAAAGCACATCACTAAATTGAAAGATCAAAAGACATGTACTGTCTCCTTTATAACAGAAGATCCTGTTCTGCTCCCGTACACGACTCTTCACACAGACATTATAAAGGGTTAGCCTGAAATGCAGTTTTGCAAAATATGTCAGCTGCATTCAGAATCAGCAAAGGTTTTTTTACATATTGGTATTTAGGAGCAATAAATATCATTGACAAACCCAAGTTTGACTTGAATTATAACATTTTTCTCTTTTCCTGACTGTGAAGAGTGGGACAAGTACTGACAAATGAATATGAATGATAATTTTTCAGACAGCATATACGCAGTAT